>OY997272.1:235404402-236027872 GCA_963921465.1 Triticum timopheevii
GCCACGAGTGCTGGGGTGTTCGGGATAAACTTGAGCGCTCTTGTTCCCATTTTTGGGTCCATCTAGGGAGGCGCTCAACACAACGAACAAGGCAACTGGACTTATAATGCTTGAACACTCTCACTTAGCCATAGAATTCTATAATTTTAAATTTCAGCGAAGCCCCTAGTGTTCGGAAGACCGAATTCGGGGCGCTATCCACGCCTGGGCCGGACATAGCCGGTTCCTCGCTCTAAGCGGCATAAGTCTTTAGGGACTCGAAAAGACCTCTCGAACAGCGACCAGCTCTCGCCTTATCATGACGGTCAGTTTTAGCTTTCTCCATTGAGGCGCTCGCCCAGCTCAACCGGGGCGCAATCGCAGTGGTTCTCCCAGTGCTACCTTAGCCGATAGAACAGAACGTAAGGTACCAAAACATGGGAGCCGGGCAAACCCAACTATTGACCCAAGACATGATTCGGAGCCGATGCATATAATGCTATAAGTTCGGGGTGCCGCACTTGTGAAAGTGTTCGGACTTATCACACCATAATGCGGGGAACATAAGCCCCTGGTGTATTCGGCCGTAACAAAGTGTACAGATGCAAGATGTCATAAATGAACATATAATAATAAAAAGGAATGCAATTATAAACAAAAAGTGATGTATTGTTTATTCAAGGAATTCTGCTATGAGTGCAGAACGATACAAATAGAGCGGTAAGCAAGGGTTTGTACTATTAGACATGTCCCCCTCCAGGGGTAGGCTGCGGAATGGTGTATTAAACAGATTTAATGCTCATAATGTAGACCACCTAAGCGTTCGTCGTAGCCATTGTCCCTCCTTGGTTGTTGCATCGTGAGTTCGGCAGATCTACTGCCGGACAGGGCCTCTGGTAAATGGAGTCCTGTGGAAAAAAAGAAAAAAAAAGAAAGTGACACACGTGGGAGCCCCTGGTGTGGTTGAGCCGCACTCTGGGCCTATCATGGTCGTGCCCCTCCCCCTATGCCCATGGTATCTTCAGAGCGTAATGATGTACGCGAAGAGCACGTCTTACAATCATGCAAGGGCTGGGGTTGGGGCCGCATTGCTACGCGTGCTCGGAACGTGCCAGGTGGTCTTGATGTATGTTACTCCGGGCGCGTTTAGTCATGTCCGGTCGTTTAACGGCCGGACTCGAGAATTGCCTTAAGAAGCTGCTCTGTACTTCTGCCGCGAGAGCCGCTGTGTGTTCCTCCGTTCGGAGGGAGCGTTCAGTGTTTCCGTTGACCGTGATGACTCCATGAGGGTCTGGCATCTTGAGCTTGAGGTATGCATAATGCGGCACTATCTTGAACTTTGCAAACGCGGTTCGTCCGAGCAGAGCGTGATAGCCACTGCAGAACGGGACTATGTCGAAGATTAACTCCTCGCTTCGGAAATTATCCGGGGATCCGAAGACCACTTCTAGTGTGACTGAGCCTGTACAATTTGCCTCAACACCTGGTATGACGCCTTTGAAGGTCGTCTTTGTAGGTTTAATCCTTGAGGGGTCTATGCCCATCTTGCGCACTGTATCCTGATAAAGCAGGTTCAGGCTGCTGCTGCCGTCCATCAGGACTCTAGTGAGGTGAAATCCATCGACGATTGGGTCTAAAACCAATGCGGCGAATCCGCCATGGCGGATACTGGTGGGGTGGTCCCTTCAATCGAAAGTGATCGGGCAGGAGGACCATGGATTGAACTTAGGGGCGACAGGCTCCATCGCATATACGTCCCTAAGTGCACGCTTCCGCTCCCTCTTGGATATGTGGGTTGCGTATATCATATTTACTGTCCGCACTTGTGGGGGGAAACCCTTCTATCCTCTACTGTTCGGCGGCCGGGTCTCCTCCTCGTCATCGCTATGCAGCCCCTTGTCATTGTTTTCAGCAATTAACTTGCCTGCCTGCTTGAATACCCAACAATCCCTGTTGGTGAGGTTAGCTGGCTTTTCGGGGGTGCCATGTATCTGGCAAGAGCGGTCAAGTATTCGGTCCAAATTGGACGGACCCGGAGTAGTTCTTTTGAATGGCTTTTTCCGCTGACCGGGTTTAGAGCCTCTGTGTCGGTGTCAAAACCTGCGGATCTTGGGTAGGGGGTCCCGAACTGTGCGTCTAGGCGGATGGTAACAGGAGACAAGGGACAAGATGTTTTTACCCATGTTCGGGCCCTCTCGACGGAGGTAAAACCCTACTCCTGCTTGATTGATATTGATGATATGGGTAGTACAAGAGTGGATCTACCACGAGATCAAGGATGCTAAAACCCTAGAAGCTAGCCTATGGTATGATTGTTGTAATGGTTGTGTGTCCTACGGACTAAAACCCTCCGGTTTATATAGACACCGGAGAGGGCTAGGGTTACACAGAGTCGGTTACAATGGTAGGAGATCTACATATCCGTATCGCCAAGCTTGCCTTCCACGCCAAGGAAAGTCCCATCCAGACACGGGACGAAGTCTTCAATCTTGTATCTTCATAGTCTTGGAGTCCGGCTGACGATGATAGTCCGGCTGTCCGGACACCCCCTAGTCCAGGACTCCCTCAGTAGCCCCTAAACCAGGCTTCAATGACGATGAGTCCGGCGCGCATATTGTTCGGCATTGCAAGGCGGGTTCCTCCTCGAATAATTCATAGAAGATTGTGAACACCAGGATAGTCTCCGGCTCTGCAATATAAATTCCACATTCCACCGTAGAGAGAATAATATGTACACAAGTTCAATCTGCTGACGTATTTTGTGGCATAACGTCATACCACCACCAAGCCTTTACTTGAATCATTTTTTATTATACCACCTCAGCGCGTTTAGTGAAGCGGTTTCCTTGGCACGTCTTGTCGAAGCAGAGATCGTGTTCCCCTTATTCCGGGATTCCCATCAATACGGACGTGGGTAAGCCAACTGCGCCATTGATGGTGGCGCTTGGGAGATAAGCGAGTTTTACCAGGCCGGTGGTGACGCATAGTCTTCGTCCGCTATATATAAGGGGATAAGGATCCACCTTTTTACCTACGCCTTCTTCCTCCTTTGCTTATCCATCTCCGCGCACTCGAGCTCCAGCGCCCAAGTCCGCACATCTCGTCTCGACCTTCTCCAGCCATGTCTGGAGCGGGAGGCAAGTGGTTGGCCTCCTCCGTTATGGAGGAGCACATCGAAAAGCTGCGCGGCGCCGGATACCTTTCCAGCGACATCGCGCACTGGCTGCCCGACGAGGGGCAGCGCATCCCCACCCCCAGGCCCCATGAGAGGGTCGTATTCCTCCCCCACTTCCTCCGCGGACTGGGCTTCCCACTTCATCCCTTCGTCCGGGGGCTCATGTACTACTACGGCCTGGACTTCCACGATCTGGCGCCGAACTTCATCCTCAATATCTCGGCGTTTATCGTCGTGTGCGAGGCCTTCCTCTGCATCCGGCCTCACTTCGGCTTGTGGCTCAAGACCTTCAATGTCAAGCCGAAGGTGGTGAAGGGCGCTCAAGCGGAGTGCAGAGGCGCCATGGTGGGCAAAATGCCCAACATCACCTGGCTCGAGGGGGCCTTCGTGGAGTCCATCAATGGATGGCAATCGGGGTGGTTCTACATCACCGAGCCGTGTGACCCTAAATGGGCAGCGGCCCCCGAGTTCAGATCTGGTATCCCTATGTAGCTCACCTCCTGGAAAGAGAAGGGCTTGCTATGGGGCAGTTCGGAGGAGCTGACAGGACTCCAGTCCTGTCTCCAGACCTTGGTGAACAAGAAGCTTAGGCTTGTCAATGTGATCTAGGTCATGCTCGTCCACCTGATTCTCCCCTGCCAATAGCGGACCTTTACTTGGTGGGAGTTTGATCCGGCACAGCACCGGACCCTGAGCGGGCACTTCGACACGACGTACGAAGCTGCCTGGAGGGTGCTGTTCAAGGGCGGAGAAGCCCCCGCGTCCGCGACTGAAGATCGCGGATTCAGCACCAAGCGCCGGCCGGCGAGGTAAGCTTTGTTATCCTCTATGGGACAGTTATTTTCTTTCACAGTTTAATTCTATGTGGGATCTAAAACTCCCAATGCCTTTGACAGGACTGGCAGAGGACGTCCGGACAGGTAGACTGTCCGTCTCCCCTTCCCGAAGACCCAGCGGACGCCCGTTTAATGGGGCTGCTAGTCCCGGCACTATATGTGGTGCCGGAGAAGAAGGCCACGGGAACTCGAAGAAGTTCCCGGCCCCAGGTGATATCGGACTCATCGTCCGATGGCTCTGAGGCGGACTCCTCCCCTGAAGACGAGGAGGAGAAAGAGGACTCTCTCCCGGAGGAGGGAGAGAGGAAGAGGAAGGCTTCCCCAACGGGGGAGGCCGAAGGGTCCAAGAGGGGAAGGACTCTTCCCCCGGACAGCTCCGCCAACGCCAACGTTGGCGACGAAGAGCGGCCCTCAAGGGCCAGACCTCTGGCAAGATCGTAAGTATCCGGATTCCTGAATGGTTTATAATATCTCTTTTGTGTCACATAGTGTCCTTCTAATGCCGCACACTGCCTGTAGTCCGGCCGATGATGATCTTCCCGCTTCATCGAGCGGGTCCTTGGCTCCGTCGGACGTGGATTCCATTCCGACCGCCTCCACTCCTCGTGATGCTGACGACGCCGAGGTGGGATCCCAGGAGGGGACCCATCAGGAGGAGGCTCCGGAGGTGCCGCAAGGCAACCTCCCGGACTTTGCGCCGGACTCCATGTCGGAACCCGCAGTGGTTTCGGAGTCCGGCAGGCGGCCCCTTCGTAAGAAGGGCAAGACCGTGACGCCGGCAGCCTCCGTCTAACCGGGGGCGCCGGACAACTTGTTGGAGGCGCTTAACGGCGCTTCCATCGAGGAAGAACACCGCACTATCATGAGTGCGGTGATTCAGAAGGTTCAGCTCGCCAAGAGCGGGCTGACCGAAGCCTGCAGTAGCCTTCTAAAAGGCTTTGAGGTAAGAAATTTGAAATATTCAATGTAATACCGCATAGACAGTAGCCCCTGATGCTCGGTTCGGTGTTCGGAAAGAAAAACCGGATTGAGGATCTAAAAAAGATATACGCAGGAGTGCTAAAAATTATGTCAATATGGGTTTGCAGGCTGCGCTGCTGACCTCTGCCGCACTGACTGCGGAGGTCGGTGCTTTGAAGCAGGACCTCGAGCGGTCCGAGCAAGAGCTCAGCCTTGCCAAGAAGCAGCTCGAGGACAAAGAAGGTGAGTAACACTACTTTTAAGTTTGTACCTTACAGAAAAGGATTTTGGTTGCGATAGAAATAACAAGGATAACGTGGGTACTGCAGGGGCCACAAGCGAGGTGGCGACCCTGAAAGAGGCCGTGTCCGCGGCCGAACGCAATGCGGCCACGGAACGGGCGGAGCGAGAGAAGCAGGAGGCGCGGGTGGCGGAGGTGCGACAAGAGCTCCAGGCTCTCATGGAAAAGCATGAGAGTTTGGAGCGCGACTCGAAGACTCGAGAGTCCGAGCTTGCCTCGGCTCTTGAAAGTGCCAAAGCCGCTAAGGCCGAGGCCCATAAGGCCCTCCAGGAGATTGAGGAGGTGAAGAAAATAGCGGCGGGTAAGGCATTTTTCATGCAAAGCAAGCATGTGAATGTAAATTACCTGTTACTTACCCAGATTCGGAGCTCTCTAGGGGCGTTTGCAGATCTGCCTCGCAGCATGTGCGATGCCGCCGCATTCTACCGGGCCGAGGAGGGGAGCTCAATGGAGAAGGTCTTTTGGTCTCAGTATGCTGAGGCCGGACACCCGGTGCCCCCTAGCGACCAACTGAAGCAGCTGGTCGAGCTCCACAAGGTAGCCGAGCAGGCCATGAAGGGCCTCATGGTCCGGCTGTGGCCTGGAGAGGCCATGCCTGGGAGCTACTTCGGCCTCGTGCGGCGGCTGGTGGATGCGTGCCCCTGGGTGGAAGTCATCAAGCGCTCCGCCTGCATTGAAGGTGCCGGTCGGGCCCTTGCCCGCGCAAAGGTGCATTGGGGCAGGCTGGATGCTGAGAAGCTTATCACCGACGCGCCGCCAGCGGGCAAGGAGTATCGTACGCCCGAAATGTACTATAAGAGTGTCCTGAAGGGTGCCCGCAAGATTGCGGATGAGTGCCCTGGAGATGTAATTTTTGAATAGACTCGCAATGTGTTATCCTGTGCGCTGAAAACTTTGTTCATATGCGCTAAGCAACGCTTATTGATTTAAAATATTACCTTCTGTGCGGCCGTTTATAAAATCTGAGAGATGGCAAGTCGTCGGCTTCAGCCCCCATGCCACGAGTGCTGGGGTGTTCGGGAAAAACTTGAGCACTCTTGTTCCCATTTTTGGGTCCATCTAGGGAGGCGCCCAACACAACGAACAAGGCAACCGGACTTATAATGCTTGAACACTCTCACTTAGCCATAGAATTCTATAATTTTAAATTTCGGCGAAGCCCCTAGTATTCGGAAGACCGAGTTCGGGGCGCTATCCACGCCTGGGCCGGACACAACCGGTTCCTCGCTCGAAGCGGCATAAGTCTTTAGGGACTCGAAAAGACCTCTCGAACAGCGACCAGTCTCTCGCCTTATCATGACAGTCAGTTTTAGCTTTCTCCACTGAGGCGCTCGCCCAGCTCAACCGGCGCGCAATCGCAGTGGTTCTCCCAGTGCCACCTTAGCCGACGGAATGGAACGTAAGGTACCAAAATGTGGGAGCCGGGCAAACCCAACTATTGACCCAAGACATGATTCGGAGCCGATGCATATAATGCTATAAGTTCGGGGTGCCGCACTTGTGAAAGTGTTCGGACTTATCACACCATAATGCGGGGAACATAAGCCCCTGGTGTATTCGGCCGTACCAATATGTACGGGTGCAAGATGTCATTAATGAACATATATGTAAAAAAAGGTAATGCAATTATAGGCAAAAAGTGCTGCATTGTTTATTCAAGGAATTCTGCTATGAGTACAGGATGATACAAATAGTGCGGTAAGCAAGGGATTGGACTAATTAAACATGTCCCCCTCCAGGGGTGGGCTGCGGACTGGTGTATTTTAACAAATTTAATACTCATAATAGAGACCACCTGAGTGTTCGTCGTAGCCTTTCTCCCTCCCTGGCTGTTGCATCGTGAGTTTGGCAGATCTACTGCCGGACAGGGGCTCTGGTGAATGGAGTCTTGTGGATAAAAAACAAAAAGAGCGACACACTTGGGAGCCCCTGGTGTGGTTAAGCCGCACTCTGGGCCTGTCATGGTCGTGCCCCTCCCCCTATGCCCATGGTATCTCTAGAGCGTAATGATGTACGCGAAGAGCTGGTCTTGCGATCATGCAAGGGCTGGGGTTGGGGCCGCATTGCTACGCGTGCTCGGGACGTGCCACGTGGTCTTGATTGATGTTACTCCGGGCGCGTTTGGCCATGTCCGGTCGTTTAATGGCCGGACTCGAAAATTGCCTTAGGAGGCTGCTCTGTACTTCTACCGCGAGAGCCGCTGTGTGTTCCTCTGTTAGGAGGGAGCGTTCAGTATTTCCGTGGACCGTGATGACTCCACGAGGGCCTGGCATCTTGAGCTTAAGGTATGCATAATGCGGCACCGCGTTGAACTTTGCAAACGCGGTTTGTCCAAGCAGGGCATGATAGCCACTGCGGAACGGGACTATGTCGAAGATTAACTCCTCGCTTCGGAAATTATCCGGGGATCCGAAGACCACTTCCAGTGTGACTGAGCCTGTACAATTGGCCTCAACACCTGGTATGACGCCTTTAAAGGTCGTCTTTGTAGGTTTAATCCTTGAGGGGTCTATGCCCATCTTGTGCACTGTATCCTGATAAAGCAGGTTCAGGCTGCTGCCGCCGTCCATCAGGACTCTAGTGAGGTGAAATCCATCGACGATTGGGTCTAAGACCAATGCGGCGAACCCACCATGACGGATACTGGTAGGGTGGTCCCTTCGATCGAAAGTGATCGGGCAAGAGGACCATGGATTGAACTTCGGGGCGACTGGCTCCATCGCGTATACGTCCCTAAGTGCACGCTTCCGCTCCCTCTTGGGTATATGGGTTGCGTATATAATGTTTACCGTCCGCACTTGTGGGGGGAAGCCCTTCTGTCCTCTACTGTTCAGTGGCTGGGTCTCTTCCTTGTCGTCGCTGTGCAGCCTCTTGTCATTGTTTTCAGCAATTAAATTGCCTGCCTGCTTGAATACCCAACAATCTCTGTTGGTGTGATTAGCTGGCTTTTCGGGGGTGCCATGTATCTGGCAGGAGCGGTCGAGTATTCGGTCCAAATTGGACGGACCCAGAGTAGTTCTTTTGAATGGCTTCTTCCGCTGACCGGGTTTAGAGCCTCTGAATCCGGCGTTGACTGCCGTATCCTCATTGTAATCGCCGTTAACACGGCGTTTGTTTTTGTTTCGACGCGACCTGCCGTTGTGGTCCTTAGTATTCGGACTGCCAGCATTTTTGCTGAGGTTGTTGCTGCGAGCTAGCCAGCTGTCCTCTCCCGCACAGAAGCGGGTCATGAGTGATGTGAGGGCTGCCATGGATTGGGGCTTTTCCTGTCCTAGGTGCCGGGCCAGCCACTCGTCGCGGATGTTATGTTTGAAGGCTGCGAGGGCCACTGCATTCGGACAGTCGACGATTTGATTTTTCTTTGTTAAGAACCGTGTCCAGAACTATCTGGCCGATTCGTCTGGCTGCTGAATTATGTGGCTAAGGTCATCGGCGTCTGGTGGTCGCACGTATGTGCCCTGGAAGTTGTCGAGGAATGCGGCTTCCAGGTCCTCCCAACACCCAATTGACTCTGCGGGCAAGCTGTTAAGCTAATGCCGAGCTGGTCCTTTAATCTTGAGTGGGAGATACTTGATGGCGTGGAGATCGTCGCCGCGGGCCATATGGATGTGAAGGAGGTAATCTTCGATCCAGACCGCGGGGTCTGTTGTGCCATCATAGGATTCAATGTTTACGGGTTTAAACCCTTCGGGGATTTGATGATCCATTACTTCGTCTGTGAAGCATAGTGGGTGTGCGGCGCCTCTATATTGGGCAATATCACGACGTAGCTCAAGAGAGTGTTGTCTGTTGTGTTCGGCCCGGCCGGAGTTGCTATATCCGGCGCGACGGTAGTCTTCGTGGGTCGTGGGGCGCCCACGTGATCCGTAGATAGATCTGGATTGTCTTGCCTTGTCCTCCAATATATCCCGCAAGTCCGGCGCATTCCCTTGTGGCTTCGTACTTTTCGAGCGGTGCCGGGGTATGGTCCTGAAGGAGGGCCTAGATGCCTCTCTGTCACGACCACGCTGTGGTCGGTCTGTCGTATTATGCGCTGGTGATGAAGGTTTATATGCCTCCTCCTCTAGTCGGGGGAGCAACTTGCGTTTTGGCTAGCTCTTGGAGGGGCGTTCGAGTTCATACTCTTCGGCCGCGAGGACCTCGGTCCATCTGTCGGCCAGCAGGTCTTGATCAGCTTGAAGCTGTTGCTGCTTTTTCTTTAGGCTATTTGTCGTGGCTATAAGCCTGCGTTTAAAATGCTCTTGTTCGACGGGATCCTCTGGCACGACGAATTCGTCGTCGTTGAGGCTTGCCTCGTCTCCGGAGGGAGGCATGTAGTTTTCATCCTCCTCGTCTGCCGCTCTCTCTCGAGGGCTGGCTTCCCCGTCCTCCTGTGCTGAATCTTGCTGGAGGGGGTTGTCTTCGGCACTCTCTGGGGTGTTATTATCTCCGGTGCCGGAATCTCCATTCTTACTGTGGCGGGATTTAGAGCGGCGCCGCTGACGTCGGCGCTTGGGCTGTTTCTTAGAAGAATCTGCCTCCGCTGCTTCTTTGCCATCCCCATCCTTTGGGGTGTCCACCATGTATATGTCGTATGACGAGGTGGTCTTCTAGTGCCCTGTAGGCACTGGTTCTTGATCGTCTCCGGCATCGTCATCCATACCGTCGATGTCTTCGGAGTCGTAGTCTAGCATGTCGGTTAGATCGTCGACAGTGGCTATAAAGTGGGTGGTGGGTGGGCTTTGAGTTTCTTCGTCGTCCGCATCCCAACCATCCTGACCGCAGTCCGGCCAGGGTTCTCCTGATAGCGAGAGATGCTTCAGCGAATTTAGGATGTCGCCAAAGGGTGAGTGCTGAAAGATGTCCGCGGCGGTGAACTCCATGATCGGCACCCAATCGGATTCGATTTGCAAGGGCGCGGGAGGTTCGGAGTCCGGCAAGGAGTCCGGCGTCTCGGAGTCACGAGCTTTATAAGGGACAAGATCAATATTCGGCTCCATCGCCGTA
The DNA here is from genome assembly GCA_963921465.1 of Triticum timopheevii. Taxonomy (NCBI): domain Eukaryota; kingdom Viridiplantae; phylum Streptophyta; class Magnoliopsida; order Poales; family Poaceae; genus Triticum; species Triticum timopheevii. Next base: position 235,414,640 of record OY997272.1, read on the forward strand.
GAAGTTTCAGCTTCCGAGGCGGTGTCCAGCCACCTGTCCTTGATCTGTGTTGTCTGCTCCGAACTATGGGTTAGAGCGGACTCGTGTGCAGCCTCCAGGGCACTGTCCGGCGGCAGACCTAAATCATGCCTATCGAGACAGCGCGGCATGCTCGGCTGTGGCTCAAATCCGTCGAAGATCAAGTCTCCGCGGATGTCGGCCGTGAAGTTTAGGCTTCCAAACCTGACCTGATGGCCAGGGGCGTAGCTTTCGATCTGCTCCAGATGGCCAAGTGAATTGGCCCGCAGCGCAAAGCCGCCGAACACGAAGATCTGTCCGGGGAGAAAAGTCTCACCCTGGACGGCGTTGTTCTTGATTGAAGAAGCCATCATGCCTATCGGTGACGACACAGAGGAACTCTCAATGAAAGCACCAATGTCGGTGTCAAAACCAGCGGATCTCGGGTAGGGGGTCCCGAACTGTGCGTCTAGGCGGATGGTAACAGGAGACAAGGGACACGATGTTTTTACCCAGGTTCGGGCCCTCTCGACGGAGGTAAAACCCTACTCCTGCTTGATTGATATTGATGATATGGGTAGTACAAGAGTGGATCTACCACGAGATCAAGGAGGCTAAAACCCTAGAAGCTAGCCTATGGTATGATTGTTGTAATGGTTGTGTGTCCTACGGACTAAAACCCTCCGGTTTATATAGACACCGGAGAGGGCTAGGGTTACACAGAGTCGGTTACAATGGTAGGAGATCTACATATCCATATCGCCAAGCTTGCCTTCCACGCCAAGGAAAGTCCCATCCGGACACGGGACGAAGTCTTCAATATTGTATCTTCATAGTCTTGGAGTCTGGCTGACGATGATAGTCCGGCTGTCCGGACACCCCCTAGTCCAGGACTCCCTCACTCTGAATCCGGCATTGACTGCCGTATCCTCAGCGTTTTCGCCGTTGACGCGGCGTTTGTTTTTGTTGCGACGCGACCTGCCATTGCGGTCCTTGCTGTCCGGACTGCCAAAATTTTTGCTGAGGTTGTTACTGCGAGCTAGCCAGCTGTCCTCTCCCGCACAGAAGCGGGTCATGAGTGATGTGAGGGCTGCCATGGATTTCGGCTTTTCCTGTCCTAGGTGCCAGGCCAGCCACTCGTCGCGGATGTTATGTTTGAAGGCTGCGAGGGCCTCTGCATCCGGACAATCGAAGATTTGATTTTTCTTTGTGAGGAACCGTGTCCAGAATTGTCTGGCCGATTCGTCTGGCTGCTGAATTATGTGGCTTAGGTCATCGGTGTCTCGTGGTCGCACATATGTGCCCTAGAAGTTGTCAAGGAATGCGGCTTCCACGTCCTCCCAACACCCAATTGATTCTGCTGGCAAGCTGTTAAGCCAATGCCGAGCTGGGCCCTTAAGCTTGAGTGGGAGATACTTGATGGCGTGGAGATCATCACCGTGGGCCATATGGATATGAAGGAGATATTCTTCGATCCAAACCGCGGGGTCTGTTGTGCCATCATAGGATTCAATGTTCACAAGTTTAAACCCTTCAGGGATTTGATGATCCATTACATCGTCTGTGAAGCATAGTGGGTGTGTGGCGCCTCTATACTGGGCAATATCGCGACGCAGCTCAAGAGAGCTTTGTCTAGTGTGTTCGGCCCGGCCGGAGTTGCTGTATCCGGCGCGACGGTACTCGTCGTGGGTCGTGGGGCGTACACGTGATCCGTAGATAGATCTGGATTTTCTTGCCTTGTCCTCCAATATATCCTGCAGGTCCGGTGCATTCCTCCGTGGATTCGCGCTTTTCGAGCGGTGCCGGGGTACGGTTCTGGCGGAGGGCCTAGATGCCTCTCTGTCACGGCCACGAGGTGGTCGGTCTGCCGTATTGTGTGCTGGTGATGAAGGTTTGTATGCTTCCTCCTCTAGTCGGGGGAGCAACTTGCGTTTTGGGTAGCTTTTGGAGGGACGTTCGAGTTCATACTCTTCGGCCGCGAGGACCTCGGTCCATCTGTCGGCCAGTAGGTCTTGATCAGCACGGAGCTGTTGCTGCTTTTTCTTTAGGCTTGTTCGCCGTGGCCATTAGCCTGCGTTTAAAATGCTCTTGTTCGACGGGATCCTCGGGCACGACGAATTCGTTGTCGTGGAGGCTTGCCTTGTCTCCGGAGGGAGGCATGTAATTTTCATCCTTCTCATCTGGCGCTCTCTCTTGAGGGCTGTCTTCCCCGTCCTCCTGTGCTGAATCTTGCTAGAGGGGGTTGTCGTCGGCACTCTCTGGGGTGTTATTATCTCCGGTGCCGAAATCTCCATTCTTGCTGTGGCGGGATTTAGAGCGGTGCCGCTGACGTCGACACTTGGGCTGTTTCTTAGAGGAATCTGCCTCCGCTGCTTCTTCGCCGTCCCCATCCTTTGGGGTGTCCACCATGTATATGTCGTATGACGTGGTGGTCTTCCAGTGCCCTGTAGGCGCTGGTTCTTGATCGTCTCCGGCATCGTCGTCCATACCGTCGATGTCTTCAGAGTCGTAGTCTAGCATGTCGGTTAGATCGTCGACAGTGGCTACAAAGTGGGTGGTGGGTGGGCTTTGAATTTCCTCGTCGTCCGCATCCCAACTGTCCTGACCGCAGTCCGGCCAGGGTTCTCCTGATAACGAGAGATACTTTAGCGAGTTCAGGATGTCGCCAAAGGGCGAGTGCTGAAAGATGTCCACAGCGGTGAACTCCATGATCGGTGCCCAATCGGATTCGGTTGGCAGGGGCGCAGGAGGTTCGGAGTCCGACAAGGAGTCCGGCACCTCGGAGTCACGAGCTTTGCAAAGGACAAGGTCGGTATTCGGCTCCATCGCCGTAGTAGTTGCAGCTCCCGAGGCGGTGTCCAGCCACCGGTCCTCGATCTGCGCAGTCGGCTCCGAACTATGGGTCGGAGCGGATTCGTGTGCGGCCTCCGAGGTACTGTCCGGCGGCAGAGCTAGATCATGCCCATCGTGACAGTGCGGCTCGCTCGGCTGTGGTTCGAATCCATCGAAGATCAAGTCTCCGCGGATGTCAGCCGTGAAGTTTAGGCTTCCAAATCTGACCTGATGGCCAGGGGCGTAGCTTTCGATCTGCTCCAGATGGCCAAGTGAATTGGCCCGCAGTGCAAAGCCGCCGAACAGGAAGATCTGTCCGGGGAGAAAAGTTTCACCTTGGACGGCATTGTTGTCGATGGAAGAAGCCATCAAGCCTATCGGTGACGACACAGAGGAACTCTCAATGAAAGCACCAATGTCGGTGTCAAAACCGGCAGATCTCGGGTAGGGGTCCCGAACTGTGCGTCTAGGCGGATGGTAACAGGAGACAAGGGACACGATGTTTTTACCCAGGTTCGGGCCCTCTCGATAGAGGTAAAACCCTACTCCTGCTTAATTGATATTGATGATATGGGTAGTACAAGAGTGGATCTACCACGAGATCAAGGAGGCTAAACCCTAGAAGCTAGCCTATGGTATGATTGTTGTAATGGTTGTTCGCCCTACGAACTAAAACCCTCTAGTTTATATAGACACCGGAGAGGGCTAGGGTTATACAAAGTCGGTTACAATGGTAGGAGATCTACATATCCGTATCGCCAAGCTTGCCTTCCACGCCAAGGAAAGTCCCATCCGGACACGGGACGAAGTCTTCAATCTTGTATCTTCATAGTCTTGGAGTCCGGCCGATGATGATAGTCCGGCTATCCGGACACCCCCTAGTCCAGGACTCCCTCAGTGGCCATCTCACATGACAGATCCATCCAAAATGTTATGCTCGTGAATCCCTCGGCTATAATTTACTTTCTGTATCTAGACTTGCTGAATTTGGTTTCAATGTCCTATTTACCAAAGTAGATTGCTAAGTGTTTCGTACAGATAATCATAAAATGGTCTTTACCAGTATCCGTAGAGGTGATCTATACATTGTATAGAACTAAAAAGGCTCAACCTAGAACTTGCTTAATTCCTAAATCTTCTAAAGGTTGGTTCTTGCATAGAAGGTTAGGACATTTGGGCATGCGAAATATTGATAAACTTATTAAAGGTGATCATATCTGTGGAGTGAAAGATGTTATATTTGACAAGGATAGATTGTGCAGTGCGTCTCAAGCAGGAAAACAGGTTGGAGGAAGCCACCCCGTGAAGAACATCATGACCACGAAAAGACCACTCGAGCTACTTCATATAGATCGTTTTGGTCCAAATGCCTACAAGAGTCTTGGTGGTAACTCGTTCGGTTTAGTCATTGTTGATGACTTTTCAAGATTTACGTGGGTCTTGTTTCTTGATGATAAATCATGGGTCCAAAAGATCTTCAAGAACTTCGCTAGGAAGGCCCAAAATCAATTTGAAGTGAAGATCAAGAAGGTTCGCAGCGACAACGGAATGAAGTTCAAGAACGCAAATGTGAACACCTTTCTTGACGAAGGGATTTCACATGAGTTCTCGGCTACATACACACCTCAACAAAATGGAGTTGTTGAGAGGAAGAACCGAACACTCATTGAGATGGCAAGAATGATGCTTGATGAGTACAAGACGCCAAAACACTTTTGGGTGGAAGCGGTTGAGACAGCTTGTCATGTAACAAATCGTCTATATCTTCACAAGCTAGCCGGCAAGACGACATATGAGCTTCTCACCGGTAACAAATGCCAAGTTGGATACTTTTGAGTATTCGGCTCAAAGTGCTATATTCTTGATAAACATCGTCATTCGAAATTTGGGTTTCCTACTTGGTTATGGCTCATACTCTCACACTTACCGTGTCTACAATAATTTCACCCGAAAGGTTGAAGAGAAGGTTGATACATCTCCAACTTATCTATAATTTTTGATTGTTCCATGCTATTATATTACCCGTTTTGGATGTTTATGGGCTTTACTTTACACTTTATATCATTTTTGGGACTAACCTACTAACCGAAGGCCCAGCCCGAATTGCTGTTTTTTTGCCTATTTCAGTGTTTCGAAGAAAAGGAATATCAAACGGAGTCCAAATGGAATGAAACCTTTGGGAGCGATCTTTTTGGAACAAACGCAATCCAGGGGACTTGGAGTGGACGTCAAGCAACAGAGGAGGTGTCCACGAGGGTTCCCGGCGCGGCCCCTAGGGGTGGGCGCACCCGCCACCCACGTGGGCCCCTCGAGTGTCCACCGACCTACTTCTTCCTCCTATATATACCCACATACCCCGAAAACATTCAGGAGCACCACAAAAAACTATTTCCACCGCCGCAACCTTCTGTATCTGCGAGATCCCATCTTGGAGTCTTCGCCGGTGCTACGCCGGAGGGGGAACCGACCACGGAGGGCCTCTACATCATCTCCAAGTCCGTTACGATGAGTTGTGAGTAGTTTACCATAGACCTTCGGGTCCATAATTATTAGCTAGATGGCTTCTTCTCTCTCTTTGATTCTCAATACAAAGTTCTTCTTGATCTTCTTGGAGATCTATTCGATGTAACTCTTTTTGCGGTGTGTTTGTCGAGATCCAATGAATTGTGGGTTTATGATCAAGTTTATCTATGAGAAATATTTGAATCTCCTCTGAATTCTTTTATGTGTGATTAAGTTATCTTTGCAAGTCTCTTCGAATTATCAGTTTGGTTTGGCCTACTAGATTGATCTTTCTTGCAATGGGAGAAGTGCTTAGCTTTGGGTTCAATCTTGCGGTGTCCTTTCCCAATGACAGTAGGGGAAGCAAGGCATGTATTGTATTGTTGCCATCGAGGATAAAAAGATGCGGTTTATATCATATTGCATGAGCTTATCCCTCTACATCATGTCATCTTTCTTAATGCGTTACTCTGTTCTTATAAACTTAATACTCTAGATGCAGGCAGGAGTCGGTCGATGTGTGGAGTAATAGTAGTAGATGTAGGCAGGAGTCGGTCTACTTGTCACGGACGTGATGCGTATATACATGATCATGCCTAGATAATCTCATAACTATGCGCTTTTCTATCAATTGCTCGACAGTAATTTGTTTACCCACCGTAATACTTATGCTATCTTGAGAGAAGCCACTAGTGAAACCTATGGCCCCCGGGTCTACCTTTTATCATATAAGTTTACTATTTACTTTTATTCGCATCTTTACTTTTCCATCTATATCATAAAAATACCAAAAATATTTATCTTATCATATTATCTCTATCAGATCCCACTTTCGCAAGTGACCGTGAAGGGATTGACAACCCCTTTATTGCATTGATTGCGAGGTTCTTGTTTGTTTGTGTAGGTGCGTGGGACTTTTGAGGAGCCTCCTACTGGATTGATACATTGGTTCTCAAAAACTGAGGGAAATACTTACGCTACTTTGCTGCATCACCCTTTTCTCTTCATGGAAAACCAATGCAAGCTCAAGACGTAGCAAGAAGGGATTTCTGGCACCGTTGTTGGGGAGGTCTTCGCTCAAGTCAAGACATACCAAGTACCCACCACAAACTCATCTCCCTCGCATTACATTATTTGCCATTTGCCTCTCGTTTTCCTCTTCCCCACTTCACCCTTGCCATTTTATTCGCCCTCTCTTTCCCAATCTCCTCTCTTGTTCGCTTGCCTTTTGTGTGCTCGTGTGTTAAATCGTTTATCTCATCGTTATGGCTAGTCCTCCTATTATTGTTAATACTCCCGATCATGAAGTTCTCACTTTTTAACAAAGGGAGGGAGAAAACCTAAAAGATGCTTGGCATAGAATTTGCAATGCTCAAAATAGATCTACTAGGAAGCAATCTACTTTCGTTCTTCTTCGCGATTTTTATGTAGGCATTACTCCTTGGAATAGATATATCCTTGATACTATTACCGGAGGGAATTTCTTGGGTAGCCATACTTTTGATGCTTATAATGCTATGTTAGATTTGTTTGGACCGCCCCCTCTTTTGGTTAATGGAACTGTTTTAACCTTGGAACATGTGATGCAAAGGCTCAAAATTATTGAAAATAAAGTTGCCACTGTTGAGTTAATTGAAAATTTGGATAAAAAGATCCACTACCAAATTACCTAATATGGATCTAGGGTTGGAGTTACTTTGAATTTTTTTAAGAGAAAAAGAACCTATAGTTAATGAAAGAATAGATCTAGATTCTACAAGAATTGGTAAACTGGAGGACATTGTCACCAACTTAGGGTCTACCTTTTCATCTGTGAAAAACACCCCCTCCTCCTACCAAATTTGCCAAAGTTATGTATGTTCCTAAAAATGAGGGTGAATCTTCTAGTAAGGAAAGTGCCGATCTCAAATCAATAAGTGTTCATCCCAATTTTCTCGCTATCATTAAGGAACCTTTTTCTACAAACAAACTTCTTGATTTCTTGCCTAGGAGTTTAATCATTGCTAAAAAAAACTCCTAAGGATTATAAGTGCTCTGTTGAAGAATTGAGTACCAAATATGGCACTACTTAGATCTGTCCTCGCTTTTATGCCTAGCTAGGGGCATTAAACGATAGCGCTAGTTGGGAGGCAACCCAATTTTATTTTTGTTTCTTGCTTTTGGCTTCTGTTTAGTAATAAATATTTCATCTAGCTTGTGTTTAGATGTGGTTTTATGTTTTAATTAATGTTTGTGCCAAGTAGGACCTATAGGATAACCTACGGTTATAGTTAATTTGATTCTGCTGAAAAATAGAAACTTTTGCGTGCATGAAAATAATTTTAGTAATTCACAGAAACGTGATTTTGCGTTGATTCTTGTTGAAGTAGATCAATAGACAAATTTCCCAGGACTTCCTATTTTGGTAGGATTTTTAGAGTTCCAGAAGTATTCGAGAGTTACAGATTGCTACAAACTGTTCTGTTTTTGACAGATTCTGTTTTTCGTGTGTTGTTTGCCTATTTTGATGCATCTATGGCTAGTATCAAGGAGTATGAACCATAGAGAAGTCATAATACAGTAGGTTTAACACCAATATAAATAAAGAACGAGTTCATTACAGTACCTTATGTGGTGGTTTTTCTTTCTTGCACTAACGGAGCTTATGAGATTTCCTGTTGAGTTTTGTGTTGTGAAGTTTTCAAGTTTTGGGTAAAGATTTGATGGATTATGGAATAAGGAGTGGCAAGAGCCTAAGCTTGGGGATGCCCATGGCACCCCAAGATATTCAAGGATAACCAAAAGCCTAAGCTTGGGGATGCCCCGGAAGGCATCCCCTCTTTCGTCTTCGTCTATCGGTAACTTTACTTGGAGCCATATTTTTATTCGCCACATGATATGTGTTTTGCTTGGTACACCTTGTGTGATATTAGTCTTTGCTTTTTATATTACCACAATCATCCTTGCTGTACACACCTTTTGGGAGAATCTCACTTGATTTAAAATTTATTAGAATACTATATGTGCTTCACTTATATCTTTTGAGCTAGATAATTTTTGCTCTAGTGCTTCACTTATATCTTTTAGAGCACGGCGGTGGATTAATTTTGTAGAAATTGTTGATCTCTCATGCTTCACTTCTATTATTTTGAGAGTCTCTTAGAACAGCATGGTATTTGCTATGGTTATAAAATTAGTCCTAGAATGATGGGCATCCAAGTTGGATATAATAAACACTATCATAGAAAGTGAATTGGATGCTATGATCAATTTGATACTTGATAATTGTTTTGAGATATAGAGGTGGTGATATTAGAGTCATACTAGTTGGGTAATTGTGAATTTAAAGAATACTTGTGTTGAAGTTTGTGATTCCCGTAGCATGCACGTATGGTGAACCGCTTTGTGATGAAGTTGGAGCACAATTTTATTTATTGATTGTCTTCCTTATGAGTGGCGGTCGGGGACGAGCGATACTCTTTTCCTACCAATCTATCCCCCTAGGAGCATGCGCGTAGTACATTGTTTTCAATGGCTTGTAGATTTTTTAATAAGTATATGATTTCTTTATGACTAATGTTGAGTCCATGGATTATACGCACTTTCACCCTTCCACCATTGCTAGCCTCTCTTGTACCGCGCAACTTTCGCCGGTACCATACACCCACCATATACCTTCCTCAAAACAGCCACCATACCTACCTATTATGGCATTTCCATAGCCATTCCGAGATATATTGCCATGCAACTTTCCACTGTTCCGTTTATAATGACACACATCATCATTATCATATTGCTCTTTGCATGATCATGTAGTTGACATCGTATTTGTGGCAAAGCCACCTTCATAATTTTTCATACATGTCACTCTTGATTCATTGCATATCCCGGTACACCACCGGAGGAATTCGTATAGAGTTATATCTTGTTCTAAGTATTGATTTGTAATCTTGAGTTCTAAGTAAATAAAAGTGTGATGATCTTCATTATTAGAGCATTGTCCCAACTGAGGAAAGGATGATGGAGACTATGATTCCCCCACAAGTCATGATGAGACTTCGGACTTTATAAAAAAAAGAAAGGCCAAATAGAAGAAAGAGAAAGGCCAAATAAAAAAATGAGAGAAAAAGAGAGAATGGACAATGCTACTATCCTTTTTACCACACTTGTGCTTCAAAGTAGCACCATGATCTTCATGATAGAGAGTCTCCTATGTTGTCACTTTCATATACTAGTGGGAATTTTTCATTATAGAACTTGGCTCGTATATTCCAATGATGGGCTTCCTCAAAATGCCCTAGGTCTTCGTGAGCAAGCAAGCTGGATGCACACCCACTTAGTTTCTTTTGTTGAGCTTTCATACATTTATAGCTCTAGTGCATCCGTTGCATGGCAATCCCTACTCACTCACATTGATATCTATTAAAGGGCATCTCCATGGCCCGTTGATACGCCTAGTTGATGTGAGACTATCTTCCTTCTTTTTGTCTTCTCCAGAACCACCATTCTATTCCACATATAGTGCTATGTCCATGGCTCACGCTCATGTATTGCGTGAAAGTTGAAAAAGTTTGAGATTACTAAAGTATGAAACAATTACTTGGCTTGTCATCGGGGTTGTGCATGATTAAATACTTTGTGTGATGAAGATAGAGCAACAGCCAGACTATATGATTTTGTAGGGATAACTTTCTTTAGCCATGTTATTTTGAGAAGACATGATTGCTTAGTTAGTATGCTTGAAGTATTACTATTTCTTATGTCAATATGAACTTTTATTTTGAATCATTTGGATCTGAACATTCATGCCACAATAAAGAAAATTTCATTGAGAACTATGCTAGGTAGCATTCCACATCAAAAATTCTGTTTTTATCATTTACCTACTCGAGGACGAGCAGGAATTAAGCTTGGGGATGCTTGATACGTCTCCAACGTATCTATAATTTTTGATTGTTCCATGCTATTATATTACCCCTTTTGGATGTTTATGGGCTTTATTTTACACATTTATATCATTTTTGGGACTAACCTATTAACCGGAGGCCCAGCCCATATTGCTGTTTTCTTGCCTGTTTCAGTATTTCGAAGAAAAGGAATATCAAACGGAGTCCAAACAGAATGAAACCTTCGGAAAAGTTATTTTTGGAACAGAACCAATCCCAGGAACTTGGAGTGCAAGCCGGGGCATCATCGAGGAGGCCACGAGACAGGGCCCTACCCTCTCGTGGGCCCCTCGAGGCTCCCCCGACCGACTTCTTTCGCCTATATAAGCCTACATACCCTAAAAACATTGAAACAGAAGATAGATCGGGAGCAAGGCACGTATTGTATTGTTGCCATCGAGGATAAAAAGATGGGTTTTATATCATATTTCATGAGTTTATCCCTCTACATCATGTCATCTTTCTTAATGCGTTACTATGTTCTTATGAACTTAATACTCTAGATGCAGGCAGGAGTCGGTCGATGTGTAAAGTAATAGTAATAGATGTAGGCAGGACTCGGTCTACTTGTAATGGATGTGATGCCTATATACATGATCATGCCTAGATAATCTCATAACTATGCACTTTTCTATCAATTGCTCGACAGTAATTTGTTCACCCACCGTAATACTTATGCTATCTTGAGAGAAGCCACTAGTTAAACCTATGGCCCCCGGGTCTATCTTTTATCATATAAGTTCACTATTTACTTTTATTCGCATCTTTGCTTTTCCATCTATATCATAAAAATACCAAAAATATTTATCTATCATATTATCTCTATCAGATCTCACTTTTGCAAGTGGCCGTTGTCGGTGTCAAAATCGGCGGATCTCGGGTAGGGGGTCCCGATCTGTGCGTATAAGGCTAATGGTAACAGGAGGCAAGGGACACGATGTTTTACCCAGGTTCGGGCCCTCTCGATGGAGGTAAAACCCTACTCCTGCTTGATTGATCTTGATGATATGAGTATTACAAGAGTTGATCTACCACGAGATCGTAGAGGCTAAACCCTAGAAGCTAGCCTATGATGATTATGATTGTCCCTATACGGATCAAACCCTCTGGTTTATATACACACCGGAGGGGGCTAGGGTTTACACAGAGTCGGTTAAAAAGAAGGGGATCTAATATGTGGATCACCAAGCTTGTCTTCCACGCAAAGGAGAGTCCCATCCGGACACGGAACAAAGTCTTGAGTCTTGTATCTTCACGGTCCAACAGTCCGGCCAAAGTATATAGTCCGGTTGTCCGGATACCCCCTAATCCAGGACTCCCTCAGTAGCCCCTGAACCAGGCTTCAATGACGATTTGTCCGACGCATAGTTTTTCTTCGGCATTGCAAGGCGGGTTCCATCTCCGAATACTCCCAAGTAAACCCCGAACACTTAAATTGTGCCCGGCTCTGCAAGACGATTTTCACATACCACCGTAGAGAGGACGATATTTCACAAATATAATCTGCTGACAACTTTAGATAAAGCGACATGACACCATGGTCGAGTCATTATTGAACCGTCTTCCCATAGCCAGCTACCGCACATATCGCGAGGCGGCTTCCTCGGCACGTCTTGTCGAAGCAGAGATCATGTCCCCTTATCTCGGGATTCTCATCAATACGGGTACGGGTAACCCAACCGCGCCATCAATCATGGCACTTGGGAAATAAGCGATTTTCAAGGGCAAGTGGGGAGGCGCACCGTTTTCGTCGCCTCTATAAAGGGATAAGGATTCCCCATTTTTACCCACGCCTTCTTCCTCCTTCGCTTATCCATTATTGCCCCCTTGAGCTCCAGCGCCCTAGTTCACACCTTCTCCGCACAGCCAAACATGTCCGGAGCAGGAGGCAAGTGGGTGGCCTCCACCGTCAAGGAGCAGCATATTACGAAGCTCCGGGCGGCCGAATACTTGGCCGCAGATATCACGCACCGGCTGCCGGACGCGGGGAAGATCATTCCGACTCCGGGACCCCACGAGCGGGTCGTGTTCCTTGCCCACTTCGTCCGTGGACTGGGATTGCCACTTCATCCTTTTGTCTGCGGGCTCTTGTTTTACTATGGGCTGGACTTCCATGATCTGGCCCCAAATTTCGTCCTCAACATCTTGGCGTTTATCGTCGTGTGCGAGGCCTTCCTCCGCATCAAGCCCCACTTCGGCTTGTGGCTACGAATCTTCTGCGTGAAGCCGAAGATCGTGAGTGGCCAGCAAGCGGAGTGCGGAGGCGCTATGGTGGGCAGGATGCCCAATGTTACCTGGCTTGACGGCTCCTTCACGGAGACCGTGAAAGGGTGGCAATCGGGGTGGTTCTACATCACCGAGCCACGCGACGCCAACTGGGCGGCGGCTCCCGAATTCTGATCCGGTATTCCCATGCGGCTCACCTCCTGGGAAAAGAAGGGCCTGGCCTGGGGTGAACCTGCAGAGCTGACAGGATTTCAGAACTTCATCAAGAATATGATGGACAAGAAAATCAAGCTTGTCAACGTGGTCCAGGTCATGCTCGTCCGCCGAATTCTTCCGTGCCAAAGACGGGCATTTAATATGTGGGAGTTCATTCCGGCCGAACTCTAGACACTTCAAGAGCTTTACGGCACGACACACAAGGATGCATGGACGGTGCTGTTCAAGGCCTCCAAAATACCTCCTCCCACATTCGAGGACCGCGGACTTCACGCCACGCGGCTCCCCCATCCGGTGAGTTTCCTAACCATCACCAGATGTAGATTTCCCAGCATACTCATGGGAGGATTTTAAGTCATCCTGTGTATTTAATCACGATTACATGGTGACAGCAGGGCGGATCGACTGTCCGACTCCACTGCCAGAAGGTCCAGCAACCGCTCTCCTAACAGAGATGCTAGTCCCGACGCCTTACAAGGTGCCAGAAAAGAAGGCCGAAAAGAAGGCCCTGAGACCAGGAAGGGTCTCCAGCGTAAGGTTGTACAGGACGCCTCGTCCGAAGACGATGAGGCACACTCCTCCCATGAAGGGGAGGAGGAAAAGGAAAGGGCCGCCCCATCCGGGGAGGCCGAAGGGCCTAAGAGGGCGGCCCAGGGGATCAGGAAGGGTCCCAGCGCAAGGCCATCATAGGCTCGTCGTCCCGAGGACGACGAGGCCGATTCCTCCCGCGGAGGCGGGGGGGGGGGGGGGACACGAGGAAATTCCGCCTCCCCGCACTGAGGAGAAGAAAAGGAAAGCCGCCCCGCAGGGGGAGGCTAGCTAGGACACCCAAGAAGGGAAAGGCGTCCCTTCCGGATCACTCTACCATGGCTGCCTACAGCGAGGAGGAGTGGCCGCCCAGGGGCAAGCCCCTAGTAAGATCGTAAGTATCCGCACTCTGTTGTACTTTAGTGCGACTTAGCTTCATAGTTTGTTATAACGCCGAACACGTATATGCAGTCTGGCCAGGGCCCATCCTGAGGTATCCTCTTCGGATGGGTCTTTGAGCGATTCAGCGATGAATTCGCTCCCGACGGCCACTTCACCTCGGCCTGCGGATGACACGGAGGTGTTGTCTCAAAGAGTCCCAGAGTAGGGGGAGGCGACTCTGGAGACGCCCCAAGGCGGAATTCCAGACGCCGGGCATACAGGGCGTAAGATCCCCTCGGATTATGCTGACGAGAGCTGCAACAAGTTGGGCTCTCAGCCGGCCACTGTACGGGAACCTCCAAGGGTTCCGGATTCAGGCAGGCAGCCCCTTGCTAAGGTGGGCGAGCCGACCGTGCCAATGACTTCCGTTGCGCCAGAGGTGCCGGATAGACTGTTGGAAGTGCTTCGCCGCGCTTCCAGGGATGAAGAGCACCGTACTCTTATGAGTGCGGTGATTCAGAAGGTTCGGTCCGCCAAGAGCGGATTGACCGAAGCCTGCACCAGCCTCCTGACAGGCTTTGAGGTAAGTAATCAAAAGTGTGTGAAATTATCACCCGATAGACAATAGCCCCTGATACTCTATTTGGTGTTCGTAAAGAAAAGCCAAACGGATGGTCAATTTTAATCTGCAGGAGTCTAATAGTAGGTGTCTATGTGAATAAGCAGGCAGTGCTGCTTGCCGCTGCTGCCCGCATAGCCGAGGTCACCGGACTCAAACGGGACATTGAGCAGGCCAAAGAGGAGCTCAGCCTCACAAAGAGGCGGCTCGAAGAGAACAAAGGTGAGTGATACCCCGTTCACATATCATATAGAGGAGAAAAAATTGGTGACGCTAACAAAAAGCGTCGTGATTTTGTAATAGGGGCCATGACCGAAGTGGCGGCCCTGAAGAAAGCGCTATCCGAGGCTGAAGATAAGGCGGCCATGGAGCGCATTGAGCGTGAAAAGCAAGATGCTAGGGTGGGCGAGGTACAACAAGAGCTCCAGGAGATCGGCAAGAAGTTTGAGTCCTTGGAGCGTGACTTCAAGACGAAAGAGTCTGAGCTTGAGAAGGCCCTTGTGAGCATGAAAGACGCCAAGGCCGAAGCCCAAAAGGTCTAGCAGGAAATCTAGGCGGCCAAGAAGATTGCGGCGGGTAAGACATTCTTTATGCAAAGCAAGCATGTGGAGGAGACATTTCTTTTACTTACCTGAATTCGGAGCTCTCTAGGGGCATTCGTAGATCTGCCATGCAGCATATCGGATGCCACGGAGTTCTACAGTGCCGAAGAGGGGAGCTCAACGGAGAAGCTGTTCTGGTCCCAGTATGCTGGAGCCGAACACCCGGTGCCTCTGAGTGACCAATTGAAGCAATTGGTTGAACTCCACAGGGCAGCCGAAGTGGCTATGAAAGGTTTCATAGTCCGGATGTGGCCTGGTGAGCCCCTGCCCGCCAGCTACTTCAGCCTGATAAAGCGGATGGTAACTGCCTGTCCGCGGCTTGAAGTGATCAAGCAATCCGTTTGCATTGAGGGTGCCCGCTGAGCCTTTGCCCATGCGAAGGTGCATTGGGGCAAGCTGGATGTGGAGAAGCTGGTGAAGGATGGACCGCCGGAGGGCAAGGTGCATCGCTATCCCGAGAAATATTTTGATGGCGTTATGAAAGGCGCTCGCCTCGTGGCCGATGAATGTACCAAGGACACAATCTTTGAGTGAATGCAATCCTATCGTTTTTGTAATAGAAAAACAAAGTTGTTTGCGCTATATAGCGCTTTGTTGATTTAAAATATTACCTTCTGTGCGGCTGTTTATAAAATTCTGAAAGTAGGCCAGTCGTCGGCTTCCGCCCCCATGTAACTAGTACTGGGGTGTTCGTGGAAAACCCGAACATTCTTTATCCAAATTTTTGGTCCCTGAAGGAGGTGTTTGGCGCAGCGAACAAGGCAATCGGACTATCCGGCTTTATAACTCTCACTTAGCCATAGAAGTCTACAATTTTAAATTTTGGCGAAGCCCCTAGAATTCGGAAAGCCGAATTGGGGCGCTATATACGCCTAAATCGAACGAGGCTGATTCCTCGCCTAAAGCGGAAAAATTCTTTAAGGATTTTAAGACCTCTCGAACAGCGACTAGCTCTCGCCGCATCATGCCAGTCAGTTTTCGGATTTCTCTACTGAGGTGCTCGTCCGAAAGAACCGGGACACAATCCCAGTAGTTCTCCCTGCGCTACCTTAGCCGATATAACGGAACGTAAGGTACCAAAACAAAGGAGCCGGGAAACCCAACTATTGACCCAAGACATGATTCGGAGCTGATGCATATAATACTATAAGTTCGGGGTGCCGCACTGTTGAAAGTGTTCGGACTTATCTTGCCGTATTAGGGGGCACCATGAGAAGCCCCTGGCAAATAGAACTTACCAAGGTGTACGGATTCCATATTAAATAAACATTTATAGGAAAAATGTGCAGATAGGAATAATAAGCTGACGCTATATATTGTTTCCCATTTTAAGGTAAAACGTCCGGGCGTATGTGTACAATTGATGCGTTAAGCAGAGTAAAAATAGGACTATTTGACATGTCCTATCCAAGGGCGGACCACATGTAGGTATATAGAACAGGTATAACGATCATTAACAGATACCACCTGGGTATTCCCTTTGTGCGCGAAGCCTTTTGCCTCCTTGGATTTCCCTCCTGTGAGGAGTCCGGTGATCCGGCTCTCTGAAGAGGCTGCCCGAAAGTAGGGTCCTGAAAGATAAAGGGGGTTATTAAAGTATGTTGCGGCTGAACCACACTGTTGACCGCATCACTATTGCGCCTCTGCCTATGCCCATGGTATTTTGAGTGCGTAATTGTGTACGCGCGGCACGAATGCCGCCTGAATGGGGCTGGAGCGGAGGCCGGACTGCTACTCGCGCTCTTGGCGTGCCTGGCGATCCTGTTGCAGGGTACTCCGGACTTGCTTGACGGTGTTCGGGGTTGTTGTCGCCGGATTGGTGGTTTGCCAGAGAAGGCTACTTTGTACTTATGCCGCGAGGGCTGCAGTATGCTATTCTGTACGGAGAGAGCGGTCTGTGTTTCCATTGACTGTTATAACCCCGCGAGGTCCAGGCATCTTGAGCTTGAGGTATGCATAGTGTGATACCGCATTGAATCGAGCGAATGCGGTTCGTCCAAGCAGTGCATGATAGCCACTACGGAAAGGGACGATATCGAAGATTAACTCCTCGCTTCGGAAGTTATCTAGAGATCCGAAGACCACTTCCAGTGTTATGGATCCCGTGCAGCAGGCCTCTACTCCTGGAATTACACCTTTAAAGGTGGTTTTGGTGGGCTTGATCCTTGAAGGGTCGATGCCCATTTTGCGCACTGTGTCTTGATAAAGCAGGTTCAGGCTGCTGCCGCCGTCCATAAGGACTCGCGTGAGGTGGAATCCGTTGATGATTGGGTCTAGGACCAATGTGGCTGAACCGCCGTGATGGATGCTGGTAGGGTGATCCCTATGATCAAAGGTGATCGGACAGGCTGACCATGGGTTGAACTTTGGGGCGACTGGCTCCATCGCATAGACGTCCTATAGTGCTCGCTTTCGTTCCCGTTTGGGAATGTGGGTGGCGTAGATCATATTGACCGTTTTCACCTGGGGAGGAAATTTCTTCTGTCCCCCCGTGTTCGGATGCCGGGGCTCCTCGTCATCGTCGTTTTGAAGCCCCTTGTCTTTGTTCTCGGCATTTATTTTACCGGCCTGTTTGAACACCCAGTAGTCTCTGTTAGTGTGGTTTGCTGGCTTATCCGGGGTGCCATGAATTTGGCATGAGCGATCAAGTATGCGGTCCAGACTGGACGGTCCCTGATTGTTTCTTTTGAACGGCTTTTTCCGCTGACCGGATTTTGAGTCACTGAATCCGGCGTTGACTGCCGTGTCTTCAGTGTTGTCGCCATTGTTCCGTCGCTTATGTCTGTTGCGCCGTGGCTTGTCGTTATTGTCACGGATATCTGAAGTGCCGGAATTTATTGGCGTGGTGCTACTGCGAGCCAACCAGCTGTCCTCGCCCGCGCAAAAGCGGGTCATGAGTGTCGTGAGGGCCGCCATGGACTTTGGTTTTTCCTGGCGGAGGTGTCGGGCGAGCCACTCGTCGCGGATATTATGCTTAAAGGCCGCCAGGGCTTTGGCATCCGGACAGTCGACAATTTCTTTTTTGTTAGGAACCGAGTCCAGAATTTCCTGGCTGACTCTCCGGGCTGTTGGGTAATGTGACTCAAGTCATCCGCATCCGGTGGTCGTACGTATGTGCCCTGGAAGTTGTCGAGGAACGCGTCCTCCGGGTTTTCCCAACTGCCGATGGAATTTGCCGGTAGGCTATTTAGCCAGTGTCGGGCCGGTCCTTTGAGTTTAAGGGGAAGATACTTGATGGCGTGTAGATCATCACCGCGGGCCATGTGAATGTGGAGAAGGAAATCTTCGATCCATACTGCAGGGTCTGTTGTGCCATCGTATGATTCAATGTTTACGGGTTTAAACCCTTCTAGGAATTTGTGATCCATCACTTCATCAGTGAAGCAGAGGGGGTGTGCGGCGCCTCTATGCCGGGCTATGTGGCTACGCAGTTTGAATGAGTCTGGTTGGCTATGTTCAGCCCGGCCAGACTTATGGATAGTGTATCCGGCATGACGATCATCGTCACGTGGTGTGGCGGGCCCCTGCGATCCGTAGATCGATCTTGGCTATCCTGCTTTGTTTTCCGGTATGTCTCGCAGGTCTTGCCTATTGCCCCGGGCCGTAGTGTATTGGCGTGGGGGTGCGGGCTGGTATTCGGGCTGATACACCGTTTTATCCCGGCCACGAGGTGGCTAGTTAGCCTCGTCCTGTGCTGGTAGTTTGGGCTCCTCCTCGAGTTGAGGTAGCCACTTGTGCTTTGGATAACCTTTGGTGTGGCGCTCGAGTCCATATTCCTCGGCTGCCAGGACTTCGGTCCATCTATCTGTGAGCAGATCTTGATCAGCTTGGAGCTGCTGCTGCTTCTTTTTCAGGCTCCTTGCAGTGGCCATAAGCCGGCACTTGAAGCGCTCCTGCTCTACGGGGTCCTCAGGCACGCCGCATTCGTTGTCGCCGAGGCTAATCTCGTCTTCGGAGATGGGCATGTAGTTGTCCTCCTACGGGTATCCGTCTGTCGCCTATTCGTTTGGGCTGACCTGCCCGTCTTCCTGTTTGGCCTGCTCGAAGGCAGGCTGATCGGGGTTGTATTCTTCTTCGGCACCATCCGGATTGTTTTCGTCTCCTGTGCCGGTATTGCTATGGCGGGGCTTGGAGCAGCTCTGATGATGCACATGCTTTGCTTTCTTCCTTGAGGGGTTATCCTCCATTGCCTCATCGCCATTGGTTTCTTTCGGAGTGTCCACCATATATATATCATATGAGGAGGTGGCTGTCCAGCGCCTCATGGGCAGTGGTTCATGTTCTTCTCCTACATCGTCGTCCACACCGTCGATGTCTTCAGAGTCAAAGTCAAGCACGTCGAACAAATCATTGACCATGGCAATGAATTGGGTGGTGGGTGGGCAACGAATTCCCTCGTCGCCTGCTTCTCACTCAAGCCGGTTATAGTTCAGCCAGGAGTCTCCTGCCAAAGAGAGAGACTTTAACGAGTTCAGCATGTCGCCAAAGGGCGAGTACTAGAAGATATCCGTAGCGGTGAACTCCATTACCGGAGCCCAGCCAGATTCAGTGGGCTCAGGGGTGCGCAGACTGGAACCTACAGCCGGACACGAGTCCGGGGGTCCGGTGGCACAGGCTTCCTTGGGGGTGGAGTCTGTGCTCGGTTCTACCGCTGATGAGTGTGCGGCCTCTGGGGCGGGGTCCATCCACCTGTCCTTGGACGATGCGATCGGCCCCGGATTTAGGTCCGGAGCTCCTGCAGGTGTGATATCCTGAGAATTGTCCGACAGCAGGTCTAAGTCGTGCTCGTCGTGACTGTTCGGCGCTCCTGGCATAGGACCGAATCCGCCGAAGATCAAGTCTCCGCGGATATCGGTCCTATAGTTCAAGTTTCCGAACCTGACCTAATGGTCAGGGGCATAGCCATCGATCTGCTCCAGATGGCCAAGCGAATTGGCCCGCAGTGCGAAGCCGCTGAACACGAAGATCTGTCCGGGGAGATAAGTCTCACCCTGGACCACATTGTTGTTGATGATTGATGGATCCATCGAGCCTTGCAGCGATGACACAAAGGAACTCTCAGTGAAAGCACCAATGTCTGTGTCAAAACCGGCGGATCTCGGGTAGGAGGTCCCGATCTGTGCGTCTAAGGCTAATGGTAACAGAGGCAAGGGACACAATGTTTTACCCAGGTTCGGGCCCTCTCGATGGAGGTAAAACCCTACTTCCTTCTTGATTGATCTTGATGATATGAGTATTACAAGAGTTGATCTACCACAAGATTGTAGAGGCTAAACCCTAGAAGCTAGCCTATGATGATTATGATTGTCCCTATATGGATCAAACCCTCAGGTTTATATAGACACCAGAGGGGGCTAGGGTATACACAGAGTTGGTTACAAAGAAGGAGATCTAATGTTCGAATCGCCAAGCTTGTCTTCCACGCAAAGGAGAGTCCCATCCGGACACGGAACAAAGTCTTGAGTCTTGTATCTTCACGGTCCAACAGTCCGGCCAAAGTATATAGTCCGGCTGTCCGGATACCCCCTAATCCAGGACTCGCTCAGCGGTGAAGGGATTGACAGCCCCTTTATTGCATTGGTTGCAAGGTTCTTGTTTGTTTGTGTCGGTGCGTGGGACTTTTGAGGAGCCTCCTACTGGATTGATACCTTGGTTCTCAAAAACTGAGGGAAATACTTATGCTACTTTGCTGCATCACCCTTTCCTCTTCAAGGAAAACCAACGCAAGCTCAAGACGTAGCAACAGTAGATGTGAAGTTTGATGAATCTAACGGCTCGCAAGTAGAGCATTTGCCAATTGATATAGGAGACAAAGAACCTTCGGAAGCAATCCAAGACTTGTCTATTGGCAAGATTCGCCCAACGAAGGTGAAGGGGAATACCTCGTCCGTCCAAGTGGAAGCATCTACCTCATGACAAGGTGAACCACGAGTTGACTCGTAGGCATCCATAAGTGGGACACTCCAAGATGAAGGAAATGAGGAAGTACACCAAGATGAACCTCGTCAACCTCCTTCTCCACCTCCACAAGAGAACAACAACACCAATAACAAAGAAAGCCAAGAGGAAGAACAAGCTGATGAAGAGGATGTTCCACCCCGACCCAAACAAAAGTTCTCACGAGTTAGAGCAAGAGTTTCAAGGGATTATCCCGTCGAACAAATCTTCGATGATATCCAAACCGGGAGAATTACTCACTCAAAAACTAGTTTGGCTAATTTCTGTGAACATTATTCATTCATATCTAGCATTGAACCTATGAGGGTTTAAGAAGCACTAGAAGATCCGGATTGGATAATTGCCATGCATGAAGAGCTACACAATTTTGAGAGGAACCAAATGTGGACATTGGTTGAGAAGCCCGACAACAACCACAACATCATCGGTACCAAATGGGTGTTTCGGAACAAGCAAGATGAAGATGGACAAGTTGTACGCAACAAGGCTCGTCTCGTCGCTCAAGGCTACACTCAAGTCGAAGGCATGGACTATGGTGAGACATGTGCCCCCGTTACTAAACTTGAGTCCATACGCATCTTACTTGCTTATGCCAATCATCATGATATCACATTGTATCAAATGGACATTAAAAGTGCCTTTCTAAATGGTGAAATTGAGGAGAAATTTTATGTTAAACAACCTCCCGGCTTTGTTAATCCTAAGAAACCCAACCATGTTTATAAACTTCACAAAGCTCTTTATGGTCTTAAACAAGCTCCTAGAGCATGGTATAAATGCTTGATCAAGTTCCTTATTGAAAAAGGTTTTGAGATTGGAAAAATTGATTCAACACTTTTTACTAAAAGGGTTAATGGTGAATTATGTGTGTGCCAAATTTATGTTGATGATATCATATCTGGTTCGACTAACCCTCATTTAGTGAAAAGTTTGGAAGGCTAATGTCGGAGATGTTTGAGATGTCTATGATGAGTGAACTCAAGTTCTTTCTTAGTTTGCAAATCAAGCAAACTAAGGAGGGTACCTTTTTCTCTCAAACAAAGTACACCAAGGACTTATTCAAGAAGTTTAACATGCAAGAATGCAAAGGTATGAATACACCCATGCCTACTAGTGGACATCTTGACTTGACTAAGGATGGCAAACCGGTTGACCAAAAGGTTTACTACTCTATGGTTGGTTCATTGTTATATCTATGTGCCTCCCGTACTGATATTCTGCTAAGTGTGTGCATGTGTGCACAACATCAAGCGGCCCCCAAAGAATGTCATCTTAAGGCTGTGAAAAGGATAGTGAGATACTTAATTCACACACCAAACTTTGGCATTTGGTATCCTAAGAGGTCTTCTTTTGACCTTGTTAGCTACTCCGATTCGGACTATGCCAGTGACAAGGTTGATTGAAAGTCCACTTCAGGTACGTGTTAATTCCTTGGTAGATCTCTTGTGTCTTGGTCCTCCAAGAAACAAAACTCAATATCCTTATCCACCGCCAAAGCAGAATACATTGTCGCCGGTTCATGTTGTGCTCAGTTACTTTGGATGACCCAAACTCTTAAAGATTATGGCATACATGTGAAACATGTTCCATTGCTTTGTGACAGTGAAAGTTCTATTAAGATTGCTCATAATCCCGTGCAACATTCTCGAACTAAGCATATTGAAGTTCATCATCATTTCATTCGAGATCATGTTGCTAAAGGGGACATTGATCTTAAACATGATCTTACTAATAAGCAATTGGCGGATATACTCACTAAACCACTTGATGAGAAAGTATTTTTCCGTTTGAGAGGTGAATTTAACATCATTAATGCCTCAAACTTGGAGTAGAAACTCCATTTGGATGCATGCAAGGCTTGAGCCTTTGACTAATCCTTGATATTTCTCTTATGATGATGATCATATGTCATGGATCTATATTTGTACCCTTCCTTGTTATCAAACTCTTGTAGGTACTTAGATAAGCCCAACTTTATGAGATTGCAACTCACACACATTCCAAGCGATCTCTACATCACCAAGTCTCTACAATATGGTGGTTGAAGACAAGGAAGCATGAAACCTTTCAACATATCCTTTGACAATTTCTACATGTCAAATTTCATTTGGTATCAAACTTCATGATTGTCATTTTGGATACACAAGTGCTCTTCCTTGCAAAACTAACCCATGCAGGTAGATGAACTCAAACTACAAGTGCTGCTCCCTACTCTTGATGAACTACATCAACCTTGAGCATCCTACACAAGTTCAACTACATGATTAAGATCAACACCACCACCCAAGGTATGTCATTCCATCTTAGAGAAGCTTTACCCCAAGTCATGGGTCAAAGCAACTCAACAAGATGTGAATACATCAAAATGCTTAAACGAAAAATGGTAACCCCATTTTGAGCTTAAACGATGAGTATGACCTATGATCAAGTGCCTTCACTTGACTCCTAAGTCAATATACTCTAACATAGGTCACTTTGTTGCCGACCTATTCTAGATGAAGTTCTCTTGTGTTTCTCTGTGTTCTTGCATTTGTCTCATGCATGTTTGTTTACCCTTTCAAAAAAAACTTCATCTAGATTTCTTTTATTTTATTTTATGGATTCCCTGCATTTAATTCATGGCAAATCCTTTAGTTAATTCCCTATAAATCTTTGTGAGATCCTATTTGCCTAGTGAGCTGAGATGACAAATTTTTCCCTGTGTTACCGATCTCTTCTCATCCGCTAGACCGAAACAACTTGGCATCACCAAAGAAAAAGACTCGGTGTTACCGATTTCACAACTGAGCAAAATTTTGCCATTTGCATCCTGCATTTCTGATCCAGCTCCACTTTATGATTCTTATCCTCTACCCGCATCACATTCTACATGCTGATTTGTCATGCGACTCAAGGACCAAACCTTTTTGACTCACATTGCAGAAGATCCCTTCTTGGAAATTGATGTCAAATGGGGAGAGAGAGATCACATCAAAGGGAGAGGGAGACCCTATGGGAGAGAAAGATTTCTTAGTCTTCCCAGATGCTTGGTATTCAAAGAGGAGAGAAAAGCCACATGGCTTTAAGAGGGGAAAGACATGTTAGTAGATGATTCTTTGTGTCTTTTGCTCTGTTTTTCTTTGCTCTAATTTTCTATTACCCTATCTTCTCCTATTATCCAATATCAGACTCAGGAGGAGAAAGACATCTAAGGGAAGAAAATCTCTGGAATTCATTGCATATATTGGGGACATGTTAATTTCCAAATAGAGTACTAAGTATACTCACTCTCTACATGTCATCCCAGTCTTGGTACTCTTGTGGTTTCCTGTTCTTGCTCTGTTTAGTAGATGTTCCTGTTTTATCTAACCATGTTTTCTCAGGTTCATCTCTTCCAAAGTCAGCTCAAGACCACAAGGTAACACTACTAGGGAAAAGCCTAGCAGCAACGAGGGTTTTAGGCCTATCAGTAGCGCGGGCTGGAGCGCTACTGGTACGACGCTACAGCTAAAGGTTAGCAGTAGCGTGCCTCAACCCACGCTACTGCTAAATCGAATTAGTAGTAGCGCTTTCCCAGAGGAGCGCTACTGGTAATTAGTAGTAGCGCTTCTCCCTGCCCGCGCTACTACTATTATTTCGTATTTTATTTCTTTTTTATTTCATGTTGTATTCATACACCTTTACACAAGTTTTCATACAACATGAATTTAGAGATTGTTTTTACATCATAATGAGTTATTACATCACGGGATGAAAGAACCGTGGACTAGTTTCAAGTGGATGTCCATCCACTTGAAACTAATCCACGGTTCTTTCACCCAATGATATAATAAATATCATTATCATCATCATATCATTAACAACTTATCATCATAATACATCATTGTCATATAACACCTCCTCAAGATCATCGTCTTCATCAATGAGACATCACATAGCAAATTGGTCACTAGTGGTAATCACAAGTACTCCTCATCATCAACTATAACACATTGTACCACATAATAAACATATTGTACCTCATAGGACCTACTACATTCTCTTAGGACCTACTACATTCTCTAAGGTAAAATAGCAAAAAACAACATAGCCCCTGACTCTCCATTATGGAGAATGGAGATTATCCTGTCTCCAATTCTTGCCTTTCGCTTAATGTTACTTCCAAGAACCTCCTTGCGAATGTCCAAACATTTTTTCCATTCTTTGACTAGCATGTGTTCACCGTTTTAGAAATCCGATATGCACAGGTGAGCTCCCTAGATTGACCTGGCAGTATGTTCAGAACTGCAAGGCGACCATTCTGATATATCAGATGAGGCACCCAATCCATCGGGAGTTTCTATTGAAAAACATAGTAATAACTTCGTAGTTAGCAATGATGTACTAGTTTTAGAAGTATGCAAAAGATGC
Organism: Triticum timopheevii; assembly: GCA_963921465.1. Taxonomy (NCBI): domain Eukaryota; kingdom Viridiplantae; phylum Streptophyta; class Magnoliopsida; order Poales; family Poaceae; genus Triticum; species Triticum timopheevii. Next base: position 235,439,815 of record OY997272.1, read on the forward strand.
ACGGATGTCGTAATAGTAAAAAATCTTACCAGGGTATCTCCATAGAAGTTACCGTGGCTCAACACGTGCACTAGTGGCATGTATTCACCATAATCTGGACGAGTTCAATAATAGGTATTGTAATTCTCAAGATAAGTACAAAATGCGATCAGATGACTTTTCTCCTTATAAGTTAATTCGGAGCCATCAGTTTAGTGGGTTTTGTCTACCATCTTCCGCACATTCTTTGAAGAATCAAAATAAGCTGTCAATGGAAATAAGCTGTCAACTATTTTGAAATAAACAATATAAATTAGTTAATAACTATGTTTGAGAAACTCACATTGTGGTAGAATCAGAAGCGTATCAACAAGGACCCAAATGTCCATATTGTATTGCTCGATGTCAGGATCACCAAGATCCATGGTGACAATCATACCCTCATAATAACCATACATTTTGCAAAGTGCTTCCCAATTTTGGCAACCAAAATGGGTTATGCTCTAAGAATTGTACAGATTTACTTCAAAATCCATATCGTGATGGGTCCTTAGGTGTATTTTCTTTGTTTCAAAATTTTCATGGTCTTCAAAACCCGTCCTCTCCAAGACATAGCGTCTTGCATGGCATGGGATAAGCTAGTAGAATTGTAAAAGATGAAAAAATAGACATTGAAATAGTTGAAGTCATGCTTAATTACGAAAAAACACTTGTCGTTGTTGCGTACCGTTTCAACATCGAAGGTCTCCTCGAGCTTAATGCTGAAGCGTCGATCTTCGTCCAGCTGAAGGAACCTGTCGCACAGACCTCAATCATCGTGGCACTAGCTGCACTCCCCCGGGAGACTGTCGTCGTCCGAGTACGACATTTCCTACATTCATAACTCAAAGATTAAACTTGTACAATTAAATATATGTACTAAAAAACCTAAATTAGATCATTATTTTTCGAGAAAATCTGGGCCACTCGATATTTCCTACATATTCTAGCACAAGTCATGGCAGAATTCACGGAAAAATCCGGCATGACCTTTGCTAAAAAAAGGACATATCGAGCGCCTGAAATTTGCCGGAACGGAAATTAATAAACACTCCGGCAAAACATAGGCCACTCGGAGGTGTAACCTGAACATGAACAGCCACTTGGGAACCACATATCCTGTTTGAGCAACACAAGATATACATGAAGATTTGGCTAGTCTCACCTCGAGGTCGGAGGGGGTCGATGACGGGGACGACAGCGGGGATGATGGAGGGGCTCCTTGATATCTTTAAAAGCAAAAACAATATAAGTTATCACTAATACATCCCGAATAATTGCTTAAACTAAAAAAATAACAACAAATATGACATGTTCAACTAGTTTTATTAATTCAACTAGTTCTTACTAAATATAAACTTACCATAAATAGAAAAAAACTAGTTCTTTCTAAAAATAAAGTAGTTCAACTAGTTATATTAATTATCTTACTAAAAATACATTAGTTCTATTAATTCAACTAGTTCAACTAGTTTATTAGTTTACTTACTAAACTAGTTCAACTAAAACTAAACTAGTTCAACTAGTTTATTAATTTACTTACTAATTATTTTAAACACTTACTAAAAATAGTAAAAATAAACTACATTATACAATAGTAAAAAACATCTACTATTAACCATATTGCCCTAGTTAACTAGTACCATCACTACTACTAATTAACATCTACTACTACTAAAAATCATTATCTATGAACCCTAAATTAACATCTACTACTACTAAACAACATCTAGTACTAACTAAGCAGAGACAAAGGGGGTGGGGGAGGGGTGGGGGGCTTACAGAGAGGGGAGAAACGGTGGCGGGGAGGTGCTCGGCGATGGAGAGGTAGGGGCGGTGAGGGCGGGGTCGGGATCGGAGGCGGCGGTGCTAGGTGAGGTCGCGGGCGGCGGCGGTGAGGTCGAGGGCGGCGACGGTGAGGTCAAGAGCGGTGGCCGTGAGGTTGAGGGCGGCCTCGGGCGGCGGCGGTGAGGGCAGGCTCGGGCGGCGGCGATAGGGGAGTTGGGGAACAGGGGGAATAAGACTTAGCAAAATTTTGAGCCCGCTGTTGGTTAAATTAGAAGTAGCAGTAGCGTGTTCCAGAAAGCGCGCTACTGCTAAGTTAGCTATAGCGCGTTCTGGTATACACGCTACTGCTACACCTTTCTCTTTTTTCCCCTTTTTCATTTATTTTTCTTCACATTTTATTTTTTTCCTTTCACCTTATTCTATTTCTTTCATTTTCAATTACCTTTCTATTTGCTTTCCATTTAATTTTTTATCCTTTAGCAGTAGCGAGTTAGAATAAAACGCACTGCTACAATGGAAGTGGCGGTAGCGCGATTCAGTATGCATCAATACTACTATGTGTAGTCTATCGGCTAAGCCGTGGGAATTTTAGTAGTAACGTGTTTAGAACAAGGCGCACTACTGCTAGAACTTTATCTGTAGCGCGGTTTGTCCAGGCGCGCTACTGCTAATTAGCACCAGTGTGGTTTTTTGACCCACGCTACTGCTAAAGTTCTGTGTATAAGGTTTTCCCTAGTAGTGTAAGTATATGCATCACACTCATGTGCATGAGGATCTCTTGCTGATGTACATATTGTTTGCAAGAAGGACTCATGAACATGTAGATATACTTTTTGCATTTCACATCATTTGCGATAATGCATATAGCCGAGATACATGTAACTCATTGCTTGCTCTGACATGTTTATGCATTCACATTGTCGGAGTAATGGTCCACGGGTAGGCTCACCCGAGTCCCTGGATTTATCAAGACTTTGGGCCAGCTCCGCCTAGCTGGACCCCAAGCTGAAGCTCCGCCCTCTAGTGCCGGCTGGCTCAGCGGCCGGCTACCAGAGGGCGGCCGACCCAAGTCTACGGCGCTCCGAGTGACTGGCTCCTGACGGCCGCCCTCCGGAGAGGGCGGCAACGGGCAGGCGGCCACCTCACGACTACGGTGCGGCCGAGCCCCCATCGAGAGTACAAGTCAGAGCATAGCTACAGTGAAGCACGTCGCCTCCAACGCTCGAGAGGGGCGTGGCTACAGTGCTCCGTACAGACGGAGATCTCCGCACGTCGGGGCACTGTGCCATGTCTCCCCTGACGTCGCTCCGGGCAGGCGGAGCCCTGTTCCCCACGACGGCCTGTCAGTACGGCCTACCGGCAGTGGGCCCTATTGGGCAGTGACCCCATGAAAGACAGCGGAAGCTCAACCAGACGGACTCGGGAGGGGCCGGCCTCCAGCAGGCGACCGTCCCTTGCCCCGAGGCAAGCACGCCATTAAGCTGACAAGACCAGGAATGGCTACAGTGGCCTCCCACCAGGCAGCGGGATTGTAGCCACACTAAGATGACCAAGCCCCCGTCACCAACAACACGGCTACAATAAGCAGTCACCAACCAGTCGGCGGGGCCCACCAGGCAGCGGGCCCCAATGGTCGGTGGAGAGGCCGGAGGCTGGAGACACTGACAGCCGGGCCCAGCACCTGGACGAATTACCATTGTACCCCTGGGGGTAGGCCTATATAAACCCCCCCCAGGCCACCCATGCAAACGGTTCCCACTCCATTAGAACCAGCCACTCCCCTAGAGCAGGAAGAGAGCTAGCCTTGCCTCCTTCTGCCTCTAGCACACAGCTCAAGGAGCACCATTGTATCACTTGTGCCTTAGTGATCATGCGGAGACCCCGCAGAGCAGGACTAGGGGTGTTATCTCCTAGGAGAGCCCCGAACCTGGGTAAAGTACGCCGGCGTTCGCGTCTACGCCTTATCCCGCTTCCAGGCACCGGCGACGTTCTACTCGCTTCCACCATGATAAGCCATCCATCGGCATATGTCGCACCCAACCCCCGACATTTGGCGCCCACCATGGGGCGAGGTGCACCATCTCCCGGAGATCTGCTCTGGACGGAAACCCTGTTCCTTCCTGGCGAGCGAAGCCAGCCCGGCACGCCCGACGGCGCCAGCCCTGACGCGCTACACGGTGCAGAGATCGCCTGCACGGCGAGCTGCCTCGCCGACCTCATCGGCGAGATCGACCTCTCCGGCGAGCCGGCCTCCGACACGGGAACTAGCTGCCCCTAGAGCCGCCTCATTAGACTCCTCGACCAGCTCCATGTCACTAGCGAGCCTGCTGTGGACCTGGAGTCCGTCGGCTCGACCGATCCGATGATCGACGACTCCGACACAGCATCGCTCGACGCGTTCCCCACCAACGTGGTGGTCTATGACGAGCCGCCTCCTCGCGAGTACAGTGGCGGGAGCACCATCACGGAGGTACTCGTCATCAACAGTGAAGAGCACTCGGACGGGTGTGCTCAAGATCCCCTCGACGCCACTCTGCGCGACCTCGCTGGAGGCACGCCGCCTCCAGCTTCTCGAAAATGTTGGCCGCCTGGCCAGCATGCGTCGGCTTTCGGACGCCTACCGGCGCGAGATGGACCAGGCCGTAGGCGGCACGCCGGCTCCTAAGGGGCCTAGCCGCCTCGGCACGGTTTGGCAGCGTGGCGCGACCATCGCCAGCATGTTCGGGGCAGAGTGCCCCATCTACGCCACGCCTGCAAAGAACATCTGGGCCGCCTAGGCGGTAACGGATGAGCTGGACAAATACGACGGTGACGAGCACCGCCACATGACAGAGCGAGTCCAGCAGCTCCTAGACGCGGCTGCCGCGCAGCACGAGGCCGCTTGCCGTGCTGAAGTCCCAGTCCGACGAAACAACGAGCTGCCCCGACGCCAAGATCATGGGGCGACTTCCTGGACGCCGACTGGTGGCGCCCGTGGAGGAAAGGGCAACGAGCCGGCTGCCAGCCGCAGTCGGACGCGCCTCTCCATCGAGCGGGACGAGGACGACCGCCCTCATGCAGTAGAGCAGTGAGGCGACCCACCGCCTCCCCCGCCTCGTGGAGCGAGGTACCCCACTCCGCCTCCTGTCACACATCCGACACTCGGCAACCGCCTTGGCCGCCGAGAGGGAGTCGGAGAGAACGACGCTCGCCATCGGATCGATCGTCTCAACCGATCCCTGGCACTTGAAGAAGAAGATGCGCTGGGCCCGCCTTGCTTCGGCCCCCGAATCTGAGATGAGCCCTTCCCCAAGGGGTTCACCCTCCCGCGAGACACGCCCAAGTACACCGGCTCCGTGAAGCCGGAGGACTGGCTGGTCGATTACTCCACGGCCGTCAGTATAGCAAACGGCAACAAGCGCGTTGTCGTGAAATATGTCCCACTCATGCTTCAAGGCACTTCCCGGTCATGGCTCAACAGCCTGAAGCCCCGCAGCATCAACGGCTGGGTTGACTTCACTGAGGTATTCATCCGCAACTTCACCAGCACCTACAAGCGGGCTCCCAAGCCCCAACAGCTATCCTTGTGCGTCCAAGGGCCCACGGAGTCAACTCGTGACTACCTCACGCACTGGACCGAGCTGTGCAATTCCTGCGAGGGCGTACACGAGGTGCAGGAAATCAAGTACTTCACCGCCGGGTGCCGAGAGGGCACCCTCCTCAAGCATCGACTCCTCTGCGATGAGCCCGAGTCCCTCGATGAGCTGCTGGTCATCGCCGACAAGCACACCAGGGCCGACTCCTCCATGAAGGTGGAAATTCTGGTTGATGCGTCCGGCAAGGTGGCACCCCAGGCCCCTCGGACTCCGGCTGGTGACACCAGTCAGCGACAGCAGCCCGGCGACAACAAGCGGAAGGCCACCCAGCCGGCTTCCACCTGCCGGCAGGTGGCAACGGTCGAGGATCAGCAGCCAGAAGGGCAGGCGGCCCCCAAGCGGTAGAAGGGTGGCAAGTCTAACTGGTTGCCCGCCTTCTCGTACGAGAAGACCCTGGATGCACCCTGCAAGTTCCATAGTGGCGCGAAGCCCTCCAACCACACCACTCGGAAGTGTCACTGGCTCACCAGAATTGCCAAGGGAGATGGACTCCTGCCTCCTCCACCTGCTGGACCGCTGCCTCCTTAGCCCCAACAGCCGGCGGCCCGGCCAGACGGCGCCATACAAGACGAGTACCCAGAGGAATATGGAGCCTATGTTGTGTTCACCAGCGTGGCCGACGACAGACGCAGCAGACGGAAACAACAACAAGAAGTGCAAGCGGTGGCCTCCAACACTCCAGAGTTCATGCATTGGTCCGAGAAGCCTATCAGTTGGAGCAGGGCCAACCACCCGGAAGTGATGCCTTCCCGTGGTTCATATGGCCTGGTCCTAGAAGCAACCCTTGCAACGGAGAGACGAGCAGCCCATTTTTTCAGAGTCTTGATAGATGGCGGCAGCAGCATCAATATCCTGTACCATGACACAATGGAGAAGTTGGGGATCAAGCAGAAGCAGCTCATCCCCAGTCAGACTGTATTCCATGGCATAGTCCCTGGCCTTTCCTGCTCACCAACCGGCAAGACCCAGATTGATATCCTCTTCGGAGACAAGAATCATTTCCGCTGAGAGCCAGTTTGGTTTGAAGTGGTGGACCTTGAGAGCCCCTACCATGCACTGCTTGGCCGGCCTGCTCTGGCCAAGTTCATGGCAGTCCCCCACTACGCCTACCTCAAGATGAAGATGCCGAGCACCAAGGGGATCCTGAAAGTAGTCGGAGACTACAAGAAGTCGATCGCATGTGCCACAGATAGCAGCCGGCTAGCCGGGTCCCTCGTGATTGCAGCCGACAAGCGGCTCCTTGACCGGGTGGTGGCATTGGCAGCCAAGAAGCCGGTAATGTCACGCACCCCCCAGGAGTCGGAGGTTGAGGGCTCGTTCAAGCCGGCCAAGGAAACAAAGAAAATACCCTTGGACCCGGAGCACCCAGAGAGGCACGCTATCGTAGCCACAGGCCTCGACAGCAAATAGGAAAGCGAGCTCGTCGATTTCCTCCGTGAGAACTAGGACGTCTTTGCATGGTCTCCCAAAGACATGCCGGGTGCTCCGGCGGATTTTGCCGAGCACAAGCTACATGTCCGACCTGACGTCAAGCCGGTCAGGCAGCCCTTGCGCCGCCTATCGGAAGAGAAGAGAAGAGTTGTCGGAGAAGAGATAGCCCGGCTTCTAGCAGCCGGATTCATCATGGAAGTATTCTTTCCAGGGTGGCTGGCCAACCCAGTCCTAGTGTTGAAGAAAAGCAAGCAGTGGCGCATGTGCATTCACTACACCAGCCTCAACAAAGCCTTCCCCAAAGATCCTTTCGCTCTGCCAAGGATTGATCAAGTGATAGACTCCACAGCCGGATGCGAGCTGTTGAGTTTCTTGGATGCATACTCAGGTTACCACCAGATAAAGCTGAACTCGGCCGACAAGCTGAAGACCGCCTTCATCACGCCGTTTGGAGCCTTCTGCTACCTGACCATGATGTTCGGCTTGAGAAACGCCGGCGCCACGTTTCATCGTTGCATGCAGAAGTGTCTCCTCAAGCAACTCGGCAGAAATGCCCATGTATATGTTGATGATGTTGTGGTGAAGACAGAGAAGCATGGCACGCTGCTGGAGGACCTTAAGGAAACCTTTGAGAACCTACGCCGATTCCAGATCAAGCTCAACCCGGAGAAATGTGTCTTTGGAGTGCCAGCCGGCCAGCTTCTCGGCTTCCTGGTCTCAGAGCGTGGCATAGAGTGCAACCCTGTGAAGATCAAGGCAATTGAGATGATGAAAGTACCCACCTGACTGCTGGACATGCAGAAATTCACCGGCTGCCTGGCGTCAGTCAGCCGTTTCATCAGTTGGCTGGGCGAGAAGGCTCTTCCACTATACCAACTCATGAAGAAGACCACTTTTTTTGAGTGGAAAGACAAGGCAGATGAAGCGTTTCTCCAACTCAAGAAGATGTTGGCAACCCCACCTATCCTGGCGGCTCCGACTGAGAAGGATCACATGCTCCTCTACATTGCATCCACCAGTCGGGTTGTCAGCGTAGTCATGGTAGTAGAGCACAAGGAGGCGGACAAAGCATTGCCGGTCCAGAGACCGGTGTATTACTTGAGCGAAGTATTGTCCACCTCCAAGCAAAACTACCCCCATTACCAGAAGATGTGTTACATCGTGCATTTTGCCGCCAAGAAGCTGAAGCCTTACTTTCAAGAGCACCCAATAACCGTCGTCTGCACAGCTCCACTTGCTGAGATCATTGGGAGTCGAGACGCCTCTGGCCGAGTGGCCAAGTGGGCTATTGATCTGGCCCCTTACACCGTCTACTACCAGCCTGGCACCGCCATCAAATCACAAGTGCTGGCCGACTTCCTCGTCGATTGGGCCGAGACCCAGTATTTGCCGCCTGCACCAGACTCCACTCATTGGCGGATGCATTTTGATGGTTCAAAAATGCGCACTGGTCTAGGAGCCGGCGTCATCCTCACCTCTCCCAAGGGCGACAAGCTCAAATACGTGTTGCAAGTCCACTTCGCCGCCTCCAATAACGTAGCAGAATATGAGGCACTCATACACGGGCACCGGCTTGCCAAGGAACTCGGCATTCGCCGGATCCTGTGTTATGGTGACTCCGACTTGGTGGTCCCGCAGTCGTCAAGCGACTGGGACGCCAAGGATGCAAACATGGCAAGCTACCGCTTCCTCGTACAGCAACTCAGCGGATACTTTGATGGGTGCAAGTTCCTTCACGTGCCAAGAAATGACAACGAGCAAGCAGATGCCTTGGCACGAATTGGCTCCACCCGACAAGCAATACCAGCCGGCGTCGACCTACACCGTCTTCTGAAGCCGTCTGTCAGGACGTCTCCTGATTCAGACTCCATCTTTGTGCCCCCCCCCTGAAGCAGTCGGATCCGACTTGACGATCCCAGAGCTGGCACGGGGATTTTGACAGGCGGCCCGGGGACTGCTACAGCCACACCCGGCCTGGGGACTTCAGAGCCCAGCCCGGAGACTTCAGCAGACGGCCCGGGGACTTCAGCAGTCGGCCCGGGGACTTCTTCAACACAGCAGGCGGAAGCAGCTACCAACCCGCCGCCTCCCGGCCCAACCGCCCTCATACAGGTTGCAGTAGTTGCAGTCGAAGAAATTGCGGCGCCCTCATGGGCTCAGCCAATCCTCAAGTTCTTGGTGAATAAAGAGCTGCCGACCGATGAGATCTCAGCCCGACAAGTGCAGAGGCGAGCAGCAGCTTACACCATAGTCAACAGAGAGCTGGTGCGGCGAAGCGTCACAGGGGTTTATCAGCGTTGCGTGGAGTCGGACCAAGGCCAATCAATACTCAGGGATATCCACCAGGGCGAGTGCGGCCACCACGCGGCTTCAAGATCACTTGTGGCCAAGGCTTTCCGCCATGGGTTCTTCTGGTCGACTGCCCTGGAAGAGGCCAAAGAGCTAGTTCAGAAGTTTCAAGGGTGTTAGAGGTTCCGCTCCAAGCCACACTTGCCGGCTTCTGCAAGCAAGACCATTCCCATAGCCTGGCCCTTTGCTATTTGGGGACTGGATATGGTAGGACCATTCAAGACGGCCCGCGGTGGCATGACTCACTTGCTTGTTGCTGTGGACAAGTTCACCAAGTGGATAGAGGCAAAACCAATCAAGAAGCTGAATGGGCCGACTGCCGTGACCTTCATCGCCGACATCACCACGCGATACGGCATCCCACACAGCATCATCACCGACAACGGCACCAACTTCGCCAAAGGAGCCTTGGCTCATTTCTGTGCAACATAGGGCATCCGCCTAGACTTAGCGTCTGTTGCCCACCCACAGTCAAATGGCCAAGTGGAGCGTGCAAACGGCCTCATTTTGTCCGGCCTCAAGCCCCGGCTAGTCGAGCCTTTGGAGCGTTTGGCCGGCTGCTGGCTTGACGAGCTGCCGGCCGTCCTCTGGAGCCTGCGCACAACTCCGAACAAGTCAACGGGCTTCACTCCCTTCTTCCTCGTCTACGGTGCCGAAGCCGTCATCCTGACAGATATTGAGTTCGACTCCCCAAGAGTCACCATGTACACCGAGGCGGATGCCAAGGAGGCACGAGAAGAAAGCGTCGACTTGCTGGAGGAAGGCCGGCTGTTGGCACTCAGCCAGTCGGCCATCTACCAGCAGAGTCTGCGCCGATACTACAACCGCAAGGTGAAGCCAAGATCCTTCCTGGAGGGAGACCTTGTGCTCCGGCTGATCCAGCGAACAGCCGGACAACACAAACTCTTGGCACCTTGGGAAGGCCCTTTCATCATCAGTAAGGTATTGGGCAACGATGCCTACTATCTGATCGATGCCCAGAAGCCCAGAGCACGCAAGAGAGATGATTCAGGCAAAGAGACGGAGAGGCCATGGAACGCAAACCTCCTCCGAAGGTTTTACAGTTGAAAGCATTATGTATCACGCTACCTTTTGTACTATGTATAAAGACTCCGGGTCCCCCGAGAAGAGCTCGGGGACTGCCCTCTTTTATCTATATGATAAGTGTCATACCTATGAGAATGTGTAGTTTTATTTCTTCCGCCTGGCACCAGGATCGACCAGTCAGCCCGGAGCCTTGCCGCCTTCTACAATATGCCGCCTCCTGCAGCCGGACAAGTAGTGTGCCGGCACCAAAAACTTCCTTTGCCAGAAGCCACAGCTCGCAAAGCGACGGTATGGCGGGCAAAGGTTGCAAGATAGTGCCCCACATGAAAGAATGACTAAGGAAGAAAACGCATATAGTAGAGGGCGGCATCGCACCTAGCCGTCTGGCTGCTTGGCAGCTGGACGGCTGGCCTCCGCTTTTATTAACAAAAACTCCGAATGGCCAAGTCCTAGCCCCCCTCACAAACGGCTAGAGTGCTCAAATCAGCCACGGCCCGCCGAGCGGCTGACCGGCTGGTAAGAGCATAGCCAAGGGTTGGCGGCAAAGGAAAAAACCAAGGAGAAAAAGGGAAAAAAGGCTGGAGGTCAGCACAGCAAGCATAAGCAATGATAAATATTTACATGGATAAAGGCCTCTACCCAGCATTCAAACAGAGTTTTGATATACACCCCACTGGTGGAGTTGCACGAATTTAACAAAATGTTCAGAGCAACAAGCAGAAAGCAGATAAAACCCTAAGGAGTAGCAGAAGACTCCGGCTGGGCGGTGCCGGTTGGCGCAGCAGAAGACTCTGGCTTGGCAGTGCCGGTTGGCATAGCAGAAGGATCCGGCTGGACAATGCCGGATGGCGTGGCCGAGGACTCTGGCTGGACGCTGTAGTCAGCCGCACCACCTGGCGTGGCAGGCGGCTCCATTCGGACGGAGGAATCACCAGCGGCAGGCGGGGCGTTGGAGTGCTGGAGGGCGGAGTCGATGGCGTCCGTCGGAGGAACGGGTGGCGGGTCGGCCCCCACCTGGACGCCTCCAGTACCGGGCGGCACCTCGGTGCGTGGCTCGTTGCTTGAGGCCCGGTCAGGCTGGGGCTGACCGTCCGCCCCGACCTCCGGCAAGTTGACGTCGCTCTCCTCGTCTACCTCCTCCTCTTCCTCCTCCCCGTCTTCCCCTTCGTTGCTGGAGTCGACGACTTCAGCTGAATCTTCGCTGTCCTCCGGGTTTAACACGAGCCACTCCTGCGGAGCTTCACCGCCTTCCTCGACCACCTCCGGGACAAAGACACTGGTGTCGGTGAAGTCGGCGATCGCCGCCGCGCTGTTGACGAGCTCGGCATCCACCGCCGCCAGCTCCTCCTGCGCCTCCAGCCGGAACGTGGCCATCTAGGCTAGATCTAGCCCAGGGTACCATGCCTTGACGAATTCCAAGGCCCGGCACGCCCCTGCCCGGGCTGCTGAGCCTTTCCATGCTTCCAGGCGGCCGACCGCCACCTCCAGCCAGTCGGCAGTCTGACTTGGGGTGCGCGGAGCCGGGAAGCCTAGGTAGAAGGTGGAGACCGCCTGGGCTCCGATGCGCTGGAGGCGGCGTAGCGTGCGGTGAGCAGGACGAAGCCGGGCCTGAATGTTAAGGACCTGTTCGCCAAGAGTCTGGGGAGCATCAGCGGCCATTTGTGCACCCTCCGCCCTTCGCTCCTCGCGCTAGGCCTCGATCATTTGGATTGCAGCCACAGAATGGCCCGGGAAGAAGTCTGTCCGGGCGGAAGAAGAAAAAGGCCAAGGCTATAAGCGAGGGCTGGCAGTTCAAAACAAGAAACCAAGAGAATGAGGCTTACCATCGACCAAGTCTTCGATGCTGCTGAAGCAGGCCGTCATATGGGCTTCCTTGTCGGCCCAGGCAGAGCGCTCGATCTCAAACTCGGCGAGGAGGTTGGTCTCCGTCATCGTCACCTTCAGCTGGGCCGCCTTGAGGGTTTCCGCCTGCTCGGCAAGTTGCGCGACCAGGCGGTCCTGCTCCTCCACCAGCTTGCTGCACTCCGCCTCCTTGCCACGCAGGGCGGTGTTGGCTTCGCCCAACTGCTGCTGCAGGGCGGCATTGGCTTCTGAAGAAAGAAAGAGAAGAAAAATGCATCAGTCAAGCGGACAAGACAAAGGAAAGAAACAACCGAGGAGATTCGGCCCGACCACTCAGCAGTCGGCCCGAACCTCGGGGACTACAGCCCGCGGGCGCACCATCGCGGCCCCGCAGAAAAGAAGTAGTTGACGAAAGAAAGAGACAACTGAGGAGATTCGGCCTGACTGTTCGACAGTCGGCCCGAACCTCGGGCACTACAGCCCGCAGGTGCGCCAGCGCGCCCCCGCGAAGAAAAGAAGACAAAAACTTATGCCGACTCTCGGCCAGATGGGCTGTTTGCGTCTCCAGCTCCCGAACCCTGGAGTTGTAGGCGGTCGCGCGGAGATTGTGATAGTCCTGCATAAGAGACATCAGACGAAGTCAGAAGTCGACAATTGCAAGATAAAGTTCCGACCCGCCTGCTCAGCAGCCGGCCCGGAACTTGGGGACTACACCCAGTACGTGCGCTTGCGCGCCCCCACGAAGAGAAGTGGGAGGATCATCCAAAGAAGAAAGCCAAAGACAACTTACGCGGATGGCGGTGCGCGACTCCAAGAAGGCCTCATTGCAGCGCTTGAGGGCCTCCACTTCCGCCCGGAGCTTGGCCTGGACATCAAGAGACGCCTGGTTCAGGGCGCCCGTCCTGCCCCCGTGTATCCAACCCACGGGTGCGGCGCTAGTCGCCTCAGTGTTGGGGGCCGACGAGCTTGCGGCGCCTGTCGGTGTCAAAACCGGCGGATCTCGGGTAGGGGGTCCCGAACTGTGCGTCTAGGCGGATGGTAACAGGAGACGAGGGACACAATGTTTTTACCCAGGTTCGGGCCCTCTCGATGGAGGTAAAACCCTACGTCCTGCTTGATTAATATTGGTGATATGGGTAGTACAAGAGTAGATCTACCACGAGATCAAGGAGGCTAAACCCTAGAAGCTAGCCTACGGTATGATTGTTGAGATGTATGTTGTCCTACGGACTAAAGCCCTCCGGTTTATATAGACACCGGAGGAGGCTAGGGTTACACAGAGTCGGTTACAATGGTAGGAGATCTACATATCCGTATTGCCAAGCTTGCCTTCCACGCCAAGGAAAGTACCATCCGGACACGAGCCGGAGTCTTCAATCTTCTATCTTGGTAGTCTTGGAGTCCGGCGGATATTGATAGTCCGGCTGTCCGGACACCCCCTAGTCCAGGACTCCCTCAGTAGCCCCTGAACCAGTCTTCAATGACGATAAGTCCGGCGTGCATAATGTTCAGCATTGCAAGGCGGGTTCCTCCCTTGAATAATCCGGAGAAGATTAGGAACACCAGGATAGTGTCCGGCTCTGCAAAATAAATTCCACATTCCACCGTAGAGAGAATAAAATGTACACTTAACTCAATCTGCCGACGTATTATGCGGCATGTCATCACACCGCAACCAAGCCTTTGTTTGAATCGTTTTTACTATACCACCTCAGCACGTTTAGAAAAGCGGTTTCCTTGGCACGTCTTGTCGAAGCAGAGATCGTGTTCCCCTTATTCCGGGATTCTCATCAATACGTGCGTGGGTAACCCAACCGTTCCCGTCGCCACGCCTCCTCCATCGAAGGGGAATCTCAAACGGTCTCGGAGACGGCCCTTGGTATTTCTTCCCCTTTATAAGAGGACCAAGGCTCGCCCTTCTTCTTCAATCTCGCATCGAATCTTTTCCCCGCTCCCAGTTCCAACACCCAAAGCCTCAGATTCGAGCGCTTCGGATCCTCAATCATGTCCAGCTCCGACCTCTAGGGCCGGTGGATGCCCTCCTCCGTCACAGAGGAGGACATATTGAAGTTGCGTGAGGCCAAGTACCTGGCCTACGAGGTTTCGCATAGGTTGCCTGCCCAAGGGCAGGCTGTGCCAGCCCCCGAGCCTGGTGAATACGTCGTTTTCGTATCCCACCTCCGCCGGGGTTTAGGCTTCCCGACGGATCCCTTCGTGAGAGGGCTCCTGTTCTACTACGGGCTGGACTTTCACGACTTGGCTCCGGAGTCTATCCTCCATATCTCCGCATTCATTATCGTCTGCGAAGCCTTCCTCCGCGTCATCCCCCACTTCGGCCTATGGCTGAAGACCTTCAAGGTGGAGCCGAAGATGGTCGGGGGGCATCAAGCGGAGTGCGGCGGGGCGACCATAAGCAAGAAGGTCGATGCCCCGTGGCCTGAGGGTTCCTTCCAAGAGGAACCCGGACTGTGGCAGCAGGAGTGGTTCTACATCACCGCTCCCAGGGCAGCAGGCAAAAGCCGCCGCCCTCATTCCGCCCGAGACCTCCACGCCAACTGATGTCGTGGGTCAACCAAGGGCTCAACTGGGGGCCGTCCGAAGACGTGCCCTCGCTGCAGGGCCGGATTCGAGATCTCCAAGCGAGGGAGATCGACCTGATCAAAGTGATGCAGGTTATGCTAATCAAGCATCTTCTGCCCTGCAAACGCCGTCCTCTCCGTCTATGGGAATTCAACCCGGAGGGACCTCGGATTCTCCAACACTTCATGGGTGCGACACCCGTGGAGATGTACAAGTTGTTCTTCGGACCGCAGGTGGCGTGTCCGGATTTAGCCGAGGATGCAGGCCTAAGCCGCGATCGCCCGGATACTCAGGTAAGTAGCTCAGAGTCCGGACATTCTGTTTACGTGCCTTTCTAGAGTTCGCATCCTGACCCTTTGTTCTTTACAGGAATGGGTGGCGCGATCAAGGCTGATAAGGTGTCCGGCCCCCCTCCCAGAGACTGCACTGGAGCCCGTGCTGGTCAGAATGTTGGAGGTTGCCCCCACAGAAGGGGGCGACGGGGAAAATAGGGGAGCTAATATTTCGCCCAAAGGGGCGACAGAAGAGGGGGGAATCAAGAACCCCTCCCTTCAGGGGGAGAAGAGGACCGCCTCCGAAGATCCGGAGGCCAAAGCCTCTAAGCGCGGGAAGAGATCTTCCCCGGGGGGTCCGGCGCCCGGAGAGAATCCGGACGCACAATCATCACCAAAGGATCGGCCCTCCAACGAGCCGTGAGTATGAAAGAGGGAGTTTAATTAGCAAGGAAATACCTTCATTTCTGCTTCTGTAGCTAACCGAAATATTTATATTGCAGTTCGGATCTGCAGCCTTCTCAGATGAGTTCATCTTCGGGGGACCTTCTTCCGGAGATGATGGAGAGTGATACGCCTCCATCCGCAGCGCCGCCAGATGAGACAGGCGAACCCGAAGTGTCATCGCGGAGGGTATCCCCGAGTCCGGAGGGGCCAGAGAGTTCGGCACCTACTAGTGTCCGGCCGGGAGAACTGAAGAATCTTCTTGAGAGGGCGTCCATTTCAGAAGATCACCGTGCGTTAATGCGTATGGTGATTGGAAGGATTTCGTCCGCGGAGAACGGATTGCATAATGCCGCCATGAGTTTGCTGGCGGGTTTTGAGGTATGCAAAAATGACGCATCCTTTTGTCTTTTAACAGTTTTGCACATAAGAATGTGGCCTGTATAGATAGTAGCCCCTGAGACTCGGTAGGTTGTCGGAAACGACAGCGTGCCGAGGATCAAAATCTTGAAATCTCAAGTAATGAATACTTCCGTCCCTATACAGGTGGCGGATAGTTCGAGGGCTAGCCGGACTAATGAGTTTGCCGAATTAAGTCGGCAACTTGACGTGGCGGGTGCTGATATCGCGCTTGTCAACCAGCGACTTGACGAGTCGCAAGGTAAATAAATTCTCCACAGTTGCTTTATTTAAGGGGGTCGAAGCCCTCCTCTGATAAATTGTATGCTGTTGTACAGACGGTGCTGCTGCTGTGGAGAGCCTTCGGGCCGAATTTGCTCGAGCTAAGGAGCAAGCCCGAAGGAGTGACGCGGCTGCCTCGAAGGCGGGCGAAGAGTTGAAAGCCGAAAAGGCTGCGCACTGCCTAAGCAGGGCGGAGGTGGCCGAATTGGCCCTGAAATTAAAGGATGCTACCGACCGCAATGAGGCTCTTGAAAAGGAGCGCTTATCGGAGCGGGAAGACCTGAAGAAGGCCACCGCCGAAGCCAAGGATGCCCGCTCTGCAATGCGGGCTATGAAGGAGGAACTGCGCTAGGCCGGAGAAATCGTGGCTGGCAAGCCTATTCTGCTGCGTCGCCGGTTTATGGATGCAAAGTATGCTCAATTTGAGCGGCTATGGAGTCCGGAGGATCCATATATGGATTTAGCTGCAAGTGCGGCTGATGCCGTTAAGCACTTGCGGAGCCAGGGGGATCACGAGACGGAAGAGCTATATTGGTCTCAATTCCACAGTCCGGATCGCTCCCTTCCGTTGACGGACCGGTTGGCCGAATGGGCCGAACTAAATAGATTGTCTGGTCTTGCCATGTATGACATCGTGGCCCATGTCTGGCCAGGGAGGTCCAAGACGACGAGCTACTTCGGCTTACTGCAGCAGTTCCTTGGGGAGGTGCCGCATATAAAGGACATGAAGCGGTCGGCCTACATCGAGGGCGCGCGGATGGCTCTTGCCCGTGTGAAGGCGCATTGTCCGGAGATGGATGCCACCGCTGTTGCCGCCCAGGGTCCGGATGAAAGCCGGCTCCCTGCCGAGCACTACTTCGGGGAAGTCATGCGCGGCGCTCGTATAATAGAGTCGCAGTGCTCGAAGAATGTAACGTTCAACTGAATGCGTTAGCTTGTAAATCGATGATTATGTTATAACTGCTTTTTATACTTGTGCGTCCAAGTAGTAAAACTTCTCCTGTGCGGCCGTTTACGTATACTTGTGTATAACTTGAAATATGGCAGTCTTCGGCTTCAGCCCCCGAGCACAAGGTGCTGGGGTGTTCGCAAAAATAGCGCGTTTTCACACTTAATCCGACGTCTCGGTCCTGTTATAAGGAGGTGGTAGCGTAGCGAACGAGGCAATCCGGACTATAATGCTTTATCACTTTCACTTAGCCAGTGGAGCTCGAGGGTGGGGCTACGATATAGCCCCTTGTGGCACCGCACGTCTCCGTATTCGGGGTGCGTATGTGCCTGACCGGGAAATGGTCCTTCGTCAAAGCGGGGAATTCTAAACATTCCGGTAGTCGATCGAGTGGTTGACCAGACTCTCGCTGTATCATGACAGTTAGTTTTCGGCTTTCTCTACTGAGGTGCTCGCCCAGCCGAACCGGGGCACAATCGCAGTAGTTCTCCTGGTGCCGCGTTAGCCGATGATACGGAACGTAAGGCAGCAAAACACAGGAGCCGGGCAAACCCAACATTTGACCAAAGACATGATTCGGAGCTGATGCATATAATGCCTAACTTGAGACGCCGAACACTCCCTAAGGTGTTCAGTCTTTATAGTAATGGGCAGAAAGATGCCCTAAGCCCCTAGTGTCCGGGTACGGGCATGGTCTTCTGACACGGCCGATGCCAAAGCGTCAGGCTCCGCTTTGGCTATTAGGAAAAACCAAGGGAGAATAACAACAAGAGACAGTAAAAAAGGTCTACGCAGGGTCTTAATCTGAAAAGAATCCTTGCAACGGGTCCCTACTGCACGTCTGCGCCTGTGTCTCCGTTGCGCCGTTATCCTGGACGGGTATGCACGCTGTTCATCTGTAGAAAGAGAGGAACGTTTAGTTTTAGAAACAATTCGTGCGAAAAATATGTAAAGTAAGAAATATAAATAATTAAAGAAAGGTTTATATGAAACCGCAATTGTTTGTGCGCGTAGCCCCCTGTGAAGGGGTATGCGGCTAGGGAGCCCCTAGCCTGCTGAGGCCGGATTCGTCTATCCGAGTCCGGGTCCTTAAGTGACCCTCGCACTGAAATGGCGCCATGTGGACCGGGCATCTTGAGTGTAAGAGACGCGTAATGCGATATGGCGTTGAAGCGGACAAAAGCCTTTCGTCCCAAGAGTGCTTGATATTCACTTTCAAATGGGACGATATGAAAAATTAATTTTTCGCGTCGAAAATTGTTCGGCGATCCGAACACGACTTCTAGTAATATAGAGCCTGTGCACTTGGCGTAAGGGCCTGGCGTCACTCCTTTGAAGGAAGTGCGGCTGTGTCGAATTTTGGTAGGGTCTATCCCCATCCTACGGGTTGTGTTTGAATATAGCAGGTTTAAGTCACTGCCTCCGTCCATTAGGACGTTAGTGAATTGTAATCCGTCTATTATGGGATTCAATATCAGGGGAGTCCGTCCCGTGTTTCGAACGCTTCTGGAATAGTCCAGGTGGTTTTGATATCCAATCTCTACGGTCTGCTGGGTTGGACCGTGCGAAGCTCTTTTTAGAAAGTGCCGCACTATTTTTCCGTGTTATCACATGAAGTGAGTTTACTGCTTTGACCCCTTGTGGGAAAGTCTTTTGTTTTCCGGTGCCCTGCTGGCGGGGTTTATCTTCTTCGCTTGACGCGTCGAGCCCCTTGTGTTCGGCATTTAATCGGCCGGACTGTTTAAAAACCCAACAATCCCTGTGGGTGTGATTTGCAGGCCTTCCGGGGGTACTATGGATTTGACATATCCGACCCAAAATTTTGTTTAAGTTGGACAATTCGTCACTGTCATCCTTAAGAGGCTGTGTTTTGTTATTGGGTCGCGAGCTTTTGAATCCGGCGTTGACTGCCGTGCTCTTTGGGCTTTTCTCTTTATTCCGGCGCTGTTCTTTTCTGCGCCGTGATTTTCCGTTTCCATCTCTTATCTCGGATGTACTTGGGTCGCTGGTGCTGCTTCTTGCTAGCCAGCTATCCTCTCCCGCACAGAAGCGGGTCATGAGGCTTGTTAGTGCGGACATTGTCCTCGGTTTCTCTTGACCGAGGTGCCTGGCGAGCCATTCGTCTCGGACATTGTGCTTGAAAGATGCTAAGGCTTCGGCGTCCGGACAGTCGACTACTTGGTTCTTTTTGGTAAGAAACCTGTTCCAGAATTTCCGCACTGACTCTCCGGGCTGTTGAGTTATATGACTTAGATCATCTGCATCCGGAGGACGGACATAAGTCCCTTGAAAATTCGCTCTAAACGCGTCCTCGAGCTCTTCCCAACTTCCAACAGTGTTTTCTGCGAGGCTTTTGAGCCAATGACGGGCTGGCCCTTTGAGCTTGAGGGGTAGGTATTTTATGGCGTGGAGATCGTCTCCTCTGGCCATGTGTATATGCAGTATATAATCTTCTATCCAGACTCCAGGGTCTGTTGTTCCATCATAGGCCTCTATGTTTATGGGTTTAAACCCTGCTGGGAATTCATGGTCCAGCACCTCATCGGTGAAACATAGTGGGTGTGCGGCGCCCCTATACTTGTATGTGCCGCTATCACCGGACACTTGGCGTGTTACTTTGCTTCCTGGGGCCTTCTTTTTGGGTCCGTAGATGGACCTGGCTGGGCCATTTGAAGGTGGAGGCTCTATGGCCTCTTCGTCGAATTCTGGTAGCAGCTTACGCTTCGGGTAGCTCTTCGATTGGTGGCCATTGCCGTATTTATCTGCGGTTTTGAGTATTTTGCTCCATCTTATTCTGAGCGTGTCTTCCGCTGTTTTGAGCTTCCGCTTTTCCTTCTTCAGGCTTCTTGCTGTGGCGATGAGCCTGCGCTTAAAAAGCTCTTGTTCGACGGGGTCCTCGGGCACGACGAGTTCGTCGTCATTGAGGCTTGCTTCGTCTTCAGAGGGAGGCAGATAGTTATGATCCTCAACCTCTTCGTCTGCCGCCCTCTCGTGAGGGCTTGCTTCTGCATCCTCCTGCGCTGAGTCTTGCTGGAGGGGATTGTCTTCGGCACTCTCTGGAGTATTGTTATCTCCTGTGCCGGAATCTCTATTCTTGCTGTGGCGGGATTTAGAGCGGCGCCGCTGACGCCGGCGCTTGGGCTGCTTCTTTAAAGAGTCTGCCTCCACTGCTTCTTCGCCATCCCGATCTTTTGGGGTGTCCACCATGTATATGTTGTATGACGAGGTGGTCTTCCAGTGCCCTGTAGGCGCTGGCTCCTGTTCGCCTCCGGCATCATCGTCCATGGCGTCGATGTCGTCGGAGTCAAAGTCTAGCATGTCGGTTAAATCCTCGGCAGTGGCTACAAAGTGGGTGGTGGGTGGGTTCTGCATTTCTTCGTCGTCCGTACCCCAACCATCCTGGCCATAGTCCGGCCAGGACTCTCCTGATAGCGAGAGATGCTTTAGTGAATTCAGGATATCACCAAAAGGCGAGTGTTGGAAGATGTCCGCGGCGGTGAATTCCATAACCGGCGCCCAATCCGGATCGATTGGTAGGGGCGTGGGAGGTTCGGAGTCCGGCGAGGAGTCCGGTGCCTCGGAATCACGAGTTTCGCGGGGGACAAAATTGGTGTTCGGCTCCATCGCCGTGGATGTTGAAGCCCCCAGGGCGGCGTCTATCCACCGGCCCTCGATCTGGGCGATCGGCTCCGGGCTAATGGCCGAGGCTGATCCGTGTGCGGCCACCAAGGCACTGTTCGGCGGCAGAGCTAGATCGTGCCCATCGTCACAGTGCGGCGCGTTCGGCCATGGCTCGAGTCCGTCGAAGATCAAGTCTCTGCGGACATCGGCCGTGAAGTTTAAGCTTCCAAATCTGACCTGACGGCCAGGGGCGTAGCTTGCGATCTGCTCCAGATGGCCAAGTGAATTGGCCCGCAGTGCGAAGCCGCCGGATACGAAGATCCGTCCGGGGAGAAAAGTCTCGCCCTGGACAGCGTTGTTGATTGAAGATGCCATCAAGCCTATCGGTGACGACACAGAGGAACTCTCAAGGAAAGCACCAATGTCGGTGTCAAAACCGGCGGATCTCGGGTAGGGGGTCCCGAACTGTGCGTCTAGGCGGATGGTAACAGGAGACGAGGGACACAATGTTTTTACCCAGGTTCGGGCCCTCTCGATGGAGGTAAAACCCTATGTCCTGCTTGATTAATATTGATTATATGGGTAGTACAAGAGTAGATCTACCACGAGATCAAGGAGGCTAAACCCTAGAAGCTAGCCTATGGTATGATTGTTGAGATGTATGTTGTCCTACGGACTAAAGCCCTCCGGTTTATATAGACACCGGAGGAGGCTAGGGTTACACAGAGTTGGTTACAATGGTAGGAGATCTACATATCCGTATTGCCAATCTTGCCTTCCACGCCAAGGAAAGTACCATTCGGACACGAGCCGGAGTCTTCAATCTTCTATCTTCGTAGTCTTGGAGTCCGGGGGATATTGATAGTCCGGCTATCCGGACACCCCCTAGTCAAGGACTCCCTCAGCGCCGATCTCCTGCGGCCGCGGTGCTGAGGCCGCCTTCTCTAGACGGCGGTGTGTGGATATGCGGACCGTAGGAATCAGGTCCGTCACCACCGTATTTTCGACCGGCGGCGCAACCAGCTGCTCATCTCGAGGCTCGCTGGCTGGCGGAGGCGGCGGGGGCGGGGGCGGCGGCATGAAGATGTCCGGCATGGCTACGTCACCGCCCTCCCGCTCTCGGATCGGGTAGTCGCCGCCGGCTCCTCCGGTCGTCGCCTCAAATTCAGGTGGAGGCGGCGCGGTGTTCAGGGGCGCCACGAGCAGCGGCTCTTGGCGATGTACGGCCCCCGCGAGCCACTCCTTCTCCGCGGCTTGGGCTTCCGCCTGCTCCAGCGCTCTCTCAGTGATCGCGGCGGCCTTGTCCTCCTGCTCCTTGGCCAGGCGGTCAGCCTCTTCCTCGCACGCCTCCCGCGCATTCCACTCTGTTGCCTCCCGAAGGTCGGCGGTCGGGTCAATCCGTCGGCTGGTCGAGGAGGTCGCTGCCGACCTGAGGACCGAGGCGGCGCTCGACTTCTCGAGGGTTAGCGGGGCCCTGAAACAAGAAGACAAGTTGGAAGGCTCCCACGCTGGATTGATGAGAAGACAAGAAGTGAGGGAAGGATACTTACGCCGACACCATAACAGGCACCTTCGGCTGCCTCTGATACTGGGCCACCTTGGCCGCGGCCTCTTTCCGCCTGGTCACCGCGGCCGGGTTCTTGGGCTTCTTCGGGACGCTGCCGAACAGGGCCGCGCCCTGTTTCCGCTTGCGCTTGCTGCCGCGGGCAGGCGGTCCAGAAGAGGGGCCGGCACCGGTGGTGGCGGAGCTCCGGGCAGGGCGCGGTTCGTCTTCATCTTCGTCGTCGTCGGGCCAAGTCCCCACGCCGCCGCCTTCCTCGGAGCCGCCTGCTCCACCACCGCCGTCCGCTCCGCCACCACCGGCTGTCGCGTCGTCAGCAAGGGTGGCCGCCCCCAAGTCGGGGTCGTCCAGTTCGCTCTCCGCCCTATCCGGCTGGAGGGTATCACCCGGCCCCAGGAGGACGGCCGTTGCCTCGGACATGTAAATCTGCAACCAAGAAAGAGCTGCGTCATGAAGAGAAACGAAGCTGAAGGAAACAGTGCAAAGGACAAAATGAAGAAACTTACGGCGGGCGGCAGATTGTGGCGAGAGTATGGCCGCTTCCCGTACCGCCACTCCTTCTCCGACACCTTGAGGTCGGAGATCTCGTTTACCATCCGCGCGACTTCAGCGGGCGGCATCCTCTTCGTGCACAGCCGACACGGATCGCGGTGTCCGCCCATCCGGAAGATCGGGTGAGGGCGGCTCTGGAGCGGGAGGACCCGGCGCTCGACGAAGGCGACAAGGAGGTCGGAGACCATGAGGCCCTCCGACTCCTGGAGCACCCGGAGTCGGCTAATGGCAGCCACAGCGTCCGCCGACACCGGTTTCGGTTTGTACCCCCAGGTGGGCCGAGCCCCGGTGGGGGGCGGCCTTGTAGGCCGGTAGGTTGAGGAAGTCGGCAGCCGGGTCCACGTTCTCGATGTAGAAGTAGGATTGCTGCCACATCTTCACCGACTGCGCCAGCTTGATGACGAGGAAGGCGTTCCGCTTCGCCGGTCGGCGCACGGCAACGAAGCCCCTGCACTTGGCCGCCGTCTCCCTGGCGGAGGTGCCGAGCTTCCCGTAAAAGAATGCTCCCCACAGCTCGATTGTGGGGAGGACGCCGAGGTAGCCCTCGCACGCCGTGAAGAAGGCGGAGAGTAGAGTCACGGTGTTGGGCGTGAGGTGGTGAGGCTGGAGATGGTAGAAGTCGAGGAAGGAGCGGAAGAAGCCGCTCATCGGAAGTCCGAAGCCGCGGAGGAAGTGCGAGCGGAAGACGACACGCTCGTCTCCCAGCGGCACCGGCGAAATCTCTATCCCCAACGGCACCTGCGCCTTGACGAAGGCCGCGCTGGGCATCCGGCGCGTGTTGCGGAGGAAGGAGATGTGATCTTCGATCACGGTCGATCCGTCCCAGTCGCCACCCCTCTCGCGCGCCATGGCTTCCGGCTGGCGGCGGGGAGGGGAGAAGTGCGTCGGCGGCAGGCGACGGCGGCGGTGCTACGGCAGCATAGAGCAGCAGCAGCAGCGGAGGATGAGCAAGCAGAAGAAGAAGAGTGGGAAGGGGCACGAGAGCTATGCCGCACCTCTCCCCCCTCCCTACTTATAGCCCTCGGGCTATGAAGCCGAGGGGGCGGGACGTGGGTCATGAGATTAACTGCGCCCACGTCCCCACGGCCCCCCTTTCCCGCGCGCATTCACCACGCCTTAAATGGTCGTGGGAATGGCAACCATCCCCTTCGGCGCAGCGGATCCGCCCGGTTGCCGAGGCACGGTAGTGGTGGGCCCGGCCCAGTGTCACGTCCCGTCTAAGAACGTGGGGCGGCAGGCTGACCAGGCTGACGTGCGCCGCGTGGCGCGTCTGTGGCGGGCGGCGGCCTGGGAAGCTTAGCAGGCATGCCACCTATTTCCCGCCTCGAAGTTCAAAAACCTACCGCGCAAGCTCTGCCTGGAAGAGGTCGGCCTCAGCTGTCGGCCGACCGCACGGCGGACCGGCATCTTCCCGGAGCCCGATGAGGGAGGAAGCCGTTGAGACTCCGCGGTGCCTCACCGGCTTCGGGGACTACTGTTAGAGTAATGGGCCACGGGTAGGCTCACCCGAGTCCCTGGATTTATCAAGACTTTGGGCCAGCTCCGCCTAGCTGGACCCCAAGCTGAAGCTCCGCCCTCTGGTGCCGGCTGGCTCAGCGGCCGTCTGCCAGAGGGCGGCCGACCCAAGTCTATGGCGCTCCGACTGACCGTCTCCTGACGGCCGCCCTCCGGAGAGGGCGGCAACAGGCAGGCGGCCACCTCACGACTACGGTGCGGCCGAGCCCCCATCAAGAGTACAAGTCAGAACATGGCTACAGTGAAGCACGTCACCTCCAACGCTCGAGAGGGGCGTGGCTACAATGCTCCATACAGACGGAGATCTCCGCATGTCGGGGCACTGTGCCATATCTCCCCTGACGTCGCTCCGGGCAGGTGGAGCCCTGTTCCCCACGACGGCCTGTGGTACGGCCTACCGGCCGCGGGCCCTATCGGGCAGTGACCCCATGAAAGACGACGGCAGCTCAACCAGACGGACTCGAGAGGGGCCGGCCTCCAGCAGGTGGCCGTCCCTTGCCCCGAGGCAAGCACGCCATTAAGTTGACAAGTCCAGGAGTGGCTACAGTGGCCTCCCACCAGGCGGCGGGACTGTAGCCACACTAAGATGACCAAGCCCCCGTCACCAACAACACGGCTACAGTAAGCAGTCACCAACCAGGCGGCGGGCCCCAACGGTCAGCGGAGAGGCCGGAGGCTGGAGACACTGACAGCCGGGCCCAGCACCCGGACGAATTACCATTGTACCCCTGGGGGGTAGGCCCATATAAACCCCCCAGGCCACCCATGCAAACGGTTCTCACTACATTAGAACCAGCCACTCCCCTAGAGCAGGAAGAGAGCTAGCCTTGCCTCCTTCTGCCTCTAGCACACAGCTCAAGGAGCACCATTGTATCACTTGTGCCTTAGTGATCATGCGGAGACCCCGCAGAGCAGGAGTAGGGGTGTTATCTCCTAGGAGAGCCCCGAACTTGGGTAAAGTACGCCGACGTTCGCGTCTACGCCTTATCCCGCTTCCAGGCACCGGCGACGTTCTACTCGCTCCCACCATGATAAGCCATCCATTGGCATATGTCGCACCGAACCCCCGGCACACACACTTCTATAATCTAACTTCACATGATTGCATACATAGAGGGGAGCCTATGCATGGTACATGTCCTTCCAAAACTTTAATCGCTATTCCTTATATCTTTATCTAAAGCTTTGATGTATGTTGTCATCAATTACAAAAAAGGGGGAGATTGAAAGCACAAGTGCTCCCTAGGTGATTTTGGTAATTAATGGCAACATATCTCTTGTTAGTCTAATACCTTTATCTAGTACATTTCAGATGAGTTCAACATTGTAGTGGCATGGACAAGAGGATGTGGAACCCCTTCAAGATGCTAAGGACACATATTGGCAAAAGATCAAGACTCTTCTTTTTCATTTTAGTGATCCAAGATCACATTGAGTCCATAGGAAAGCCAATACTATTGAAAGGGGATGAGGTGTTGCGTAATGGCTTGCTTGCTCAAAGTGCTTAGTGATATGCTCCAAATCCCTCAACCACTTTCTCATTACACTTATGTTCTAAACCTAAAGTCAAACTCGGTCCCACCGAGTTGATCTATTCGGCGCCACCGAGTTCACTTGACATAGCCACTGCCAGAAACCCTAATCAGTTCGGTCTCACTGATGGGATCTTGGTCTCATCGAGATGGGCTTGCAAACTCTCTGTTACGTGTTGCAATTATTTCGGTCTCACCGAGATATGCAATCGGTCTCACCGAGTTTGCTTGACCAACTCTCTGTTTGCTCATTACCAAAATCGGTCTCACCGAGTTTGTTTAATTGGTCAAACCGAGTTGAGGTTTTACCCTAACCCTAGCACATCGGTCCCACCAAGTTGATCATGTCGGTCCCACCGAAAGGCCTAATGTTCACATTTTGAACCATATCGATCTGACCGACTTTCACTATTTGGTCCCACCAGTTTGGTAAATTGTATGTAATAGTTAGATTTTGTGTGGAGGCTGTATACCCCTCCACCCATTCTCCATTCGTGGAGAGAGCCATCAGAACGTGCCTACACTTACAACATTCATTTTCTGAGAGAGAACCACCTACTCATGTGTTGAGACCAAGATATTCCAATCCAACCACAAGAATCTTGATCTCTAGCCTTCCCCAAGTTGCTTTCCACTCAAATCATCTTTCCACCATATCCAAATCTGTGAGAGAGAGTTGAGTGTTGGGGAGACTATCATTTGAAGCACAAGAGCAAGGAGTTCATCATCAACACACAATTTATTACCTTTTGGAGAGTGGTGTCTCCTAGATTGGTTAGGGTCACTTGGGAGCCTCCGTCAAGATTGTGGAGTTGAACCAAGGAGTTTGTAAGGGAAAGGAGATCACCTACTTCGTGAAGATCTACCCAAGTGAGGCAAGTCCTTCGTGGGCGATGGCCATGGTGGGATAGACAAGGTTGCTTCTTTGTGGACCCTTCGTGGGTGGAGCCCTCCGTGGACTCGTGCAACCGTTACCCTTTGTGGGTTGAAGTCTCCATCAATGTGGATGTACGATAGCACCATCTATCGGAACCACGCCAAAAATCTCTGTGTCTCCAATTGCGTTTGCACAGTCCAATCCCATACCTTTACTTCCTTGCAACTTGCATGCTTTACTTTCCCCTGCTCATATACTCTTGCCATGCTTTCTTGAAATGTATTGTGAATGTTTAAACTTGTGCTAAAACTCCACCTTAACTTAAAGAACTTAAAAATTATCACTTTTCTTTGTTGAGGGTCTAATCACCCCTCTCTAGACACCTCTTCTTGATCCTTTCAAGATGCATAGCAACGAGAGGGGGAGAGTGTGTCTATGTACCCACGTAGACCATAAGCGGAAGCGTTTAGTAACGCGGTTGATGTAGTTGAACTTCCTCGCGCTCCAACTGATCAAGTACTGAACGTACGACACCTCTGAGTTCTGCACACGTTCAGCTCGGTGACGTCCTCCGCCTTCTTGATCCAGCAAGACGGCAAGGTAGTGAATGAGTTCCGACAGCACGACGACGTGTTGATGGTGATGGTGAAGTGATCTCCGCAGGGCTTCGCCTAAATACTACGAAAATACGACCGAGGGACAAAACTATGGAGAGGAACAGGGTAGAATAATGTCGTCGGTTGATATATATATATATATATATATATATATATATATATATATATATATATATATATATATATATATATATATATATATATATATAATACCTAAATAGTTCATCTCCACTATCCTATTTCTCTTGACATGCAGCCTATCCACCTAAGCACACTTGCCACATTAGCATTTTATTAGAGACTTACATATGGGACCAACCAATCCAGTAAACCTGCCACATAAGCCTTCAGTTACCAGCTAAGGGGCCCACTAGAATCTGTCCTCACGAGTAGTCGAGCACCCTTTCTCCGTGATTCAGTGCTCTCGCAAGCCACACAAACATTCCCCTTCCCATTCCACTTCCACTTCTTCCCATCCCACTTCCACTTCCTTCTTTAATTCCCAACACATCCTCTGCCTCCCCCGGTCTTCCTTCTTGGTCCCCGAAACAAATCCACCTCCCTGTGAGCTTAGACCTCCTAATCTCCGGTCCTGTCGCCACTAGCACATATAGCTATGGCCAACAGCCGGGTGGCAGCTCGACTCCGTCCACCAGCCGGTTGACTGGTTCGAGAGGAAGAGATGAGAAGGATAGGGCGTGTGGAGGCTATAGGGAAGAGAGAAGGTAGGGGTCCCTGGCGGATTATGGCGGCGGCGGTACCGACGGGAGAGAGGGGGAGCATGCTATGAGGGAGACGAAGTACCAACACGCTGCTCCTGACCAGACAAATCGCCGGTGTTCTACCTGAACGCGGGTCACAGATGCAAGTGGTGCTGGTCCTCCGAGGGCCGGGCTGGTGGTGCGGCCGGGAAGGGCTCCGTTCAGAGCAACAGCTTGGAGTGGCGATAGATCCATCTTCTCCCACAAGTGTCGCCCCGGCTAATTCAGAGACCAGATTATACTGTGGCAATGGTGGAATTACTTTTCCAAGATGACATCATTCTTTTGGGGAGGATGTCCTGCTCTTTTGTGTTGGTGATGGAATCAAAGCTGATGCTAAGGTATGGGCATCTGTGAGCAAGCACAACATCTTTCTCCCTGTGATTATATGCTTATTAGACATACTTTTGGTGCTTTTGATCGCTGTTTGGTGACTCTCTGAATTTTGGATGGTACAGAAGGAAAGGCTACAACAGATGCTTCACTTTGGGTTGCCTTGATTCAACCTGTTTCAAAATGATATACGTCTTGAGGATATGAGAGGTAAGAAGCATGATGGTGTGCAGTATGCATCGCTACAGGACTTTTCTACGAAGCCTGCTTCTTCTAGGTACGATACTAGGTGTTATACATGGAAAAGTAGCTGCCATGCAGTAGTAGCCAGTAGCAGTCGCCAGTGGAGGAGCATGGCCTTTCCGATCTTGGTGATCTTAATGAATATTTTTCTTGAAAGGTCTGTAGGTTATATACAAAAATTTATAACAGCTGCACTTTTTCATGGCTATTTATATAGTCGGGTCATTCTCCTATGTCACGTGGTTGGGTGACTTGCTAGAGTTTTCCCTTACCATTGTTTCCACTATAGTGCGCTTGGTTAGTCTATGCATTAGTTGTTGTTTGTTCGCTGGTTGTTCAGTGTTGTAAGGTTTTAATGTTGTTTGTACTTTCTTTCTATCTTAACTCAACACATTTTGTTCTCGTGCATGGTTAAAAAAAATCGTTCCATGTCTGAAGTTAACAAGAAGCAAGTTATTCCCATTGATTTTTAGCTTCTATGGGCCCTCTAGTAGCACCATCTGTAAGTGTCGTATCTCTCTCTCTCTCTCTCTCTCTCTCTCTCTCTCACACACACACACACACACAATCTATTTTGTTAAAGATCTTGATATATACATAGGGCATCATAAATTATCTTTGCTTCCTTCCTGAAATGGGTACTGCAGTCGTCGTCTTCTTTCATGCTTCTGGTGGACAGATTATACACACTGTGTGCTAGCTGGTAAACATTTTTTTCGGAATAACTGGTAAACAAAATAACTGAAGCAATTTTGAAGCGATGTCTTACTTGGTGCAGTCTAACGTTGAACTTTTTTCTAATTTACATTCTCTCTCTGAAGGTTACTTCAAGTACATGCAACGGTCTGAAGGTATATACATATTTATGTTTCTGAGGTAAGTCATATACCTGTTTTACTACAGATCATGATGGCTCGCTTCCTTTTTATGAATTCCACAATAATTTTCTCTATACTTCCCTTTGTATAAGTGTTCCATCTAGATGTTAGGAAAAGGGCATATAGTATGGATGCATAAATAGATTATTCTACAGTTTCATCTTTAGTATGGTCGATCACAGATCACTGAAACTATAGAGTACTCCATAAATTATGAACTTTTGTGACAACAGAAATTATGAACATTATAGTTAAACTTTGTTGAACATTCTGCATTACATTTTATTTGTTGCTCAGTTTATTTGGTCAGCCACACTAAAAGAGTTTTAGAAAGATACCAGTGTAACGACTATCTAGGTACACCCAAGATCCTAAAAAATCAATTAAGACCTACCAAAATGTTATCGATTGATCTAATTTTCCTTGATATAGTCGGTTTGCGCAAAAACTAGATTTTATCAGAGGTGTTACTGAACCATTGGGGAAGGCAATGCTATCATCCACTTGCAACTCCTGTTCATCCATTATCTTTTTAGGATCACATTTTCCAACATCTTATATTGCTGAAGATGTCTGGCGAAATTACTTTCTGAAAGTCCAAAATAATTTTTTTTGATGGTATGCCATCCATAATTGTTTTTGTCGTTCATTACATATTCTAATACTAATTAATTTGAATGCAAGACAAATGGATCTTCTCTAAATAGCAAAAGTATCTTAATATTCACATGTTGCTTTTGTCTTGATTATGTAGTTTCCGAACATGCAATAACTTCAGCTTGATAATTCTCACTCAAGCATGGATGAAGATGTACATGTAAATGGTTATACGTACTATGAGATTTAGAATTTCAGACAAGTACGGTATTTTTCACTTTGTTTCAAATTTTCTTTAAAGAATGGATGAAAACATGAGAATTCGGCAGCTATTTTTGTTATTGGAAAGCTTGGCACCAGCTCAATGGTAGTGTATATGGGAAAACTTTAACCAGTTGGTTATGTGGGTAATTGACAATAATATCTTTGTTCCTATTGTTCATCTATTGTCTAAAGTTGAATGATATAAGTAGGAGGATATATCTTCCTTGATAACGCATAGCATCAAATTTAGGCAAAATTTCCCGCAGCAACGCGCGGGGAATCATCTAGTATATATATATAGGTGGGGGCAGGAGAGGCAGCCCCTAGAGCACCCCAAGTGGCCGGCGGCTACCCTTGGGCACCTGCCTAGCCGCGCCCCCTTTCCTTATTTGAACATGAGGAGAAAGGAAGGGGAGATGGCTACCTTAGGGCGCCTCCCCTTTCCTTCCCTTCCTCCTTTGGTGTGTTGGCAGGGGGTAAAGGGGCGCACCAGCCCCTTGTGGGCTGGTGTGCTCTTCCCCTTTTGGCCCATATGGCCCAATAACCTACCGAGGCTGCCCGGAACCCCTTCCGGTGACCCGATAAGTACCCGGTACCAACCGAAACACTTAGTGTCCAAATATCGTCGTCCTATATATCAATCTTTACCTCTCTACCATTTTGTGACTCCTCGTCATGTCTGTGATCTCATCCGGAACTCCGAACAACATTCTGTCACCAAATCACATAACTCATATAATATTATATCATCATCGAACGTTAAGCGTGTAGACCCTACGCGAACTATGTAGACATGACTGAGACACCTCTCCGGTCAATAACCAATAGCGGAACCTAGATGCCCATATTGGATCCTACATATACTACGAAGATCTTTATTGGTGGAATCATTATGACAACATACGTAATTCCCTTTGTCCACCGGTATGTTACTTGCCCGAGATTCGATCGTCGATATATCTATACCTAGTTCAATCTTTTTACCGGCAATTCTCTTTACCCGGTGAGTAATACAACATCTTGTAACTAACTCATTAGTCATTCGCTTGCAAGGCTTCTTATGATGTGTATTACCGAGAGGGCCCAGAGATACCTCTCCGATACTTGGAGTGACAAATCCTAATCTTGATCTATGCCAACTCAACAAACACCTTCAGAGATACCTGTAGAGCATATTTATGATCACCCAGTTACGTTGTGATGTTTGATAGCAAACAAGGCGGTCATATGGTATTCGGGAGTTGCATAATCTCATAGTCGAAGGAATATGTATTTGACATGAAGAAAGCAATAGCAATAAACTGAACGCTCATTATGCTAAGCTAACAAATGGGTCTTGTCCATCACATCATTCTCCTAATGATGTGATTCCGTTATCAAATGACAACACATGTCTATGGTTAGGAAACCTTAACCATTTTTGATCAACGAGCTAGTCTAGTAGAGGCTTACTAGGGACACGGTATTTGTTTATGTATCCACACATGTATTTAAGATAACGGTCAATACAATTGTAGCATGAATAATAAACCATTATCACGATTAAGGAAATATAATAATAACCATTTTATTATTGCCTCTAGGGCATATTTCCATCAATCTCCCACTTGCACTAGAGTCAATAATCTTGTTCACATCGCCATGTGATTAACATACATAGTTCACATCGCCATGTGACTAACACCCAAAGATTTTACTAGAGTTAATAATCTAGTTCACATCGCCATGTGAACTAGATTATTAACTCTGTGGATCATGTTTTGCTTGTGAGAGAGGTTTAGTCAATGGGTCTGCCATATTCAGATCCGTATGTATTTTGCAAATTTCTATGTCTACAATGCTCTGCATGGGTCTGCTATAGCTAATTGCTCCCACTTTCAATACATATCCAGATCGAGACTCAGAGGCACCCAAATCGGTGTTAAAGCTTGCATCGACGTAATCCTTTACGATGAACACTTTATCACCTCCATAACTGAGAAATATTTCACCGGTTCTCTTAGGTAACTAAGGCTAATTTTGACTGCTGTCCAGTGATCTACTCCTGGATCACTATTGTACCCCCTTGCCAAACTCATTGCAAGGTACACAATAGGTCTGGTACAATGCATGGCATACTTTATAGAACCTATGGCTGAGGAATAGGGAATGACTTTCATTCTCTCTATCTTCTATCGTGGTCGGGCTTTGAGTCTTACTCAACTTCACACCTTGCAACACAGGCAAGAACTCTTTCTTAGACTGATCCATTTGAACTTTCCAAAACTTTGCCAAGGTATGTGCTTTGTCAAACTCCTATTAAGCGTCTCGAATTATCCCTATAGATATCGATGCCCAATATGTAAGCTGGTTCACCGAGGTCTTTCATTGAAAAACTCTTATTCAAGTATCCTTTTATGCTATCCAGAAATTCTATATCATTTCCAATCAACAATATGTCATCTACACATAATATCAGAAATGCTACAGAGCTCCCACTCACTTTCTTGTAAATACAGACTTCACCCAAAGTCTGTATAAAACCATATGCTTTGTCACCTCATCAAAGCTTATATTCCAACTCCGAGATGCTTGCACCAGTCCATAGATGCATCGCTGGAGCTTGCACACTTTGTTAGCACCTTTATGATCGAGAAAACCTTCTGGTTGCATCATATACAACTCTTCTTTAAGAAATCCATTAAGGAATGCAGTTTTGGCGTCCATTTGCTAGATTTCATAATCATAAAATGCGGCAATTCCTAACATGATTCAGACGGACTTAAGCATCTCTGCGGGTGAGAAAGTCTCACTGTAGTCAACCCCTTGAACTCGTTGAAAACCTTTTCCACAAGTCGAGCTTTGCAGATAGTAACATTACCATCAACGTCAGCCTTCTTCTTGAAGATCCATTTATTCTCTATGGATTGCCGATCATCGGGCAAGTCCACCAAAGTCCACACTTTATTCTCATACATGGATCCTATCTCAGGTTTCATGGCCTCATGCCATCTGTCGGAATCTGGGCTCATCATAGCTTCTTCATAGTTCGTAGGTTCGCCTTGGTCTAGTAACATGACTTCCAGGATAGGATTACCATACCACTCTAGTGCGGATCGTGCTCTGGTCGACCTACAAGGTTCAGTAGTAACTTGATCTGAAGTTTCATGATCATTATCATTAGCTTCCTCTCTAGTTGGTGTAGGCATCACGGAAACGGTTTTCTATGATGTGCTACTTTCCAATTCGAGAGAAGGTACAATTACATCATCAAGTTCTAATTTCCTCCCACTCACTTCTTTCGAGAGAAACTCCTTCTCTAGAAAGGACCCATTCTTAGCAACAAATATCTTGCCTTCGGATTTGTGGTAGAAGGTGTACCCAATTGTTTCCTTAGGATATCCTATGAAGACACACTTCTTCGATTTAGGTTCGAGCTTATCAGGCTGAAGCCTTTTGACATAAGCGTCGCATCCCCAAACTTTAAGAAATGACAGCTTTGGTTTCTTGCCAAACCATAGTTCATACGGTGTCATCTCAACGGATTTAGACGGTGCCCTATTTAACGTGAATGCAATTATCTCTAATGCATAACCCCAAAACAATAGTGGTAAATCGGTAAGAGACATCATAGAACGCACCATATCTAATAAAGTACGGTTATGATGTTCGGACAAACCATTACACTTTGGTGTTCCAGGTGGCGTGAGTTGTGAAATAATTCCACATTGTTTTGAATGAAGGCTAAACTAGTAACTCAAATATTCGCCTCCATGATCAGATCATAGAAACACGATGATTCTCCACTTCACTCTGAAATTCTTTGAACTTTTCAAATGTTTCAAATTTGTGTTTCATCAAGTAGATATACCCATACCTACTCAAATCATCTGAGAAGGTTAGAAAATAACAATACCTGATACGTCTCCAACGTATCTATAATTTTTGATTGCTCCATGCTACTTTATCTACTGTTTTAGGCAATATTGGGCTTTATTATACACTTTTATATTATTTTTGGGACTAACCTATTAACCGGAGGCCCAGCCCAGATTTGCTGTTTTATGCCTATTTCAGTGTTTCGAGGAAAAGGAATATCAGACGGAGTCAAAACGGAACGAAATCAACTGGAGAAGTTATTTTTGGAAGGAAAGCAACCCGGGAGACTTGGAGTCCACGTCAAGAAAGAACAAGGAAGGCACGAGGTAGGGGGGCGCGCCCACCCCCCCTGGGCGCGCCCTCCACCCTCGTGGGGCCCTTGTGGCTCCCCTGACGTATTTCTTCCTCCTATATATACCAATATACCCTAAAACTTCTAGAACAGAAGATAGATCGGGAGTTCCACCGCCGCAAGCCTCTGTAGCCACCAAAAACCTCCCGAGAGCCCGTTCCGGCGCCCTGTCGGAGGGGGATCCCATCACTGGTGGCCATCTTCATCATCCCGGCGCTATCCATGACGAGGAGGGAGTAGTTCACCCTCGGGGCTGAGGGTATGTACCAGTAGCTATATGTTTGATCTCTCTCTCTCTCTCTCGTGTTCTCTCTCGTGTTCCTCTATGGCACGATCTTGATGTATCCCGAGCTTTGCTATTGTAGTTGGATCTTATGATGTTTCTCCCCCTCTACTCTCTTGTGATGAATTGAGTTTCCCCTTTGAAGTTATCTTATCGGATTGAGTCTTTATGAGAACACTTGATGTATGTCTTGCCGTGATTATCTGTGGTGACAATGGGATATCATGTGCCACTTGATGTATGTTTTGGTGATCAACTTGCGGGTTTCGTGACATTGGGAACCTACGCATAGGGGTTAGCACACGTTCATGACTCTCCGGTAGAAACTTTGGGGAACTCTTTGAAGTACTTTTATGTTGGTTGGATGAATCTGAGATTGTGTGATGCATATCGTATAATCATGCCCACGGATACTTGAGGTGACAATGGAGTATCTAGGGGACATTAGGGTTTTTGTTGATTTGTATCTTAAGGTGTTATTCTAGTACAAACTCTTTTATAGATTGATCCGAAAGAATAGCTTTGAGGTGGTTTCGTACCCTACCATAATCTCTACGTTTGTTCTCCGCTATTAGTGTCTTTGGAGTGACTCTTTGTTGCATGTTGAGGGCTTGTTATATTATCTATCTATGTTATTATTCTTGAGAGAACTTGCACTAGTGAAAGTATGAACCCTAGGCCTTGTTTCCATATTGCACTTGTATCACCATCTCTTCGCCGAACTAGTGCACCTATACAATTTACCATTGTATTGGGTGTGTTGGGGACACAAGAGACTTTTTGTTATTTGGTTGCAGGGTTGCTTGAGAGAGACCATCTTCATCCTACGCCTCCTGCGGATTGATAAACCTTAGGTCATCCACTTGAGGGAAATTTGCTACTATCCTACAAATCTGTGCACTTGCAGGCCCAACAACATCTACAAGAAGAAGGTTGTGTAGTAGACATCAATACCCACTGCTTGCCTCAACACTCATCGGACCGCATACGTCTGTATGTATTATTTCCAATAAGTCATTAGCCCGCTCCATTGTTCCGGAGAACGAAGTTTTAGTCATTTTGCCCGGGCGCACTTCCTTGCGTGCGAAGATGTAGCTGGTGGGTCCCAGCAGTCAGGGGGGAATCATTTTTTTCGTGAAATATGGTGGCCCGTCCGGTGGGTCCCTGCTGTCAGGTGGAGGAATCATTATTTTGCGCGTAGTGAGGAGGCACTTCCTTGCTGCGGCCGTGAACCCAGCTGTCAGCCTCTCCACGTACAGTCCACGTCCGATGAAGTCGTTCCTTGACCATGTTGACCACGCCACGCCGAGAGCACCAGGGCGGTGGATGACGGCGAGGCCTAGGAAGGGGACGACGCGGAGCCGGGGAAGACGTGGCAGTGGATGCCCACGCGTAGAGGAGTATGAGGGTTCACTAGTTCGGCTGCGGTGTGAGGCTGTCGTCGCCACAGAATAACAGGGGGTGTGGGTGAGTAGAGGGATGGTGTGACAGCCTGATTTTTGGCCCATTCTTTTTCTTTTGTTTTTCCGAGGTTTTTGCCTGAGTTTTCTTTTTCTGTGGATTTGTGGTCTAGAAACTTAAGAAGATGCCCTCTTCTTTGCTTCCAAAGTGGCTTGTAATTCCCAAATCCTTCCCTAGACCCTATAAGTTTCATCCTAGCACAAATCCCAATATTCTTTTTATTGGGAATATTCCTTTTCTATTAAAGGAATAACTCAAATTGCCTTAGGTTGTGAAGCAACCTATATTCCCTCACTTCTAAAATTCCCAAATAATTCTCATAAATTGTTTGGGTCATATGTTGATTAAATATGGCAAAACTTTTCATTGCCATGTTCAAAAATAATCCTCCAATAATTCATTTCCTATTCTGCCCCAAATGGCACATTGTGAAGCAAGTGCCATTTTCCTTTGCCCAATTGACCTCAAACTCCTTGGACATCTTTTCATGTCCATATCATTGCCACATGCCAAATGCAACCTCATTTTCCTAGTAATTATCTAATTATGATTTTCCGAAGTTTCTGTCCAGAAAGAAACTTTGTGAAGGAGGTACAAGCTAGGCATATCCAAATGAGTTGCAATTTTGCATGCCCCTTCATATCATCATATCATACCCCTCCACCAAAGTTGAGCTCATTTCATGCCTCCATGTGAGCACAGCTTCAATTCTTAGTTTCTGGTCAAAATTTTAGTTTGTGAAGTTTTATTTTGCTCCATTATGGCCGTAAATTTTTCTAGACTTTCTCGTATCCATGTAACCTCCCTCCACCAAGTTATGGCTCAGTCCCTTTGACCATTTGCCCTGTGGAATGTTTCCAAGTTTCTGCTCAGAATAAATCTTTCTGAAGAAACTGCTATTTTGGTTCATCCAAATGGCATGAAACTCCTTCGGCATCTTAATATCTTCAAATCATTGGGCCATAACCATTTTCAGCTCAATTGATGCAACTATCTGAGTGCATCATCCAAATTCTCATTTCTGACCAGTGGGTGACTCCTCCTCTTAAGCTGATTTCTTGTGATCGTAGGCACCTTAGTGTTTGATCATCACCAGACAAATTATTTACTGAGTTACCTAGCTGATGACCCCACTGCACAGCACAAACACTTGGCTGCTGGTTTACTTTGGAGCTAAGTGCAAATCTCTTCTTTGCCCCTAGATTGATTTATTTCCTCAATTATACTAAGGGCACTAGGGTCAATCCAGTAGACATGGTCGTCCTGGCGAAAACGAGCTATTTGCACCAGTGCGTGTGGTGATCACGCTTGTGTGATGCAGATTGCGCGCTCTGGCTTCTTCCTGCCGCTGGTCTCGTCGGCTCCCTCCTCGTCTTGACGTCCATTCATGTCCTGGAGCTCCCCCATGATGCCCTGCGTCTCCCTGCATCAATGGCTCGTCGGGGTTCGCCTTAAATGCGTCACTAGGCCCATGCCCGTGCCGTGCCCCGCCACTGTCTACCATTAGAGCCATGTTGGGGCTCGCTTGTGATGCTCCAGAGGCTTCCCCTGGCCTATATAAGGCAAGCCCGAGTCCTCCCGCAGCTCATTCACTCCTCCCTCGCCTCTCTAGTCCACCGGAGTCCTCGGCCCCCTCCTTGTTCCGCCAGAGTTCACCTCGGCCGCCGCGGTTCCTCCTTGGTTCCGGCGAGCTCGGGCCGCCTCTCCTCCTCTGGTGTTGTCCACGAGCTCCCCCACCCTCTTGCCCCCTCGTTGGAGTGCCTCTGTCCGCGCTTCCCCGAGCATGCCTGTCGCCTCCGCCTCTTGGAC
Organism: Triticum timopheevii; assembly: GCA_963921465.1. Taxonomy (NCBI): domain Eukaryota; kingdom Viridiplantae; phylum Streptophyta; class Magnoliopsida; order Poales; family Poaceae; genus Triticum; species Triticum timopheevii. Next base: position 235,477,965 of record OY997272.1, read on the forward strand.
TCCTCCTCGTCTAGCTGCCCTAGTCACTCCCTCGCCTCCCCACCTCTAACCACCTCTTCCATGTGCTCCGGCAAGCTGTTACACCCCCTCACCAGCACTGGAGTCAGCCCGCATCGCCGGAAGCCACCTCCGCCGAGCCGCCTCTGTCCTCCCATGGCGCCGCCTCTCCCCTTCGTCCTGTGCCTCCATGATATGTCTCCGTCGTATCTATAATTTTTGATTGTTCCATGCCAATATTCTACAACTTTCATATACTTTTGGCAACTTTTTATACAATTTGTTGGTACTAACATATTGATCCAATGCCGAGTGCCAGTTCCTGTCTGTTGCATGTTTTATGTTTCGCAGAAACCCATATCAAACGGAGTCCAAACGGGATAAAAACGGAGGGAGAATTATTTTCGAATATTTGTGATTTTCGGGAAGTAAAATCAACGCGAGACGATGCCCGAGGTGGCCACAAGACAGGGGCCCATGCCCACTCTAGGTGGGCGCGCCCCCACCCTCCTAGGCCCCTCGTAAGGCGGTTAATGCCCTTCTTTGCCCACAAGAAAGCTAATTTTTGGAAAAATATCTGGGCAAAGGTTTCAATCCAATCGGAGTTACGGATCTCCAGATATAAAAGAAACGGTGCCAGGGCAAAATCCCAGAATTCAGAAACAGAGAGAGACAGAGAGACAAATCCAATCTCAGAGGGGCTCTCGCCCCTCCCAAGCCATGGGAGCCAAGGAACAGAGGGGAAACCCTTCTCCCATCTAGGGAGGAGGTCAAGGAAGAAGAAGAAGAAGAAGAAGAAGAAGAAGAAGGGGGGCTCTCTCCCCCTTGCTTCTGGTGGCGCCGGAGCACTGCCGGGGGCCATCATCATCACCGCGATCTTCACCAACACCTCCGCCATCTTCACCAACATCTCCATCACCTTCCCCCATCTACATCCAGCGGTCCACTCTTCCGCAACCCGTTGTACCCTCTACTTGAACATGGTGCTTTATGCTTCATATTATCATCCAATGATGTGTTGCCATCCTATTATGTCTGAGTAGATTTTCGTTGTCCTATCGGTGATTGATGAATTGCTATGATTGGTTTGAATTTCATGTTTTATTATTGGTGTTGTCCTATTGTGCCCTCCGTGTCGCGCAAGCGTGAGGGATTCCCGTTGTAGGGTTTGCAATATGTTCGTGATTTGCTTATGGTGGGTGGCGTGAGTGACAGAAGCACAGACCCGAGTAAGTAGGTTGTTTGCGTATGGGATAAAGGGGACTTGATACTTTAATGCTATGGTTGGGTTTTACCTTAATGATCTTTAGTAGTTGCGGATGCTTGCTGGAGTTCCAATCATAAGTGCATATGATCCAAGAAGAGAAAGTATGTTAGCTTATGCCTCTCCCTCAAATAGAATTGCAATAGTGATTACCGGTCTAGTAAAGTAGTCAATTGCTTAGGGACAATTTCACAACTCCTACCACCACTTTTCCACACTCGCTATATTTACTTTATTGCTTCTTTATCTGAACAGCCCCTAGTCTATATTTGCGTGCTCTTTAATTTCTTGCAAGCCTATCCTACCGCACCTACAAAGTACTTCTAGTTTCATACTTGTTCTAGGTAAAGAGAACATTAAGCGTGCGTAGAGTCGTATCAGTGGCAGATAGGACTTGAGAGGGTACTTGTTCTACCTTTAGCTCCTCGTTGGGTTCGACACTCTTACTTATCGAAAGAGGCTACAATTATCCCCTACACTTGTGGGTTATCAAGACCTTTTTCTGGCGTCGTTGCCGGGGAGTCATAGCGTGGGGTGAATATTCTTGTTTGCTTTATCACTAAGTAATTTTTATTTGCTGTTCTAAGTTGTTCTCTATCTTTAGTTATGGATATGGAACACGAAATACCAAAAAAATTAGGTGTACTTGCTACTCATGGAGATGAGGAACCTCTTAAAACCCTCGATGCTCGATATTATGTACTACTTTGATAATCCTGAGAAAACCCAACTCAACTTTATAATGGGAGAAATGTTGGATCAACGTGAATACTTTAGGGATTATTGCTTGGCACAAAAAGGGAAACCATTATGGGATCAAATTAATGTGTTGCGTTGGTATGCTCTGGATCTATGCTTGAGATATGATATTACTTGTTGCTCTAGGATGAAGTCTCCACACCTTCCCTTTTCGTGCAAATTTAATGATAATAAAACCTTAGCTTCTTATGCTAATGGTATATATGATTACTATGATGTTAAACGAATTGAAGAATTTCTTGCTTTTAAGGCTGCTTATGAAATTGAATCTTTGTTTGAAAAGTATGAAGCTTTAGATGATGATGTTTATAGGCCTGAAAATTTTGCTATATTGAAATATTGCTATGACAATTATGAATACAATTACAATATTAATGCATTTATTGAGAAAGTGTCCGCTGTCCAAGAAGAGACTAATATTTTGCAGGAAGCTATGGAAGAAGAAATTGATGAAATTGTGAGCTCATTGAATGAAAAAGATGATGAGGAGAGCGAAGAACAAAGGGAGGAAGAGCGGATGGATCACCCATGCCCACCTTCTAATGAGAGTAACTCTTAAACTCATACATTGTTTAATTCCCCTTCATGCTTACCGAAGGATGATTGCTATGATGATTGCTATGATCCCATTGATTCTCTTGAAATACCCCTTTTTGATGATGCTTGCTATGCTTGTGGCCAAGATGCCAATATGAATTATGCTTATGGAGATGAACTTGCTATAGTTCCTTATGTTAAACATGAAATTGTTGCTATTGCACCCACGCATCATAGTCCTATTATCTTTTTGAATTCTCCTGACTACACTATGTCGGAGATGTTTGTGCTTATTAAGGATTATATTGATGGGTTGCCTTTTACCATTGCACATGATGATTTTGATGAATGTCATATGCATGTGCTTGCTACTCCTACTTGCAATTATTATGAGAGAGGAACTATATCTCCGCCTCTTTATGTTTCCAATACGATAAAATTGCAAGAATCTGCTTATACTATGCATTGGCCTTTACTATGTGTGCATGAATTGTTCTTTTATGACATGCTGATGCATAGGAAGAGAGTTAGACTTCGTCATTGCATGATATATGTTACTTTGTGCTCACTACTGATTACAAATCTTTGTTAATTAAAATTGGCTTTGATATACCTTGGGATCCGGGTGGATCCATTACTTGAGCACTATATGCCTAGCTTAATGGCTTTAAAGAAAGCGCTGCCAGGGAGACAACCCGGAAGTTTTAGAGAGTCATTTATTTCTGTTGAGTGATTTTATATAGTTTAAAAACAAAACAAATAAAGAGTGGAACCCAAAACTTTTCAAAAAGGAAAGTGAAAGTGAGAGAGACAAGCATTGTTGAAGTGGGAGAGCTCCTTGAACTTTGTTCATGCTCATGGAAACTTTGTGAATCTTGATTACAGAAACTTTTCATCAAAAATAATTATCCCCTTGCACAATTCCATTGTATTGTAAAAATAATGTGCTAAGGTTTGCCTTTAGGATGTTTACAATGCTTGTTGGTTTGTACGGTGCAGGACAGAAACTTTGTCTGTAGTGCGTGATTTTACATTTTTAATTGGAACATCAAATGGTTCTGATTATTTTTGCACTGCCTTTATGTACAAATTTTTTATTTGTACTAATTTTGGTAGAATTTTTGGGGTACCAGAAGTATGCTGAATGTTCAGATTGCTAGAGAAAGTTCTGTTTTTGACAGATTCTGTTTTTGATGCATAGTTTGCTTGTTTTGGTGAATCTATCAATTCCTATCAGTGGATTAAGCCATGGAAAAGCTATATTACAGTAGAAACAATGCAAAAACAAAATATGAATTGGTTTGCAACAGTACTTAGAGTAGTGATTTGCTTTATTATACTAACGGGTCTTACCGAGTTTTTTGTTGAAGTTTTGTGTGGATGTAGTGTTTGATCGAGAAGGTCTCGATATGAGGAAAAGGAAGAGAGGCAAGAGCTCAAGCTTGGGGATGCCCAAGGCACCCCAAGTAAATATTCAAGGAGACTCAAGCGTGTAATCTTGGGGATGCCCCGGAAGGCATCCCCTCTTTCTTCAACAAGTATCGGTATGTTTTCGTATTTGTTTCGTTCATGCGATATGTGCAAGTCTTTGAGCGTCTTTTGCATTTAGTTTTCACTTTTCTTTTATGCACCATGCTGGTATGAGATAGTCCTTGGCTTATTTATAGAATTCTCATTGCACTTCACTTAAATCTTTTGAGTATGGCTTTATAGAATGCTTCATGTGCTTCACTTATATCATTTGAAGTTTGGATTGCCTGTTTCTCTTCACATAGAAAACCGCCATTTGTAGAATGCTCTTCTGCTTCACTTATATTTGTTAGAGCGTGGGCATATCTTTTGTAGAAATAATTAAACTCTCTTGCTTCATTTATATCTATTTAGAGAGATGACAGGAATTGGTCATTCACATGGTTAGTCATAAAATAATACATAAACTTGTAGATTACTGAATATGATATGTTTTGATTCCTTGCAATAGTTTTGCGATATAGAGATGATAATATGTAGGAGGTACTAGTAGATGGTTGTGTTTAGTAAGGATGTTGGTGTTAAGGTTTTTGATTCTCGAAGCATGCACGTATGGTCTACTAACTATGTAACCAAATTGGTGTGCATTGTATCTTGATTGTTTATCTTTGCGTGAAGGTCGGGGGCGCGCGATGGTTAACTCCTGCCAACCTCCCCCCTAGGAGTATGCATGTAGTACTTTGTTTCAAGGGCTAATAAATTTTTGCAATACGTATGTGAGTTCTTTATGACTAATGTTGAGTCCATGGATTATACGCACTCTCACCCTTCCATCATTGCTAGCCTCTTCGGTACCGTGCATTGCCCTTTCTCACCTCGAGAGTTGGTGCAAACTTCGCCGGTGCATCCAAACCCCGTGATATGATACACTCTATCACACATAAATCTCCTTATATCTTCCTCAAAACAGCCACCATACCTACCTATTATGGCATTTCCATAGCCATTACAAGATATATTGCCATGCAACTTCCATCATCATCATATACATGACTTGAGCATTCATTGTCATATTGCTTCGCATGATCGTAAGATAGCTAGCATGATGTTTTCTTAGATTGTCCATTTGATGTCATTGCTATGCTAGATTGTTGCACATCGCGGTACACCACCGGAGGCATTCATATAGAGTCATATCTTTGTTCTAGTATCGAGTTGTAATATTGGGTTGTAAGTAAATAAAAGTGTGATGATCATCATTATAGAGCATTGCCCCATAAAAAAAGAGGCCAAAGAAGCCTAAATAAAAAAAGGGGCCAAAGAAGCCCGGCCAAAAAAAAGGGGCAATGTTACTATCCTTTTACCACACTTGTGCTTCAAAGTAGCACCATGTTCTTCATATAGAGAGTCTCCTATATTGTCACTTTCATATACTAGTGAGAATTTTCATTATAGAACTTGGCTTGTATATTCCAACGATGGGCTTCCTCAAATGCCCTAGGTCTTCATGAGCAAGCAAGTTGGATGCACACCCACTTAGTTTCTTTTGTTGAGCTTTCATACACTTATAGCTCTGGTGCATCCGTTGCATGGCAATCCCTACTCCTCGCATTGACATCAATTGATGGGCATCTCCATAGCCCGTTGATTAGCCGCGTCGATGTGAGACTTTCTCCCTTTTGTCTTCTCCACATAACCTCTATCATCATATTCTATTCCACCCATAGTGCTATATCCATGGCTCACGCTCATGTATTGCGTGAAGGTTGAAAAGGTTTGAGAATACTAAAGTGTGAAACAATTGCTTGGCTGACACCGCAATAGGCATGAGGGGTACCTTGTGTTAAGAAAAGGGAGCATACAAGACTATATGATTTTGTAGGCATAACTTTCTTAAGCATTGATATTTTGAAAGACATGATTGTTTGTTGGGGTGCCCTCAGTATTATTGTTTTTACGTCAAATGATAGACTATTGCTTTGAATCACTCATTTCTTAATATTCATGCCATGATTAGACATATGATCAAGATTATGCTAGGTAGCATTCCACATCAAAAATTATCTTTTTATCATTTACCTACTCGAGGACGAGCAGGAATTAAGCTTGGGGATGCTGATACGTCTCCGTCGTATCTATAATTTTTGATTGTTCCATGCCAATATTCTACAACTTTCATATAATTTTAGAAACTTTTTATACTATTTTTTGGGACTAACATATTGATCCAATGCCCAGTGCCGGTTCCTGTCTGTTGCATGTTTTATGTTTCGCAGAAACCCCATATCAAACAGAGTCCAAACGGGATAAAAACGGACGGAGAATTATTTTGGAATATATGTGATTGTTGGGAAGTAAAATCAACGCGAGACGGTGCCCGAGGTGGCCACGGATAGGGGCCCATGCCCACTCTAGGTGGGCGCGCCCCCCACCCTCCTGGGCCCCTCGTAAGGTGGTTGATGCCCTTCTTTGGCCGCAAGAAAGCTAATTTTTGAAAAAGATCTGGGCGAAGGTTTCAATCCAATCGGAGTTACGGATCTCCAGATATAAAAGAAACGGTGCCAGGGCAGAATCCCAGAACGCAGAAACAGAGAGACAGAGAGACAGATCCAATCTCGGAGGGGCTCTTGCCCCTACCAAGCCATGGGAGCCAAGGACCAGAGGGGAAACCCTTCTCCCATCTATGGAGGAGGTCAAGGAAGAAGAAGAAGAAGAGGGGCTCTCTCCCCCTTGCTTCCGGTGGCGCCGGCGCGCTGCCGGGGGCCATCATCATCACCGCGATCTTCACCAACACCTCCGCCATCTTCACCAACATCTCCATCACCCTCCCCCATCTATATCCAGCGGTCCACTCTCTCGCAACCCGTTGTACTCTCTACTTGAACATGGTGCTTTATGCTTCATATTATTATCCAATGATGTGTTGCCATCCTATGATGTCTGAGTAGATTTTCGTTGTCCTATCGGTGATTGATGAATTGCTATGATTGGTTTGAATTTCATGTTTTATTATTGTTTTTGTCCTATTGTGCCCTCCGTGTCACGCAAGTGTGAGAGAATCCCGTTGTAGGGTTTGCAATATGTTCATGATTTTCTTATGGTGGGTGGCGTGAGTGACAGAAGCACAGACCCGAGTAAGTAGGTTGTTTGTGTATGGGATAAAGGGGACTTGATACTTTAATGCTATGGTTGGGTTTTACCTTAATGATCTTTAGTAGTTGCGGATGCTTGCTAGAGTTCCAATAATAAGTGCATATGATCCAAGAAGAGAAAGTATGTTAGCTTATGCCTCTCCCTCAAATAGAATTGCAATAGTGATTACCGGTCTAGTGTAGTCAATTGCTAAGGGACAATTTCACAACTCCTACCACCACTTTTCCACACTCGCTATATTTACTTTATTTCTTCTCTATCTAAACAGCCCCTAATTTATATTTGTGTGCTCTTTATTTTCTTGCAAACCTGTCCTATCACACCTACAAAGTACTTTTAGTTTCATACTTGTTCTAGGTAAAGCGAACACTAAGCGTGCGTAGAGTCGTATCAGTGGCAGATATGACTTGAGAGGGTATTTGTTCTACCTTTAGCTCCTCGTTGGTTCGACACTCTTACTTATCGAAAGAGGCTACAATTATCCCCTACACTTGTGGGTTATCACTCCCCGACGGCCGCCCTTCCTCTGGATGGGTGCGGCTGGCCGCAGTGGTTCCGCCAGTGGCCGCGCCACGGCCGGTGATCGCCGGAGCCGGCCGGCCCCTTGGCCTCTTCCCTCCCCTGCCGCTGCTCTGCTTCACGCGAGGCACATGTGCAGGAGGAAGGAGATGAGCGCCCGTGCCCCCTCGCCCTGCGCCTGGGACCCACGCGCCAGTGGCCCAGCTCCTTGCCACGTGGATAAGTGGAGAAGGCGTAATCTGCCAAATGCGCTTTTAGTTTTCGCCTCCAGGGACTTGTTTGTCTAAGTTTTATTCACAGATTGGTCCCTGGTGTTCAACACCTCATAACTCCGCAACCGTAACTCCAAATGAGATGATTCCAAAGCCTACTTCTTCTTCTCGTCGAGCTCTTCTTATTGATTTAACTTTCATTATGTTTTATCATTCTGAAAATGACCATTTTGCCCTTGCACGTAAACAGACCCTCCGGTAGAGAACTGTTTCCGGCAAATCTTTCCGCGGCTTCACCTCTCGCCGGTGATTTCTTCCACCCCAGGCAAGCCACAATACCCACTTGCATGATAGTCATGTAGTAGTCATGGTTTTCAACTTGGATCTTTATTAAATGTTTGCTTAAAAGATGGTTATCGTTGTTCCGGTGATGTTTAGATTTGCATGTTCACTTTTGTGCTATGTTGTTTTGTACTATGTTATCATGTTCTACCTGCTAGTATTTCCTTTCATATGCTTATGCTTGCTAGTAGTACATGTTGATGATTGGTGATGGTCTTCGGTGCATGACTGTCATCTGTCCCGAGTATCGTTGTTATGCATTGCATCCAGTTGGTTAAATGTCTACATGATGGCATTGTTGATAAGTTCTTGCATGATATTTATTGTTGATGCTAGTGGTCATGCTATGTTTCGGAGAAGTATGTACTGGTGATGTTCATGCTAGTCAGTGTGCCATGCTCAATGGATATGATTCATTGTTGATATGGTGGATAGTTATGTGATACCGTCATGATTATGTTGACATCATGTTCATGCGTTGTAATTGGCATCAATGTTATTTTATCATGGCTCAGCATATTTGCATTCAAGTTTAACTGGATTAAATTGACCTTGAACAACTATTGGCTGAGTCATGGTGCCGCTGAATCGAGCTGACCAGTGCAACCACGCTTGCCAGTATGGGATAGCCCTAACTGGGTCTACTGTTGTGCCTCTCGCCGGTGCCTCCACCAAGGGAAGGTTATCGGCGCGCGCTACCCTGATCAGGTAGGCGGACATAAGCCTTGTGTGCCCGTTGTTGTTATAGGGATCCGGGTCCTCGTGTGGGATCGTGGCCATGACTGTGGTCGTTGTGTCTTTGGTAGATGCGGGGCTACCCAGCAATTAGCCCAAAGGGGAGTTGCTCGGAGTGGCCGGGAGAGTGTCATGGCAGTAGGACGGTTTTGTTAGAACGTCGTTGGTCCACCCGAATGGGAGTGCGAGGCCATGGGTTCCGTAGTGTGGGTACAGTGTACTAACCTCTGCAAAGTGTATATTAAATCTATCGATAGCCGCGCCCGCGGATAAGGGCCCGGTTCGTGTCGGTCACACTGTGAGTCAACAGTAACAAGAATAATGTTCTTAATAACAACCCCGATTCGTTTGAGACCAAGTGTTGGTCGTGGTTGTGATCGCCGTAAGGATCACGGGCCAATTATTGGTCGTGGTTGTGATCACCGTAAGGATCACGGGCCAAATATTGGTCCTGGTTGTGATCGCTGTAAGGACATAGTTTGAGACCAAGTGTTGGTCGTGGTTGTGATCGCCGTAAGGATCACGATTTGAGACCTAGTGTTGGTCGTGGTTGTGATCGCCGGAAAGATCACCGTGGTATCGAGGATACCAAGTTGTTGTATATTTGTGATGTTGTGCGAGAGTCGTGGGTAAAAATCAAGCTCCTTGTGGTCATTTAATGATTACTACGGTGTTTTTTATACCAAGCTTGAATTGATCCTGAGATGATCGTGTGATGTCCGAGGTTGGTAAGTGATGCATGTGTTGGTTACAAGGTAGCCCGAGCAGAATAAGTGGTGCATATAGTGTCATCATGTTGCAGGCTAGTATCGTCAGATTCATATGTTCATGCCAGGTTCATGTTGTCCTAGCTGTATCATGTTCATGTTGATGCCATGTTGCTATGATGATATCATGTTAATTTCTGCTTAACCTATAATTGCCATGTTGTTGTTTGTCTTGAATGCTTCTGGTTATTGTGAGCTTGCAAGTACATTCAATGTACTGACCCGGCGTGTCATGCTAGTTTCCAGGTCATTCCGGATTTGATTGCTTGTTTGCCGTGGAGTCCTTGTTTGCGAGCTAGGATAAGCATTCCAGCCAGAGTCCCTGCGGAGTGGAGTTCACCACCGTCATCATTGTTTGCTGCTAGAGTTCTTCCGCTGCGTCGTGTTGTTCTGCTGCTTGCATAGAGCAACACTGGCAGGCATAGTGTCGCCGTGCCGATGTAACCCTTGTACCCAAATAGATTGTAATAAAGAACTGTTCTATGCTAAGCAGTGTCGTATTCCAGAAGACTTCATCTCGATCTCTGGGCTGAAATACGGGGCGTTCCGATTTTCTCTGAGCCGGGGTGCCACAGGCTTGGTATCAGAGCAGGTCTGGCTGTAGGACGCCCTAGACCGCACGAACGTTTGAAAGCGCTAGTATAGACCCCAGTTGGTTTGTTTCACTTGATTGCTGCATTTGTTTGTCGCATAGCATGCATATAGATTATTATTTAGTCACTAACGGTTAATCTTGTGAGTGTAGGTGGCATCGTTTTCGATCCACTGCCTGCCCCCTCATTCTTAGCATGTCTGCTCTTTGGTGTTCGGCATCATCTCTATCCCAGCAGAGTGATGCCCTGGTACCCAGTGTTCCAGACACCATTTGCAGGAGTTATGCTCAGATACCGCGTATATTTTTCCGCCACCCACCCATATTATTTCGGTGATAGACTTGTTTCTATCCTGAATCATGCCATCCATCTTGTCCATCTGGTAACCCTTACTGATCTTGGTTATTAGAAAAGGGCAATGCCAGCGAGCCTTGCTTTTCCACCGCTACCCTATCCAGTCATTTTATTCTTTGGACGTGTACGAATCCCTTTCGTACGTTTGATGATGATGTGGTCGTGACTTTTGTGTCTCGCTACTTGATCGTTAAGTCCGTCCTCACCTATGTATCCATCCAGATCCAGCCAGTGTTCAGCCAGTGCTTGGTGTAGCTTCGGTTATGCCAACTCCTTTCCACACATGGATATAATTTTCGTGCACACCGCCACAGCATATTAGACCACAATACCGGAGTTTTCGCGAGATTTGTGTGCTTAGGTGTGCATGCATATTATTGTGTGAGTAGCAGTAATATGTGATGATCGCTTGATTAATTATATTAGTAGAATGCTTGTGTGCTTTTGTTCTAGTCGTTTCTGTTGTTTCTTTCTTTGGGCCTTCAATGTTACAATTTTTTCCCCTATTAAAGTTGCTCGTCAGCCGACACCGGACCCGAAGAGTCAGCAAGAAATGCATATATTTGGAGACTTAGCTAAACAGAATGGAATTATCAGCCGACTGCAGTGAAATTGGGAATATCTTGTCTGGATGCAAAAGAAATCCTAGATGGACCGTCAGTATCAAGTTTGCATTAGTGTGAACTCATCACAACAAAATGATTAAATCAGCAAGAAGATAAATTGTGTGCAAGGTTGACAGAATATTATCAAAGGTATAGCTCAGATACAAGTTTAATTTTTCGTTGAGGATGATTTTGGAACTCGATGTACCTGGAAGCAAGCAAAAATATGGCATATACTCGGAAAGGAGAATAGTCCTGAAAAACCCCGTTTCATGCAAGAAATCAATAGCAAAAATATTCAAATGGTTATATATGTGGAAATCGGTCCGCATATCACAATAAAAAGCTTCTGGTGTAAGCAACCCAATCTTCCCTCGCAAGATACCCGAGAAGCTTCCAAGACAAGATTCATCTATCTTCCTTAGTATGATACGTGCATGATTTCCCATGCAAGGTGAAGGAAATATGCCCAAGAGGAAATAATAAAGTTATTATTTATTTCCTTATATCATGATAAATGTTTATTATTCATGCTAGAATTGTATTAACCGGAAACATGATACATGTGTGAATACATAGACAAACTTAATGTCACTAGTATGCCTCTACTTGACTAGCTCATTAATCAAAGATGGTTATGTTTCCTAACCATAGACATGAGTTGTAATTTGATTAATGGGATCACATCATTAGTAGAATGATGTGATTGACATGACCCATTCCGTTAGCTTAGCACTTGATCGTTTAGTATGTTGCTATTGCTTTCTTCATGACTTATACATGTTCGTACAACTATGAGATTATGCAACTCTCGTTTACCAGAGGAACACTTTGTGTGATACCAAACGTCACAACGTAACTGGGTGATCATAAAGGAGCTCTACAGGTGTCTCCAAAGGTACATGTTGAGTTGGCGTATTTCGAGATTAGGTTTTGTCACTCCGATTATCGGAGAGGTATCTCTGGGCCCTCTCGGTAATGCACATCACTATAAGCCTTGCAAGCAATGTAACTAATGATTTAGTTACGGAACGATGCATTACATAACGAGTAAAGAGACTTGCCGGTAACGAGATTGAACTAGGTATTGGGATACCGATGATCGAATCTCGGGCAAGTAACATACCGATGACAAAGGGAACAACGTATGTTGTTATGTGGTTTGACCGATAAAGATCTTCGTAGAATATTTAGGAGCCAATATGAGCATTGAGGTTCCGCTATTGGTTATTGACTGGAAACATGTCTCGGTCATGTCTACATAGTCTCGAACCCGTAGAGTCCGCACGCTTAAGGTTACTTTGATAGTTATATTATGATTTATGGTTTTTGATGTACCGAAGGTTGTTTGGAGTCCCGGATGTGAATACAGACATGACGAGGAGTCACGAAATGGTCGAGACATGAATATTGATATATTGGAAGCCTATATTTGGATGTCGGAAGTGTTCCGGGTGAAATCGGGATTTTATCGGAGTACCCGAGGGTTACCGGAACCCCCCGGGGGCTTAATGGGCCTACATGGGCCTTAGTGGAAATAGAGAGCAGCAAGGGGAGTGTGGGGCGAGCCCCCCAAGGGCCAAACCGAATTGTTTTAGGGCAAGGGGGCCGGCCCCCCTCTTTCCTTCTCCTCCTCTCCCTTTCCTTCCCTCTTCTCCTAGTCCAAGAAGGAAGGAGGGAGTCCTACTCCCGGTGGGAGTAGGACTCCCCATGGTGCGCCCCCTCCTAGGCCGGCCACCCCCTCCCCCCTTGCTCCTTTATATACGGGGGCAGTGGGGCACCTCTAGACACAACAATTGATCTCTTGATCTCTTAGCCGTGTGTGGTGCCCCCCTCCACCATAGTCCTCCTTGATAATATTGTAGCGGTGCTTAGGCGAAGCCCTGCAACGGTAGAACATCAAGATCGTCACCATGCTGGCATGCTGACGGAACTCTCCCTCGACACTCGACTGGATCGGAATTCGAGGGACGTCATCGAGTTGAATGTGTGCTAGAACTCGGAGGTGCTGTAGTTTCGGTGCTTGATCGGTCGGGTCGTGAAGATGTACGACTACATCAACCGCGTTGTTCTAACGCTTCTGCTTTCGGTCTACAAGGGTACGTGGACAACACTCTCCCCTCTTGTTGCTATGCATCACCATGATCTTGCGTGTGCGTAGGAAATTTTTTGAAATTACTACGTTCCCCATAGTGGCATCCGAGCCAGGTTTTATGCGTAGATGTTATATGCACGAGTAGAACACAAGTGAGTTGTGGGCGATACAAGTCATACTGCTTACCAACATGTCATACTTTGGTTCGGCGGTATTGTTGGATGAAGCGGCCCAGACCGACATTATGCGTACGCTTACGCGAGACTGGTTCTACCGACGTGCTTTGCACACAGGTGGCTGGCGGGTGTCAGTTTCTCCAACTTTAGGTGAACCGAGTGTGGCTATGCCCGGTCCTTGTGAAGGTTAAAACAACACTAACTTGACGAACTATCGTTGTGGTTTTGATGCGTAGGTAAGAACGGTTCTTGCTCAGCCCGTAGCAGCCACATAAAATTTGCAAAAACAAAGTAGAGGACGTCTAACTTGTTTTTGCAGGGCATGTTGTGATGTGATATGGTCAAGACGTGATGCTATATTTTATTGTATGAGATGATCATGTTTTGTAACCGAGTTATCGACAACTGGCAGGAGCCATATGGTTGTCGCTTTATTGTATGAAATGCAAGCGCCCTGTAATTGCTTTACTTTATCACTAAGCGGTAGCAATAGTCGTAGAAGCAATAGATGGCGAAACGACAACGATGCTACGATGGAGATCAAGGTGTCGCGCCGGTGATGATGGTGATCACGACGGTGCTTCGGAGATGGAGATCACAAGCACAAGATGATGATGGCCATATCATATCACTTATATTGATTGCATGTGATGTTTATCCTTTATGCATCTTATCTTGCTTTGATTGACGGTAGCATTATAAGATGATCTCTCACTAATTATCAAGAAGTGTTCTCCCTGAGTATGCACCATTGCGAAAGTTCTTCGTGCTGAGACACCACGTGATGATCGGGTGTGATAGGCTCTACGTTCAAATACAACGGGTGCAAAACAGTTGCACACGCGGAATACTCAGGTTAAACTTGACGAGCCTAGCATATACAGATGTGGCCTCGGAACACGGAGACCGAAAGGTTGAATGTGAATCATATAGTAGATCAACATAGTGATGTTCACCATTGAAAACTACTCCATCTCACGTGATGATCGGACATGGTTTAGTTGATTTGGATCACGTGGTCACTTAGATGACTAGAGAGATGTCTGTTTAAGTGGGAGTTCTTTAGTAATATGATTAATTGAACTTAAATTTATCATGAACTTAGTACCTGGTAGTATTTTGCTTGTCTATGTTTGTTGTAGATAGATGGCTCGTGCTGTTGTTCCGTTGAATTTTAATGCGTTCCTTGAGAAAGCTAAGTTGAAAGATGATGGTAGCAATTACACGGACTAGGTCCGTAACTTGAGGATTATCCTCATTGCCGCACAGAAGAATTATGTCCTGGAAGCACCACTGGGTGCCATGCCTGCTGCAGATGCAACTGACGACGTTAAGAACGTCTGGCAGAGCAAAGCTGATGACTACTCGATAGTTCAGCGTGCCATGCTTTACGGCTTAGAACCGGGACTTCAACGACGTTTTGAACATCATGGAGCATATGAGATGTTCCAGGAGTTGAAGTTAATATTTCAAGCAAATGCCCGGATTGAGAGATATGAAGTCTCCAATAAGTTCTATAGCTGCAAGATGGAGGAGAATAGTTCTGTCAGTGAACATATACTCAAAATGTCTGGGTATAATAATCACTTGATTCAACTGGGTTAATCTTCCTGATGATAGTGTCATTGACAGAATTCTTCAATCACTGCCACCAAGCTACAAGAGCTTCGTGATGAACTATAATATGCAAGGGATGGACGAGACTATTCCCGAGCTCTTCGCAATGCTAAAGGCTACGGAGGTAGAAATCAAGAAGGAGCATCAAGTGTTGATGGTCAATAAGACCACCAGTTTCAAGAAAAAGGGTAAAGGGAAGAAGAGGGGAACTTCAAGAAGAACAGCAAACAAGTTGCTGCTCAAGAGAAGAAACCCAAATCTGGACCTAAGCCTGAGACTGAGTGCTTCTACTGCAAGCAGACTGGTCACTGGAAGCGGAACTGCCCCAAGTATTTGGCGGATAAGAAGGATGGCAAGGTGAACAAAGGTATATGTGATATACATGTTATTGATGTGTACCTTACTAATGCTCGCAGTAGCACCTGGGTTTTTGATACTGGTTCTGTTGCTAATATTTGCAACTCGAAACAGGGACTACGGATTAAGCGAAGATTGTCTAAGGACGAGGTGACGATGTGTGTGGGAAATGGTTCCAAAGTCGATGTGATCACGGTCGGCACGCTACCTCTACATCTACCTTCGGGATTAGTTTTAGACCTGAATAATTGTTATTTGGTGCCAGCGTTGAGCATGACCATTATATCTGGATCTTGTTTGATGTGAGACGGTTATTCATTTAAATCAGAGAATAATGGTTGTTCTATTTATATGAGTAATATCTTTTATGGTCATGCACCCTAGAAGAGTGGTCTATTTTTATTAAATCTCGATAGTAGTGATACACATATTCATAATGTTGAAGCCAAAAGATGCAGAGTTGATAATGATAGTGCAACTTATTTGTGGCACTGCCGTTTGGGTCATATTGGTGTAAAGCGCATGAAGAAACTCCATACAGATGGACTTCTGGAATCACTTGATTATGAATCACTTGGTACTTGCGAATCGTGCCTCATGGGCAAGATGACTAAAACGCCGTTCTCCGAAACTATGGAGCGAGCAACTGATTTGTTGGAAATCATACATACTGATGTATGTGGTCCAATGAATACTGAGGCTCGCGGCGGGTATCGTTATTTTCTCACCTTCACAGATGATTTGAGCAGATATGGGTATATCTACTTGATGAAACACAAGTCTGAAACATTTGAAAAGTTCAAAGAATTTAAAAGTGAAGTGGAAAATCATCGTAACAAGAAAATAAAGTTTCTACGATCTGATCGTGGAGGAGAATATTTGAGTTACGAGTTTGGTTTACATTTGAAACAATGCGGAATAGTTTCGCAACTCACGCCACCCGGAACACCACAAAGAAATGGTGTGTCTGAACGTCGTAATCGTACTTTACTAGATATGGTGCGATCTATGAGGTCTCTTACTGATTTACCGCTATCGTTTTGAGGTTATTCTTTAGAGACGGCCGCATTCACGTTAAATAGGGCACCATCAAAATCCGTTGAGACGATGCCTTATGAATTGTGGTTTGCCAAGAAACCAAAGTTGTTGTTTCTTAAAGTTTGGGGCTGCGACGCTTATGTGAAGAAACTTCAACCGGATAAGCTCGAACCCAAATCGGAGAAATGTGTCTTCATAGGATAACCAAAGCAGACTATTGGGTACACCTTCTATCACAGATCTGAAGGCAAGAATTTTTTGCTAAATTCGGATCCTTTCTAGAGAAGGAGTTTCTCTCAAAAGAAGTGAGTGGGAGGAAAGTAGAACTTGATGAGGTAATTGTACCTGCTCCCTTATTGGAAAATAGTTCATCACAGAAACCGGTTCCTGTGATGACTACACCAATTAGTGAGGAAGCTAATGATATTGATCATGAAACTTCAGATCAAGTTACTACCGAACCTCGTAGGTCAACCAGAGTAAGATCCGCACCAAAGTGGTATGGTAATCCTATTCTAGAAGTCATGTCACTTGACCACGGCGAACCTACGAACTATGAGGAAGCGATGATGAGCCCAGATTCCGCAAAATGGCTTGAGGCCATGAAATCTGAGATGGGATCCATGTATGAGAACAAAGTATGGACTTTCGTTGACTTGCCCGATGATCGGCAAGCCATAAGAATAAATGGATCTTCAAGAAGAAGATTGACGCTGATGGTAATGTAACTATCTACAAAGCTCGACTTGTTGCGAAAGGTTTTCGACAAGTTCAAGGGTTGACTACGATGAGACTTTCTCATCCGTAGCGATGCTTAAGTCTGTCTGAATCATATTAGCAATTGCCGCATTTTATGATTATGAAATATGGCAAATGGATGTAAAAACTGCATTCCTGAATGGATTTCTGGAAGAAGAGTTGTATATGATGCAACCAGAAGGTTTTGTCGATCCAAAAGGTGCTAACAAAGTATGCAAGCTCCAGCAATCCATTTATGGACTGGTGCAAGCCTCTCAGAGTTGGAATAAACGCTTTGATAGTGTGATCAAAGCATATGGTTTTATACAGACTTTTGGAGAAGCCTGTATTTACAAGAAAGTGAGTGGGAGCTCTGTAGCATTTCTGATATTATATGTAGATGACATATTGTTGATTGGAAATGATATAGAATTTCTGGATAGCATAAAGGGATACTTGAATAAAAGTTTTTGGATGAAAGACCTCGGTGAAGCTGCTTACATATTGGGCATCAAGATCTATAGAGATAGATCAAGACGCTTAATTGGACTTTCACAAAGAACATACCTTGATAAAGTTTTGAAAAAGTTCAAAATGGATCAGGCAAAGAAAGGGTTCTTGCCTGTATTACAAGGTGTGAAGTTGAGTCAGCCTCAATGCCCGACCACAGCAGAAGATAGAGAGAAAATGAAAGATGTTCCCTATGCTTCAGCCATAGGCTCTATCATGTATGCAATGTTGTGTACCAGACCTGATGTATGCTTAGCAATAAGTTTAGCAGGGAGGTACCAAAGTAATCCAGGAGTGGATCACTAGACAGCGGTCAAGAATATCCTGAAATACCTGAAAAGGACTAAGGATATGTTTCTCGTTTATGGAGGTGACAAAGAGCTAGTCGTAAATGGTTACGTCGATGCAAGCTTTGACACTGATCCAGACAATTCTAAATCACAAACCGGATACGTGTTTATATTGAATGGTGGAGCCGTCAGTTGGTGCAGTTCTAAACAAAGCATCGTGGCGGGATCTACATGCGAAGCGGAGTACATAGCTACTTCGAAAGTAGCAAATGAAGGAGTCTGGATGAAGGAGTTCATTTCCGATCTAGGTGTCATACCTAGTGCATCAGGACCAATGAAGATCTTCTGTGACAATACTGGTGCAATTGCCTTGGCGAAGGAATCCAGATTTCACAAGAGGACCAAACACATCAAGAGACGCTTCAATTCCATCCGGGACCAAGTCTAGGTGGGAGACATAGAGATTTGCAAAATACATACGGATCTGAATGTTGCAGACCCGTTGACTAAGCCTCTTCCACGAGCAAAACATGATCAGCACCAAGGCTCTATGGGTGTTAGAATCATTACTGTGTAATCTAGATGATTGACTCTAGTGCAAGTGGGAGACTGAAGGAAATATGCCCTAGAGGCAATAATAAAGTTATTATTTATTTCCTTATACCATGATAAATGTTTATTATTCATGCTAGAACTGTATTAACCGAAAATATGATACATGTGTGAATACATAGACAAACTTAACGTCACTAGTATGCCTCTACTTGACTAGCTCATTAATCAAAGATGGTTATGTTTCCTAACCATAGACATGAGTTGTCATTTGATTAACGGGATCACATCATTAGTAGAATGATGTGATTGACATGACCCATTCCGTTAGCTTAGCACTTGATCGTTTAGTATGGTTCTATTGCTTTCTTCATGACTTATACATGTTCCTACAACTATGAGATTATGCAACTCCCGTTTACCAGAGTGACACTTTGTGTGCTACCAAACGTCGCAACGTAACTGGGTGATTATAAAGGAGCTCTACATGTGTCTCCAAAGGTACATGTTGAGTTGGCGTATTTCGAGATTAGGTTTTGTCACTCCGATTGTCGGAGAGGTATCTCTAGGCCCTCTCGGTAATGCACATCACTATAAGCCTTGCAAGAAATGTAACTAATGAGTTAGTTATGGAATTATGCATTACATAAGGAGTAAAGAGACTTGCCGGTAACGAGATTGAACTAGGTATTGGTATACCGACGATCGAATCTCACGCAAGTAACATACTGTTGACAAAGGGAACAACGTATGTTGTTATGCGATTTGACTGATAAAGATCTTCGTAGAATATGTAGGAGCGCATATGAGCATCCAGGTTCCGCTATTGGTTATTGACCGGAAACGTGTCTCGGTCATGTCTACATTGTTCTCGAACCCGTAGGGTCCGCACGCTTAAGGTTTCGATGACAGTTATATTATGAGTTCATGGTTTTTGATGTACCGAAGGTTGTTCGGAGTCCCGGATGTGATTACGGACATGACGAGGAGTCTCGAAATGGTCGAGACATGAATATTGATACATTGAAGCCTATATTTGGATGTCTGAAGTGTTCCGGGTGAAATCGGGATTTTACCAGAGTACCTGGGGGTTACCGGAACCCCCCCGGGGCTTAATGGGCCTACATGGGCCTTAGTGGAAATAGAGGGCAGCAAGGGGAGTGTGGGGCGCGCCCCCCCAAGGCCCAAACCGAATTGGTTTGGGGCAAGGGGGCCGGGCCCCCTCTTTCCTTCTCCTCCTCTCCCTTTCCTTCCCCCTTCTCCTAGTCCAACAAGGAAGGAGGGAGTCCTACTCCCGGTGGGAGTAGGACTCCCCATGGCGTGCCCCCTCCAAGGCCAGCCGCCCCCTCCCCCCTTGCTCCTTTATGTACGGGGGCAGGGGGCACCTCTAGACACAAGAATTTATCTCTTGATCTCTTAGCCGTGTGCGGTGCCCCCATCCACCATAGTCCTCCTCGATAATATTGTAGCGGTGCTTAGGCGAAGCCCTGCTGAGGGAGTCCTGGATTAGGGGGTATCCGGACAGCCGGACTATATACTTTGGACGGACTGTTGGACCATGAAGATACAAGACTCAAGACTTCATCCCCGTGTCCGGATGGGACTCTCCTTTGCGTGGAAGACAAGTTTGGCGATCCGGATATTGTATTTCCTTCTTTGTAACCGACTCCATGTAAACCCTATCCCCCTCCGGTGTCTATATAAACTGGAGGGTTTAGTCCTTAGAGACACAATCATAATCATCATAGGCTAGCTTCGAGGGTTTAGCCTCTACGATCTCGTGGTAGATAACCTCTTGTATTACTCATACCATCGATATCAATCAAGCAGGAAGTAGGGTTTTACCTCCATCGAGAGGGCCTGAACCTGGGTAAAACATCGTGTCCCCTGCCTCCTGTTACCATTAGCCTTAGACGCACAGATCGGGACCACCTACCCGAGATCCGCTGGTTTTGACACCAACATTGGTGCTTTCATTGAGAGTTCCTCTGTGTCGTCGCTGCAAGGCTTGATGGCTCCTTCAATCATCAACAACAACACGGTCAAGGGTGAGACTTTTCTCCCCGGACAGATCTTCGTGTTCGGCGACTTTGCACTGCGGGCCAACTCGCTTGGCCATCTGGAGCAGATCGACAGCTACGCCCCTAGCCATTAGGTCAGGTTCAGAAACTCGAAGCACACGGTCGATACCCGTGGAGACTTGATCTTTGACAGATTCGGGCCTACGCCAGGAGCGCCAAACAGTCACGACGAGCACGGCTTAGATCTGCTTTCTGACAATACTCGGGATACCGCGCCTATAGGAGCTCCGGACCTAAATCCGGGGCAAATCACATTGTCTGAGGACGGGTGGATGGAACCCGCCCCGGAGGCCGCACACCCATCGACGGTAGAGCCGAACACCGGCTTCACCCCCAACGAAGCCTGTGACGTGATGTCTACTACACAACCTTCTTCTTGTAGACGTTGTTGGGTCTGCAAGTGCACAGGTTTGTAGGACAATAGCAAATTTCCCTCAAGTGGATGACCTAAGGTTTATCTATCCGTAGGAGGCGTAGGATGAAGAATGTCTCTCTCAAGCTACCCTACAACCAAATAACAAAGAGTCTCTTGTTTCCCCAACACACCCAATACAATGGTAAATTGTATAGGTGCACTAGTTCGTGAAGAGATGGTGACACAAGTGCAAAATAGATAGTAGATATAGGTTTTTGTAATCTGAAAATATAAAAACAGCAAGGTAACTAATGATAAAAGTGAGCGTAAACTGTATTGCAATGATAGGAAACAAAGACTAGGGTTCATGCTTTCACTAGTGCAAGTTCTCTCAACAATAATAACATAGATAGATAATATAACAAGCCCTCAACATGCAACAAAGAGTCACTCCAAAGCCACTAATAGCGGAGAACAAACGTAGAGATTATGGTAGGGTACGAAACCACCTCAAAGTTATTCCTTCGGATCAATCTATAAAAGAGTTCGTACTAGAATAACACCTTAAGACACAAATCAACCAAAACCCTAATGTCACCTAGATACTCCATTGTCACCTCAAGTATCTGTGGGCATGATTATACGATGTGCATCACACAATCTCAGATTCATCCAACCAACATAAAAGTACTTCAAAGAGTGCCCCAAAGTTTCTATCGGAGAGTCAAGAACGTGTGCCAACCCCTATGCATAGGTTCCCAATGTCACGAAACCTGCAAGTTGATCAACAAAACATACATCAAGTGGCACATGATATCCCATTGTCACCACAGATAATCACGGCAAGACATACATCAAGTGTTCTCATAAAAGACTCAATCTGATAAGATAACTTCAAAGGGGAAACTCAATTCATCACAAGAGAGTAGAGGGGGAGAAACATCATAAGATCCAACTACAATAGCAAAGCTCGGTATACATCAAGATCGTGCCATAGAGGGAACACGAGAGAGAACACGAGAGAGAGAGAGATCAAACACATAGCTACTGGTACATACCCTCAGCCGCGAGGGTGAATTACTCCCTCCTCGTCATGGATAGTGCCGGGATGATGAAGATGGCCACCGGTGATGGGATCCCCCTCCGGCAGGGCGCCGGGAAGGGCTCACGAGAGGTTTTTGGTGGCTACAGAGGCTTGCGGCGGCGGAACTCCCGATCTATCTTCTGTTCTGGAAGTTTTAGGGTACGAGAGTATACATGGGTGCAGGGGGTACGTCGGAGGAGCTACGGGGGCCCCACGAGGCAGGGGGCGCGCCCCTGGGGGGTGGGTGGGCGCGCCCCCCACCCTCGTGAGCACCTCCCGTATCTCCTGACGTGCACTCTAAGTCCATCGGGTGGCTTTCCTTCCAAAAATAACTTCTCCAGTTGATTTCGTTCCGTTTTGACTCCGTCTGATATTCCTTTTCCTCAAAACACTGAAATAGGCATAAAACAGCAAATCTGGGCTGGGCCTCCGGTTAATAGGTAAGTCCCAAAAATAATATAAAAGTGGATAATAAAGCCCAATATTGCCTAAAACAGTAGATAAAGTAGCATGGAGCAATAAAAAATTATAGATACGTTGGAGACGTATCAAGCATCCCCAAGCTTAATTCCTGCTCGTCCTCGAGTAGGTAAATGATAAAAAAGAATTTCTGATGTGGAGTGATACTTTGGCATAATTTCAATGTAATTCTTCTTACTTGTGATATGAGTATTCAGATCCGAAAGATTCAAGACAAAAGTTCATATTGACAAAAAAAATAATACTTCAAGCATACTAATCAAAGCAATCATGTCTTCTCAAAATAGCATGGCAAAAGAAAGTTCATCCCTACAAAATCATATAGTTAGGCTATGCTTCATTTTCGTCACACAAAGATGTTCCCAACTTCTATACCCCCGATGACAAGCCAAGCAATTATTTCATACTCAAATAATCTCAAACTTTTTCAACCTTCACGCAATACATGAGCGCGAGCCATGGATATAGCACTATGGGTGGAATAGAATATGATGACGGGGATTGTGTGGAGAAGACAAAAAAGGAGAAAGTCTCACATTGACGAGGATAATCAACGGGCTATGGAGATGCCCATCGATTGATGTCAACATGAGGAGTAGCGATTGCCATGCAACGGATGCACTAGAGCTATGAATGCTCAACAAAAGAAAACTAGTGGGTGTGCATCCAACTCGCTTGCTCATGAAGACCTAGGGCATTTGAGGAAGCCCATCGTAGGAATATACAAGCCAAGTTCTATAATGAAAAATTCCCACTAGTATAAAAAGACAACTTATGAGACTCACTACATGAGGAACAAGGTGCTACTTTGAAGCACAATATGTGAGACTCACTACATGAGGAACAAGGTGCTACTTTGAAGCACAAGTGTGGAAAAAGAGATAGTAGCATTGCCCCTTTTTTCTCTTGTTTTTGGGACTTTCTCTTTTTTTTCTTTTAGCCTTTCTTTTTTTTCTTTTGGCCTCTCTCTTTTTTGGGCAATGCTCTAACAATGATGATCATCACACTTCTATTGATTACAACATAAGGATTACAACTTGAAACTTAGAACAAGATATGACTCTATATGACTGCCTCCGGCGGTGTACCGGGATGGTGCAATGAATCAAGAGTGACATGTATGAAAAATAATGCATGGTGGCCTTGCCACAAATACGATGTCAACTACATGATCATGCAAAGGCAATATGACAAAAGTAATGTATGTCATGAAGATGATGGTGGAAGTTCCATGGCAATATATCTCGGAATGGCTATGGAAATGCCATGATAGGTAGGTATGGTGGCTGTTTTGAGGAACATATAGGGAGGTTTATGTGTGATAGAGCGTATCGTATCACGGGGTTTGGATGCACCGGCGAAGTTTGCACCAACTCTCAAGGTGAGAAAGGGCAATGCACGGTACCGAAGAGGCTAGCAATGGCGGAAAGGTAAAAGTGCGTATAATCCATGGACTCAACATTAGTCAAAAGAAGTCATATACTTATTGCAAAAATTTAGAAGTCATCAAAAACCAAGTACTACGCGCATGCTCCTAGGGGGATAGATTGGTAGGAAAAGACCATCGCTCGTCCCCGACCGCCATTCATAAGGATGCACAAGCCAGGTACACTTCATGTTTCAAATTTGTTACACAACTTTAACCATACGTGCATGCTACGGGACTTGCTAACTTCAACACAAGCATTTCTCAAATTTACAATTACTCAACTAGCACGACTTTGATATTATCACCTCCATATCTCAAAACAATTATCAAGCATCAAACTTATCTTAGTATTCAACACACTCATAAGAAAGTTTCACATATCTTGAATACCAAGTATATTAATATTAATCAAATTACCATGCTATTAGCGACACTCAAAATAATCTAAGTGAAGCACGAGAGATCAATAGTTTCTTTAAAACAAATCCACCACCATGCTCTAAAAGATCTAAGTGAAGTACTAGAGCAAAAATTATCACGCTCAAAAGATATAAGTGAAGCACATAGAGTATTCTAGCGAATTCCAATTCATGTATGGCTCTCTATCATTAAAGAATTTCGTATCTTGATACTTTATTCAAACAGCAAGCAAAGCTAAAGAAAACTACATTGCAAGGATAGCACAACTCATGTGAAGAAGCAAAAACTTAGGCTCAACCGATACTAACCGATAGTTGTTGAAGAAGAAAGGTGGGATGCCTACCAGGGCATACCCAAGCTTAGATGTTTGAGACTTATTGAAATATTATCTTGGGGTGCCTTGGGCATCCCCAAGCTTGAGCTTTTGTGTCTCCTTAATTCCTCTCATATCATGGTTTCTCTTTTTATCAAAAGGCTTCATTCACAACAAACTCAACAAGAACTCGTGAGATAGGTTAGTATAAACCAATGCAAAACCTTATCATTTTCTACTGTAACAAATCACCTAAATAATTATTCAACATTTAATACTAAATGCCTCTGCATATTTAATACTCCTATCCTCAAATAGAATCATTAAACAAGCAAACATATGCAAACAACGCAAACATAACAGCAATCTGCCAAAGCAGTATAGTCTGTAAAGAATGCAAGAGTCATCATACTTCCCTAACCCCAAAAATTATGAACTAAAATTCCCACTGTAATAAATTTATCAGAGCTCAATATGCAAAACGATTCAACATTATACAACTCTCTGACTTTTCTAGGGAATTTTTGCAACAGAGGTAAACTTTCTGTTTTCAAACAGCAACATGTATACTAGCAAAATAAGCATGGCAAAGGCTATCCTTGACTTCTTTATTGAAAATAAAGATGCAAAACATTATTATAAATAACAGCAAGCAAAGACTAACAAAACAAAATGACGCTCCAAGCAAAACACATATCATGTGGTGAATAAAAATATAGCTCCAAGTAAAGCTGTCGATGAACGAAGACGAAAGAGGGGATGCCTTCCGGGGCATCCCCAAGCTTAGGCTCTTGGTTGTCCTTGAATATTACCTTGGGGTGCCTTGGGAATCCCCAAGCTTAGGCTCTTTCCACTCCTTATTCCATAGTCCATCGAATCTTTACCAAAAACTTGAAAACTCCACAACACAAAACTCAACAGAAAACTCGTAAGCTCCGTTAGTATAAGAAAATAAAACAACCACTTAGGTACTGTAATGAATTCATTCTAAATTCATGTTGGTGTAATATCTACTGTACTTCAACTTATCTATGGTTCATACCCTCCGATACTACTCATATATTCATCAAAATTAGCAAACAACACATAGAAAACAGAATCTGTCAAAAACAGAACAGTCTGTAGTAATCTGTATCAAACGTATACTTCTGGAACTCCAAATATTCTACAAAATTAGGACGGCCTGAGAAATTTGTGTACCAATCCATAGAAAAAAGAATCAGATCAGAATCACGTTTCTATGAATTAACAAAACTAATTTACTGGATACAAAAGTTTCTTATTTTCAGCAGGATCAACACAACTATCACCGTAAGCTACCCTAAAGTCTTACTTGGCACTTTATTGAAACAAAACCTATAAAACATGATTACTACAGTAGCATAATCATGTGGACACACAAAAATAGTAAGGGTAAATATTGGGTTGTCTCCCAACAAGCGCTTTTCTTTAATGCCTTTCTAGCTAGGCATGATGATGACAATGATGCTCACATAAAAGATAAGAATTGAAACATAACGGGAGCATAATGAAGCATATGAATAGCACATTTAAGTCTAACCCACTTCTATACATAGGGATTTTGTGAGCAAACAACTTATGGGAACAAGAATCAACAAGCATAGGAAGGTAACACAAGCATAGCTTCAAGAATTTAAGCACATAGAGAGGAAACTTGATATTATTGCAATTCCTACAAGCATATGTTCCTCCCTCATAATAATTTTCAGTAGCGTCATGAATGAATTCAACAATATAACCAGCACCTAAAGCATTCTTTTCATGACCTACAAGCATAGAAAATTTACTACTCTCTACATAAGCAAAATTCTTCTCATTCGGAATAGTGGGAGTATCATAAGAGACTTGAACACTAAAAATTGTTTCCACATTAAAAGAGTAATGTTCAGAAAAAGGGTAACCATAATCATGACAAGATTTATAAATATAATCATCACTACTTTTTATAGCATAAGTTTCATCACAATAATCATCATAAGTAGCAACTTCGTTCTCATCATAATCGATTGAAACCTCTCCCAAGATAGTGGAATCACTAAATAAAGTTGACACTCTTCCAAATCCACTTTCATATTCATCACAATAAAATTCAACATCCTCCAAAATAGTGGGATCACTACTTCCTAAAGTTGACTCTCTTCCGAACCCACTTTCATCAATATAATCATCATAGGTAGGAGGCATGCTATCATCATAACAACTTTGCATATCAAAACTTGGGATGCTAAAAATATCATCTTCGTTAAACATAGCATCCCCAAGCTTGGGACAAACATTAATTCCAGCAAATATATTCTCAAATATTTCATCCCAATCAAACATAGCTTCCCCAAGCTTGGGCCCTTTCATATCATAAGCATAATCACTCTCATCATTAAAAATATTGATAGCACCAATAGTATAGCAATTATCATCATCACAATGAGTAGTAGGAGCAACATCATTTGGGAGGGATACCTTTTTACCTTTGTTACTCCTTTTCTTTTTCTTCTTCACATTATGTGTAGGTTCAACCTTCCTCTTTGAGCTCCTTATTGATGAGATTGGTTGAATAGAAAGCTCCTCCTCGTTACCAGATTCATCATAAGAAATAATAGGAGGAGATTGGGAAGTCTCTTCCCTTTCATTAGTATTCTCTTAATCCTCTATTTCTTTTCTTTTCTTTATGTAATTGGCAATATAAGGATTTTCAATGCAATTCACCGCACAATACATATAAATCTTCTCTAGATCAAAATCAAGAAATCTATCAAGATTAAATTTTGGAATACGCTCAGTTATACGTTTCATTTCTTCATAACCCAAAAGAAGGCTAAGCTCTTTATGATGCTCAAGGGTAATCAAATTATCACAATATTTGGAAACGACTTGATCATGAAACTAATAGCATTCGAGCTTTAAATGACCATGTTCATTGCAAAGTTCACAAGGGGCGCGAAAAATGTTGAATCTTTCAGCACATTCATCTAGCTCTTCTTGCGAAAATTTGGTTTCTAAGTACTTAGGCCTCTTGCAATAAATATCTTCTCCATTTGGTGTGTTCATGCAAACATGCACTCCACAAAAGTTGACATGCTCATAAGAGATATTTTCATCATAACTAGTGCAATCATCATTAGCATCATGGATATTCAAAGAATTTGTACTAACAACATTGCAATCATGCTCATCATTCAAAGATTTAGTGCCAAACAATTTAGAGATTTCTTCTTCTAGCACTTGAGCACAATTATCCTTCCATCATACTCACGAAAGATATTAAAAAGGTGAAGCGTATGAGACAAACTCAACTCCATTTTTTTTGTAGTTTTCTTTTATAAACTAGACTAGTGCTAAAACAAGAAACAAAAAGATTCAATTGCAAGATCTAAAGATATACCTTCAAGCGCTAACCTCCCCGGCAAAGGCGCCAGAAAAGAGCTTGATGTCTACTCCACAACCTTCTTCTTGTAGACGTTGTTGGGCCTGCAAGTGCACAGGTTTGTAGGACAGTAGCAAATTTCCCTCAAGTGGGTGACCTAAGGTTTATCAATCCGTAGGAGGCGTAGGATGAAGATGGTCTCTCTCAAGCAACCCTGCAACCAAATAACAAAGAGTCTCTTGTGTCCCCAACACACCCAATACAATGGTAAATTGTATAGGTGCACTAGTTCGGCGAAGAGATGGTGATACAAGTGCAAAATAGATAGTAGATATAGGTTTTTGTAATCTGAAAATATAAAAACAGCAAGGTAACTAATGATAAAAGTGAGCGTAAATGGTATTGCAATGATAGGAAACAAGGCCTAGGGTTCATACTTTCACTAGTGCAAGTTCTCTCAACAATAATAACATAGATAGATAATATAACAAGCCCTCAACATGCAACAAAGAGTCACTCCAAAGCCACTAATAGCGGAGAACAAACATAGAGATTATGGTAGGGTACGAAACCACCTCAAAGTTATTCTTTCAAATCAATCTATAAAAGAGTTTGTACTAGAATAACACCTTAAGACACAAATCAACCAAAACCCTAATGTCACCTAGATACTCCATTGTCACCTCAAGTATCCGTGGGCATGATTATACGATATGCATCACACAATCTTAGATTCATCCAACCAACATAAAAGTACTTCAAAGAGTGCCCCAAAGTTTCTATCGGAGAGTCAAGAACGTGTGCCAACCCCTATGCATAGGTTCCCAATGTCACGAAACCCGCAAGTTGATCACCAAAACATACATCAAGTGGCACATGATATCCCATTGTCACCACAAATAATCATGGCAAGAGATACATCAAGTGTTCTCATAAAAGACTCAATCCGATAAGATAACTTCAAAGGGGAAACTCAATTCATCACAAGAGAGTAGAGGGGGAGAAACATCATAAGATCCAACTACAATAGCAAAGCTCGGGATACATCAAGATCGTGCCATAGAGGGAACACGAGAGAGAACATGAGAGAGAGAGAGATCAAATACATAGCTACTGGTACATACCCTCAGCCCCAAGGGTGAACTACTCCCTCCTCGTCATGGATAGCACCGGGATGATGAAGATGGCCACCGGTGATGGGATCCCCCTCCGTCAGGGCGCCGGGAAGGGCTCTCGAGAGGTTTTTGGTGGCTACAGAGGCTTGCAGCGGGGGAACTTTCGATCTATCTTCTGTTCTGGAAGTTTTAGGGTATGAGAGTATACATGGGTGCAGGGGGTACGTCGGAGGAGCTACGGGGGGCCCACGAGGCAGGGGGCGCGCCCGGGGGGCGCCCCCCACCCTTGTGAGCACCTCCCGTATCTCCTGACGTGCACTCCAAGTCCATCGGGTGGCTTTCATTCCAAAAATAACTTCTCCAGTTGATTTCGTTCCGTTTTGACTCCGTCTGATATTCCTTTTCCTCGAAACACTGAAATAGGCATAAAACAGCAAAACTGGGCTGGGCCTCCGGTTAATAGGTTAGTCCCAAAAATAATGTAAAAGTGGATAATAAAGCCCAATATTGCCTAAAACAGTAGATAAAGTAGCATGGAGCAATCAAAAATTATAGATACGTTGGAGACGTATCATGACGCCGGACCCCCGGACCCATATCTGGCTGTAGGTTCCAATCCACGCACCCCCGAGCCCGCCGAATCTGGTTGGGCTCCGGTAATGGAGTTCACCGCTGCGGATATCTTCCAACACTCGCCTTTTGGCGACATGATGAACTCGTTAAAGTCTCTCTCTTTGTCAGGAGACTCTTGGCCGAACTATGTCCGGCTCGAGTGGGAAGCAGGCAACGAAGGAATTCGTGGCCCACCCACCACCCACTTCATTGCCACGGTCGATGATTTAACTGACGTGCTTGACTTCGACTCTGAGGACATTGGCGGTATGAACGACGATGTTAGAGAAGAACCACCGCCCATGGGGCGGTGGACAGCCACCTCCTCATATGATATATATATGGTGGACACTCCGAAAGAAACAAATGGCGATGAGGCAATGGAGGATAACCCCTCAAGGAAGAAGGCGAAGTATGAACGTCATTAGCGCCACCCCAAGCCCCGCCACAACAATACCGGCGCAGCAGTCAAAAACAATCCAGAAAGTGCCGAAGATGAATACAATCCCGATCAGCCTGCCTTCGAGCAGGCCGGACAGGTGACAGATGGATACTTGGAGAGGGACAACTACACGCTCCCCTCCAAAGACGAGGTGAGCCACGGCGACGATGATTTCAGCGTACCTGGGGATCCCGCCGAATAGATTCACTTTAAGCGACGGCTTATGGCCACAGCGAAAAGCCTACAAAAGAAGCAACAGCAGCTCAAAGCCGACCAAGATTTGCTCACAGACAGATGGACTAAGGTCCTGGCCACCGAGGAATACGGACTCAACCGCCCCGTCAAAGGGTACACAAGGCACAATCCGCTACCTCAACCTAAGAAGGAGAACCTAAAGCCCACACTCCAATGTCAATATACCACGGTCTGGGACAATACGCAGGAAACACGAGGCAACATCCACAAACCTCGACGCAATCGTCATAAGCGTCAAGTCAAGGAAGTTAGTGCCGAATCCAACGGCTCCCAGTCCGGTCAGCGGAAAAATAATAGCTCAAGCCCATCAGGACCAAGCAGCATACTCGATCAACCATGTGAAATTCATGGTACCCCTAGAAGGGCGGCCAAGCATACCAACAGAGAATGCCGGATCCTCAAAACAAAACGGTCGGTCGTGCGTCGAAAACAATGAAGGGAGGTTTCCAACAACGAAAGACCAATCAAACATGGCGAGGTCAAAATAAGATCCTCCCAGTACAAAAATACGGCCGACCTTCCCCGATCACATCGACCGTCCGGACAACATCAACCATAGCAATTTAATTGCACTCACTATCGACCCAATAGTTTGGGGGCTCCATCTCACATGAGCCCCCGCGGGCATAAAACTATCAATAACATCTTCTAAAAGATGCTAGGTGCAAAGGCCAAGTTTTGTTGGCCCACCACTCTAATGGTTGTCTTCGGATCACCAAACAAATACCGCGCCGAAGAATAAGTCTTCGACACTGTCCCCTTATACAATAATTACCACATACTATCGGGACGAACCACGTTGGCTAGATTTAACGGGATACAACATTAGGCCAGTCCCGTGTGACATAGTCACAATTATGGGCAAGGCCGAATCCCACCCTTAGAATGGAAATCATACCACTGCTGGAATAGCGAGTCGTGCCTGTTTATCAAATTTTGATTCGACAGCCAACTACCCGGACACCAACTGAGGAGTCCGAGATACTTTATGGCATGATAGCCTGGTTCAGCCAGGCTCCGATCAGGCACCCGCGGTTCAACCACAACAGGACATGCAGCTGCCTTTAAGCATTCGTCTTTATAGACTAACTTTAGCGCAGAACAGGACTGGCGACGCGGAATCAGCTCAGACGCACAAGGCAGGAACACATAAGTAAATCCCCCATCAAAGAAGGCAGTCCGGATACACTTCAGATCCACACACAGCCTACTCCAGTTCGGCCACGATAGGTTCCGCCAAAAGCACCTCTTTTCATAAGCATAAACCATACTCATATGCATAGACATGTCACTCTACTACAATGCATAGACTTAAATAACACTTACCGGCCGGGGTTCCTCATTGACGCCTTTTTTGTCATAAACGGCACCCATGCCTCGTGTTATGCCCATTATGCCAGGGGCTTCATAGTACTCATGATATGGCAACAAAGTTCGACCACCTTTTTGGTCGCTCGGCACCCCGAACTTAAAGCACTATATGCATCAGCTCCGAATCATGTCTTGGGTCATTAGTTGGGTTTGCCCGGCTCCCATGTTTTGGTACCTTACGTTCCGCTCCATCGGCTAAGGTAGCGCTGGGAGAACTACTGCGATTGTGTCCCGGTTCTTCCGGACGAGCACCTCAGTAGAGAAAGCCGAAAACTGACTGTCATGATACAGCGAGAGCTGGTCAGCTGTTCGAGAGGTTGTAAAATCTTTAAAGATTTATTCCGCATAATGCCATTATAAATGCAAAGTGCGACGGATCGGTCTTCCGATCAAGTGCCGATAGAGCCCCTAGTTAGGCTGGCCGACATTTTTCCTTCTTCATTCCTGTGTCTGTCCCTTCAGGGAAATGTCACGCGGTGTCTACCGGAGTCCTGTTAGCCTGCTACAGCCCGGTTTACCGGAGTCCTGCTAGCCCAGCTGCTACAGCTCGGATTCACTCGTTGATGACCGACACGTTCGTTGCTGGGTCATGTATGCATGTCCCTTCTGAACACCAGGGACTGCGCCCACCATACTAGAATTCCTATGGCTAAGTGAGAGTGATAAAGCCCTATAGTCTGATTGCCTGGTTCGTGGTGAGGAACACCTCCTTAAAAGGACCCAACAATGGGATAAATAGTGTTCAGGTATGTCCCAAACACCCCCGTACTTTTTATGTGGGGGCAGAAGCCGATGACTGGCCAACTCTCAAGATTTATATACACTAAACAGCCGCACAGGAAGAACAAACGTTCACACAAATAGGCAATAAATAATAAAGTGCCATTATCCCGCATTACAAAGAATGGCATGACTGCCTTCAGGGATAAATAGTGTCTTTGGTACACTAATCCGCCACAAGGCGGGCTCCTTTCAGGACACCTTCATAGTATAACTCGGGCTTGCGATGCTCCTTACCCTTCGGTGGTCGCTCAGTCATCAGCTTCTCAGCGTCAAGCTTCCCCCAATGCACCTTCGCACGGGCAAACGCCATGCGCGCATCCTCTATGCAAACAGATCGCTTAATGACATCGAGTCGAGGGCAAGCACCAACAATCCGCTTCACGAGTCCGAAGTAACTGCTTGGAATTGGCTCCGCAGGCCACAGCCGGACAACCAAGTCCTTCATGGCTCGTTCGGCCGCCTAGTGCAGCTCGACCAGCTGCTTCAGCTGATCGATAAAGGGCACCGGATAATTCGGCGCCAAATACTGCGACCAGAAATCCTTCTCCGTAGACTTCTTCTCCTCAGTCCGGTAGAATTGGGCAGCATCTGATATGCTGCATGGCAGGTCTGCAAAGACCCCTGGAGAAACAAGAATTCAGCTTGTCGCCTAGAGCCCCCCCCATTACTATGAAAAACTGGCTTTGAGTACACAAGGCTTTACCAGCCACAACCTTCCGTGCCTCCTGAATGTCCTTCATAGCACCTCGGGCTTCTTCCCATGCATCCTCTGTAGCTTGGAGAGCTTGGGTGAGTTCGGATTCTTTCCCTGCTAAACTCTGCTCCAAGGCCTCACTTTTCTTCACAGCCTCCTGGAGCTCTCGCTCACCTTCAATGACCCTGGCCTCGTGTTTCTCACGAAGAGCCTGCTCGGCGGCGGCCTTCTCGTTGGCTTCGGCCATAGCCTTCTTCAGTGCCTCCATTTCGGCACTCGCCCCTAGAGCATACAATACAAATATTTTCATCAGGCACACCTTCTAAATTCGTGCTCCACTTGGCAAAAGGTTTCGACATACCTAGCTTGTCCTCCAACTGCTTCTTCACGCGGCCAAGTTTCTCTTCGGCCCATTCCAGAATCTGCTTTAGTCCAGACACCTCCGCATTATGAGTGGCGGTCGTCTCTGCAGACGCCTGTTTTCAAACAAAGGGATATACGTCATTAACTGAGTCTCCTGCAAAACGGAAATTTGATCCCCTGTCCGGCTCTCTCTATCTTTTCCCCGGACAGTGCATCAGGGGCTACGACTCATACTATGACAATCTTCCAGAGGTTTCTAAAAACATACCTCAAAGCCTTTTATAAGGCTAAGGTAGGATTCATTCAGCCCGCTCTCAGCGGATTGAATCTTCTCAATAAGCGCACCAATGAGGGCGCGATGTTCATCGATGATGGACGCACTTTCTAGCACTGTCGATAGACCGCCCGGCAACTCTGCTTGGACAGAGGTTGTTGGCGTTGCGGGCTAGCCTCCCTCCATCAAGGGGGGCTGCTCGCCCAATCCTGGAGCTTTAAAGGCCTCCAAGACTGTGTCCGGCTGCAGGTCGAATCCAAGATCGCCCCCGCCGTCGACATTCACGGGAACCGCTGCTCCCATGTATCCGGCCCCAGAGATATGTCCTCCCTGGTCCAGCCATGCTGAGATGACACCTCGGTGTCGCGCCTAGGCTTCAGGGAAGGGGCCTCTAGAGGCGTCTCGCTCTCCAGGGCATCTGAGCTCAGCGAATCCTCCGAGGAGGACTGTTCGGCACGAGACCTCGCCGGACTGCACAAAAGAATGGCGACAGTCAAAACTACTACATCCTAATAACCCCGGGCGCGTATGCGTGTTTGGATTTCGTATACTTACGACTTTGCCAGGGGCTGGACCCTGGGATCCCACTTCGGGCTGCTATCAGCAGCCATGGAGGACGCCTCAGGAAGGGAACCTTTCCCCCTCTTTGGCAATTCGGCCTCCAGGGATGAGGAAGCCATCCTTTTCTTCCCTCCCCCTGCGGGGGACTCGTCTTCTTCCTCCTCCTCTTCATCTTCGGAGGAGGGATGTTCGTGGGAGTTTTCGGATTTTGTGTCCGAAGCATCGCAACGACGGAGGCCACTCCGGGTCTTCTTGACCTTCTTGGAGACCTCTTTCTTCGGTGCCTCGTAAGGCGCTGGGACCAGCATCTTTGTCAGAAGAGGTCCGGTCGGTTCCTCCGGCAGCGGGGCTGGACAGTGTATCCGCCCCACCTTTTTCGTCCATTCCTGGGATTATTATGGAAAGCATGATAAAAGCGTCTCCCTCGGGACACGTCAGCTAAAACATGGATGGACATAGCACAGCAATGACTTACCGGACTTGCAGAACAGGATAGTGGAGCCCGGCCACGGTTTGCCGAACTTGAAGAGCACCTTCTAGATGTCCTTGTGGGAGGAGCCATAGAGCTCCCATAGGGTCTGGTGTTCGGCCAGGTTGTATTCCCACAAATTGCAGGCTCGACGCTGGCAAGGGAGAACTAGGCGAACTAACATCACCTGGACTACGTTGACGAGTTTGACATCCTTGTCGACCACGCTCTGGACGCGCGTTTGGAGCATCGACAGCTTGTCGGATGAGGACCAGTTCAGGCCCTTCTCGGGCCAAGACGTGAGCCGCAGTGGGGCTCCGGATCTGAATTCGGGAGCAGCGGCCCACTTTTTACCGCGCGGTTCGATGATATAGAACCACTGCTGCTGCCACTCCTTGACAGAATCAATGAAGGCGCCCGTCAGCCATACGACCTTGGGCATCTTGCTCACCATGGCGCCGCCGAATTCGGTGTGCTCGCCATTCACCACCTTGGGCTTCACATTGAAGATTTTCAGCCATAAGCCGAAGTGGGGCGAAATACGGAGAAAAGCCTCACATACGATGACAAACGTCGAGATGTTAAGGAAAGAATTGGGGGAAAGATCATGAAAATCAATCCCGTAATAATACAGGACGCCGCGAACATATGGGTGAAGGGGAAACCCGAGCCCGCGAACAAAATGAGGGAAAAACACGACCCTCTCGTGGGGCTCCGGAGTGGGGACGATCTGTCCCGCTGGCGGAAGACGGTGGCCGATTTTTTTGGCCAGGTACCCGGCCTCTCGGAGCATTTTGATGTCCCTCTCCCGGATGGTAGAGGCCATCCATTTGCCTCCTGCTCCAGATCTGGACATCTTTGGAGGACCTCTCTTCGATGGAGAAGAAGAGTGCTTGGACGCTAGGGCTCGAACAGAGGTGAATGGACTAGCGGAAGGAAAAGGCGTGGGTAAAAAGGAAGAGACCTTATCTCTTTATAGAGGCGGTAAAAGCTTTTGCGCCTCCCCACTTGCCTGGTGGAACCCGCTCGTTCCCTACTCACCGCAATTAGCGGTGCGGTTGGGCTACCCATACCCGTATTGATGAGAATCCCGTAATAAGGGGACACGATCTCTGCTTCAGCAAGACGTGCAGAGGAACCTGCCTCACAATATGCGTTGTGGCTGCTTGTGGGAAAACGGTTCGAATAATGACTCACCGTAGTGTCATGTCACGTTGCCTGAAGTTGTCAGCAGATACATTTGTGAAATACCATTCTCTCTACAGTGGTATGTGAAGATCATCTTGCAGATTCGGACACGATTTAAGTGTTCGATAATTACTTTGGAGTATTCAGAGAAGGAACCCGCCTTGCAATGCCGAAGACAAACTACGTGCCGGACTCATCGTCATTGAAGCCTGGTTCATGGGCTACTGAGGGAGTCCTGGATTAGGGGGTATCCGGACAGCCGGACTATATACTTTGGCCGGACTGTTGGACCATGAAGATACAAGACTCAAGACTTCGTCCCGTGTCCGGATGGGACTCTCCTTTGCGTGGAAGACAAGCTTGGCGATCCGGATATTGTATTTCCTTCTCTGTAACCGACTCCATGTAGGGGTGGAAACGGATCGGATGCGGATCGGATAGTGCTCTTACCACTTCCGTTTTCATATTTTCGAAACGAATACGAATCCGAATGCGGATGTTATCGGATACGAATACGGCTCGGATGTTATTCGAAATGGATACATAGCGGATGTTTTCTTTATTCCGAACGGATACGAATAATATCAACTTATTGCTTAAGTAAATTAGTCAATATCTATGTGACATGAAATAATCAACTTGTGCCATACAATAAGCCAATGATAAATAGGTTTATGAATAAATACTATTGTAGTGCATAATAATTTCTAAGTTTAATCATACAAAGAGTTAAATTTGACCACTAATTTGCCTTTTATGTTGGATAATTGGAATATTGGGGCTAGAATTTTGAAAATTACCTCCCATAATCTTATCCGGATACGAATATATCCACTTCCATATCCATATTTGTGTCAAAATGTCCTACCATATTTTATTTCGTATTTGTTTAATAAATTTGGATACGGATAATTTTCATTTCCATTTTAGTTCGGATGCGGATGTTTCGGATACGAATAGGTATTTTCTCGGATACGAATATCGGATATTTCAGATTATCCGCTACCACTTTCCACCCCTAACTCCATGTAAACCCTAGCCCCCCCCCCCCCCCCGGTGTCTATATAAACTAGAGGGTTTAGTCCTTAGAGACACAATCATAATCATCATAGGCTAGCTTCTAGGGTTTAGCCTCTACGATCTCGTGGTAGATCAACTCTTGTATTACTCATACCATCAATATCAATCAAGTAGGAAGTAGGGTTTTACTTCCATCGATAGGGCCCGAACCTGGGTAAAACATTGTGTCCGCTGCCTCCTGTTACCATTAGCCTTAGACGCACAGATCGGGACCCCCTACCCGAGATCCGCCGGTTTTCACACCGACACCTGCGACGGTAGAACATCAAGATCGTCACCACGCCGTCGTGCTGACAGAACTCTCTCTCGACACTCGGCTGGATCGGAGTTCGAGGGACATCACTGAGCTGAACGTGTGCTAGAACTCGGAGGTGCCGTAGTTTCGGTGCTTGATCAGTCGGGCCGTGAAGACGTACCACTACATCAACGGCGTTGTTCTAACGCTTCCGCTTTCGGTCTACAAGGGTACGTGGACAACACTCTCCTCTCTCGTTGCTATGCATCACCATGATCTTGCGTGTGAGTAGGAATTTGTTTGAAATTACTATGTTCCCCAACACAAGGTACCCTGTCTTCTTCAGTAAGCAACCGCAAAAGCTTTCGGCATAAGGTACCGAGTCTCTCCCCAGCAAAGTCTTTAAGGGGGTAAGCTTCTCAAGCACGATATTCAGTCTTCTTCAGCAAGCTGTCCGATGAAAGTTTCGAGCACAAGCCAGCCAATCTTCCTTAGTAAGACATGGGTACAAGGTAGTACACTGTGAATTGACAGCATATGGCTATGAATCCCAAGAATCAGATCCGCAACATTTTGGTCAGAATCAAGAATCAGCCAGAATACACGTCTGTCTCGGAATCAGGTCCTCATATATATGCAATGAGCATACCATCAAGATCTTGCAAGTCACTCGGATGAGGATCTGACAACCACGTGAGGGTGGTTAATAGAAGAAAGCCAGTATACACCGCAATGTGACAAAGGATTATGAGGATTGATGACATCAATGAGCTCCATACAAGTACTTGTGGACTGGAAAATGATCTTGATGAGCCCTTGTCCACTTTTCTCCATTGACGGCACCACGCCTGTGATATGAGTTGTTTCTAGCTATCCGGGGTGGATGCCTATTTTTGTTTCTCTCTTCAACGACTGTCACGAGTCTGAGCTGCTTTTCGGCCGTCCCGTACAGCTGTTGAGTTTCTTTTTGTGATAGTAGCCCTATAGCTGCTTTTTGGCTATTTTAGGGAGCTGCCACCTTCTTATCGACCTGGTCTCATGCTCTGAGTTGCTTTTCAGCCGTCCTGAGCCGTGGTTGAGTTATTCCAGTAATGTCCCAGATCTAAGTTGTAAAGACCATTCTGGTGGCTACTGATTTATTTGTTGATTTCTTGCAAGGGTTTTGGATGATCATTTCCCAACAATCAGAACTTGAGAGGTGTTGAACCTGCCATTTAATGGGTTACCCTATCAAAAAAATGAGGATAAACTACAATTGCTGAAAAATTGCACCGATAGTACCTATGGTCATACGAAGAAGCAATATGGCCCAGCTCTTTCAGCCAAAGATCCAGACCAAGAAAACAATAATGAAGGAGCAAGACCGGTGAGGCAGGTATGAAAATTGTACATGACCCCCATGGTGCAGATCCCCCGTACAGTCTAAGTCAGTATTGATCCACATGGATATGCCTACAACATGAGTAATCGGCATGAGGAATAACAGTCTGGAAGCCTGAGTCCTCACTTATATGAATCATCATGGATAGCCTGTCGTGAACAAAAAAAATTCGTCAGAACCACCGTCAGTCAAGTCTGCAGATATTATCATACATGCCAAACCCTTTGTGCTGGCTGCGACAAGAGACAATCAAATATTTGGTATAGATCCGATACTCACGATAGTGGAACCAGTTAAGATGATTCAGAAACTTCTGTGATGAGTCAGAATCTGTCAGGAAACGGTTATGTTTTAACTCACTGTTTGGAACCCAAAGGACCTGCATTTAGTGGAGAAACACAATGCAATGAGTTAGAGCTTGAGTTTTCATCGGAAAAATCTGATCATCATTACATGAAAGGTTGTCAGTGTCGGGTGGCACACCTAGTGGAAATCACTTTTGGATTTGTGAGACGGACATATATTTCAGTCGTGATAATCAAATCACACTCAGCTAGTCAGCAGATATAAAAATAAATTGGAGCAGGCAGGTAAGATCTGTCAGAATGTGGATACAGTAAAGCACCCAGGGCCAGTCAGACAAAAATTTAGTGGGGACAACAATAAATGAAAAAGGATACCCGAGTTGGAAACAGTTTCCTTAAGGCAGAATATTCATACTAGTTCCCTGAGCAACCAAATCTCGAGGACGAGATTCCTTTAAGGGGGTAAGGTTTGTGACAGCCTGATTTTTGGCCCTTTCTTTTTCTTTTGTTTTTCCGAGGTTTTAGCCTGAGTTTTCTTTTTCTGTGGCTTTGTGGTCTGGAAACTGAAGAAGATGCCCTCTTCTTTGCTTCTAGAGTGGCTTGTCATTCCCAAATCCTTCCCTAGAACCTGTCATTTTCATCCTAGCCCAAATCCCAATATTCTTTTTATTGGGAATATTCCTTTTCTATTAAAGAAATAACTCAAATTTCCTTAGGTTGTGAAGCAACCTATATTTCCCTCACTCCTAAAATTCCCAAATAATTCTCATAAATTTTTTTGGTCATATATTGATCAAATATGGCAAAACTTTTCATTGCCATGTTCAAAAATAATCCTCCAATAATTCATTTCCTATTCTGCCCCAAATGGCACATTGTGAAGCAAGTGCCATTTTCCTTTGCCCAATTGACCTCAAACTCCGTGGACATCTTTTCATCTCCATATAATTTCCACATGCCAAAATGCAACCTCATTTGCCTAGTAATTATTTAATTATTATTTTCCAAAGTTTCTGTCTAGAAAGAAACTTTGTGAAGGAGGTACAAACTAGGCATATCCAAATGATTTGCAATTTTGCATGGCCCTTCCTATCATCATATAATAGCCCTCCACCAAAGTTTATCTTATTTCATGCCTCCATGTGAGAACAGCTTCAATTCTTAATTTCTCGTCAAAATTTCATTTTGTGAAGCAAGTATATTTTCTCTTGCTCCATTATGGCTGTAAATTTTTCTAGACCTTCTAGTATCCATGTAACCTCCCTCCACCGAGTTGTGGCTCAATCCCTTTGACCATTAGCCCTGTGGAATTTTTCCAAGTTTCTGCTCATAATAAATCTTTCTGAGCAAGTGCTATTTTGGTTCATCCAAATGGCATGAAACTCCATCGGCATCTTAATATCTTCAAATCATTGGGCCATAACCATTTTCAGCTCAATTGATGCAACTATGTGAGTGCATCATCCAAATTCTCATTTCTGACCAGTGGGTCTCTTTCTACAGCAACCACCCTTTAAACTCCTCCTCTTAAGCTGATTTCTTTTGATCGTAAGCACCTTAGTGTTTGATAATCACCAGACAAACTATTTACTGAGTTACCTAGCTGGTGTCCCCACTGCACAGCACAAACACTTGGTTGCTGGTTTACTTTGGAGCTAAGTGCAAATCTCTTCTTTGCCCCTAGACTGATTTATTTCCTCAATTATACTAAGGGCACTAGGGTCAGTCCAGTAGACATGGTCGTCCTGGCCAAAACGTGCTATTTGCACCAGTGCGCGTGGTGATCACTATTGCATCATGCAGATTGCACGCTCTGGCTTCTTCTCGCCCCTGTTCTCGTCGGCGCCCTCCTCGTCTCGACGTCCATTCATGTCCTGGAGCTCCCCCATGATGCCCTGTGTCTCCCGGCATCGATGGCTCATCGGGGTTTGCGTTAAATGCGTCGCTAGGTCCATGCCCGTGCCGTGCCCCGCCACTGTCCACCATTAGAGCCATGTAGGGGCTCGCTTGTGATGCTCCAGAGGCTTCCCCAGGCCTATATAAGGCAAGCCCGAGTCCTCCCGCAGCTCATTCACTCCTCCCTCGCGTCTCTAGTCCACCGGAGTCCTCGGCCCCCTCCTTGTTTCGCTGAAGTTCGCCTTGGCCGCCGTGGTTCCTCCTTGGTTCCGGCGAGCTCGAGCCGCCTCTCCTCCTCTGGTATTGTCCACGAGCACCCCCACCTCCTCATGGTTCGCCCCACCCTCTTGCCCCCTCGTTGGAGTGCCTCTGTCTGCGCTTCCCCGAGCATGGATGTTGCCTCCGCCTCTCGGACTCCTCCTCGTCCAGCTACCCTAGTCACTCCCTCGCCTCCCCACCTCTACCCACCTCTTCCATGTGCTTCGGCAAGCCGTCCCACCCCCTCGCCCGCACTGGAGTCAACCCGCATAGCCGGAAGCCACTTCTGCCGAGCCGCCTCTCCCCTCCATCCCGTGCCTCCCCGGCGGCCGCCCTTCCTCTGGATGGGTGCGGCTAGCCGCTGCGGTTCCGCCGGTGGCCTCGCCATGGCCGGGGATCGCCGGAGCCGGCCGGCCCCTTGGCCTCTTCCCTCGCTTGCCGCTGCTCTGGTTCATGCAAGGCACAGGCGCGGGAGGAAGGAGACGAGCGCCCGTGCCCCCTCGCCCTGCACCTGGGATCCACGCACCGGTGGCCCAGCTCCTTGCCACGTGGATAAGTGGAGAAGGCGTAATCTTCCGAATGCGCTTTTAGTTTTCGCCTCCAGGGACTTGTTTGTTGAAGTTTTATTCACAGATTGGTCCCTGGTGTTCAACACCTCATAACTCCGCAACCGTAACTCCAAATGAGGTGATTCCAAACCCTACTTCTTCATCTCGTCGAGCCCTTTTTGTTGGTGACCCTTTAATTATGTTTTGGAATTCTAAAAATGACCATTTTGCTCTTGCACATAAACAGCCCCTCCGGGAGAGAACTGTTTCCGGCAAATCTTTCCGCGGCTTCACCGCACTTCTCCCCAGTGATTTCTTCCACCCCAGGCAAGCCACAATACCCACTTGCATGATAGTCATGCAGTAGCCATGGTTTTCAACTTGAATCTTTATTAAATGTTTGCTTAAAAGATGGTTATCGTTGTTCTGGTGATGTTTAGATTTGCATGTTCACTTTTGTGCTATGTTGTTTTGTACTCTGTTATCATGTTCTACCT
Organism: Triticum timopheevii; assembly: GCA_963921465.1. Classification (NCBI taxonomy): domain Eukaryota; kingdom Viridiplantae; phylum Streptophyta; class Magnoliopsida; order Poales; family Poaceae; genus Triticum; species Triticum timopheevii. Next base: position 235,520,516 of record OY997272.1, read on the forward strand.
GCTAGTATTTCCTTTCATATGTTTATGCTTACTAGTAGTACATGTTGATGATTGGTGATGGTCTTCGGTGCATGACTATCGTCTGTCCCGAGTACCGTTGTTATGCATTGCATCCAGTTGGTTAAATGCTTGCATGATGGCATTGTTGATATGTTCTTGCATGATATTTATTGTTGATGCTATTGGTCATTCTATGTTTAGGAGAAGTATGTACTGGTGATGCTCATGCTAGTTAGTGTGCCATGCTCAGTGGATATGATTCATTGTTGATATGGTGGATAGCTATGTGATACCGTCATGATTATGTTGACATCATGTTCATGCATTGTAATTTGCATCATGTTATTTTATCATGGCTCAGCATATTTTCATTCAAGTTTAACCGGATTAAATTGAACTTGAAGAACTGTTGGCTGAGTCATGGTGCCGCTGAATCGAGCTGACCAGTGCAACCACGCTTGCCGGTATGGGACGGCCCTAATTGGGTCTACTGTTGTGCCTCTCGCCGGTGCCTCCAACGAGGGAAGGTTATGGGCGCGCGCTACCCTGATCAGGTAGGCGGACATAAGCCTTGTGTGCCCGTTGTTGTTATATGGATCCGGGTCCCCATGTGGGATCGTGGCCATGACGGTGGTCATTGTATCTTTGGTAGACACGGGGCCACCCAGGACTTTTCCCAAAGGGGAGTTGGTCGGAGTGACCGGGAGAGTGTCATGTCCGTAGGACGGTTTTGTCGGAATGCCATTGGTCCACCTGAATGGGAGTGCGAGGCCATGGGTTCCGTAGTGTGGGTACAGTGTACTAATCTCTGCAGAGTGTACATTAAATCTATCGATAGCCGCACCCGCGGATAAGGGCCCTGTTCGTGTCGGTCACACTGTGAGTCAATAGTAACAAGAATAATGTGCTTAATAACAACCCTGGTTCATTTGAGACCAAGTGTTGGTCGTGGTTGTGATTGTCGTAAGGATCACGGGCCAATTATTGGTCGTGGTTGTGATCGTCGTAAGGATCACGGGCCAAATATTGGTCGTGGTTGTGATCGCCGTAAGGATCACGGTTTGAGACCAAGTGTTGGTCGTGGTTGTGATCGCCGTAAGTATCATGGTTTGAGACCTAGTGTTGGTCGTGGTTGTGATCGCCGTAAGTATCATGGTTTGAGACCTAGTGTTGGTCGTGGTTGTGATCGCCGGAAAGATCACCGTGGTATCGAGGATACCGAGTTGTTGTATATTCGTGATGTTGTGCGAGAGTCGTGGGTAAAAATCCAGCTCCTTGTGGTCATTTAATGATTACTACGGTATTGTTTATACCAAGCTTGATTTGATCCTGAGATGATCGTGTGATGTCCGAGGTTGGTAAGTGATGCATGTGTTGGTTACAAGGTAGCCCGAGCAGAATAAGTGGTGCATATAGTGTCATCATGTTGCATGCTACTATCGTCAGATTCATATGTTGCTAGTATCGTCAGATTCATATGTTCATGCCAGGTTCATGTTGTTCTAGTTGTATCATGTTCATGTTGATGCCATGTTGCTATGATGATATCATGTTAGTTTCTGCTTAACCTGTAATTGCCATGTTGTTGTTTGTATTGGATGCTTCTGGTTACTGTGAGCTTGCAAGTACATTCAATGTACTGACCTGGCGTGTCATGCCATTTTGCAGATCATTCCGGATTTGATTGCTTGTTTGCCATGGAGTCCTTGTTTGCGAGCTAGGATAAGCATTCCAGCCAGAGTCTCTGCGGAGTGGAGTTCACCACTGTCATCGTTGTTCCGCTGCTAGAGTTCTTCCGCTGCATCGTGTTGTTCTGTTGCTTGCATAGAGCAACAGTGGCAGGCATTGTGTCGTCGTGCCGATGTAACATTTGTACCCAAATGCTTTTAATAAAGAGCTGGTTTGTTCTATGCTAAGCAGTGATGTATTCCAGAAGACTTCATCTCGATCTCTAGGCTGGAATACGGGACGTTCCGGTTTTCTCTGAGCCGGGGTGCCATAGATGGCCTGGCCAGCGGTGGGAGTAGTAGGGGGCGCTGAGGCCTCCGTGGCATCACAGCCGGCCATGTGAGGCATGAGCATGCGGCATGACCGGCGCTGCTTTGGGCGGCTGGAGCAAGAAGACCAGAGGTTGAAGAAGCACTACAGCCGTTGGATGGACATCGGACGGTCACTAGAGCTAGAATTGTTCATATTGACTAAGTTGACAAAGCCCTCCGTCCCCATCAACTTAGTAGGCCCACAAGTCAGCCTCCCACCAAGGTGGGTCCCAGCTAGCAGGGGGAGTATTCATTTTTTTGTGCGCAATGAGGAGGCACTTCCGGTGGATCCGAGCTGACAGCGGGGGGAACGTTTTTTTCGCGAAATACGATGGGTCGTCCGGTGGGTCCCAGCAGTCAGGGGGAAATGATTTTTTCGTGAAATATGGTGGCCCATCCGGTGGGTCCCTGCTGTCAGGTGGAGGAATCATTATTTTGCGCATAATAAGGAGGCACTTCCTTGCGGCTGTCGTGGACCTAGTTGTCAGCCTCTCCACGTACAGTACTCTTCCAATGGAAGTCGGTCTTTGACCACATTGACCACGCCGCGCCGAGAGCACCAAGGCGGTGGACGATGCGAGGCCTAGGAAGGGGACGACGCGGAGCCGGGGAAGACGCAGCAGTGGATGCCCATGCGGAGAGGAGTACGAGGGTTCACTGGTTCGGCTGCGGTGTGAGGCTGCCGTCACCGCAGAATAAAAGGGGGAGTGGGTGAGTGGAGAGATGGCCTGGCCAGCAGTGGGAGTGGTATGGGGGCGGTGAGGCCTCCGCGGCAGCACAGCTGGCCACGGGAGGCAGGAGCATGCGGCACGACCGGCGCTACTTTGGGCGGCCGGAGCAAGAACACGAGAGGTTGAAGAAGCACTACGACCATTGGATGGACAGCGTACGGTCACTGGAGCTAGAATCGTTCATATATTGACTAAGTTGACAAAGCCCTCCGTCCCCATCAACTTAGTAGGCCCACAAGTCAGCCTCCCACTATGGTGGGTCCCAGCTGGCAGGGGGGTATTCATTTTTTTTTTGCACAATAAGAAAGCACTTCCTTGCGTGCGAAGATATAGTTGGTGGGTCCAACCTGTCAGTAGAGGGAACTTTTTTTCGTGAAATACAGAGGCCCTTCCGGCGGGTCCCAGATGTCAGGTGGAGGAATCATTATTTTGCGCGTAATAAGGAGGCATTTCCTTGTGTGCGGCCGTGGACCCAGCTGTCAGCCTCTCCACGTACAGTCCACTTCCGGTGGATGTCGTTCATTGACCAAGTTGACCACACCGCACCGAGAGCACCAGGGCGGTGGACAACGGCGAAGCCTACGAAGGGAATGACACGGAGCCGAGGAAGACATGGCAATGGCTGCCCGCGCGGTGGAGAGTATGAGGATTGACTGGTTCGGCTGCCGTCGCCGGAAAATAACAAGAGGTGTGGGTGAGTAGAGGGATAGGCAGGCCAGGGATGCGAGTATGATGGGGCCGTGAGGCCTGCCCGGCAACACAGCCAGCCATGGGAGGTGGGAGCAGGCGGTTCCGACGGCGCTGGTTTGGGCGGCTGGGGCAGGAAGATCAGAGACTGAAGAAGCATGATTGCCGTTAGATTGACATCTAACGATCTGACGCTGGTAGAGTTGATTGTTGACTAAGTTTCTTTTTTGAGAAACCTTGTGTACGCATGAACTTAGTAGGCCCACAAGTTAGCCTCCAAATCTGTGGCAGACAACATAAAGCCCATTTGCTATTTTTTTTATAATTTGCAGCCCATTTGCTAATTCTTAAGTAATTTATTACAACCCATTTTCTGCCCAGGACCATGGTCAAAAAGTTCAACCTCATTTTGCATATTTCGGTGAAGTCCGAACTGTTGTAATCCCGAAATGATAAACATTTTTTAAGAACTTATTGATTTTCCAAAAAAATCGTTTTGTTTTTGTATGCAAATAAGATGTGGGACAATTGAGTTGGTTTAAGGGAAAACCAGTGGTAAAAAAATCAGCACTGGGTGGGAAAAAACAACAAAAATAAGGATGTAAATATGAAAAGGGAATTTTATGTGTTTTCAATATAATGATATGTGTATATGAACTAGTAAAACTATAGGTAGAGATTAGAAAACGGATGTAGGACATGTGTTTCAAGAGGAAAATAGAACTGGGTTGTGTGTTTGATTCAGTAAAAAAAACTACCTGCGGATGTTGTAAGACAAAATATAACTAACGCTGGTGGGCCAGAGGCCAGTATCTTTGTGCCCCGTTGTCGTCATGGGTTGGGCCTGTTAAAAACAAAACCAAGCCTGGGCAGTCTATAGCCCAGTTGAAACTTGCTCGACCTGAAAAAACAATATATGTGCTCAATAAACGAGAGAGTTCTGCAAGTACAGACTGATAACTGGGATGCAGCAGGGATACTGTTTTTTCATCGTGATAATAAGTGCATGCACTTGTTTCAAAAAAATTGGAGAACTGGGGATTCGAACGATAGGTGCTTATGCTACCCATCAAATAAAAATTAGGTGCCTGAAAATTCATTTTGAAACAAATGATTCAGCTTTATATCCACGTCGACCCTCGGCATGATGGTTGGAAGCAAATGCAAGTTCATACCAAAAGATCGTTAACAACAATACCAACTTGCAGACGACAAGGTAGTACAACTACCAATACCAAACTAACTTATAATCTTTTTACTCCTGGCCCTAGTGTTCGTCTGGTACAAAATCTTGTAGAGGACCAGCTCCCGCTCCTTCTCTTGCTCCAGGTCCCCGAGGTGGTACTGGTGCATCACCCAGTTGGTCCTCTGCTGGTCGAAGTTCTTGTTGGTGTGCAGCACCAGAACCTTTTTGCTGCCCGTCTGCCGGCCGTTGACCATCACCGGCAAGGTATTGCCGGTCTTGTGCCACATCGCGTGCATGCCGCACTCCGACTGTATCTTGCGACGCGTCCATGTGCCCCTTTTGAACGCCCTGGAATTGCGCTAGAAGAAATGCTTCCTTAGGCCACTCAGTGTGATACCTGCAGTATTGTCGAATATAGGTTTTAGTGTACGTAGTTGGCATATATATAACATCTTTGGCATGTTGCAGTCACTTGTTTCACTTTTTATTAACTGTCAAATTGTAATTGCTTCACCAGGTCTGCGTCTAAAAAGAAAAATAGAGCTATAAACAAAGAAATATGTTTGTGCAAGTAGACGGTCGATCGGTGTCTTACCTGAAAGTTTCTCAGGTTGGGTGTAGCATATGCCGTGCTCGCTGTCGATGGTTGGTATGAATAAATCGATGAGAGGGTGAGATCTCACGCTGTCAGCACTCACTTTGGCCTCAAGGTGCTCGATCAGCTCCTGATCTGTGGGATCTAACTTGACGCCAGCCGGCAGCACCGGTCAATCCTTCTTCGACTTGCATCGGTAATTCCAGTTATATGGTACTCAATGTATGATCAATTGACTATTTTAAGTGAATGATCAAAGATTTCAACAGATAAGTGGTACTCCAAATCTGAAGTCCAGAATACCCGAACACGCTGCCGGGATTCTTGTGTCACCTCACGCACAGCGTGTTGTCACGTCAATTCAATGTGTGGACATGATGAATAATTTTTTTTTGAAACTGGACATGATGAATAATTTGACCGACGTATACTAGTACTGCTACTGTACTACTTACTAGTCGTATTTAGTGTCACAATTTGTACATAGGTTTAACTAACAAGTACACACTTGAAGCCTAATTATATATATACAGACGGTCTATTCTGCTAATATTAGCAGAATAACTATTCTGCACACCACTTCGGCACTACACGCTCAACAGAAGCGCACTGCATCATTTGACGACGAGCACTGCAATAGAGACTAGTGAACTTCTCGTCGGAAAAACTGCACGCGTTATTTTTTCGGTACTATTTTCAATCTAATTTTTTAACCGTTTATCAGAATGAGGCGTGTAATATACAATTGAAAAGCTATGGATTAGGCGCAACTTCGACATGTTGAACAATTTTCGAGATTCCACACGGTTTAAGAGCAGTTTTGAAAATAGTGCGGCGGATGACGAATGGCAGCAAGCATTTTTTCGCTTTTTTCTAAACCGCTTGTCAGAACGAAGCAACTGATACACCGTTGGATAGATATCGTCGAGGTGCATCTTTTCCATATATAAATCTTTCTCTAATTCATTACAGTTTAAGAGCAGTTTCAAATTTACTAAATCGCGGAACTCAGTTTTTCAAATTTTTTGAAATTTTCGATACTGTTTTCGCTCTAGTTTTTTAACCGTTTATCGAAACGAGGCGTGTGATATGCCGTTGGAAAGCTACGAATGAGGCGCAACTTTCATATTTTGAAATGTTTTTGAGATTCCTTACGGTTTTAAGTTAATTTTGAAAATCGTGCGGCGGACGACGAGTGGCAGCGGCCGTTTTTCGCGAAATTTTTGCAAACCGCTGGTCGGAATGATTCAAACGATACACCGCTACAAAGATATCAACGAGACACAACTCTTTCATGTAGAACACTCTCTTTAATTCTTTACGGTTTAAGAGGAATTTCGAATTTACTAAAATGCGGACACTCTGTTTTTCGCAACACTCAAATCGACGTGGGTACTTCATCTGACTGAAAACCGCACTGCAACGGACGCAAAACCGCACTGCATCAGACCGACAAGTGCACTGCATGATTTCTTTTTTGTGGGACGTAAATTTTCCCAAACGAGGTAGCAAACCACACTTCTTTTAGACTAAAAACTGCACTTCATCAGATGGACAAGTGCACTGCATGATTTTTTTTTGTGGGATGTAAATTTTCCCAAACAAGGTGGAGTGCACTTCATGTCAAGCGTTGGTGAACCGCAATACTATGAAAAGTGAATCTCTAGACTACGGTAAATGGGTTGCAACACTACCGAAATTGAACCACGTGAGTTTTTTCCAAACTCATTTCTTTTACATGCGTAGACCGGACGAGTGGACCGCAGGGATTGAGCGAGTGAGCTTCTTTGAGATAGAAAAACACACTTCTACAGAGTAAAAAAGGCACTGCGTCAAACGTGTAAGTCGGCTACATGATTTGTACACGACCACACTCACGTTTTACTTCTAAAAAGACAGACAACTGCACTGAAATGGCAAATGGCAACACAGGGAACTTCACACAACGATGAAGTGCACTGCAAGCGTCGATGCATTTTTTACTGTTTTTGTACACACAACACCACAGGCGCATCAAGCGAACTGCACGAACGAGCTGGCCGAGCCGCACGCCCGCACAACCGAGCTTCATCCCAAATGGAATGAACCGCCTTCTTTGGGTTTTTTACAATGTGAACAATAAGCGTCTTCACAATGAATAGGAAAAAAATCAATACTATATGTACACGTGTCTTTTGATGTTCTCTCATCTTTTTTGCAAAAATCCAGTAATCTGGTCGGCATGAAAGCGAATAGTAAAACTGCACTTGTGAAATAAGAGAACGACATAAGAAAAAGGACCCGCACGGAGGAGCGAACCTCTCCAACATACACAGCGAAAAACATCATCACTGGACAAAATATTCTCTGGCTGATGCCATCGTCGTCTGCTGCTAGCCAGCTTGCACACGAGAACAGCATAAACCACATGGCGCTGCTCCTAGCCAGGTTGAAAGGAGTTGTCCAGAGAGGGTACCACCCAACTGCAGAACCAGAGAACCCGCACTGCACGCGCGAAGTCGTTGGCTGCATCTTTTGGCCAGTGTGAATCGACACAGCGAGAATGCAAACGACGCCCCCGCCGAACCGTATGTACTCACCAAACGCACCTCACGCACTCGGTCGCGCAAACTGCACAACGGCGTTGTCCATGTGCTGCACCGCCATCGAGCTGCACCACGAGCGCCACCGAACTGCAGAGAGCCCCCTCGCCCAGGACATCCTAGAGCGGACTGCAGCGCCGAACTCCGGCGTCCCCATCAACTGCACTGCACGGGGGCGGCCCGGTGGATGGTATGTACGACGGGTAGAGCTCCGCTCCAGCTCGCAGTAGCACCACCACCAGCCGAAAGGAACAACACCTCCAGGATTTAGACAATTTCCGACGGCAAATCCTGGATGCAAAAATAGATTTCTGAGCTGCAGTTTTTTAGCACCCAACTAAATTGAGCTAGACTGCATCCTGAAAAACATTAGAAAATATTTATAAACAACAACAAACCTGGACGGGATTCGCATAGCAAACTGCACGGCGACGGCGACCACAAGATGATGACAAACCTGAACCCCACGCTCCCGATTGAATATGGGCGGAAGGGGCGTGGGAGGCACGGCCTATGAGGCCGGTGGAAGAAAGTGGCGCGCGGCGATGGCGACCATAGGAGGCGGTGGCCTGTTGCAGCAGCAGGAGGTGGATCCACGGGGGTGGCATCTGAAACCGCACGCCATTGAGCTACAAGAGGGGCGGTAGCCGAGCTGCACTGGGGCGCCAACAGAGCTGCAGTGGGAGGGAGGGCAGGCCCGTCCAATCGGCGGATCCGACCTGGCTCGATCCGTACGGGGTGGAGAGGGATCCGGCCATGGGGGGCGCTGTGGTGGACCGGGGTTGGTGAGAAAGGTATTGGAGGAGGGAGGCTGCGAGGGGAAGGAAGCGGTTGGGGACTGCAACGACGGATCGACGCTGCAGGAGGAGGAATGGGTGCACACTATCGAATCTGGCGAGCTCGACTGCGGCACTGCGACGCGCTCGAGCTCCGATAGAAGGTGGACGGAGGGCAGGGCGGAAGGCCCGGACGCTGGACCTCTGTTGATGACGAGGGCGCGGATCCATGAAGGGGAGGCTCGATTGGGGGTGCTCGAGATCGAATCACCGGGGGGACGAGTGGATCCACCTCGGCCATGGACGGTGACACGCGCAGGGAAGAGGTGACGAGGGGTGCGCGGCTCCGTGCAGTACGGGGGTGTCGGGGAGAGCCATGGCACCTCAGGGTGGCAGCACGCGGGAGGGGATTGGGGCTACGGTGGTAGGGTGTGGCGGCGGTAGATGGTAGAAAGGGTGGTTGGGGCGTGGGACGTGGTGGCGTGCGGGGAAGAAGGTGGGTATCGGGGTGAGGGTGGGTGCGCTCGGGGGGTGGGACGTGGGTACACGACACCGGCTGGGAGGAGAAGAAGGTGGGGCGGCACCGGTCGGGGGGAGAAGGAGGCGGGGCGGCGCCAACCGGAAGGAGGAGGAGGAAGGGCGGCCCCTACCGGGAGGAGGAGGAGGCGGGGGGCTGTGGGTTGGGGAAGGGAGGCGCGCCGGCCGGGAGTGAGAGAAGGCGGTGGGGTGGGGCGCCGCGGTGGTCGGGCCATCCCCGTGGTCGCCGGCCGCCAGGCAGGTGGTGGGCGACGGCGGTGCGGGAGGCAGGTGGTGGTGTGGTGGGGTACCGTGGAGGGAGGTTGGTGGAGTAGTGGGGTTCGAGGGAGAGTGGTGGGCGGCCGTGGGAGGAGGGGTGGGTTTTTCCGTTGGTGGTGTGCAGAATAAGGTTTGGGTGTGCAGAATAAGGTCTTAAGGGGTGTTATCATAATAGACCCACCCTATATATATATATATATATATATATATATATATATATATATATATATATACACACACATATATATATATATATGGCTTCTGCACAACATCTCCATCATCATTATCAGTACATCCTACACAGGTGAGTTAGCATGCACTTGATCCCAGGAAGGTATCTATCCTTCAAACCAGAGGAGTGCTTCAAACTAACAACAGTACATAATATCCAACAAAAGAGAGTCGTGCTACAGCAGCAGAATACATGGCTTAGTCAAGATATCAGCACGAATCAAGTTGTGCATATTTGCTGTTGGCATGAACCACATCGCCACATGTCGGGTTTGCAAAAGCCATCCATCGCATGGAAGCTTGATGCCTTTCACACAATGAAGATTATCTGGCAACAAGCTGTCTCGATGAATCTCTGGATATGATGATTCATGAAACCCATGGTATGATGTGTACACACAGCCCCCCTGGCGAATGGAAGTTGCATAGCATGGTAATCATCGCCGGTGATATGATCGATGATTGGTTGGATGATCGGATAATTGAGCCCGAGGAACAAGGACTGGTTGTCAAGGCTGTAATAAAAACCCGCCTCCAGTTGAATACGCCTGGCCCAACAGAGCTGGGATCTTTCTCGAACATGAAGCAGCCATAGCCATCAATGTCACGAATGCCCCACGCATTGTACTACATGTGGTTTGATTTAATGGTTTGGTCAATTTGGTACGTGCGAATGAGCATCAAATGACCGCCGTCAGTTGAATGAGCCATAAACCACCACCCATCGGCTGGTATGATTCCAGGTCCTGGAATCATGAAGGCCAGCCATTTGCGTCTGCTGCAACAATTCAAATTGGAGACCAAAAGGACAAAAATAAGCAATCATGTTCAGAGTATATGTGGAATTAAGATTATTATAACAGTGACACATATCATAGATAGAGAATTGCAATGTCATGGTCATAATCATACCCCAAGTTAAAAAAATAAGCCAATGGCTTTCATATTCTAGCAATATGTCATGGTTCAAACATCATGTAACAATGAGAGGAAAACAGCTATGCCAGAGCCTACTCATATTCTACCATAGCACTTACTACTACTGTTCTCATATCAACTCTAAGCAATAACATGCGTTGTTATAAAAATCTTGGAAACGAGAGTAACATATAGCAATCATGATGTTATGCTCATAATATGTATTCTAACAATCATTAGATGCCAATTGTTCTCATATCAACTCTAACAATAACATGTGTGGTCATAAAAATCTAGGAAATGAGAGGAACATATACTAGCAATGATGTGGTTATAGACATACTATCTATTCTAAATTTGTAACAATGAACAGGCAGTCGTATTCATAAGGTAAAGATGAGATGAGATAGAACAATTACACGACGATAGATTCCGCCAGTATAGGCAGCCAATTTGTGCATCAACCGCGTAAACGATGCCATCATGCACTATAGCATCATACAGAAATGTTGCCTCAACAGGATTGATGATGAGCCATAACCATGTATGGCGACCGGATTCCAGATAGACTAATCCCATGTTGAACAAGGCAATGAGCTTGTAAACCATGTAGTCTTCTGATGGTGTGGGTACTTCGCAGATTACAACTTTTAGCAAATAGAGGTCGAGCCAAAAGCTTGACGCGTCTCGTGCATAGTAGGCAGGAGTGTCCAGGGGGCCGCGACGCTCGATGGCGGCGGTATCCAATGATGGAAGGGTGATCTCTCGCTGGGTGTAGATATCCATGAGACGCCACAGACTACCTGATTGGTGGATGAGGATGATCTAGTTGGCCTTCATGCCCCCCCAGTAGTGGCCGCGCATGAAGGACAGGTAGACGGGTAGTGGTAGCATGTTGAGGGGCACCACAACAACCTCCGTAGGATCGTTAAGTCGGTGTCTGGGCCACCTGCGAGGATCGGGCATCAGCAAGCATGGTGTCTTGAAAAGAGTCGGCCGGTTGCAGACGAGTAGACGGTACAAAGACATCGAGCATGCGGCTAGACGGACGGTGCTGAGTAGGTCCATACGATTACAGATCGGCTCCAAGAGAACATCAGGGAGGGAATTCGAATCGCGGCTCTGCGTGTCAGTCGGTTCTGCCATTGGGATTTTCGGTGCCTGCGAGCCAGCGGGGAAGTGGATTCGGTCGGGCGAGCGAAGAAGCTTCTCCTCGTGTGGCCGAGCAGTGAGCAGGGGGATATGGTACACGCGAGCTACCAAGGAAGATGGCGCAGACGGGCGAGCAGTGAGCGGGGGTAAATGGTGTGCAGCCGACGATGGGGAAGAGAGGAGGAAGAAGAAGAGAGGAGGAAGAAGAGTGAAAGACGGGGAAGAAAGTGCATTAAATCTCAATTCTACTAGTACTACTACCAGGATATACCGTCCTTCGGAGTGTAAATAGTTACACCGATGACATGTGGGTCTACCACAAGAGGGCCCATATGTCAGTTAATGGAGGACAAAGGTGCGTAGGCGTATTTGCGGAAACGTGCTCTACTCGCAAACATGATGGCAGTACTGGGTAAGGCTGATTTAGTAACACCAACACGTTGGTTTAGCTTATTAATTACGTGTCCCAACTGCTGCAGTGTGTATTGTCACTTCACTGCGAAGGCTAGTTGAATAGTTCTCTCTGACTGAGATGGGGAATAATGGATCGTGAAGACTTCCTTTCTACAGTATCCCTATGCCTCTACGCTAACTTCACTCATTTTGCTCCGTACCTAGTCACTTGTTGAAATCTGTAGAAGGACAAATACTCCGTATTTGGGAATAGAGGGAGGCTTTTACTCCGTATTGGGGAATAGAGGGAGTATCACCATATGGAGGGAACATAGGAAGCTTGAAATATGAACATGTCAATGGGAGGGAGTAAGACCAATGCATGCATGCATGCATGCAACATGCAACACTCACACGTACACATGGACGCACGCAACACTCACGCACCCATGCGACACACATCACACGACGCAACACACACGCTCACGCTCAAGTTCTCAACCTACTCCCTACGTCCATGAAATACTGTACATTTAGAGATTTACACATTGACCAGGGCATAATTAACGCCCAAAAGTAGCAGACCTATGTGTGCATGTGACCATTGAGAGAAGAAGATTAAATGAAGACCATTGCATGCTGTAATTAAGGATAGACATGTAGCCTATACCTAGAGCACAAGCTGGTGCATTAGTCAATCAATATCGATTTAGATTAAAGGCTAAATGCATTGGAAGTGTAGATGTACATCATGTACTCCACTCTTTGTTTTTTAGCCGATGTACACTCTGTTGGAAGACCGAGGGAGTACACGTGCATACACTCACGTACACGGCCAGGGTGGTTCGCGCAAAAGGGTTGGACTCCTGTCGCACCTACGTAAAGTTTTGTTTAACTGATTTCTTTGCTCTGCCAACTGACAGGTGGGACCCACAAACCAGGTGAAAATTTAACTAGTCAACAAAGTGCCACATCGACTATGTGGCCGGTCAGTAGGGTGCAATACGGTGCTCTATGATGAGCTAGTGATCATATAATCACCGCAAAACTATATACAGTGACCGTAAAGAGTGTATTGTTACATACGTTGACCGCTAGTGTATTTTTCTCATTTCAAATTAAGCCATATTAATCGGAAAGGATGCACTATGCACTACTAGTACTAGTACTACTTTGATGTGTCCCGTCAACTCGCCAAACGAGGAGAAGCTTTCTTACTATGCCTCTCCCTCGCCCACGCGCGTGGTGGTTCGCAGGACGAGGAGAGGGTTTTGACTACAGCGCCCCCTCCCTCTCCCTCTCCCTCGCCCTCGCCCTCGCAGTGGACGTGCAGCAGTTCAATCGGTGTCAGATTGCCAGAAGCATATTGTACTGTAGTATCATCATTGTTGGACCTTCCGAAGAGGTGAAGAGCCAAGTGCAAGATTCACACGAGTACGAACTATTGAACCTCCCGAAGAGGCAAAGAACCAAGCGCAAGGTTTTATAGGAGTTATCGTCCTAGTAGGAGTGTACTACAACTATAGCGAACGATGCTGCTATATGATGCCACATCACATATATCCAAAGTTGTGCCACCTTTTTTCTCAAAGAGCGTGTTGGAGCCCGTGCAACAACCACACAAGTTGCACGTACACATGACACATTTACTAGTAATAAATTCTAAAGGACAAATGCCAGTATGCCACAGAAGTTCATCTCCAATTCATGTGATAAATTTGTGCATGACTAGTCTACATATATTCACAGCGCTACTGCCCACAATTACCGTACTCCACTTAAACGTTATAGATGGGCTACATATCCTCCTCCAGGTTCCAGTCCCAGGTGTTCTTCATGGATGGCACGATCCATAGAGGTGGGCAACGGGAATCATTGTCGCAGCTTTCTAGTCCGGTTCCACACGATGGAGACTCATCCAAGCTGAAGCGGCATAAATCAGGGATAGCGTGTCCCAGCATGTCGTTCATCCGGCGGTGCACACTGAAGACACAACCATGCTTCATGAATGGCAGGCCTGCTGTGTCGTGCACAGAAGGTGGCATCCGCTTCACAAGGGGGTAGCTATCCCCGGTGAAAAGCGAGTACTCTCCAAGAGTGTTCCTCGGCACCCACGTAGCATCACGGGGGTTGAACTCGGTGCCGTTCATCTGGTACACGCGGCATCTCAGATCTGGACACATGGTGACGTAGATAGTCAAGGTCCATGCATAATAATGTTGTGCTCAAATATGGCGGTCAGTAATACTGTGCAGCAAATAGTACTACTCCGGTATAGAGGAAGTAAAATATCCGGCTTATTATATATAGCCACTCTTGGCTACATGGATGAGATAGTAAGACATGGAAAAAGAAAAATGGTGGCAGCTAGTGGGTTCAAGTCTTCAAGGGACTAGCTAGCTATACGCGTCCTCCAAGGTAAAAAGTACTCCTACTAGTACTACTAAGTATACTACTAGTACAACAATGAAAGAGAAGGCGAGAGGGTTAAAAAATGGAATACCTGGGTAGATGGTGACGGTCCGATCGTGGTAGATTGTGTGACCATGTTGCACATCAGTGGTACCATGGGTAATGACTGCTAAGATAGTTGATCCCAATATGCCAAAGTCAGCTACATGGTTCCAGGTTAGACCGAATCGCGATGCAAATGCACATCCAGGATCGGCGATCTTATTTTGATTGGTGGATGACTGGTCCCTGCGAAATAATGGAGTACCGTTAGGGATGCAAATGATGGTTTGTGCATTCCATTTGTAATCTCCCGTACCGTATGATGGCAACCAGATGAAACAAGTCCCCTGGCTTGTCACCGCGAAGATGCGTCCTAGATGGCGCACGGCGTCTTTGCACGTGTATGGGTACAAATCTACCGCCGCCAACATGCGCCATCCTCTGCCATTACTACCTCTTGCATTGATGGCAATCCTTATGTTGAACACCGCGATGAGATTGTAATCGTCGTAGCCGCGTTGCTTTGTCGGCGGGTCCGCAATTGCTATCTTCTTCAATCTCATGTAGGCATCATAATACGTATTCAAGCCCAGCCAGTCCGGAAGGCCGATCCCAATGGTGGAGAAGGGGTCTACCAGAACGGCCGCATTGCTGTGGATGTTGTGCAAAATGATGTTGGTATCCGGCCAGAGGTATGCAAGCCAATCTTCATTGGCACCGACCCAGACCTATATATAAGATGGTGGGCAGCGGAGAAATTACGGGATGGAAATGGAATAACTAAGTACTACATGATCAAACTCCATTACTGACCTGCTCATCGAACAAAATCCGACTACCTCTCAACGTCGGCAACTCTAGCGGAGTCAATGTGCAACCATGGCCAGGGAGCGGTGGACTGTTCGAAGGATTGTCCCATAGAAGAACCTTCTTGATGCGGAGCATCCCTCCATCATCCCCATGGACTCTACATCAACACATCCAATCCCACAAGGACCTATGACTCGAGCATGTGCAAGAGCTCTTGAAACCGAGGTGACTTCTCTCCTAAATGATATTTCATATGACCCTCTCGAGACATGGCTACTACCTAAGTCAGATACACTGTGCATGATTAGGTGTCAAGAAGAACCTCCCGAGGATGCGCGTGAACATGGACAAGCTGCCCACTCCACGGATGAAGAGAACCAGCTGAAACGGACCAGTTCACCTTCCAGGCCCCGGACATCCGGCCCAGACCCCGGACATCCGGCCCCTGGAGACGCCAACACAGCAGCCGCAGCTCAGCCAAGAAGACTACAGGGCCCGGACATCCGGCCTCCCACGAAACCCCGGAAATCCGGCCCTCTGCCCAGAAATCCGGTGCCCCGCACCAGAGACTACAGAAGGTCGCGCAGCCAGCCCGGACATCCGGCCCCCAGCCCGGACATCCGGCCTCACACGAAGCCCCGGACATCCGGCCCGACGCCCAGACATCCGGCCTCACCTGCGCGTGAACAGTGAAGGGCCGAAGCCCATGTACCCTTTCGCCCCCGTAGACTATATATACTCCATCCCCTTCCTCTTTCTAGGGTTAGCATTGGATTAGCTCATGTTTGTGTGAGAGCCCTTGCTCATCCACTTGGTTACTTCTCCTCGGAGCTCAGGACCTCTACGGAGAAGATCCCCCAAGCGGATTCAAGACCCCTTCAAGGGAAGACCATCAAGACCTCCTCACGGAGAAGAACCCGGTTACCTTTTGTATCGTACTTTGTTGACTTTGGATCTCGTGAATCTCTTATGTGTATGGTGATCTAGCACTTGTGTGATCGATTCCCTTGTTGGTTGAGTGATTCTCTCTCGTTTTCCCCGTGTTTTCCCTTTGTGCTTCCGCGTGTTCTTCGTGATTCCCCGTAGTATCCACTCCAAACGTGAAAGATCGACGCTATAGGGTTCCGCCCTGCATCATATGGTATCATGAGCCATGTTGATCACGTTTTTGGAGCCCCTACCCCGTGTTTTCTAGCTTGATTTTGTTGTTTTCGTCCAAAATCCGAAAATCCCCACCAAAAATAGCCCCAAAATTTTTTTGTGATTTGTTGGTGTGATGAAATTTTGTTGGATTTGGTCCATGGATTTGTGTTGCTACGTGTGGATCTAGCTTTCCCCACCCTCCCCACCCTTTTCCATACACCAATTCGTCCGAATTTTGCCCCGGAGTTGCGATTTTCCCCGCAGAGTTCTTCGTGTTCGTCCCCGATCCAGAGCCCGGACATCCGGCCTGTGTCCCCGGACATCCGGCTGCAAACCCGGACATCCGGCCCCTGGAAACAGCCACTCCAACACCCCGCGGGCATTTCCCAATACCTTTGCCAAATTGTGCCACGGTGCCCACGACCTCTTCCGCATACCCACAACACTTTCCAAAAACACACCCACCGCTCACCGCTACATCCTATGTCGATTTTGATGTGTCTTGGTCTTTGAGATTTTGAGTTGTGGTTCCCGTGTCCTATTGTGTTTCGGCTATATAGGTACGGTTCGACGTCATCATCACCACCGCTCATCTCCATCGACTACTCAACATTGCCAAGGACGGTAACTTCGACGACATCTTTGTCATAACTTGCAATTGCATTGCTAACCCACATGGCCTTACTTTTGCGTAGCTTACCCATCGAGACTAGCCATTGAGTATTGCCGGCAACGTGACTTGTGCACATTTAGTGATCATACTCCATTGCATACATACCATACCATAGTGGTGCATATCTTGGGATCCACTTGTGTGTCACAAAGTTGTCATAGCATACACAATTGCTATCTTGGTTCGTGAGGTTTTGCATGAGAAAAGAGATCAAAAGTGAAAGAGCCACCCAAGCTTTTAAGCAAAGAGGAAAGATAAGCAAAGAACTTATAAGCAAGAACCATAGCATCATACATCATTAAGATTGTCATATTGGATCATCTTGGATCATTGCACCGTAACACCATACATATAGCATACTTGGGATAGAGATAGTTGCATTTTTGCCTCGTAGGTTGTGCACAAGTTTGCGTATCTGCCTATTGTGCAATCGTGCTAGCATCTCTCTACTATTGTGCAACAAGAGCATTTTCGTGGATTCCACATTTTGGCTCACTTTTGGTTTGCACAATCCCATTTATCTATTTGCGTGTGTGTTTCCGTGTACCCATACTTGCTTTGTCTACTTGTTGCATTTGCAAATTTGTGAATCTTTTCCAACATTATTGAAGCTCACTTACTATTGCAATCAATTTTGTGCCACCATCCTAACCAAGCTACACCAAAAGCTTTTACTTGTGTAGGTGTGAGAATCGACAAGGGTTGGTACCAATAGTGCTATTTCATTTTCCACATTTGAGTGAACTTGATTCATCTTCAACTTTGGTCAAAGGTACATTGGTATTAGTTCTTCTCCTTCTACCACTCACAATTTGTTTGAAAGGATGGATAGGCCAAGTTCTTCTACAAACCCACTCTTCATCGAGCAAGACGACGACATGTCATCATACGTCACCAAGAGCCACCTCTTTGGCGCACAACGAGCTATACATCAAGAGCAACAAGCAATGAGCGACCGCATCGACAACCTCGCCACCGACTTGCGACTCTCCGAGCAACGTACAAGAGACTACTTCGACAACAAGCTCGATGCGCACAAGCAAGAGAACGATGCAAGAATGGACGAGATCCGCGCCTTGTTGGTGAAACGGCCTCCTTCTACATCCTCGCACTCAAGACGGAGCCACTCAAGTCGCCACTCTGACGACTCCTCCAACACAAGTACACAGTCATCGAACACTCTTCGACGAGCCGCGCGTCAAGACCGTCATGCATCTCGCAACCCACTACACGACAAGCATCCCCAAGAGCAAGTTGATGAACAAGTTCCTCGTCCTCAATCAAACCAAGTAGCGTTTGCTCAAGCTCAAGAACGACAACGTCTTCGTCGCCAACAAGAACAAGAACGAGCGCGCCTACATCAAGAGCAACAAGACGCCGAGGCTCAACGTCTTCAACAACAACAACGAGAAGCACAAGCTTTTGAAGCGGAATGTGCCCTTCAAGCATCAAGTCGAGCTATTGCCAACCACAATCGCGAAAGGCGCAATCAAGAGGAAGCCCTTCGAAAAGAAATTCAAGAGAGGAACTACCATCCACGCGTGCAACGTCAAGCCCCACAAGCTCCTTCACAAGCACGTCAAGCTCAACCCCAACCTCAAGGTCAACAAGAGCAAGTTGATAATGGACTTCCTCCTCGCCAAGAGCAACATGAGGATGATTACCCTCCACGTCAAGGACGTCATCATCACAATCGCCCACAACACAATGAAGAGCACCGATATGGCAAGCTCAAGTTCACAATGCCCAAGTTCAATGGAACCAATGATCCTGAAGAATACCTCTCATGGGCATTGAAGGTCGACAAAATCTTTCGTTTGCACAACTATGAGGAAGAGAAGAAGATCGCTATGGCATCACTTGAGTTCCAAGACTATGTGCTCATATGGTGGGAACAAGTCCTTGAGCGCCGACAAGCAAGAGGTGAACCTCCAATCACCACTTGGGCTCAAATGAAGGATGTCATGCGAGCACGCTTTGTGCCCACCTACTACAACCGTGATCTCTTCAAGAAGCTACAACTCCTCAAGCAAGGAACAAAGAGTGTTGAAGAATACTACAAGGAAATGGAGATTGCCATGATTGGAGCCAATGTCACGGAAGATGATGAGCAAACAATGGCACGATGCTTGAATGGACTCAATCATCCCATCAAGAAGATCGCCGACTTCCAACCCTACTCCAACCTCATTGAGCTAGTGCATCAAGCTACAAAGGCGGAACGTCAAGTGCAAGATGACTTCAAGTATGCCAAGTACTCATCCAAGACATACGGCTTCTCCAACAACCAAGCTTCAACAACTACTCCAACTTCAACATCAACCAAACCTTCTCCAAGCAACGACGACAAGTCAAGTTACAAGAAAACTTCCTCAAGTTCAAGTCGTCTTCCTCCTACTACAAGCAACCTCAAGCCGCGCGCTTCATCATCTACTCCAACCGATGAGACCGTCAAGACAAGCTCCTTCAAGTGTTTCACTTGCGGCGGCCGAGGCCACAAGTCATATGAATGCACCAACAAGCGCACCATGATACTCAACGACGATGGCACCTACGACTCAATGAGTGAAGATGAAATGGACGCTATTGAGCAAGTGTCCATGCACCGGCGCATCAACGAGGATGAAGCTGATCAAGTCTTTTGTGATGAAGATACGAGTCCCGCTCTGGTTGTCTCCAAAGTCTTGACACTTCAACACCAACAAGAAGAAGACCAACGATGCCACATCTTCCACACAAAGGCCGGCATCAATGGACGATCCGTCAAGGTCATCATCGATGGAGGTAGTTGCCACAATTTGGCAAGCGAAGAACCATGCTCCAAGCTCCAATTGGTCAAGAAGAAGCATGCGCAACCCTACAAGGTTCAATGGCTAAGTGACTCCGGCACTATACGAGTTGAGCATACGGTCCAAGTATCCTTCAAAATCGGTGCATATGAGGACACTTTGGAGTGTGATGTGGTCCCAATGACCGTTTGCCACCTCCTACTTGGTCGGCCATGGCAATTCGACCGTGGTGTCTACCACAATGGGCGTACAAACCACTATAGCTTCAAGATGAAAGGCAAAGAATATGTCCTACGACCCATGTCTCCTAGTCAATTGATAGCCGACAAACAAGCCACCAACCAAAGAGAGAAGAGTGAGAAAGTGAGCCACCAAAAAGTGAGTGAGAGCCACAAGCCAAACTTGAGTGCCTCTTCGCCTAGAGAGAAAAACCTCATACTATTTGCCACCAAAAGTGAGATGAGAGAAGTGTGTGAGAACCCATCGAGTGTGATGCACTTTGTCCTTGTGTGCAAGGATGGAGAACCAAAAACTAACACCATTCACGAGCTACCTTTGGTGTTTCAATCTCTTTTGCAGGAATTTCAAGATGTCTTCCCCGATGAGCTACCTCCGGGTCTACCTCCTCTTCGAGGCATTGAGCATCGAATCGACCTCATCCCCGGAGTGCCACTTCCAAACAAAGCTCCCTACCGTGTCAATCCCGAAGAAACCAAGGAGATTCAACGGCAAGTACAACAACTAATCGACAACGGTCATGTACGTGAAAGCTTAAGCCCTTGTGCCGTTCCCGTTATACTTGTGCCTAAACCCGATGGAAGTTTCCGCTTGTGTTCTGATTGTCGACCCATAAATGCTATCACCGTGCGCTATAGGCATCCCATTCCTCGCTTAGATGATATGCTTGATGAACTAAGTGGAGCCAACTTTTTCTCAAAAATTGATCTTAAAAGTGGCTATTATCAAATCCGCATTCATGAGGGTGATGAATGGAAAACTGCTTTCAAAACAAAATTTGGCTTATATGAATGGTTGGTTATGCCTATGGGTTTGTCGGAAGCACCCGGAACTTTTGTGCGTCTCATGCATCATGTACTTCGTCCATACATTGGAATATTTGTCGTGGTTTACTTCGATGATATTCTTGTGTTTAGCAAAACCATGAAAGAGCATCTTGATCATGTTAAGCTTGTTTTGCAAACACTTCGAAAGGAAAGTCTTTATGCCAACTTGAAAAAATGCACTTTTGGCGTTGACAAAGTGGTTTTCTTGGGTTTCGTTGTCTCTTCCAAGGGTATCCATGTTGATGAAAATAAAATTAAAGCAATTAAAAATTGGCCCCAACCACCAATTTGCAACAAGTGCGAAGTTTCCTTGGTCTTGCAAGTTTTTATCGTCGCTTTGTGAAAAACTTTAGCACTATTGCAGCTCCTTTGCATGCTTTGAGTAAGAAGAATACTCCTTTTGTTTGGGGATCTTTGCAATCCAACGCTTTTGATGAGCTCAAGTCTTTGCTTACTCATGCTCCGATTCTTGCTTTGCCCAATTTTGACAAAACTTTTGAGGTTCATTGTGATGCAAGTGGTACCGGAATTGGCGGAGTTTTGATGCAAGACAAACGAGCCATTGCTTATTTTAGTGAAAAACTATCCGGTGCTCAACTTAACTATCCCGTGTATGACAAGGAGTTGTATGCTTTAGTGCGTGTACTACATGTTTGGGAACATTATCTTAGACCTCATGAGTTTGTCATCCATACCGATCATGAAACGCTTAAGTACTTGAAAGGTCAAACTAAATTGAACAAGCGTCATGCCAAATGGAGTGAATTTATTGAATCGTTCCCATATGTGATCAAGTACATTAAGGGCAAGGAAAATGTAGTTGCCGATGCACTTTCACGTATATGCACGCTTGTCACCCAACTTGAGCTGAATGTTATTGACTTTGAGAACATCAAAGATTTGTATGCTAGTGATCCATCATTTGCACCTCATTATGCTAAATGTTTGACGCATACATCTTGGGAACAATATTACCTCAAGGGTGGTTATCTTATGAGAGCTAACAAACTATGCATTCCCGAGTCTTCTCTTCGTTTGCTCCTTTTGCAAGAGGCTCACGGAGGCGGACTCATGGGACACTTTGGACGCGACAAGACCTTCGCCACGCTCTCCAAGAACTACTTTTGGCCCAAGATGTTTCGAGACGTCTCACGCTTCACCACCCGATGCTCTACATGCCGCAAAGCTAAGTCAAAAGCTCAATCTCATGGTCTTTACATGCCTCTTCCTATTCCTTATCAACCTTGGGAAGACATTAGCATGGATTTTGTACTTGGTTTGCCTAGAACTCAAAATGGAAAGGATTCCGTGTTTGTTGTTGTGGATCGATTTTCTAAGATGGCACATTTCATTCCTTGCAACAAGGTAGACGATGCTTCACATATTGCAAATCTCTTTTGTAGGGAAATCTTGCGCCTCCATGGAGTACCAAAGACAATCGTCTCCGACCGCGACGTCAAGTTCTTGAGTTACGTTTGGAAGACCCTATGCGCCAAGCTCGGAATCAAGCTCTTGTTCTCATCCGCATACCATCCTCAAACCGACGGCCAAACGGAGGTGACGAACCGGACGCTATCCACTCTCCTTCGCGTGTTGATCAAGAAGAACATCAAGGAGTGGGAGGCATGTCTACCTATCGCCGAGTACGCCTACAACCGTGCAAGACATTTGACTACCGGCAAGTCTCCTTTCAAGGTCGTCTACGGCTTCAACCCATTGTCCCCATTGGACATTCTACCTCTTCCTCTACAAGAGCGCACCAACCTCGACGCAAGTGCCCGTGCAAACTACATCAAGAAGATGCATGAAGATACAAGACACACCATCGAGCGCCAAGTACAACGACTAGCGACCAAGCTCAACATCAACAAGCAACCCATGATCTTCAACATAGGCGATCTTGTGTGGTTACACCTTCGCAAGGAACGCTTCCCCAACGAACGCACGTCCAAACTTCTACCTCGAGCCGATGGAACCTTCAAGGTGTTAGCACGCTACAACAACAACGCTTACAAGCTCGACCTACCAAGCGACAAGTACAACGTGAGCGACACCTTCAACGTCAAAGACCTCTCGCCTTTCCATGGTGATGAAGATCTTGATCCGAGGTCGGATCCTTTCGAAGGGAGGGGGTATGATGCGGAGCATCCCTCCATCATCCCCATGGACTCTACATCAACACATCCAACCCCACAAGGACCTATGACTCGAACACATGCAAGAGCTCTTGAAACTGAGGTGACTTCTCTCCTAAATGATATTTCATATGACCCTCTCGAGACATGGCTACTACCTAAGTCAGATACACTGTGCATGATTAGGTGTCAAGAAGAACCTCCCGAGGATGCGCGTGAACATGGACAAGCTGCCCACTCCACGGATGAAGAGAACCAGCTAAAACGGACCAGTTCACCTTCCAGGCCCCGGACATCCGGCCCAGACCCCGGACATCCGGCCCTTGGAGACGCCAACACAGCAGCTGCAGCTCAGCCAAGAAGACTATAGGGCCCGGACATCCGGCCCCCAGGTCCCGGACATCCGGCCTCCCACGAAACCCCGGAAATCCGGCCCTCTGCCCAGAAATCCGGCGCCCCGCACTAGAGACTACAGAAGGTCGCGCAGCCAGCCCGGACATCCAGCCCCCAGCCCGGACATCCGGCCTCACACGAAGCCCCGGACATCCGGCCCGACGCCCGGACATCCGGCCTCACCTGCGCGTGAACAGTGAAGGGCCGAAGCCCATGTACCCTTTCGCCCCCGTAGACTATATATACTCCATCCCCTTCCTCTTTCTAGGGTTAGCATTGGATTTGCTCATGTTTGTGTGAGAGCCCTTGCTCATCCACTTGGTTACTTCTCCTCGGAGCTCAGGACCTCTACGGAGAAGATCCCCCAAGCGGATTCAAGACCCCTTCAAGGGAAGACCATCAAGACCTCCTCACGGAGAAGAACCCGGTTACCTTTTGTATCGTCCATTGTTGACTTTGGATCTCGTGAATCTCTTATGTGTATGGTGATCTAGCACTTGTGTGATCGATTCCCTTGTTGGTTGAGTGATTCTCTCTCGTTTTCCCCGTGTTTTCCCTTTGTGCTTCCGCGTGTTCTTCGTGATTCCCCGTAGGATCCACTCCAAACGTGAAAGATCGACGCTATAGGGTTCCGCCCTGCATCACTTCTCCTCGAGGATGCATGGAAGACCAACAAGCATGGCCTTTTCCCAAGCTTGTTTAAGCACTGTCTTGAAAAAGTTGGTGCAGGAAGCACTGAGTCTTGCGGCGGTGAGGACGTCGAAGCAGCGTGCGATTTCTCCCATAGGATCGTCGTCCAAGGTCTCCCAGCCCCGATGAGGAGGAGAACCGCCTGCGAATCCATGGGAGCAGTAATGAACTGCCTTCTCTTTGGGGGGGCTGGCGAGGAGGAGATAAGAGCGTAGTAACCGCAGGGCCTCGTCCCTTCCAACTATAGATCGTTCCTTAGCGAAGGGGTGAGGCTACTATTTACTACTAGTACTAGCATTATGGAACGTTATGTGATTGCATTATAGTGTAAATAATAGCACTAGTAAGAAATTTTTGGCACTAGGTAGTAGTTTTTGGCGTGGATTAAGAAATTTTGGGTATGTTTTTGCTATTTTTTGTACACGCCAACTAGTGTCAAAAAATGTCTTACATAATGTGACGGAGGAGTACGTACTCGTACTGTAGCAGTACTAGTACTACTTTTTCTCAACTAGTAGTGCGATGTACTGTACTTCTAGTCTAGTCTAGTATAGTGTACTAGTTTTGAACTCTGGAATCTGAGGGCCAAGGAGCTATAGTTGGAAGTGGAGGGTACTACTTTTCTCTAGAACCATCGCTGTACTATCAATGCAGGGAAAGTACACCTGCATAGTGGCCTAGTGGCTACTCTCGGTGCTCTATTCAGCCGATCCTCTCACGTAGCTGGCCTACTCAGCCGCTCCTCTCACACACACGCTAGCAGCCTGTTTATCAGTGACGGTTACTGCGGGGGCAGAACATTTGACTTATTTGATACAGCGAGACTAGGCTTTTCGCCTCCATTTGTGGAGGTGTAATGGATCTCGTCGAACTTTGTTAGTAGTTCCTTCTTTATGAATGAGATGAAGAAAAGCTTTTGCCTCCGTTTCAAAAAACACGTCAAGAGGAATTTCTTTTATAGTGGAGCCGATATTGGAGTGAAGTCCATGCGTGCAACGCCAGAAGCTACAGAGTAGTAGTAGAGCATTTTACGTACAGAACCATATTGCACAGTTCCCAATGCCCCGCCAGGCTTTTCTGGCTCCTCGGGCTTAATTGGGAGGCGCTAGTTTAAATATGCTACTAGCTAATGAGGAAGCTGCAAGAGAGGTGCGGCTAGGGAGAGCACGCGAGCCATGGGATGCTGGGAAGGAAAACCCGTTCACGTGGCTAGGCTATCCAGTGCACCCAGATTGTGGTGCCGCACGTCCGTTTGACTTCAAAACTCAAACTACCCGTGTAAAATATTGGCTCACAGCGAAGTTACTATTTTTTTAAAAAGGCCGCCGTGCGTTCGGCCGGGATCGAACCCACAAAACGAGGTATACACTCCCGCGACCACCAGTAGTACTCGTTGGAGTACAACGCAACCTAGAATCGCCTTTTGTCGCTAGTAATACGTACATTGTTCGTTACAAGAAACCCCTAATAATGCAAGAAACCACTAAAATGCCAAGAAACTACTACCACTTGCATATGTGGCAGACTTAAGATAAGACTACCTTATCAACCATTATACATGCTCTTACCAACCAGCCCTACCAAGAAACGACTACTCTACAAAGGGCCGTTATAGGCACGTTTCAAACCATGGCCCTGTTTGGATACATTTGTTGTCAATCTAACCCTCCCATCTAAACACCACTTTGGTTAGAGTTAGTTCAGGGTTAGAATCTAACTCTAACCTCTGACAGGGCACATGTCGCCCATTAAGTCAACGCCTTCTATTCGACCGGGCGTTATGACTTGTGGGACCGACATGTCAGTCTGCACAAAAATCCCCGAGTGACCTCCTACCTCCGGCCCATCCACCTAGTCATCCTCGGCCATGGGACGCAGCTACCACCGCCGGCAGAAGGCGAGGTCAAAACTGCCGACGGTGCAGAGCCCATGTTGCGGCAGCCCGGATGCCAGCTCCGTCCGACGCTCGCGGCCGCTAGCTAGCCAAGATAGCTCCATCCAGCTGCTTATCTGCAAGGTTTGCTAGCTAGATTGGCACGGCAGCGCGGCGACTTGCTCGCGCGAGCCGTGCTAAGGCCAGCCATTTGGATCGAGCGAAGGCCAGCGCGGCGGCTTGCTCGCTCGTGAGTCACGCTCGGGCCAGCCTGCCAACCCGTGCAGAGGCCAGCGCGGCATCCGGCCCGTCCGGCGGAGCGGCGGCCAACTCGCCCATCACCAGCACCACCGACAAACACGCATCAGTACTGTTTGAAGTAATGTTCAGGAAAAATAATGATTTGAGGGGGAAGAATAGGATAGAAGGTCATATGTGGGTCCCTCATGTCAACGGTCAAACAAAATGTGTTGGTTTAAGCTGCCTCGTCAGCACGGACGTGTGGGCCAACCCTGTCATAAATGAGTTTAAACGAACCTAATCGATAGGAGTACTAGATAGTAATTTTTGGCGTGGATTAAGAAATTTTGGGTATGTTTTTGCTATTTTTTGTACAATAGATTCTTCCTAAGCCTGGTTAAAAGTGGTAGTTTTTTCTTAAATACTCTACATATTGTAAGTAGGAGTGAAAGTTAAGCTTTGGAAGCCAATAAGCAAGGCTAGTTACATAGTGCATATTTGTACATGATTGAAAGTAAATATCAACCATGAGTTACTAATATCTTGATGGAAAACTCAAAACTATGGAATACTATGAAAAAAATGCATGGTTGGAAATACTAGCAATGTTCATGTGCGTTGCAATGAATCATAATTAGAATAATACTTATTCACAAACTTGATACAAAACACTCTAATTTTGATATACATATGTCACTAGAGATATATTATGTTTCAATTAGAATATATTCCTTGGGCTGTTTTGGTGAGGTCAGGGAGGGATGTGGTTGGTTCTAAGATACTAATTACGGGTTTTTCTGCAAATTGGTAGACAAGTGGGATGTTGATGAGAAAAGGCAACAACTTACTTCACAGTCGTTAGATGTAGATCTAATGGTCAGAAATGACGGATGGCAGACACACCATCATCACCAGCTTAGTCTTCTGTAGGAGTACTAGCAAGATCCGTGCATTGCACGGAACATCAAGATGCATTTTTTTTATAAAACACTTGTTTTGATTGACCCTTGCGGGACTAATCCCATGTGTAAAAACTAATGATATCTCGAGAAATATGAGATAAGGTGAAGAGGAGTGGGGTGTGGTGGTGATTGGTGGTCGGACTGAGCGGAGGCATGGGCGGCCACCAGGCCAGTTTGTTCCAGAGGCTTCCTTAATTGCTGAACAATGAGGTTTGTTGGAGATAAGGATGAACGAGGGAAGGCCTTGTATGCAAATGTGGAGAGAGGTGCGGGTATCTTTTAGTTTAATTTCCATCCGTTAGATATAGATTGGACGGTCTATATTGCAAGATGGCACACGTACCATCATCACCAACTCAGTTTTTTATAAGAGAAGAAATATAAGTATGGAGATACAAACGTATTATCGATACTTGCTTCCATAAACTAGCATCTACATTCTATTCAATGCCTCGGCATGTGGGGCCTTAGCACAATGACTTCTCAACTATGTAAAACAAAGATTTTCCCGTCACCGATAAGGAGGGGGTGACGGCGGCGCGCTTTTTGGCTTGCTCTAGTCCTAGTAGTCATACTAGGTGGTCTAAGCACGTGTAGATTTATTCTTTTTCATATCTCGTGTTCGCCGTACTGCCACGACTGTTGATGAATAGACAGTAAGTTATTCATGGGAAAACCCTTGTTGAGCGTGTTTGCAAGAGAGAGAGACAATGTGCGTGTGTGATATGTTAGAGACTAAGGAAATGATAACAAATTCTTTGTGTCTATGTGTGTGGAGGATAGAGAGAGACATGTACATGGGACTTTGTGTTGTGTAACGTGGAGACACATATACATAATTAGAGAGTGAGTGTGTGAGATACACATGCGGACATGGGGAAAGATGAGGATCCAGATAAATGGGTGTTTGTGCGTGTCTGTGTGTGTTTGTGCACGCGCTTGCGTGTGAGAGGGAGTGTGTGTATGTGGAGTAGAGAGACCACTAATGATGTAAACCTAGTATAAGGGAAGGGGGAATTGTGTGACATGTGTAGTAGCGGGATAGCATGGGTGCGGGCGGTGGGAGCAGACTATTTGGAAGAGACATCGAGTGTGTGTGTGGGAGAGGGGAGAGAGAGAGAGAGAGAGAGAGAGAGAGAGAGAGAGAGGTAGCGACGGAGAGAGAGAGGAAGAGAGAGGGCGAGAGGGGTCGTTTGTGTCCATAAATGGCGTATATATAGGGAGACAATGTTGATGTTGTTCAAAATTGGCCTATGTACGGAGAGGCAAGGGAAGCGAGTCATCATGTATGTGATAGGGACTTCGTGAGAGATCTAGAATAGATGGTGTAGAGAACAATGTGCGAAATCGTGAATGATGATACATTAGGGAGCTATGGAAAGAGTCACGACATATATGTATACAGGGAAGGAGCTGGGGCGTGTCTGCATGTGGGAGAGATAGAAAGAGGAGAGTGGTGCACAAGGAGACAAAGTGTGCTTGTTTGAAGTGGGGGTGGTGTGTGAGGTGAGTGCGCGAGAACCACATAACTAGGGAGATAGACGTTTGGGGGCGACGTTTTGTGTGTATGGGAAATATACACTCTACATAGTGCGTGTGCTTGGGAAAGAGAGATAGAGGGAGACCTAGAGAGTGAGGGAAGAGATGTGTGCATGCCTGAGAGACAAAGTGATAGAGACCTATATTGGGGTCCGGACTTTAGAATAGAGAGGGGTGTTAATGTGCTCGTGTGTTCGTGTTTGGGGGAGAGAACGACTTCTCTATGTGTGTGGGGGGGGGGGACGAGGGGGGTGGATTCAGATAAAGAGTGAGGTGTCTATATTTGAGGGACTTTAGCGTAATTGAGATATTGTGCACTCATGGTTGATCAATTTGTTTCACAGTTTGGACTATGAGATAACAATACTTTTGAACATGCGTGATATACCTTGATGTACCAGATTACAAAACCTAAGATTAGAATTTTGGAATTCGACTCCATCATTAACTTTTGTAATTCATTTAAACGGAGGTACATTTTTTAAGCCGGGATATTGTGATTTCAAATTCATATATCAAACCTAGAGATATACACATACGGGCATGTTCAAACTTGATAATCATCCACTTTATTCATACACATACACATTTTTGCTTTTGTCATCATATTTAGGATAAACACATTTGGAATTTCATTTGAATTGGAACGTATGATGGTATTTGCTTGTAGTAGCTCAATGATCCATATTTGAATTGAATGGACAATCTAAGTTTCGAGTTGGAGACATTGATTTTCAAAACTTGCACTTATTTTTTGTGTGCAAAACAAACAAATTGTCGGCCATGATATCATAGTCGGTCGTACAAGAGTAGAACACTTATAATTTTAGGCGCCAAAAGCTTTCAAACTTCCCGCTCACATCGAAATATCATGTGCCCGAAAGTTTAGCCCTGCGATATTCCTGTTTTACCCCTGCCACATGAACGGAAAAGGGCTGCTTTGGTAACTCCATTGTTTTCCCCTCTTTGGCCCCAACATTCTTCCCCAGAGCCCCTCCCCTTCCCCTCCCTGACCCCCCAACCACGGCAAGCCGCCGAATCTAGTCCTCCGCCACAGCCATTGACCTCACACCCCGTCGGATCTACCTTCCGCACCTTGGAACCCCCAACTGCCAACTCACCAGTTCACAAGAGCCGCTTCAACGACTGGCTTTTCCACCGCTCTAGATCTCCTTGACCGCCATCATGGTCCACCGCACTGGATCTTCTTAACCGGCGCCCTTGTCCACCACAGTGTAGGCCCTTCACTGACTCCCTCGTACGCCCCTTCGTTGGCCCTTCATACAAGCCCTCGTCCGCCGCAACAAATCCGCCTCACCGAAAGCACTGTACAACACGCCCGCCGAAGCCTTCGTCCACTGCACCAGACCCGCTCCACGAACGCCATATTCAACTCCACCAACCCTGCTATACCGACGCCGTAGCCTCATCAGGTTATTTCAATTTGTACTCCTTCGGTTTTTCTATTTATCGTGCAACTGTTCACTTACCACAGATGAGCTTTCTTGTATGTCGACAGGCGCCGCAACCGTAGCACCGGAGCCGCTTCAGCGACGATGACAGTCGGCCCAAACTCAACCGCAACACGAGCACCATCGATGATCCTTAGCTATCAAGTATGACAACGATACCCATACGCCGCCGAGAATCAGGTACTATTATCCAACGGCCGGCGCCTACGTTCACTTTCCTAGCATAAGCACCGCACCTTTGAATTTCTTCATGGCATCATTCAGTTTTTCATGAGACGCGTTATTCTGCTTGCACCTGTAGGGCCATACTTCTGGCAGTGAACATGTTACATGTGCTAAATTACGTACCAGTGCGCATATAGTTAATATGATTTAGTTTTGTCCTAAGTACTCCCTCCGTTCCAAAATAGATGACCCAACTTTGTACTAACTTTGTACTGAAGTTAGTACAAAGTTGAATCATCTATTTTGCAACGGAGGGAGTATTACTGTACTTCCTAGATATCACAGCCTACTATTTTACTTCTTGAATGCTATATTTATGATAATGGTGTTGTTCTGATGCCACCTGTTGGTTCCATCAGACTGCTTAATGTTCTCTATGCTTAATTACACATCAGCAAACTAGCATGTGGTTCCGCTGCTTTTTGTTTGTTTTACCCTACATTTTCTGATGCTAGCTATTACATCACTGCTCCGAGCCTCTATTCATTACTTGTTTGTGTGTTCTTGATCTTCCCAAGTTGCATGACTAATTTGATGCTTCTATTAATTATGGAGCTGCCAACCCTATCAAGCAAAATATTTGTTCTTTTGGGGCTGGCACCTCGAACAAGCATAAAAATAGAGGGAAGCAGATATATTGTCGTGTATGCACACACCCTTCTTTCATTAGTTTAGATGAACCATTTATGATCAATTCGGACCAGTGCATGCGATTAAAATTAATTTTATCTAAATAGAGGGTGCAGAATAAACTACAACAACTAGATTTGCAACCACGGGATGCTGACGATATCTTCAAAGAACATTGCAACAGTAGTGAGGCTTCACAGCAACATATGGTAAGCCAGTGTGTTTTAGTACATGTGAAATGTAATGCGAGTGCGATGCTTTCTTGTCTTGTGCCCTCAACCTGTAATCCTACCGAATTACAAATAGTTCAGTTGTCTGCTTTGCTGTATTTCTTGATTCGAATGCTTGTTTGTTGTTACGCTATACCTGAGTTGGCCAATATGTCAGCAGTGCCTGCTGTACTATCATAAAGAAATGCATGACTATTTCATTTGAGTCCTTAACTTTTTCTCTCAACTTCATCACAAGACTATCTTCGTAGTTTATATGAGGCCACACTATTAAGTGCTTTCTCAGATTATTTCAACTGCTTAGATGCCTTGGCAACCTAAATATAGCGGTGGTACACTCCCTTTCAACTAGGGATGTCAACTCGGTCCCGTTTAATCCCGATTAAAGTCCACTAGTGGCATGATAGTTCAAAAGAGTTTTTGTTTTTTGAGGAAAATGAACTAGGGAGCTAGCAAAAACTAACTAGATTGGACTGGCGGATGTCGTTTATTTGCCACTTACATCCCTAGTTTCATCTTACCATTTTAATTTCTTTTCGGCTGATGCTGCTTCGAACCATTTAAATATAGCTTGCCATGCTCGGCAATAATTCATCTGTCGTTTACCATGTATGCTTACTGCCTGGATCATACGATAACTATCTCTTACTTATGTCTAGAGGAAACCTTCCAGGATGCCGTTCACACTAGGACACAATGTACAACCCCAGAATCTATTTGTGGAAGCAGTGCGCCATCCATGTTACCAGATGGTAGTAGTTCAGAGGCAACACCGTCGGAGAGCAGTCTGAGCACAGATATTATAGTGCTTGAGGCTCTACTAGAGGCAGAAAGAGATGGTGTGGCTGCCATGAATGAGGTAATCTTTATCTTGAGGCTGGAAATTACGGAATTAGCGGCACGCATTATGCAAGAAACCAAAGAATTGTAGGAAGTAAGAATGTTGCATTTGAAGACGGAGGAGGTCCTACTGTTTCTGCTATCTGAAGCCCAGGGTAATCCCGGTTCTTCTTTAGATACTAGTTGAAATTGTCATTAGATTATTGTACTTGCATGTTGTGTCATGTCTCTGAATGGATTATGTTGCAAGACCCCCTATGTTGTCCATGTGTTGTAATGATCCGATTTTTTTAGGCAAGGTAATCCTCAGTACTTGTATGATTGACATAAGG
The DNA here is from genome assembly GCA_963921465.1 of Triticum timopheevii. NCBI lineage: Eukaryota > Viridiplantae > Streptophyta > Magnoliopsida > Poales > Poaceae > Triticum > Triticum timopheevii. Next base: position 235,553,095 of record OY997272.1, read on the forward strand.
TGAACTATTTTTCGTGTGAGCATATTATATTGGATGGAATAACTGTTTGACTCAGAGTGTATCCAACCTACTGAATTCGAAGATCATGGCATTTCTAAATCATAATCATATATAAAGGTGGAATAAATCTTTGTTGTGGTTTTGAAGAAATAAATAACAAAATGTAGAATTATCTGTGGATATTCGTAATCTAATACAAATTGGATTTGAATTTAGTTTGCCAGGGCCTAGGGCAAACGTGAATGCTAATTCTCCCAAGTTTTGAACGAAGCGGCTAAACACCCACTATAATTTGTGGGCTGCCCGAAGCAAGTGTTTGCGAGATGGAAATTACTGTCTACCCCTAACACTTGACATCCTTATCGACCGGATTTGCACTGCTGTCCATAGGGGTAGACTAGTAACTTCAATCAGATATGACACGGCGGCCTCTGAGCCCATTCAAACATGGTGGGCGCCAAACATGGGCGGCAAAACACATTTGATTCAAGCTCGTCCGAAAGACATGTGTCTCTTCCTCCATTTCCCTATTCATACACGGTGGGCGGCAAAACAAACTCTCCTCGTCCGAAATCGATGTAGGCTTAGGCTAATATTTTAAATAGGGGCAGATGTGTAACTTCCCTCAGACGTGACACAACCTCCCTACCTGTCAGCCCCGTTCATACACCGTGGGCGCCAACCGTGGGCGGCAAAACACCCTCTCCTCGCCCGAAATAGTTACTGGCAAATATTTGGGAGATGTGAGATTACCGTCTTATCCCCCACCGACACGATGTCCGAAATTTTAAACGGGGGATAAGTTCGTAACTTTCCCACATTTCAGAGAAGCGTGTCCGAAAGTTTGAGACCCCCCCTCCCCTCCATTTCCCCATTCATACACCATCGACGGCCCGACAACCTCCGCACTGCGGCCAGCCTCCTCCATCCGCCTCCCCATCCTCCACCTTGCCGGAGCCGCAACCCCTACCCCATCGTCCACTGCAAGAGATGGACGTCTCTCATCCACGGCGCTGGACCAGGATCCTTTCATCGCCTCCTCTCGCTTCATCGGCACCGTCATCCACCTTGCTGTTGGTGCTCCTACGACCGCCTCATCCACGGCAATAGGATTTATCCCCCGACCCGGCTGTCTGCCGTCTAAAGTCTTCTTCCCTGCCGCCGACAGCCATCGCACCCGTAGCACCCTCAAAATATCAGCATAGGCCTACACGGCGTCGCAAGAGAGGTGGTACTCTTCCATATGTGCTTAATTTATTGATCTCACCCGGAAAATAGATCGTAATTTGTTTACTGTACTTTTCTTGTCCGCACCAAATCGTAGTAGCTAGTTGAAAGCAAACATTGGTTGCGAAGTAGCTTTGTCCGGTTTGCACCTTCAGATCCACCATGGCACGGGCACTATACTCGTAAAGGTTATGGTTTCCCCCCTTTATATTCATTACCATCATTGTAGGTGCTTCGTGTCGTGCTAGCACTGCTCCTCAAGACCTCAACCCAAAGCTTACGTGTTGAAATACGAATCTGATATGATGCTCATATCACTAAAACAGAGAATGTTTAATTGGTCACCTAATGTTTCTATATTCATTTCGAAAAGCATGTGCGCCACCCACTAGTCCAGCTAGTTCCACTTTCCTGATTTTTCTCTTGATGCTTAGGGTTTTCCCCCTTTATCTACTCTACTATGATCTGTGTAGGTGCTTTCTGTCGTACTAGCATTACTCCACCCTTCAAGCTAAACAACACAACACTTAGAATCCGAAAGCTTAGTTGTTCAAATATGATTGTGATATGATACTGATATTAGTTAACCGACACATTTAATTGGTTAGCTAAAGGTCCCACTTGAGTTTCCAAATGCATGTCGCGACATATAGAGAGACAGCATAATTACATTTCTTGTCCATACCAAATCTTATTTGTTATTTCAAAGCAAACATTGGTTGCTAACTACCCTTTGCGCGGTTTGCAGCTTTAGATCTTCCATCCCACTGCCACTGTCAACACTGTACTCATCATGCTTATGGTATCCCCATTTTATGATGACCACAATCAGCCTACATGGTTCGTGTCGTAATAGCACTGCTCCACTCATCGAGCTAAACAAGCTTAGTTGTACAAATTCATATCTGATATTATTGCTGATATTAGTAAAACTGAGACATGTTTAATTGGTTAGCTAAATGTTCCTACTTTAGTTTTGAAATGCATGTGAGCCACATATGGAGAGACCGGAAAGAATAGTATTTCTCTGTGCGCTCTGGTTCATCATGGGTGGCCAACCGACATTGTATTGAAAGACTTGTAATATCTTCAATCTGCTTGCTCTTCTGCTCTTCTTTAAGATGGTCCTCTTCTCTTGCGGTCGACTGGTCAGGTCGAGTTGTTCTCCCTTAGTATATTTTAAATCTGTCAGGTCAGGTCGACTTGTTCTTCTTTACTATATGTTGAAGCTGTCATCTGCGAAGAGTCATCACTTCTGGAGCTCTCATATTTTGAGTAGTAGGCCACATTATATTAATGCACACACCAAATTACAGCATGCATGGCATCTCTTAAAAGAATTACAGATATAGCACAAAGGGGTTTACAGGGAGGCAGTATTGGATTAGAATCACTTCTGCATTACAAAGAAAATCTCACTTGTTTTTATGTTTTCATGCATGTCAGATATTGAACATTATCAAAATGAATATGAGAATGGGCGCACAAGAGGAATATGGCGGAACAATCCACTGGCTAACAAACTTGGCATGGTGGAGGATGGCCTATCTTATTCACCCATCAAGGTACTTGCTCTAACTTTGCAAAGTTGTATTGGTCGCACATATTTTGCATCTGACCTCTTGCATTACTTCTACTTTGTTACACCATCTGCTTAGTTTAAGCATCATATATGAGTATATGCCATACCTATCCATTTTTTGTACCTATTCCATGTGTCGTCACACTATATTTTTCCAGTCAAATGTTGTTCTTTCGTAATAGATGTCCAAAATGAAGAGGGTGAGTGCAGATCCTCAAGGAGTACAAACAAGGTATTTGGAAAAGGTAGTGATACCTGTTAAATCAGATAGATCAGCAGCCACAGAAAACATAGGCCCAACTATACCACACTTTACTCCTACTCCAGTGGCCAAACTCCTATTAGAACTGCTGAGAGCCCAGCGTCAGGTACTGTCTATGATATCAATTCAAAATTTGAACTCCTAAATTTCTACATGTGCCTTACCTTCTCTCTTGTATGAAAACTAATTTCAGAGGATCATACGATCTCACAACAATACTGGGCTCTGCATTGCTCTTGTCAGTACCTCTCTCCCTTTTGCCTTGTAACGTTGTACTTAATTAATTGCTATTTGATTATGTATCATAAGTCTGCACCTGAGCTTCATTAACCTCTATTTCTTCCAATATTATTTGATCTATATTTACTCTTTGCAAAATGTAGAATAATGGCAACGCTTATCGAAAATTTTCTTTGGGGAATTTATTGAATTATCCTTCCATCAACATGGAGAAGGGCTTTGTCCAGCCCGTGTTAACATGTAATGTAAGTTCATCCTTCTCATGCCTTCAAACTTTGTTCTAGTATAGATTTGTATAGGCATCATTTCCTCCACTGCTGTTTGCTTTGCTGTTTACATCTGATTGGATGTTTGCAACAACTACGAGTTTCAAATTGTAGTTGTAAAAACATGTTCCTTATGCAGAACAGATCCATTTATTTGCTTATATAATTGTGAAACCTGTTACATGTCTCCTTGTTTCTCTTTCAGAGTTGTATCTCTTACGCCAGGCAGAACTTTAGGGAAGATAGTGAGCCAAACCATCTTGAGGACAGCGAGATGACCCCAAGGTCCTGTCTTGATGAAGATAGTGAGTTGAAGCTACTCACCAGTAGGTGTGAGACAACCTCTGTGCAGTCGCTGCCTCAATCAGTTCGACTTCTTCACTCTCAACTTAAAGCGAAAAGGCTTGCTTCAGCTCAGCTCCAACTTGAAGTCAAAGATGCAATGAAGATGTCAGAGGACTGTCGTGCACACTATCATGCCATACATCTACTGTTGATGCATATATCATTGACACAACTGAGGTCTACTCAGCTTCTTCGGCTGTTTGGGGGCCCCGACCTGGCCAGGCCTAGTGCCTTCTGAAGTGCTCTCAGTTTTGTATATTCTTTTGTCGGTGCGTTTATTTGCAATGGTGGCGAACTTTGATTCCCAGTGGATGTAATATGTGTGATAGCCGTGATAGCCTAGCGTAAGTTGCTTGCTTATTTATTTCCTTGTTGTCTTGTTTATTTGTTTGCTTGTAGTCATTGCAGTTCTTTTTCCGCGATTTGCTAGTGGCTGCAATAACCTATTTTTTAAAACTAGGCCACAATAACCATGGGCTAATATTTACTGTAGTGACACCGGGCCTCCTACGGGCCGTAGAAACAGTGGGCCTTCTACGGGCCGTAGAAACAATGGACCCTCTATGGGCCGTAGAAACAATGGGCCATCTACGGGCCGTATCATCAATGGGCCTTATACGGGCCGTATGATCAATTGGCCAAACATGGGCCAATAATAGACCGAATTATGGTCGTAAACGGGCTAGAGTTGGAATCGTCCGTTCTTGGGCCGATCATAACGGGCCATCGTTAATAGGCCGTATTTGATGACGCTATGAAAACGGCCCAACGTATTAACGGACCACAAACGGGCCGACTGTAACCACAGGCTGAATTTGGCCCACAAGCAGAAAATGACAGTAACGGGCCATAAGTAAACGAATGCTGGAAATGAGCCCAAGAATAAATGGGCTCTGAGAAGGCCGAAAGATAACATGGGTTGGAAACGGCCCAACGGAATAACGGGCCATTAATGGGTATAAAGTGATACATTGTTCATTACAGGCCAGTTTCACCACGGGCCGTTAATGGGTGTAAAGTGATACACTTTTCATCACGGGCCAGTTTCACCACGAGCCATTAATGGGCCAAGGGTTACAAAGGGCCTCATATGGGCTGAAAGACGTCATGGGCCATACATGGTCCGGAAGTGAAAAACGGGCTGGAATCATATTGGATGGCCCGGATGACACTACTGGGCCTAATTCGGATAGGGCGTAATAGGCCTTGGGTTAGCGGGCTGTAAATGGGCTATATGCGAACAGGCCGTTAACAGGCTTTCCATGGGCCGGCCCTCCACCTTTTAACCAAGTCAAACGGGCCGGCCTTTTCACAGGAATGGGCCTCTGTTGGGCCATGCCACGTGTCGACGTATCATAGGCGGCTTCTGTCCAATGAGTGGATGACATATGTCCCAACGATGAGCCGACACGTGTTTCCTCTAGCCAATGATGATTTTACACATGGAAAATCCCCATTGGTCGAGGCTGTTAATGGGTTATCGGATCCAAAACCCGACCCGATAGCTTAACGGCGTTCCGTTACGGTGGATGCCACGTGTCGGTCACCCTTGACGAAAGCACTTCTGTGACGCCTGTTTTATCATCATGGAAGTGGACACTTCCGTGATGATAATTTTGGTAATGTCATGGAACACTTCTACGACAGCACAAGTATGACTATCTTGATTCTATCATAAAATCGTCATGGATGTACATGCATGACAAAAAATGCGACCTACTGTGACAAACACGTATCATCACGGAAGTGTATTTTTTGTAGTGCCCCTAGTGGTGTGGCAGCCAAGATGGGGGCGCCTACGGTTTTGGGTGGCCCCCCTCGGTGCCTTACCCCCAAGCAAGGGGGAGGCACCCATAGGGGGCGCACCAACCCTCCTGGTGATCATGAGCTGAGGTGAGGGGGGCGCACAACCCCTTAGTGGGCTGGTGTGCCTCCTTCCCTTGGCCCATGAGCCCCCCCCCCCCCTAACACTTGCCGGGGCCCCCGAAACCCCTTTCGGTTCTACTGGTCATAACCCAGTACCCCTGGAACACTTCCGGACTTTGTTTCCCTTCGTCCTACATATCGATCTTCACCTCCAGACCATTCCAGAGTTCCTCGTCATGTCCGGGATCTCATCTGGGACTCCGAACAACCTTCGGTTACCACCAAAAACAACTCAAGTATACTTATATTGTCACCAAACGTTTAAGTGTGTAGACCCTGTGGGTTCGAGAACTATGCAGACATGACCGAGACACCTCTACAGTCAATAACCAATAGCGGGACCAGGATGTCCATACTGGTTCCTACATATTCTACGAAGATCTTATCGGTCGAACCTCGATGTCAAGGATTCAGCTAATCCCGTATGCAGTTCCCTTTGTCTATCGGTATGTTACTTGCCCGAGATTCGATCCTCAGTATCTCCATACCTAGTTCAATCTCTTTATCGGCAAGTCTCTTTACTCGTTCCATAATACAAGATCTTGTGGCTAACTCTTTAGTCACATTCTTTGCAAGCTTACTGTGATGTTGTATTACCGAGTGGGCCCTGAGATACCTCTCCGTCATACGGAGTGACAAATCCCAGTCTTGATCCATGCCAACTCAACAGACACCCTCGGAGATACATGTAGAGCACCTTTATAGTCAACCAGTTACGTTGCAACGTTTGATACACACAAGGTATTCCTCCGGTGTCAGTGAGTTGTATGATCTCATGGTCATAGGAACATATACTTGACATGCAGAAAACAATAGCAATAAACTTGATACGATCATATGCTACATTTATAGTTTGGGTCTTGTCCATCACATCATTCTCCCAATGATATGATCCCGTTATCAAATGACAACTCATGTCTATGACTAGGAAACCATAGTCATCTTTGTTCAACGAGCTAGTCCGGTAGAGGCTTACTAGGGACATGTTGTTGTCTATGTATCCACACAAGTATTTGAGTTTCCGGTCAATACAATTAGGACAGTGCTAACCTTCAGTCGACTGGAAGTTAAGCAACAGATCTGCATGATTCCTCACTTTCCTAGCTTGCATGCATGGATTAGCTTCATCTTATTTCTTTTTTTCGGGTGTGTCCACTGTCCACTAACAGTTAATTAGCAGCTACTAATCATATACATGCAGAAATAACCAAATTGATGATGTCATCAAAGATTCTTCCTAATGCGAAAATTCAAAATATTTTGTAGCTCAAACCGTCGCTCTGACTGAAAAACAATTTTCATATAAAAGATTCGCCGCGACGAGATCTTCGAAACAAGATCTGATATTAATATGTTCCGACAATTTTTTTTGGGTCAAAAGTTATCACGTCCAGGGTAAGTAAGTTATCATGGTCGTGATACATAAATTATCATGTTGTTTACACAAAAAATTACCGGCCATGAAAATGATTCCTTTAACCTTCTCTTTACATGCACACACATGCATGCATTAGAGGGAGATAAAAAAAATCTGATGTCATCCTAGATTCTCCCCTATCTCGAAACTTGAAGATGTTTTATAGCTCAAACCGTCGATCCGATCAAAAACTTGTCACATAAAAAAATCTGTCGCGATGAGATCTATGAAACAAGATCCCTTGTTGATATGTTCTGATGACCTTTTTTCGTACAAATAGTTACTGGCCCTGGGCTAAGTAAGTTATCAGCTCTGATGTGTGTGTATTATCATGTTATTTACACATGAGTTATCATCAACCTTTTTACCAGGGTAAAGTTACTGCGGTGTTTGTGCCTGAGTTATCACGCCTGCGGTTCGTATATTACCATGATATTTACACACAAGTTATTGAGGGTATGTTTTCAAATAACCTCATCCCCCCGCATTCAAAAGTTACCTTGGTGTTTATATACATGAGTTATCAAGTCTACGGTGCGTATATCACCTTGCTGTTTACACGAAAATTATCGGGAGAGGCTATGTATTCAAACAACTTCCTCACCTCCCCCCAACCCGGGGCAAAGTTACCACGGCGTTTCTGCGTGTGTTATCATGTATATAGTGTGTATAGTATCATGCTACTTACACAGAATTTATCGGGGGTAGGTTTTCAAACAACCCACCCCGGGTCATAGTTACAGTGTTGTTTGTGCATGAGTTACTAGTTTTTTTGTGTGTATGTTGCCATGCTTTTTATACAGAATTTACCATGCTATTTTTCAACAACTCCCCCCCCCCCCCAAGTCAAAAGTTGTTGCCATGTGAGGCTAGGTAAGTTATCAACACTATTGTGTGTACATTACCATGCGAGTACACATGAGTTGCCGAGGGGAGGGGGGTTCGACAACTTTTTCCCTGGTCAAAAATTTACCATGCTTCGACTAAGTAAGTTATTAGCTCTGTTGTGTGTATATTGCCATGTTATTTTTCCATATAAGTTACCCGTGTATGTTTGTCAACAACTTTTCTCTTGGGTCAAAAAGTTATCACGATGTGTGTGCGTGAGTTATCAACCATGTTGCCTGTATTACCATGCATTAACATGGAAGTTACCGGGGTATATTCTCAACAACTCACCCACCCCGGGGTATGTTTTCAAAAAAAATCCCTGTTCAAAGTTACCATGTTGTTTGTACTTAAGTTCTCAAGTACACGATGTGTATTTCATCATGCTATTTATGCAGAAATTACCAGGGGTATATTTTTCAATAACTTTTTTAGGTCAATTTTTGTGCGGTGTTTGTACATAAGATAACAAGTTTGCGATGCTTATATTACCATGTATACGCATGGAGGTTGCCGGGTTGTGAACTTTTTTCCTTGAGTTAAAGTTATCATGTCCATGATCATAAATTATCATTTCATTCACACAAAATTACCGGGTTATATTTCAAACAACTTGTTTGTGCCTCCATAAAAAATCTTCTCGCAACAGACAAAAGAAAAGTGACAAAAATATAATTTTTTTGTCAGAAAATGATCGAATAAAAATAGCCAAAAAATCATAAAGCAACCACGTTACACGGTTTATGACCGGTGACAAGATCCAAAAAAATTAAAAAGAAAATCCTGCCCGTTCCACAAAAATGTACTCACAGCATTCGTAAAAAATAAAAGGTAGCTAAACCTAAATCAAATGACTAGCAATGAGTTGTCCTGATGGTAACGAGCCTAGAATTAATCCTTTATCCCATGTCAAAAGTTACCATGGCATTTGTACGTGAGATATCGGCTCTACATGTGTAAATTATCATGTTATTTACACAGTAATTACCGAGGCCTGTTTTCAACAGAAAAAAAATCCCCGTCTTAAAGTTAACACCGTTTTTGCATGTAAAGTTATCAAATGTGTGATGCGAAACTTATCATGCTATTCACAACAATAGTCATCGAAGAATGTTTTAACAACTTTTTTAGGGTCAAAGTTACCACATGTGAGGACCTAGGTTTGACTCTCACCGACTGCAGCAATTTTTGGAAAACATGCAAGAACATATGAGATTCAGGTCTTAAATTTTCTCGAAAAAATTACTTGAGGGCAGCGGCACCTCGATCCATATGGAATGGAAGCAGAATCTGCCTTTACAAATGTACATAATCAACTTAACTACTAATCAAACACAACAACTACAGAGACCAGATGGTTACTACATTGCGTTGTAACTCGTGAGGTTGAGGCATCGAATTCATCGTCAGTTATTTCGTTCGGATCTATCCCTATGTGAGGAACATTCAGAAGTTAGATTTTACTAATAATTTCCCCATAATGGAACGGTTTCATCTCTATGTTTGGTACAACTAATGAGATGGAATGGATTGGTTCCGTCTCGATGTTTGGTTAGAGGGTAGGATGGAATTTTGTACTGTCTAAATTCAGTGCTAATACTGGCAGTAAACATCATTTAGCAGCCACTAGTACGAATTTCGTCTCAACTAGTATCGATACTAAGCATTATTTGTCAAAAACTCAGAGTAATGCATTCACTGCGTGCATCTACACACATCGTCAGCGAGATGGAAGGAAGTGCCCAGCATCTACAGTTCTACACACATGTACACACGGCCGGTCAGGTAAGATTGATGTCCTCGACTCCTGCTCGAAAGCTGCCGCAAGCCACCGAATCATCCCTTCAATCAGGTCAGTGTGTTGCCCAACTCAACGAGAACGCCAAAGTCCCTGCCGCCAGTGATTCGTCAGCCTTCCTTTGAGAAGCGCCGCCAGCGCTTCCATCTGAGGATCCGGCCAGCGCCCATCTCCTTCCACCAGTGCCCGCTTCCTTCCAACCGAGGATCCCGCCAGCACCCGTCTCCTTCCGCCAATGCACGCCTCCTTCCCGGTCCGACCAGAGGATCCCGCCAGCGCTTGCTAGTGCTCGCCTCCTTCCGCCTTGTTGTCAGATCCTTGGCCGCGTGGAGACAAGCGGCAGGAGTGTGCCGGCGGTGAGAGATGATGGGAGGGTGGAGCGAGGTGAGAGATGAGATAAGAGGCAGGAGTGCTTGGTCAAGGGAGAGAAAGCAGAGTCGGGGAGATGGGGCGCGCAGCGAGCGGGAGGACGGCGGCGACGCCATGGAGCGGTTTGCGGCACGGGCGGGGAGCCAGCGAAACATCTAGAGCGGTGGCAAAAAATTGTAATATCAGCGAACTCTCATTTTGAAGCGTGATGGTCGTACAATCTATAACGGACGACATCTAGAGCGTTTAGATCTGTTGCAGAAATCCAGACGACTGGAAATTTTCAAAACTATCACGTTATTTGAAGCAAATTCGGAAACTATAGGAGAGAATGGAAAAAAAATCAAAAGTATGGCCCTGTCGGCCTAGCTTAGGCCGAAAAGGGTCTTTTCGGCCAGCGTTTGCCCGAAAACGGGTCGTCGGCCCGCGGTTGACCGAAGATGGGCTCTTCTGGGCCGAAGACTTGGCGTCGGTGGGGGCCCGGCCGAAAATAGTAACTTCGGCCAGCAGGAGACCGAAATGAGCCGTTTTTGGCCAAGCGCAAGCCGAAGTGGTCTTCGACCACCAGTCGGCCGAAAAGGCTGGATAAGCAGCCGAGCGCCCGTCTTCTTCCTCGATCATTGATGTTCTTCTTTCTCTGCTTTCTCTCTCTCAGTCTTCTCTGTAGTTCGCCACCCCACTCCGATCTCCTTCATTAGCCACCAATTTTCACATCCAAGCCACAGAATCGATAGATCGTAGCAAACTTCAATTACCTATGGTGTTTTTTTGCTATGGGATAGTTTTTGATGCGTTTGGGGAGGAGTAGCCATGGTGGGGTGGAGCCTTGGTAGGGAGGAGGACGTGGGGATGGGAGTAGGTGGTGGTGACGAGGAGCAGCAGCTGTGGTGGAGGAGGTGCGGCTTGGGGTGTGACCGGAGTTGAACCTCCAGTCGTCGAGCGGGCGGCAGTGTCGTTGTCCGGTGGTGCAAGTACTCTGCGAGGTGGCCGGTGCCGCTGAATCAAAGAGAGGAGCAAGAAGCTAGGGACACACGCTTCGAAGGTATAACCATGTCGTCACAAATTGATTTTATCTAAATTGTATATTTTAGTTAGTGTATATAAGTCATATTGCAAATTTTACTGTTAATATATTTGTGGAGGCATTTTAGCGCATAGTTCATGTAGCGAGTAATATTAGTGTTTGTTGTGATTAATGAGAAGATGACAATGTCTGACAGGTGAAAATGTCTGAATCAGTAAATCTGACTGTTTACTACGGTGCTGGTAATGTTCGATATAATGAGTTGGGGGTTGATCTTAGCGAGTTTAAAACTGGTGTCATGACACTAGCAGACCCGGACAGACTGTACATTAGACAGTTGAAGTATTGGTTGACAACTAGTTTCGGGCTGGATCCCGATGTATGTTCCGTCAGTATTCATGCATTGTGGACCAAATGCTGTAAAAATGTCAAGTGGGAGTTGATGTCGGTAGAAAGGAGCTAGCATTGGTTGTCCCTGTTAAGATGTTGGGAGATCGAAGAATCCACCCATATGCACTTGTGCAACCTGTGTCGAAGGAGGAGAATACCGTAGAACTCCACAGGGGGTATGAACCCGGCCAAGGTAGTGAAGTGGCTAATGAGATTGTTTTATCTGGGTCACAACCACAAGATGTGGATGCTAGCCAACCCGGAAAAGAGTCGGACTACATAGCACACAATGTTTGTGGTCCTGAAACTGGGCAGAGTAGCCAGTTGATAATATTAGCTGGTTCTGGTTTTGCTGATGGGGATGAGGAAGGGGATGAAATGCAGAGGGTGATGGAGGAAGAGGACGAGGATGGATTGGCGGAGGAACTGGATTCTGAAAATTCTGAGGATGAAGTGGAGGTACCGAGTCCATCTGCATGGGATCGGGACATATCCACCGGCCTTACATTCAAGGATGGCCATGAGACTCCACGGCAATATAATCTGAACCAAGTACAGATAGGGGCTATGTTTGATATAAAGAAAAAATTGAAGTACGCGGTGATAAAGTGGGCTATGTGTATGCAGAGGGTTTTCCGAACACACATATCAAGTCCAACAAACTATATCGTGAAATGTGTTGAAATAGGTTGTCCTGGGAAGGTGCACGGGCACATGCCGAAGTATGACATCCACTGGGTTGTCACCAATGTAGTCCCACATAATTGTGTGAGGAAGAACCTGCTGGTGAAGCATCCGAACCTAACTTCAACTCTCATTGCGTAACTCATGTATACTGAGATAGTAGAGAAGAAAGATATGGAAGCAAAACACATTCAGACAGCAGTGAAGGTCTGATGGAATTATGTCATTCCTTATGGGAAGGCTTGGAGAACTAAACAGAAGGCCATGGAGGAAAGGTTTGGATGTTCTTCTACTCATATGATAATGTTGTCTGTCTCCTTGGCTGCCTGAAGGAGAGGAATCCCGGCACTTATGTGAACGTACAACACATGAGGTTGCTGAGTATACCAGATTTCAAGGTGCTGAAACGAGTGTTGTTCTCTTTCGCCATGTGCATCGAAGCTTTCCAGCATTGTCCTCCTGTTATGTTTGTGGATGGTACATTCCTGACCGGCCAGTATAGAGGGAAAATCCTGACTGCTATTGGTGTGGACGGGAACAATCAAATCATCCCACTTGCCATGGCATTTGTGGAGGGTGAGAACTTTCCTAGCTAGGTATGGTTCTTCCGGCAAGTGAAAATTGCCATCATGAAGGACCGAGCAAATGTGCGTGTCATTCATGACAGACATGCTGGTATATTGAAGGCCATGAAGACACTGCATAATCCAACAGTTGACGAACCAACACCTTGGAGGGACTTGCAGAGCCAGTGGTGCATGCGCCATCTTGGGGCTAATTTTTTCTCACAGTTCAAGAACAAGAAGTTGATGAACTGGTTCAAAAAATTATGCAAGCAGAGCCAGCAGCGCAAATACGGATTTATTTAGTCAAAACTAGATGAGTTTACTAAGAAGCAGGTCCGTGCGAGGAAGAAAATGAAATAAGATCAGGTTAAATTAGCAGCACTCATCGCGGAGCTAGAGGAGCCAGTAGGTCTTTGTGACTTGCCAGCAATTGACCCTCCTAATACTAAGAGAAAGAAGGGAAGGGCAATAAAGAATTTTTCTGAGTGGATAGAGAAAGAGCCTCCAGTGAATTGGTCTTTGCTGCATGACACCCATGGAGCTAGGTATGGCCACATGACAACCAATCTTGCAGAGCTGTATAACTTTGTGCTGAGAGGGAATAGAGCATTGCCACTCATAGCTATTGTGGAGGCTGTATTCCATGACACTTTGAGATATTTTAGAGAAAGGCACGAGTTAGCAAAGAAGCATATTGAAGATAATCCCAACACACCTTATTGTAGCTGTGTCATGGAATACATGGCAAAGAAGATAGAGAAAGCAAAGAAGCACACTGTCAGACTCATAGGGAATCAAGAAAGGAGGTATGAGGTTCAGCTTCCTACTGATGGTTTTCGTTCTAGACATGAGGTGAAGACACACAAGGTAAAAATTGGAACGGAATTTTATCCAACGTGTGAGTGTACATGCAACAAACTGAAGTTGTTGCACCTACCTTGCTCTCATGTGTTGGCTGCCTGTGGCCAGATTGAGTTGGATGCTATCTCCTTTGTGTCCCCATACTATTTAAAAGAGGGAGTGCTCAACACATGGACAGGTGAGATGACAGGGTTTAGAGTCATCGGCAATTTCAACAAGGTAAACGATGGTGAGAGAGTATACATCCCGCATCCAGACCTTCGGCGAACAAGTAGGGGCAGACGAAAGGCCCGTCGCATCCAAAACGACATGGACCAATCTGAAGTTGGTGGAGCAACCAGACAATGTTTGTTATGCGTGGCTTATGGGCATAGGATGAAATATTGTCCCGACCTGAACAAAGATTGTGTTTCCACATCAACGAGTGCTTCCACATCGGCTACTGCAACAATAGGAGCAAGAGGCGGATGTGGTCGTGGAAGTCGAGGTCGAAGGGGCGGACGAGGAAGAAATAACTCAGAAGCTATGTAATGTGTCATACTGTGTTTTAATATGTAATATGTCAGGACTATGTTTTAATTTATAATATGTTTGGACTATGTTTTAATTCGTAATATGTCAGGACTATTTTTTAATTTGTAATATGTCAGGACTATGTTTTAATTCGTAATATGTCAGGGCTAATATGTCTGGACTATGTTTTAATTTATAATATGTCAGGACTATGTTTAAATTTGTAATATGTCTGGACTATGTTTTAATTTATAATATGTCAGGACTATGTTTTAATTTGTACTATGGTTTAATTTGTAATATGTTTGTACTATGTTTTACTTGCACCTAAGATTTGTTGTTTGAATTGCCGATATGTCTTTGTATCCGTTGCTTAATGGTAACATCGATAGAAAGCACCGGGCGCTCTTATGGAAGCGGGCAACAACTTAGATGTGTTGGTCACTCATACCCCAAAGACTAACTGGATGATACACGATTCATGGGTTGATAGGTATGTGTGCATATAATGGAATCCATATAATGACTTACTATGTGTGACATACTTTTCATAGCCGCTAATAATCTCTTTATTTTGTAGGTTAATTTGGGCTGGACTTCTACCCTTGACATGGCTGGTTGAGGGTACATTGGATGAGTGGGTTGATGGTCCCGACTTAGATGAGGTAGGTGAACCATTGTAGTTACACAAGAGGCAAGTGAAACGTTTCTCTTATGACAAGTCACTCCTTACCTGCTTAGTAGATAGATGGAGACTAGAGACACATATGTTTCACTTTCCCTGGGGAGAGATGGCGCCTACTTTACAGGATGTGTCACTCCTTACCTGCCTCCTTCTGAAAGTTTCACTCTTTAGCTCCACTACCTTCTTCCACCTTTCATGCAACCTAAGAAGTTCTTTACGTACCTCCTCATAGGTCCTTTCAGGCCACCCAGACTTACGTAATGCATGAGCCAACTCATTCATTATGGTGTCACTACCGGTGAGTTCGTCTCATGGAACTATCATATTGTCCATCCTGAAATTGGTAGCTAGCCTAAGAAGAGTCCTGCTCATCTCAGGGTGAAAACCACGATCGAAAGGATAATGGGACATCTCGACTAAACTGCACTGGAATGCTTATCCACCTCCGCCTGAAGGGGGTTTTATAGGTACAAAGGAGAAAATGGCGGGAAGGGGTTGGCGAGAAAGGGTTGGCAGGAAGGGGTTGGCGGGAAAGGATTGGCGGGAAGGGGTTGGCAGGAAAGGGTTGGCGGGAAGGGAAACGGGTGGCGGGAAGGTGTTGGTGGGAAAATACATTGGCCAACCGTTAACGGGAAAAGGTGGGCCCAGGGGACTTTTCGGCCTAAACTTGACCAAAAAGTACTTTTCGGCCTACAATTGACCAAAAAGTACTTTTCGGCCAAAGGGTGGCCGAAAGCACCCCTCTTCGGCCAGCTTTGCACCTTTTCGGCCAAGGCAAGGCCGAAAACCCTATTTCGGCCAACAGGTGGCCGAAAACACCCTTTTCGGCCAACACTTGGCCGACGGGGTGCTAGAATTGGTTTTTTTCCAAAGCATGTTGTAGTTTCCGAATTTGCTTCAAATAACGTCATCGTTTTAAAAAAAATTCTCATTTTGCAGCACGATGGTCATACAATCTATAACGGACGGCATCTAGAGCGTTCAGATCTGTTCCAGAAATCCGGACGACTGTAAATTTGCTTTCTTGATACAATTATAGCATGGATAATAAACGATTATCATGAACAAGGAAATATAATAATAACCACTTTATTATTGCTTTTAGGGCATATTTCCAACATGTTGAATGTTTTATATGCATTTAAAAGCAATTGCATATCTTTTTGGGGACTAACCTATTAACTTAGTGACTAGTGTCAGTTGATGTTTTTTGCCCATTTTTGTTTTTTCAGAATATCAGTATCAAACGAAGTCTAGATGCCAGCAAACTTTTTGGAGACTTTTTTCTGAACATAAGAGACCCTGGAAGCTTTGGGAAGGGACGAGAAGATGGAGCAGTGGCCCACGACGCACCAGGATGCGCCCAGAGGCGTAGGGTGCGTCCTGGTGGATTATGGGGCCCACGTGGTTCCCTCTGACCTAACTCCGCCTCTATAAATTCTCTAAAATCGTGAAACCAATAGAGATCCAGCCAAAATACCTTTTCTACTGCCGCAAGTTCCAGAACCACGAGATCGCATCTGGAGGTCTTTTCCGACACTCTGCCGGAGAGGGATTCGATCCCGAAGGGGCTCTACATCAACCTTCTTGCCCTTCCGATGATGCATGAGTAGTTTACAGCAGACCTATGGGTCCATAGTTAGTAGCTAGATGCCTCTCTCTCTCTCTCTCTCTCTCTCTCTCTCTGATCTTCAATGCAATGTTCTCCTTGATTTTCTTGGAGTTGTATCCGATGTAATGACTTTTTGCGTGTGTTTGTTAAGATCCGATGAATTGTGAGTTTACGATCAAATTTATCCACGAATATTATTTGAGTTTTCTCTAAACTCTTTTATGCATGATTGTTATAGTTTCGTATTTCTCTCCGATCTATTGATTTGGTTTGGGCAACTAGGTTGATTTTTCTTGCAATGGGTGAGGTGTTTTGTGATGGGTTCGATCTTGCGGTGCTCAATCCCAGTGACAAAAAGGGACATGAAACGTATTTGTATTGTTGCTATTAAGGACAAAAATATGGGGTTTATTCATGCGTGGGTTTATCTTGTCTACATCATCTCATCTTGCTTAAGGCATTACTCCGTTCTTTATGAACTTCATACTCTAGATGCATGCTGGATAGCGGTCGATATGCAAAGTAATAGTAGTAGATGCAGGCAGGAGTCGGTCTACTTGTCTTGGACGTGATGCCTATATATATGCTCATTGCCTTGGATATCGTCGTGATTATTTGCTTTCCTATCCATTTCCCAACAGTAATTTATTTACCCACCGTATGTTATTTTCAGCAGAGATGCCTCTAGTGAAAACTATGGCTCCCGGGTCTACTTTTATCATATATAATATCCTAAAAATACCTTTCTGCAATTTTACTTTATTTATTTTATTTTGTATTTTTGTTCAATCAATCTATCAAACACCATACATTTTAATCTTGCATGTAACCGTCGAGGGATTGACAACCCCTTGTTCGCGTTGGGTTGAAAGGATTTGTTGTTTGTGTGCAGGTGCTGCTAACGAGGTGTTCCTACTGTATTAATAACCTTGGTTCTTAACTGAGGGGAATACTTATCTATACTATACTGCATCATCCTCTCCTCTTTGGGGAAATCCCAACGCAGTTCACAAGTAGCATGGACGTCCACGGTTCCGCTATCGATCATTGTACAAAGGAGTTTTGTTCATGCCTATGTTTTACCGAACCTACAGGGTCACAACTTAAGGTAATCATGGTCTGCTGAGTGTTAGTAGGACGGGAGTGATGAGGATTTATTTGTGAAATATTTTCGTTAATATTCGAAATAGTTTTGAGAGGAATCGGAAGCGTTCCAGGGTCACAAGAAGGGTTTCAGAGTTTATTGGGCAATATCGAGTATTGTTGATAAATGATATATAGGTGGAAAATATTTTCGTAGATGTTAAATTACTAATAAAAGGCTATAGTAATTTTTAGAAGATTTTATAAGTAACTAAATATTAACGGGCCTTAAAAGGCTAAGAGGTGGAAGGCAACTTGGGCCACAAGGGCCCAAAAGGGGTGCCCCCTTCCTATAGGAGAGGCCAAATTGGACTAAGGGAGGACTCCTCCTCCCCACTTGGCCGGCGCAAGCGAGAACCTTGTGTGGCGCCCCTCCTCTCCCCTCCAACTTATATATTCTAGAGGCTTTTGCGCCTTTGAGACACACAAGTTTTGGAGCCTCCTCTAGTTCTCTAGTTCTAGTTTTGGTTGGTCCTACTTGATCAATGAGAGGTTGACCTAGATCCTATAAACCTCATAGTTAGAAGACCAATGTGGTTCTAATCTCCTCCCTCTAATTCTTTGGTGAGGATTAGCTCTGGACGACGAAGCGCTACCGGATCGTGAATACTGTACGCTCGTAGAGAGGCCGTGCTTCATCTATGGTTTGAGGGACTCCAAATACGATCTTCTCTGACTTGTCTTATTTTGCTGAAACTTGCAGTCGGTAATGATGGAATCCAAACCATTTATGCATCTCCATATTGTTCCTGGGTGATTGTAGTGCGAAATTTTGTTGTTTTCTACTATGTTTCCCAACAGGCAGACTGTAGTTAATAAAAAAGAGTTTTCTCATCTTTGCCCATATTTTTCCTGTTCGCTGGCCATTCCCATCACCATCTTTGAACAAGTAAATAAATACTTGAGGAACTTCTGTAGGAGAAAGTATGGCCAAGATAACATGTAAGCCCAAATTGCAAGGGGATCTCGAGATTCTAGATGTGTAAATGCACAACAAAGCCCTGCTCATCAAAAACCTCCACAAATTATTCAATAAAGAGGAGTTGCCTTGGGTAAAATTGATTTTTGGAGACTCATTACTCTGGCAGACTATCCTTGGTAAAAAGAGAAGGATATTTTTGGTGGAGATATCACTTATAAATTGTTGCTAACCTTCAAAGAAGATGCATATTGTGTGGTTGGCAATGGAAGTTCCTTTTTGTTCTCGCATGGCTCTTCCAAATGACAACTACTCGTTTAAGGTTTACTAAAATTCCACTCTTATACAATCAATGACAAGATATCATTTGCTACCACGATTAACTATGAGGGTCTAGAAGAGCACTTCCACCTACCACTTTTCTATGCAAGCATTTTCATAGTTCAATGAAATTTTGGATTACATAAACCAAAGAAAATTCATCCAAGCATCTGATAGGTAGATTTCAATTGAAAGGGAATAGTTACTCTTCCATCTAAACATACAAATGGACCGTGGGAAGGCAAGAATCTTACATAATCTTCAAATGGCTTTGGGAAAGTGCTATCAGACTAAGACACAAAATTTTCTTCTGGTTGTTTTTCTTCATGACTAGGTGAAGACAGAAACCTGCTAAGAAGATAGAACATGCATTTGGACTTCAAAACTCCACTCTTTCCATCACATGACTCTTCTACAATTGTTTTACAATTTTGGAATTCAAAAGAAATCGCACGGGCAAGTGCTAGTTATCAGTATGAGGGATTGTTGCCGTTGAGCCTCCAAGACTGTTGTCTACCGAAGTAGGACCGATTTAGAGGTGGGGAAAGTTGGGGGCAAGTTAAACTCAAAAATGGGTGGAGGTGGAAGACCATGAAAAAACTCGGTCGCCCTGCCCTGGGCGACTCAAGGGTTCCTCCCATAACCTTACGCATAGCCGTCATTCCCCCTCCCTCCCCATGTCGCCCCCGGAGGACTTTGTCGGGCGAAGCCCATGCGACCGATGGCGGCGGGGGGAGGGGGGTTCTGTCTCACAAATCCCCTTGTTCTATGGGTACTTGAGCGTGGTGGCGGCAGGCGGTGCCCTGGGCCGCGAGTGTGTGAGCAAAAGGTGGCGGGCCTCGTTGAATGGCAACGACTATGGAGGTCAGGGTTCGTCAGGTGGTAGTTATCTGTGGGTGGATTCATGGGGACAATGTGTTTGTGGGTCTAGCTGCGATGAGATCGCGTGCTTCAACCAGATTTGGCCCGGCTGATGGCCTAGCCTGGTGGTGGCAGGGCATTCTGGTGATGGCGGCAATGGGCCCGTTGGTCGTTCGTGCGGTGTGGCGGTGCGTGTAGATGGTGGTGGATGGCTTCCGTCAGCATGCCGGTGATGGGTGTGACCTAGTCCATGTGTGTGAAGCCTTCGCGTTGGTGCTCCCCTTGCTGCTTCTTGGTTTTGGCATTGGACCAAGTGTGTTACCCCTGATGTTGTTGTGTCGTCAGTCGGATCGACGCTAATGACTATGCGTGTGGCGGTGTATGAGCTCCGCTTGGCATACCCCCCCAAGCTCACCAGGGCTAGCTAGGACACAGGTGTGTTCGCCTCCTGTGGTGGAGGTGTTGGACCGGACCCGGTGGCCTATGTTGGGCTAGGAGTGGATGGAGGTACCTTCCACTCTTCCTATCATGATTGTTGCATTGAGATGTGGATGGTTGGCAGTGTTTCGGTACATGGATGTCGGGGCGGAAGCCCTAGATGGTGGGCTACACGGTCGGCTTTCCTGCATGCTTTGTGGTGGCGGGGGTGGCTTTACCTTTTGGTTGTGCCGGAAGCAAGGGGGTTTAGTGGTGGAAGGCTCTTGCCTGACCTCTTCCTTTGGAAGTGGTGGTGCTCAATCTGGTGTGACCAGGTTGTCCTTCGTCGTGGTGGTGGACGGGGTGCCTCCTACTTGTGCAAGTGTGTTTTCAAGCGAAGGCTTCATGCTTTGGAGCCAGCAATGGTGGCGCTCAACGGTGGTCTTGCACTTGTTCTAGGGCTCTGGGTGAAAAACCATGTATGCATGACCGGGCTCTACAGCGGTGATGCCGTCACGCTCCTAGGGGTGTTGTCGTGTAGATCAGGCATCTGTGATCAGGCATCGGCGAGTTGTTAGGCTAGTTCTATGCTTTATGTTGTATTTGTAGATCTGCTTTGTATGAGGGCCTCCTCACCATGTTGTATCGTTTGGGCGTGTACTTCGATGTATTGCTTCATCTATAAAGTGAGGAAATTTTTTGTGTTGCTTTATCATGATACAGGGTTGGCTTTCGATGTGTTGCTTCATCTATAAAGCGAGGACATTTTTTGTGTAGCTTTATCATGGTACAAGGTTGGCTTTCCGGCACGCTCCGCCGTGGCTTTACATTTTAGTTGTGTGGGCGGCAAGGGGTATAGTGGTGGGAGGCTTAGGCCTGTCCTCTTCTTTTGAAAGTGGTAGTGCCCAGATCTGGTGTGACTAGGTTTGCTTTCGTCGGGGTGGTGGTCGGGGTGCCTCCTGGTGGTGCAAGCGAATTTCCAAGTACACCGATGGAATTGGGGCCTTAACGAGGTGTTAGGCGAGTTACCTGGTCGACGTGGATGTGTTACTTTATCCATAAAGCGGGGTGCCTCCCGGTCAATGATTAAGAAACTCAAATTAATTTTCCTTTTATTGTCATGACACACAAGGGAATTGGGGACAACAAGTGTTCGACACTCACTACATAAAATAGCAGGTAACTTTGTCGCGTGTTTTTTTTGGAACGCACAAGAGCTGTGCATGTTGATTCATTAAGATTGATAGGATAAGGAACATGAAGTTTGAATGCACAGAGCGTGTGAAGCCACTCTCCTAATTCATCTATCCTATTAGGGCATCTTCAAAGCGGACCCTCAAACCAACGCAACTGTTCGGACTACATGGTCCAGATGCCCTTAGCCATCAACGCGGGCTTGTATCGGTCCACAGACGCTTTTTCCCGAAAACTTGAAACATATTTGGGAGGCTTTTAGGGAGTCCGGACAGCAGCCACACAAGACTCCGACACCCTTGGCCCACCAAAAAACCCTCCCGGACGCCACGCCTCCTAATATGTCTCCAACGTATCTATAATTATTCACTGTTCCATGCTATTATATTATCTGTTTTGGATGTTTTATATGCATTGATATGCTATTTTATATTATTTTTGGGACTAACCTATTAACCTAGAGCCCAGTGCCAGTTTCTGTATTTTCTTTGGTTTTAAGTTTCGCAGAAAAGGAATATCAAACGTAGTCCAAACGGAATAAAACTTTCCGATGATTTCTCTTGGACCAGAAGACACCTACGTGACCTTGAGTCCAAGTCAGAAGACCCTCGAGGAGACGGCAAGCCCGGCTGCGCGCCCCTAGGGCTTGTGGCCCCCTCGGAGACCTCCTGACCTCCTTCCTTGGCCTATAAATTCACATATATTACAAAACCCTCAGAGGAAGCCACGAAAATACTTTGCCACCACCGCAGGTCTCTGACCTCGTGAGATTCCATATGGAGGCCTTTTCTGATACTCTGCCGGAGGGGGATTCGATCACGGAGGGCTTCTACATCAACCCTATTGCCCGTCGGATGAAGCGTGAGTAGTTTACCTCAGACCTATGGGTCCATAGCTAGTAGCTAGATGACTTCTTCTCTCTATTTGATTCTCAATACCATGTTCTCCTCGATGTTCTTGGAGATCTATCTGATGTAATCTTCTTTTGCGGTGTGTTTGTCAAGATCCGATGAATTGTAGATTTATGATCAGATTATCTATAAATATTATTTGAATCTTCTCTGAATTCATATATGCATGATTTCATATCTTTGTATTTCTCTTCGAATTATCGGTTTGGTTTGGCCAACTACTCCCTCCGTTCCCAAATACTTGTCTTTCTAGGCATTTCAAATGAACTCAACATACGGATATATGTAGACATATTTTAAAGTGTAGATTCACTCATTTTGCGCCGTATGTAGTCACTTGTTGAAATCTCTAGAAAGACAAGTATTTAGGAACGGAGGGAGTAGATTGGTATTTCTTGCAATGGGAGAGGTGCTTAGTTTTGGGTTCAATCTTGCGGTGTCCTTACCCAGTGACAAAGTAGGGGTAGCTAAGCATGTATTGTATTGTTTTCATCGAGGATAAAAAGATGAGGTTTTCATCATATTGCTTGGGTTTATCCCTCTACATCATGTCATCTTACTTAAGGCATTACTCCGTTCTTTATGAACTTAATACTCTAGATGCATGCTGGATAGCGGTCGATGTGTGAAGTAATAGTAGTAGATGCAGAATCGTTTCGGTCTACTTGACATGGACGTGATGCCTATATGCATAATCATTGCCTTGGATATCGTCATAACTTTGCGCTTTTCTATCAATTGCTCGACAGTAATTTGTTCACCCATCGTATTATTTAGATACATTAAAACTGCACACGTTTCCATCCCTCTAAGGCTCCTGACAATTTTGACCGTCTTATCTCATGGTTGGCTCATTCCTGGCCGTCCAATCTAATTTTGAGGCAAAAACTGGGACAACTGTCCTGAGGGACGCTGCTCCTGTAGAAAAATCTGAGATCTGGGGTTAATTGAGATTTCGACCGCAAGAAGCCCATGTAATAACCATGCTCGACCTTTCTTCTCACGTCCCCTGCCTCGCAGCGCCCCTCTGCTTCCTTTTCTGCCGCTCGGTCTATCTTGCGCCCCCTACCTTGCAGCGCCCTCTTTGCTCCCCGACACCGCCGCTGGCAACCCCTCCCGTCCGCTCTAAGTCTCCGCGCACTTCGTCCAGACTCCACTTGGCCATTCCCCCCTCGCCCAATCCCCGTCCGCGTCAAACCCTAGGGCCCGGCCAACTCCAACGCGCCCTCTCAGATCCAATGGGGGTGGCACCATCGACGCCGAGGATGAGAGAGGCGGGCGGCGGAGCAGATGGTAGCCACACTCGTCGGAGACAAGGCCTACCCGTTCTCAGTCGAGTTCTGGAGGCAGCTGCTCGAGCTACCCCTCACCCAGCAGTGTTTGCGGGACAGCGTGCTGCAGGTGTGCCACGCCTTCGGTAAGGACCGATGACTCGATATCCACACCACACATCCGCCTGCGGTTGCTCTGATTGCTTCCGTTTCTGCCCCTCTTGCTGTTGCTTCGGATGGTGATTACCTTTTGTTTTGCGGGATAATGCAGATCATGTGATGTTTGCGTGCGCGACTGTGAGTCACTCCGTTTATGTGCTGCTTTGAGGTGAGATGGCGGTGTTAACGTGGCATTTCCGACACATTTATTTTGTCTTTAGGGGTGTTGATTTTTTATGTCTACTGAAACCTGCATTGGTGATTAGAATGGGAATTTAGGAGGTGGGCTTCATGGAGTGGACAAGGAAATAAGGCATGTATTTGCACGCGCGTCCAATCAATATTTACTGAGTTTAGTGCGTGATCAAGGTTGACTAAGCTTAGAATATATGTCTATGTCGTTCATCCCATAGAACTATTCATGCCACATGTTACTTACAACAGAACAGTAAGCTGTGCAAAAAACGTAGCCTCTCATCGAGTGTTTGTGCTATTTAAAAGTACCATTCTCCTTTTATCTCTCTGTGCTCTTCTGCCATTGTCTTGTTCGTTGCATTCCCCATTTTGTGCAAATTGCACCGCTGATTGATAATAACGCATCTTTCAATCCTGGTCAATCCAGCGGCTAGCTTGGATGGTATTTAAACTAAGGAGCTATATAAAGGTAACATGTGAACCTCTTCTCAATCAAACCATGCCCTTGTCTTATTTAAAAACTTATATTATGAGTTGAATGATGTAATGTGACTTCTACATGAATTTTTGTGATGGAGCTATCTCAGGTAGAATACGAGATTGGTGGTTCTCACTTCCTACAGGGATTATATACCTCTGTTCTTACCTAGCTGTGAAACTGAGCTAGGTAGTTAAGAATTTTTGGTGACCCTCAGATGGGAGACTGAGCTTGCAATTCTTCACTATAATTTCCAACTAAAATGTACCTATGAATGGTATTGTCGAAGCAGGTTTCTCGGACGTCTGTATTGGAAGTACATAATGAGAAATTTAAGTCTTGGATTCACTCATAGCTAAGTTTGTTTTGCTCAACTTGAATGATTCATGTCATAGCTATGCTCAGATATTAGTACATGCTAAAGGGGGGTGTTGACTGTTAACTTTGTCTTTTAGTTTTACTTTATTAAATGGCCACATGAAATTCCCCCACAAATTTTATTGATGTGAATTGGTTATGTGGTATCTATATTAACACCCCTGTTTTTTCTACAGCAGCAACAAGACATGTTGTCAATTATGAAAATACAAGAATTACTGCATTGTTTTGAGAAGGAATATTCTATCTTCCTAATCAGTTTTTGGCATTCCCCATTCCGCTACAGATCTGTTTCAGACTCCTACTGCGGAATGGTGGAGAGGGAGCAGGCTTTGGAAACTCACGTTTTTGCCTGGGATTAAATTTTTGGTCGTCCGAGAGGTTTAGAAGCTGCTAGGTACGTGCTAATTAGCTCATGTTGTGTGCTGATTAACCTGATGCCTTTTAGATTTTAACATTTTGCTGTGACTCGAGGTTATCTTTGAGCTTTCTCCTTTTGCATGAATTTAAGATGTTGCTGAAGGCTAAGGCTATTCCTATTGACAAATTAATGAGAATTACCGGTAATATGGCATTCTAAAAATATGTGAATTTTATTTTGAGTGAAATTATTGCTATATCGATATGCATACATAATTTTTTACTTATGACTTACCTTCTATCCACAGTTACCCTGTATAGAATAATGTAAACTGCTCTGGTATCCCTATATACATTGTTGATATATGTCCAGTTTATTTACCTAATGTATGATTGCACTGTTCATGGCTATCAGGCTATAGCCGACATAAGCTTTGACGCTCCTGCAGATGGCAGCAATGTAATTACTCAAAGCTACAACTAACTACATTCACTTGTCCTTGGTCAAATTGTAATACACTAACTTATCAGTCGCCGGTAATAATAGTAAACACTAGCAGTAAGAACGAAGAACTTGAGCACAAGGACAACCATAATGAAAGTGATAACAGTGGAATGCAGATCTTTCCTATGCTTTGATGCACAACCTTCCCTCCAACTTGTTCATATCTTAGTATATTTTTTACACTACACATGCCTTATGGAAGATTTGGATGGGAAGAATGAAAGACCACCAAGGATCATCAGAGGGAGGTGTGTTGAAGACGTTTAGACTTTTGGTATGCCAATATGGATTATGGGGCTGTTTGGATTGTGCCCCATCTAGCCCCACCAATTTTTTGGCATAACCAATGTGAGGGCATGACCAAAATTTTGGTAAGTGATCATTGTTTGGATTGTAGCCGTCCATATCCTTGCCCCTGCACTGTGGAGTAGCCTGCTTGCATGCATTGTGAGGACCCACAGATTAAAGTATAGCCAGCATGCACCAGATACTAAGAAAATAAAGGGATAGTTACTTGGGACCCAACGAGACAGAGAGTGCAGGGTGGGATGCCAAAATTTTGGAGGAGCTTTTCGCCGCCCTCAACTCGCCCGTGAGTTGGCTAAGTTTACACTGGCGTCTCGCAGGCACGCTAGGCGTGCCAATTCCTTGGTAGCGATCCAAACGGCCACCAAAATTTACGGGCTTGCCAACTTTTTGGTCGGGCTGGTTTTGGTCGAGATCCAAACAGCCCCTATAATACAAGGTGATACTAATGGTTTTCTAGAACATATGCAGATCACCAAATGAGGAGACAAGGGGTTGTTAACGGGAAAGTTGCAGTTGTTTATTTCTTCTCGTCGTACCTCCTCCATTGGTGGTGGTAGTTGTGCGGTTGATATGTCTCCAACGTATCTATAATTTTTTTATTGTTCCATGTTGTTATATTATCAATCTTGGATGTTTTATAATCATTTTATAGTAATTTTATATCTTTTTTTGGTACTAACCTATTGACATAGTGCCAAGTGCCAGTTGATGTTTTCTGCATGTTTTTTACATCGCAGGAAATCAATATCAGGCAGAGTCCAAATGCCACGAAACTTTATGGAGATTTTTTATGGACCAGAAGACACGTAATGGGCCCTGGCTGCGCCTGGGGGGGTGCTCCGAGGAGAGCACAACCCACCAGGGCGCGCCAAGAGGCCCAGGCGCACCCTGGTGGGTTGTGCCCACCTCGGGTGCCCCCCGGACCGCCTCTTTGCTCTATATATACCCCCAAAATCCATAAACCCTAGGGGAGTCGACGAAATATTCATCTAGCCGCCACAGAGTCCAGAACCACCAGATCCAATCTAGACACCATCTCGGATGGGGTTTACCACCTCTATTGGTGCCTCTCCGATGATGTGTGAGTAGTTCTTTTAGACCTTCGGGTCCGTAGTTAGTAGCTAGATGGTTTCCTCTCTTTTGCTGAATTCTCAATACAATGGTCTCTTGGAGATCCATATGATGTAACTCTTTTGCGGTGTGTTTGTTGGGATCTGATGAACTTTGAGTTTATGATCAGTTATATCTTTTTATATCCATGAAAGTTAATTTGATTTTCTTTGATCACTTATATGCATGATTGCTTATAGCCTTGTATTTCTTCTCCGATATTTGGGTTTTGTTTGGCCAACTTGATCTATTTATTTTGCAATGGGAAGAGGTGCTTTTTAGTGGGTTCGATCTTACGGTGCTTGATCCCAGTGACAGAAAGGGAACCGACACGTATGTATGTTGCTACTAAGGATAAAATGATGGGGTCTATCTCTACATAGATAGATCTTGTCTACATCATGTCATTGTTCTTATTGCATTACTCCATTTTTCCATGAACTTAATACACTAGATGCATGCTAGATAGCGGTCGCTGTGTGGAGTAATAGTACTAGATGCAGGCATGAGTCGGTCTACTAATCTTGGTCATGATGCCTATATAATGGTCATTGCCTGGATATAGTCATGATTATTTGAAGTTCTATCAATTGCCCAACAGTAATTTGTTTACCCATCGTTTGCTATTTTTCTCGAGAGAAGCCACTAGTGAAACCTACGGCCCCCGAGTCTTCTTTCTCATATATTTGCCTTTGCGATCTACTTTTTCTTTGCTGTTATTTTCAGATCTATTAAACCAAAAAATACAAAAATACCTTCCTATAATTTATTTATATTTATTTATTTTATTTGGACTCAGATTTCCAACACATTTGAAAAACTCTTGGATACGTTCTTTTCGTATAACGTTACCTCGCCCCGAAATAAAAGTTTTAGCATCTAGATTGCACGTACGTCCCATCTTAGGAGTTAAGTCATTATCTGTTGGTGCCATACCAAAATCACTCATGATTACAAGCAAAGAATATATTTGACGACGAAACGACGAACAAAAAAAGTGGGGCGAATAAAACGGCAATTTTTGTGAAGTGGGGGAGAGGAAAACGAGAGGCAAATGGAAAATTATGTAAATTGCGAGGAGATGGGATTTGTGATTAGGAACCTGGTATATGTTGAAGATCCTCCCCGACAACGGCGCCAGAAATTCCTTTTGATGACTCCCTAGCAGTGGCGCCAGAAAGTTCCTGTCTGCTAGAACTATGTCGGTATTTCCCCAAAGAGGAAGGGATGATGTAGCACATCGACGGTAGGTATTTCCCTCAGTGATGAAACCAAGGTTATCGAACCAGTAGGAGAACCAAGCAACACAACGTAAACAACACCTGCACATAAGGAACAAATACTCACAACCCGACGTGTAAAAGGGGTTATCAATCCCTTTCGGGTACGGTGCCTCAAGATAGGCAAACAGATGTGAATAAAATTGTAGTAGATTGATAGATCGAACTGGATGATACCCCTATACTTAAAACTACTAGATCTTATGCGGATGCTATTTCAGCACTAGTCCTGAAATTTGAAAGTAAATTTATTCGTACTCACCCTACTTTGCAAAGATTGTTTTTTGAGCTTCCCGAAATAAAGAATCCCAGGGCTAAAAAGTTTGCCACTCTCGTTCTTATGAATGAGTTTGACTACATAATACGGGAAGCTAGGGAAATCTTTGAATTTTATGGTACGAATCATGAAAAACCTGTGATCGATGAAATTCTTTACAATAGTGATTATGCACTAAGCCATTTGCTTGGGGATAATAAAATCTTTGATGAGAATGGCAAGAAGGAAGTCCCCGTTCTAGATATAATCCAACAAGTTTTCAATAATGTTAATCAACATTACTCTTGGATCGTTGCGGGAAATCAAGGGGTTATGATGAAAACCAACTTAGGAATGCCAAAGTTTCCATGGATAATATGCTTTATGTTGTGTTTAGAAAACCCCATGATGAAAACACTTCAAAGAAAATTAAGAAGAAAGATGACAAAACATAGATTCTTGCTTTATGCCTAGCTAAGGGCGTAAAACTATAGTGCTTGTTGGGAGGCAACCCAATGAATAAAATTTATTTTTTCTTTTTGCTTTCCGTTCGTGAGTGTTTGCACAATTATGCTACTGTTATGATTGTGTTTTTGTGTGTTTAATTAGTTTTTGTGCCAAGTAAAGCCTTTAGGATCTTCTTGGGTGATAGCTGTTTGATCTTGCTGAAAAATGGAAACTTATGCACTCATGAAAATAATTTTCATAAATCACAGAAAAGTGTTTTTACCCTGATTCTTTTTGCACAAGATTAATATACAAATTACACTGGTCGTCCTAATGTTTCATAATTTTTGGAGTTACAGAAGTATTCGAAATAGTCAGATTGCTACAGACTGTTCTGTTTTGACAGATTCTATTTTCTTTGTGTTGTGTGCTTATTTTGATAGCTCTATGGTTTTCTTTGATGAGTTTTTGCCATAGAAAAGTTGGAATACAGTAGATATAATGCAAAAATAAAATATGAATTGGTTTGATACAGTACTTCTAGTAGTGGTTTGCTTTCTTATACTACCGGATCTCACGAAGGTTTTATTGAGTTTTGTGTGATTGAAGTTTTCAAGTTTTGGGTTATCTTACGATGGATGAAGGAAGGATAGAAGAGCCTAAGCTTGGGGATGCCCCGACATCAGCTATTATCCAAAAATGAGCAACCAACTAAGCTTGGGGATGCCCCCAAGTGGTATCCCCTCTTTCTTCTAACGACCATCGGTATTTTACTCGAAGCTATATTTTTATTCGTCACATACTATGTGTTTTGTTTGGAGCGTCTTGTATGATATGTGTCTTTGCTTGTTTTATTTTGTGTTTTAAGTCATCAATCCTTGCTAGACACACTTATTTGAGAGAGCCAAATTTATGTCATGACTTGTTAGAATGGCTCTCTATGCTTCACTTAAATCTTTTATGAGCTATGGACTGGCTCTAGTGCTTCACTTATATCTTTTTGAGCACGGTGTGCTTTAGTATTTTTGAAGAAATGCTCTGTGGCTTCACTTAGATTTATTTGAGAGTTAGTAAAATTTTCATGAAATTCTCTCTTGCTTCACTTAAATTATTTTGAGAGAAAGAAATATTATGCTCATGATCTTCACGTATATTTGTTTGAGCTTATGAAAAGCAACACATGAAAATTAGTCCCAAAGTGATATATATCCAAGAAGGATATAATAAAAACTTTCATGAAGATCATTGGACAAAATAAACTTGATTCTTAGTAATAGTTTTGAGATATGATGATGTGATATGTGAGTTGTGTTGATGAGTAATTATGCTTTAGTAAGAATATTGGTGTTAAGGTTTGTGATTCCCTACGCAAGCACGAAAGTCAATAATCATGCAATGAAATTATATCCTACTTATGTAGCATTATTTGGTGTTAGTTATGCTTAATGCTTGCTTATGAGATTATTCGTTTCTTGGTTGGTCGCTTCTCAATCTTTTTGCTAGCCTGCATTTTGCACTAAGTATGATCTCTACTTGTGCATCCAAAATTCTTTAAACCAGTTTTGACACATGAGTCCACTATATCTACCTATATGCGGTACTCTTTTGCCGTTCTAAGCAAATTTGCATGTGCCATCTCTAATTTTCAAAATAAACTTCTCTTTTGTGTGTTTGTTTCGCTCGCGGAGCGGCAAGGGATGGCTAATGTTTTCCATGTTGGATGTGTTATTCTCACGATGAGTGTTTATTCACTTGTGATTGCACGAGAGTAAGGCAAAGGTTTTAGGGATGCCCAGTCCCGAAATGCAAAAATGAATTTACTTTATGTTATCAAATAATAAATTCCTTGGAAAGTGTTGGTATGTAGGTCAACTGTGAATACGGCTAGCCATGGAAAGTGAAAGTATGGTGGAAAAAGGAATAAACTTTATTTTTTGTTTGGGAACCGCCTATGATATATCTAGCATGGAAAGTGTTGGGAACTCTAAGTCATTTTTGTTGGTGGGATGGATACACCTCCCAAAATGTTTTATCTCTAATTTTTTTGCTTTGAGCTCTGGCACCTCTACAAATCCCTACTTCCCTCTGCGATGGGCCTTTCTTTTACTTTATAAAAAAATTATTTTGAATTTGATTCTCCATCTTCTCTTATAAACGCACCAACTAGGAGGCAATATGATCATACTTGAGTATTCGGTGTAGCTAATATGCGAGTGTGTTTGATGAATGGATCATTATTGAGTATGATGGGCTAGGGATAACTTATTTTAGCGTTAATATTTTGAAAGACATGGTTGCTTGTTGATATGCTTTAGTATTTAAATTATCATGTCAAAACTAGACTATTGCTTTGAATCATATAAAAGTCCAATTGTCCATGCTATAAAGAGAATATGATATGACATGTTAGGCAGCATTCTACATCAAAAATTCTGATTTTATCACTTACCTACTCGAGGACGAGTAGGGGTTAAGCTTGGGGATGCTGATATATCTCCAACGTATCTATAATTTTTGATTGTTCCATGCTGTTATATTATCAATCTTAGATGTTTTATAATCATTTTATAGTCATTTTATATCATTTTTTGGTACTAACCTATTGACATAGTGCCAAGTGCCAGTTGTTGTTTTCTGCATGTTTTTTACATCGTAGGAAATCAATATCAGACAGAGTCCAGATGCCACAAAAATTTAGGGAGATTTTTATGGATCAGAAGACAATGGGCCCTAGCTGCGCCTGGGGGGTGCTCCAAAGAGAGCACAACCCACCAGGGCACATCAGGAGGCCCGGGCGTGCCC
Source organism: Triticum timopheevii (assembly GCA_963921465.1). Lineage (NCBI taxonomy): Eukaryota > Viridiplantae > Streptophyta > Magnoliopsida > Poales > Poaceae > Triticum > Triticum timopheevii. The sequence goes on from OY997272.1 coordinate 235,585,066, forward strand.
TGGTGGGTTGTGCCCACCTCGGGTGCCACCCGAATCGCCTCTTTGCTCTATAAATACCCCAAAAATCCAGAAATGCTAGGGGAGTCGATGAAATATTCATCCAGCCGTTGTAGAGTCTAGAACCACCAGATCCAATCTAGACACCATCTCGGGTGGGGTTTACCACCTCCATTGGTGTCACTCGGATGATACGTGAGTAGTTCTTTGTAGACCTTCGGGTCCGTAGTTAGTAGCTAGCTGGCTTCCTCTCTCTCGCTGAATTGTCAATACAATGGTCTCTTGGAGATCCATATGATGTAACTCTTTTGCGGTGTGTTTGTTGGGATCTGATGAACTTTGAATCAGTTATATCTTTTTATATCCATGGAAGTTATTTGAGTTTCTTTGATCTCTTATATGCATGATTGCTTATAGCCTCGTATTTCTTCTCCGATATTTGGGTTTTGTTTGGCCAACTTGATCTATTTATCTTGCAATGGGAAGAGGTGCTTTGTAGTGGGTTCGATCTTACGGCGCTTGATCCCAGTGACAGAAAGGGAACCGACACGTATGTATGTTGCTACTAAGGATAAAACGATGGGGTCTATCTCTACATAGATAGATATTGTCTACATCATGTCATCGTTCTTATTGCATTACTCCGTTTTCCATGAACTTAATACACTAGATGCATGCTGGATAGCGGTCGATGTGTGGAGTAATAGTAGTAGATGCAGGCAGGAGTCGGTCTACTAATCTTGGACGTGATGCCTATATAATGATCGTTGCCTAGATATCGTTGTGATTATTTAAAGTTCTATCAATTTCTCAGCAGTAATTTGTTTACCCACCGTTTGCTATTTTTCTCGAGAGAAGCCACTAGTGAAACCTACGGCCCCCGGGTTTTCTTTCTCATATATTTGCCTTTGCGGTCTACTTTTTCTTTGCTGTTATTTTCAGATCTATTAAACCAAAAATACAAAAATACTTTCCTGCAATTTTTATTTTGTTTGGCATTCAATCTATCAATCTACTACAATTTTATTCACGTTCATTTGCCTATCTTGAGGCGTCATACCCGAAAGGGATTAACAACCCCTTTTACACGTCGGATTGCGAGTACTTGTTATTTGTGTGTAGGTGCTGTTTACGTTGTGTTGCTTGGTTCTCCTACTGGTTCGATAACCTTGGTTTCATCACTGAGGGAAATACCTACTGTCACTATGATGCATCATCCCTTCCTCTTTAGGGAAATACCGACGTAGTTCTAGCAGACAGGAACTTTCTGGCGCCGCTGCTAGGGAGTCATCAGCGGTGCAAAGTACCCACCTTCTTCAATGGCTTCTCAACACAGGTCCATTACTAGGAAGATCAAAGATGAAATTAAGCTATTAGATTGTTTTTCTTCATATGGGAAATTTGTTGAATTGTTCCTTGTGCTCCATTTCTTTTCGGCAATTCTATACTCAACGATGATTTGGTGTCACTCTACCATGTCAATCCTATAGCTAAAGCTTTCAACATATGTGACGCACTCTATATCGAGGAAATGTAATTATTTGAAGTTTCTCAATATTTCCATTTTCTTCTAAAAACCCCCATTTTCTATCACTAGCCAACATGCAACTTAACTTTAATGTGTGTATTTACAAATTCTTATCATTCTACATCAAAATAGACGGACGAAGCAATGTGCGTCATCGATGATCTAGTTTGCCTTCAAGAGAGAAGCCTCTAGTGAAGCCTATGGGTCCCGGGTCTATTTTGCATCATATTTGCTTTCTGGTCTACTATTTTGCAATCTTTTATTTTCAGATCTATAAACCAAAAAACCCAAAAATATTTAGTTACTTTTTAGTTTTACCTATCTCTATTAGATCTCACCTTTGCAATTGACCATGAAGGGATTGACAACCCCTTTATCGCGTTGGGTGCAAGTGCTTGATTGTTTGTGCAGGTGCATAGATTGGGAAGTTGCTTGTACCTCCTACTGGATTGATACCTTGGTTCTCTAACTAAGGGAAATACTTATCTCTACGTCGATGCATCACCCTTTCCGGGAAAAACCAACGCAAGCTCAAGAAGTAGCAGGACGAATTTCTGGCGCCGTTGCCGGGGAGGTCTACATCAAGCCTACCAAGTACCCACCATAAAATCTCATCTTGTGCACTACATTATTTGCCACTTTCCTTTCATTTTCCTCTCCCCCACTTTTAAAACGATTTTCAGAAAGATACAAAAAGATTTGCCTTTTTATTCGCCCTTCTTCCGTTCGTATTTTTGTTTGCTTTTTGTTTGCTCGTGTGTTAGATTGCTTGCTTTGTCACGATGACTCAAGAGAATACCAAGTTGTGTGACTTTTCCAGTACCAATAACAATGATTTTATTAGTACTCTGATTGCTCCTGCCACTTGTGCGGATTCTTATGAAATTAATGCCGTTGGGTCTAATCTTGTTATGAAAGAACAATTTTCCGGCCTTCCTAGTGAAGATGATGCATCTTATCTAAACACTTTAGTTGAATTGTGTGATATGAAAAAGAAGTAAAGATGTGGATAATGATATTGTTAAATTGAAGCTATTTCCGTTCTCACTTCGAGATCGTGCTAAAACTTGGTTTTATCTTTGCCTAAAAATAGTATTGATTCATGGAACAAGTGTAAAGATGCTTTTATTTCCAAGTATTTTCCTCCTGCTAAGATGATCTCCCTTAGGAATGATATTATGAATTTTAAGAAACTTGATCATGAACATGTTGCACAATCTTGGGAGAGAATGAAATTGATGATAAGAAATTGTCCTACGCATGGTTTGAGTTTATGGATGATCATACAAAATTTTTATGCCGGATTGAATTTTGCTTCTAGAAATCTTTTAGATTCGGCTGCGGGTGGAACTTTTATGGAAATCACGGTAGGAGAAGCTACTAAACTCCTAGATAATGTTATGGCAAATTATTCTCAATGGCACGCCGAAAGATGCTCTACTAGTAAAAAAGTGCATGTGATTGAAGAGATTAATGTTTTGAGTGGAAAGATGGATGAGCTTATGAAATTGTTTGCTAGTAAGAGTGCTCCTATTGATCATAATGATATGCCTTTGTCTACTTTGATTGAGAATAATAATGAATCTATGGATGTGAATTTTATTGGTAGGAACAATTTTCGTAACAACGCGTATAGAGGTAATTTCAACCCTAGGCCATTGTCAGGACCCCGATCCTAAGTCACACTGATCTAGCATGTAACACATCATATCACTTTGCATCCCCACGCACGGTATCCACACGGGTGCCACCTTACCTGGCCAGGGACCGTTTGCGCCTTTTGGCTCACGTATATGATAGTGTTGCTAGCATCCATATGACAAAGAATCCCGGCCGACATGACTAGTCGTAAACCCAAGGTGGCACAAACTAGGGACAGGCATACACGACCCAGCAATGCACGTGTCGGTCAGCAACGAGTGAAACCGGGCTGTAGCAAGCTAGCAGGACTCCGGTAAGCACCGCATGACATTTCCCCGTAGGGACAGACGTAGGAGAAAAGAAGGACACATGCTGATCATCCCATGTTTCCGGAGCAGTAGCAAGCTACCATGGCTCAATGGAAGCACTAGGAGACATTTCTCCATAAGAGAGAGTACCAAGAATAAACAACTAGGTGTCGAATCCCACACATAGAAATACATGTTACACCTGCGTATAACATGCAAGTATGTGTTGTACAACGTGGCAGCACAACATAACTCAACAACTCATATAGATAAAGGTCCAGAAGAGCCACATAGCATTTATTACAAACAGGGGTCACATGACCCAGCATACAGAGCATACAAGCAATGGAAGCATAACATGGTTGAGTACAGACAACTACAAATGAAAAAGGCTGAGAAGCCTGACTATCTACAAGACCCTCCCAAGGGCGCAAAATCATAGCTGAGGTAACAAGCTAAACGTCAAAGTCCACACGGAACTACTAGTGAGACAGTAGTCTCTTTGCAAAAACATAAATTAAGCAAACGTGAGTACAAATGTACCTAGCAAGACTTACATCAGAACTATCTACATATGCATCAGTATCAACAAAGGGGTGGTGGAGTTTAACTGCAGCAAGCTTGTTTTGACTCAGTGGCTATCCTATACTAGGACTACTGGTAACTCTTTTGAGGTGGCGCACACGAGTCCACATATTCACCATATCAATACACCACTATGGATTATGATAGGTGGGAGCCCGATGAACGAGTTCATGCCCGAGGGTGGCCCGATCTTCACGTCGTAGGATCGAATCGGAAGGGATAACTAGCTGCAAGCAGCCGGGATAACTAGCTTTATACCTGCCAAGGTTGGATGCAACCCGTATGTTGGGGATGGCTGATCGAAGCTACAAGAACTCCAACCCGCTGTCCGAACAATCGCAGAACCACAGACTGGGACTAATCCACACAAAATGGCCGGAACCGTAGAGCACGAACTAGGGGGAACCAGAGGCCTCTTCTCGCGAATTCGAATGAACTCACAAGAGCAAAGGTAGCAAGATCTCTTGGATCTCTCTAGCAGTCTTGCTGCATAAGCTTGTAGCTGAATGGTTTGACAAAAAGTTCTCTAGAGGATGGAGAAGATGGGGTTTTATAGCAGGGACAACCCCCCTTAGCTAGGTGTGAAAGTGATTTCAAAAGTAAACAGGTTTGCATGGCTTCCTTGGGTGAATAAGCAGTCAACTTTGGGAGTTGTTGGAGAGCTCCTCGGAAATTCACGAAGTCTTGACAGCCTGGACACCTTCCATGAGAATGACTAGTACTTTTGACTCACAACTACAAATGATGTGAGGTTTTTTGCATTGGAAAGATAATTTGATTTAGCTTATGTTGATGTACCCCTATGGCCCCGTATCTCCACCATATTGGTGTGGCACAACAAAACATCAGAGGTAAAAACTGACAGCATCAGCTTCTCCAAACTTGTTCCTCCAAACCGGTTGCTTCAAGAGCTCATAGGTTGTTGGATTTCCTCCATGTGATACCTAAGTTCAACCAAAAATAATGGGTATGAATGTGCAGCCATGTATTCAAGATTATAGTATGAACTTAAGTTAGCATTCACCTGGCCATATGTTTGCTTAATTCGGCTTAGTAATTCTTTCCAACTAAATTGTGCACTTTTCTGAAATGTCATGTATGATGTACCCATGTGCTCATCAACCTCCCTCCCTTGATGAAGAGTCGTCCTCGACTGTCTTTGATCTGCAAAAGATAAGTAGATAATATCTATGCAAAGAAATGATGCAATCCTCGTTTGTAGCTTTCACCTTTGAATTGTGTTGCATCTGATCATGTATTTGTTTGTCACAACTTAGAGTTTGTTCAGGGATGATTGGTCTTGTTTCAATGACTGAGATGTCCTCATCATCCCCCCTTTCTTGAAAAGGAGTCGTCCTCGACTCTACCTGGTCATCACACAAAAGAAAGCAGGGCAATACCAAATCATAACGCAAAGGTTTCATGATACAGATGTTTTCAACTTTGCTATCTTATGGACGATGACAACATAATGTTTTGTTTGGCTTAGGAGTTCCTTCCAACAAACATTTTCATGGTGCACAAATTTATAATCAACCATGAGCATGTCCATATCATCCTCCCTCTCTTGGAGAAAAGTCATCCTCGACTTCATTCACTCTTCAAAATTATGGCCCGAGGACAATACAAAATAACTAGGAAAAGCAAAATTTGAACAATTATATGTGGATCTTAAGTTGGCCAACTCCTTTGTTTTTCCTTCATGGTTGAAAAAATTATATTGATGGATTGATGGTGTGCTAATGGATGTACCCAATAATTTTTCTCTTATTTCGTTGAGGACATCTCGGTCATTGAAACAAGACTAATCATCCCTGAACAAACTCTAAGTTGTGACAAACAAGTACATGATCAGATGCAACACAATTAAAAGGTGAAAGCTACAAACGAGGATTGCATTTCTTTGCATGGATATTATCTACTTCCCTTCTATTTATCTTTTCCAGATCAAAGAGAGTCGAGGACGACTCTTCATCAAGGGAGGGAGGATGATGAGCACATGGGTACATCATACATGACATTTCAGAAAAGTGCACAATTTAGTTGGAAAGAATTACTAAGCCGAATCAAGCAAACATATGGCCAGATGAATGCTAACTTAAGTTCATACTGTAATCTTGAATACATGGCTGCACCTTCATCCCCATTATTTTTTGTTGAACTTAGGTATCACATGGAAGAAACCCAACAACCTATGAGCTCTTGAAGCAACCGGTTTGGAGGAACAAGTTTGGAGAAGTTGATGTTGTCAGTTTTTACCTCTGATGTTTTATTGTGCCACACCCATATGATGGAGAGACGGGGCCATAGGGGTACATCCAAAGAAGCTAAATCAAATTATCTTTCCAATGCAAAAAACCTCACATCATTTGGAGTTGTGAGTCAAAAGTACTAGTCATTCTCGTGGAAGGTGTCCAGGCTGTCAAGACTTCGTGAATTTCTGAGGAGCTCTCTAACAACTCCCAAAGTTGACTGCTTATTCACCCAAGGAAGCCATGCAAACCTGTTTACTTTTGAAATCACTTTCACACCTAGCTAAGGGGGGTTGTCCCTGCTATAAAACCCCATCTCCCCCATCCTCTAGAGAACCTTTTGTCAAACCATTCAGCTACGAGCTTATGCAGCAAGACTGCTAGAGAGATCCGAGAGATCTTGCTACCTTTGCTCTTGTGAGTTCATTCGGATTCGTGAGAAGGAGCCTCTGGTTCCCCCTAGTTCGTGCTCTACAGTTCTGGCCGTTTTGTGTGGATTAGTCCCGGTTTGTGGTTTTGTGATTGTTTGGACAGCGGGTTGGAGTTCTTGTAGCTTCGGTCAGCCATCCTCAACATACGGGTTGCATCCAACCTTGGCAGGTATAAAGCTAGTTATCCGGCTGCTTGCAGCTAGTTATCCCTTCCGATTCGATCCTGCGACGTGAAGATCGGGCCACCCTAGGGCGTGAACTCAGTCATCGGGCTCCCACCTATCGTCTTTTCTTACTCTCAATATATGGAATTGTGGAAAGTGGACACTCTTCCTCACATTTAGTGGAGTCACTCAGCTTGCTTTTCTTATCACTCTCAAGTTGTGGGATTTTGGATTGTGAACTCTCTTCCTCACATGAAATTTGTGGCACATGTTTCTGGGACATTGGGACAATAGTGGTGGTCAAGATGGCAACATTAGGAACGAGCTTCTCATGTAAACTTGGGCTATGAATCACCGGAGTCGGTTCATCAAACATGGTCATGCTTTGCAGTGGCTTGTTTTTGTGTCAATGGGTGCCACAACTTCTCCCTCGAGCATGACATCCTTGTTGCACTTTAGGAGCAGCAGTGACATGCCCACGAGAAGCAACACCATGCCCTCGAGCATGTCCTCCTTGCTGCACTTCTTGAGGAGTAGTGGCACACCCACGAGCAGCTTCATGCTCTCGAGCATGTCTTCTTTGTTGCACTTCATGAGCAACAGGGTATTGTCGGTCTCGAACCCCGTCACCACTTGCTCGAAGACGCTCGTTAAGCCTCCTTCGATATTCTTGAACAATGTTCCGTAATTCCAGAAACTCAGCACGTGTCACCGGGGCATCTTCTTCCCAATGGTTTTCTCCATGAACACTCGATCTAGATCCTGCCATGTTAGTAAGGCCAAAAGTGGAATAGGATAATTTTGTGGAATCACACAACCTCACCTCTTACTCACCAAAGTTCTTATGAGTTCACATCAGATTGTGCTTCTCTCGGATGTGTTAAAGCGATTGAAAGACAGGGATCAAAGAACTAGCTTTGTTTTTTGGTGGAGCTGGGTGGGGTAAACAAAAAGGGGCTTGTGCTGAAATCAAGTTGATGCAAACCAAGAAAAAATATGTGGATGGATCTGCTGCACCTTTGCACCAAGATTGAAAAACACGACACACAAGCTTCTGAAATTTTTTCTATCAAGCTAAAACTTTTGGATCTTACACAATAATTTTTCTTTCTCTCTTGACTTTTTTTTTCTGCCACTATTTTTTTTCTCTCTTTTTCCAAAGCACAACAACCAAATCTGAAAGCAATTATGAAGATGAACTTGGTGCAGATCTAAAAGATGAAGAACATGCAAGGTATGCAACAACAAGATCTCAGCACCAACAAGGCTTGGATTTATTTTTGGTGGGGCTTTGGACTTCTAGGACAAAAAATATAGCATGAAAAACACTCGAAGATAAACTTAGATAACAGATCCTACCGTGTCAACGAAGGCTCTGATGCAAGATGATAGGTGGGAGCCCGATGAACGAGTTCACGCCCGAGGGTGGCCCGATCTTCACGTCGTAGGATCGAATCAGAAGGGATAACTAGCTGCAAGCAGTCGGGATAACTAGCTTTATACCTGCCAAGGTTGGATGCAACCCGTACGTTGGGGATGGCTGACCGAAGCTACAAGAACTCCAACCCGCTGTCCGAACAATCGAAGATACACAAACCGGGACTAATCCACACAAAACGGCCGGAACCGTAGAGCACGAACTAGGGGGAACCAGAGGCTCCTTCTCGCGAATCCGAATGAACTCACAAGAGCAAAGGTAGCAAGATCTCTCGGATCTCGCTACCAGTCTTGCTGCATAAGCTTGTAGCTGAATGGTTTGACAAAAGGTTCTCTAGAGGATGGGGGAGATGGGGTTTTATAGCAGGGACAACCCCCATTAGCTAGGTTTGAAAGTGATTTCAAAAGTAAACATGTTTGCATGGCTTTCTTGGGTGAATAAGCAGTCAACTTTGGGAGTTGTTGGAGAGCTCCTCGGAAATTCGCGAAGTCTTGACAGCCTGGACACCTTCCACAAGAATGACTAGTACTTTTGACTCACAACTCCAAATGATGTGAGGTTTTTTGCATTGGAAAGATAATTTGATTTAGCTTCTGTTGATGTACCCCTATGGCACCGTCTTTCCACCATATGGGTGTGGCACAACAAAACATCAGAGGTAAATACTGACAGCATCAGCTTCTCCAAACTTGTTCCTCCAAACTGGTTGCTTCAAGAGCTCATAGGTTGTTGGATTTCTTCCATGTGATACCTAAGTTCAACCAAAAATAATGGAGATGAAGGTGCAGCCATGTATTCAAGATTATAGTATGAACTTAAGTTAGCATTCACCTGGCCATATGTTTGCTTGATTCGGCTTAGTAATTCTTTCCAACTAAATTGTGCACTTTTCTGAAATGTCATGTATGATGTACCCATGTGCTTATCAGATTAGCTCCTGTCTCCCTATGAGAATGCCATCCATTGCACTCACGCTTATCTTGCACATTTTATAATATCCACTTTCACTTGTCTATGAACAATCTAAGCGTTCCAAGTAGTCCATATCCGCGGACGCGACTATTCGAATAGATCATTAATTACCATGACTCAAAGGAACCCGTCGCCGTCCCATCACCAACGTTCCCTCTTGGAACACGTATCCACGTCCGTTCCGGACACTATGCCATGTCGTGTGTCACCCGGACACACGCGCCATGCACCACCTGCCCGTTTGTAGAGTACTGGAGGCCGCGGGTAGCGCTGACCAGAGGGGTGGGCTATGATGCGGCAGGTAAGTGGCCTGGTGTACCGGGTCACCCGTTTGGTGACTCAGGAACCTTGCACACATTGTTTGGGGATGTAGTGGAAACCTCGGCCGGATTTCCTTGCGGATGGAACCCGAATAGGCGATAAACCTGGACTAGAGACTTGTGTGGTTGGTTAGGTCGTGGCCTACACCCACGTCGGCTTTCGCTTCAATTCTGCTGAGCACATGCCGTGTGCAGACGCTAAGTGGTGGAAACATGTGTGAAGAAGTACACCCCTGCAGGGTTATATATATGATCTAAAATGTCATGCGGTACTTACCGGAGTCCTGCTAGCTTGCTACAACCCGTTTTCACTCGCTGTTGACCGACACGTGCATTGTTGGGTCATGTATGGTTGTCCCTATAAGTTTGTGCCACCTTGGGTTTATGACTAGTCACGTCGGCCCGGGTTCTCTGTCATATGGATGCTAGCGACACTATCATATACGTGAGCCAAAAGGCGCAAACGGTCCCGGGCCAGGTAAGGTGGCACCCGTGGGGATACCGTGCGTGAGGCCGCAAAGTGATATGATGTGTTACATGCTAGATCAGTGTGACTTAGCATTAGGGTCCTGACAGCTTTGGTATCAGAGTGATCAAGGGGGTTTTGCTTTCCTGTCACTTCTAAAGATAGTATAGCTCTTCATCGCTGTCATCAAACTCATCGTCGGAACAATGTCTACTGAGGGGGAACAACACCGACAAGCAGAGAAGGAACACAATCAATGCAATGCAACAATATGATGCATGGATGTGACATGTCAATATGTTGTCATTTGAGCTAATGCAGCTAGCAACAGAACGGTTGAGTTGATTTGAACCAAAGGTTCAAATTGAAATTCAAACTATGAATTTCCAAAGGGCATTAACATGTTTTGATCTATACAACAAGGTTAAGTTGCTTTGTCATGCATGAAACCAGTACCAACGGATAGATTGGATTTTTCTGATAATTTTTCATATATAAATCTTTTCATCTGAGTTATAGATTATTTTCAATGATTTTTAGAAGTTTAAGCAAATTTCTGAAAATAAATGAATCATTTAGATTTATTTAAATTCCAGAAAAAGTTTACAGCATCAGCATGACATAGGTGTGATGTCAGTGAGTCAACAGGGGTTGGTCCAGGTCAAACCTTGTACTGACCAGACCTCAAACGGTCAAGTCTCTGTGCATCAATGTCTTCCCTAGATCGGTAATACTGACACACACAGTACTCGAGAAATTATAACAGAGTTTCAATCACGTACTTATTACATCAAGTCCTCATAATGAGTATGATTACAAAAATAATGGCTGAAGGCCATCTAAACTAGATAACTACGGAAACTTCGAAGGTAAATGAGTCCATCAACTCCAACGGCATAGCTGAGTGCAAAACAACGACCTATCACACCTTATTCGTTGTCTGAGTAGTCTGCAACATAAGATGTTGCAGCCTGAAATGGGTCAACACATGGAATATGCTGGCATAGTTACACTGTAAAGCAATGATAATGCAATAACTATATCTACATGCAATATTTGGCTGGTGGAGGCTGTAAGTTTCATGGTTTTGCATAAAGCTAGTTTTCCCCTACAACAAAGGAATAAATTTATTTAACTACTCCCATGTTGCCCATTATTTGAGAAGGTAACCCCAACTCAAATCCCAATTACAAATGTCATCATTAACCCAACATCATAATTAATAAAAGTAATGTGATGAGATCACTGATGACCCGCAAGTATACGGGATAGTTGTAGACTCTTTCGATAAGTAAGAGTGTCGAACCCAACGAGGAGCTAAAGGTAGAACAAATACTCTCTCAAGTCCTATCGGCCACTGATACGACTCTACGCACGCTTGACGTTCGCTTTACCTAAAATAAGTATGAAACTAGAAGTACTTTGTAGGTGTTATAGCATAAGCTTGCAACAAAGTAAAGAACACGTAAATAAAGACTAGGGGCTATTAAGATAAAGACACAACTAAATTAGTAAAAGTAAAGAGCTTTTGTCAACAAGAAAGTTATTTGTCCCTAGGCAATCGATAACTAGACCGATAATCATTATTGCAATTTTATTTGAGGGAGAGGCATAAGCTAACATACTTTCTCTACTTGGATCATATGCACTTATGATTGGAACTCTAGCAAGCATCCACAACTACTAAAGATTCATTAAGGTAAAACCCAACCATAGCATTAAAGCATCAAGTCGCCTTTATCCCATACGCAACAATCCCTCTTACTCGGGTTTGTGTTTCAGTCACTCACCAACCCACTATAAGCGAATCATGAACGTATTGCAACACCCTACAGCGGGAATCCCTCATGCTTGCGTGACACGGAGGGCACCATAGGACAGCACCAATAATAAAACATACAACTCAAACCAATCACGATCATCAAATAGCCATTAGGACAAAACAGATCTACTCAAACATCATAGGATGGCAACACATCATTGGAGAATAATATGAAGCATAAAGCACCATTTTCAAGTAGAGGGTACAGCGGGATGCGGGAGAGTGGACCGCTGTAGATAGAAGGGGGAAGGTGATGGAGATTGTGACGCCCCCGATTCAATCGTACACTAATCATGCACGCAAACGTGTACGATCAAGATCAGGGACTCACGGGAAGATATCACAACACAACTCTAAAAACATAAATAAGTCATACAAGCATCATAATACAAGCCAGGGGCCTCGAGGGCTCGAATACAAGTGCTCGATCATAGACGAGTCAGCGGAAGCAACAATATCTGAGTACAGACATAAGTTATACAAGTTGCCATAAGATGGCTAGCACAAACTGGGATACAGATCGAAAGAGGCGCAGGCCTCCTGCCTGGGATCCTCCTAACTACTCCTGGTCGTCGTCAATGGGCTGCACGTAGTAGTAGGCACCTCCAGTGTAGTAGGGGTCGTCGTCGACGGTGGCGTCTGGCTCCTGGGCTCCAGCATCTGGTTGCGACAACCAGAAAGAAAGGAAAGGGGGAAAAGGGGGGGGAGAAGGCAACCGTGAGTACTCATCCAAAGTACTCGCAAGCAAGGAGCTACACTACATATGCATGGGTATATGTGTAAAGGGCCATATCAGTGGACTGAACTGCAGAATGCCAGAATAAGAGGGGGATAGCTAATCCTGTCGAAGACTATGCTTCTGGAAGCCTCCGTCTTACAGCATGTAGGAGAGAGTAGATTGAAGTCCTCCAAGTAGCATCTCCAAGTAGCATCTCCAGTAGCATCGCATAGCATAATCCTACCCGGCGATCCTCTCCTTGTCGCCCTGTTAGAGAGCGATCACCGGGTTGTAGCTGGCACTTGGAAGGGTGTGTTTTATTAAGTATCCGGTTCTAGTTGTCATAAGGTCAAGGTACAACTCCGGATCGTCCTTTTACCGAGGGACACGACTATTCGAATAGATAAACTTCCCTGCAGGGGTACACCACATAACCCAACACGCTCGATCCCATTTGGCCGGACACACTTTCCTGGGTCATGCCCGGCCTCGGCAGATCAACACGTCGCAGCCCCACCTAGGCACAACAGAGAGGTCAACACGCCGGTCTAAATCCTATGCGCGTAGGGGTCCGGGCCCATCGCCCATTGCACACCTGCACGTTGCGAGGGCGGCCGGAAGCAGACCTAGCCTCCCTTATACAAGAGTAGGCGTTCCAGTCCAATCCGGCGCGCGCCGCTCCGTCGCTGACGTCAAGAAGGCTTCGGCTGATACCACGACGCCGGGATACCCATAACTACTCCCGCGTAGATGGTTAGTGCGTATAGACCAAATGGCCAGACTCAGATCAAATACCAAGATCTCGTTAAGCGTGTTATTATGAAGCAACCGCGGACGCTGACCAGGGCCAGGCCCACCTTTCACCTAGGTGGTCTCAACCTGCCCTGTCGCTCCGCCACAAAGATCCACACAGAGGGCCGTCGGGACAAAGGTCCTTTCAGCCCCCAATCCGTGAATCACTCGCGGGTACTCTTCGAGCAGACCTGACTTTAGTCACCATCTGTAGTATGTATGTATGTATGTATAGTATATACCCGTGATCACCTCCCAAGTGATCACGGCCCAATAGTATAGCAAGGCAGACTGACAAGAATGTAGAGCCAATGATGATAAACTAGCATCCTATACTAAGTATTTAGGATTGCAGGTAAGGTATCAACAGATGTAGCAACAATGTCAGGCTATGCATCAGAATAGGATCAACGGAAAGCAGTAACATGCTACACTACTCTAATGCAAGTAGTATAGAGGAGAATAGGCGATATCTGGTGATCAAGGGGGGGGGGCTTGCCTAGTTGCTTTGGCAAGAAGGAGGGGTCGTCAACTCCGTAGTCGATCGGGGTACCAGCAGCAGCGTCAGCCTCGTAGTCTACCGGAGAGAAGAGGGGGAAGAAACAATAAATACAATGCAATCAAAGCATCACAAAGCATAACATGTCAATACGCGGTGCTAGGTGTGCCCTAACGCAGTGCGAGGTGATACCAGTGAAGGTGGAAAACATCCGGGAAAGTATTCCCGGTGTTTCGCGTTTTCGGACAGATGAACCGGAGAGGGAAAGTTGCGTGTTTGCTATGCTAGGGATGTGTGGCGGATAAACGGACTGCGTATTCGGATTCGTCTCGTCGTTCTGAGCAACTTTCATGTACAAAGTATTTTCATCCGAGTTACGGATTATTTTATATTCATTTTTAAAGATTTAATTCATTTTTAGAATTAACAGAATTAATTTAATTAGGAAATGCCATTATGACATCAGCATGACATCAGGGTGATGTCAGCAGTCAACAGTCAGTTGACTTGGTCAAACTGATGCGTGGGTCCCATTGTCATTGGCCGAGATTAACTAAAACAGATTAATTAGTTTAATTAGTGATTAGGTTAATCTAATCAGGTTTAATTAACTTAATTACTCACTTAATTAATTAATTAATTAATAATTTTATTTATTACTATTTTTTTAAGTCTTTTTTTTAAACATTCCGGGGCTGGGCCTCGACTGTCATTGGGCCAAGGGCCTTAGCGGGTGTGGGGTTTACGGGCGCCGGGCGTGGGCACCCGAACAGGCGAGTCCCGAGCGGAGCCAGCCGGGGCGCCGCGGGTGGCTCGCCGGAGCGCGACCACAGCGAGCAGATGAGGGAGGGCGCAAGGAGGAGCCGAGGCGCGTGAGAGGAACGGCGGAGGCAGGGGCACGGGAGCACTCCGCGAGAGGGCGCGCCACGCACGAGTGGGCGAGCGCGGGGGTTGCAGTGGTGGTGGCGGCAGCCCCGCAGCACAGCAGCAGCTGCTGCAGCTCGTGGCGGGGCACGACCAGGAGCAGCAAGGGAGGCGACGGCGTGTCGGCGTTGGGGCGGCGAGCACGACGCGGACAAGGTGGCGCAGGTAGAGCCGTGCCGGAGCTGCGGCGAGCAAGGGGAAGGGTCCACGGGCGCGGGCCGGCAGCAGGGAGGCTGAAGGAGTCGGGGCGCGGAGCTACGGTGCTAGGCGACGGCGGGATTGGCAGGTGCGGTGCGCGGGCACGGCGCGGTGAGCGCGCACATGGGACGGCGGGCATGGCGACGTCCAACACAGGGAGAGGAAGAGGGGAGAGGCCGGGGCCTCACCGGCAGTGTAGGGACTGGGCAGCGGTGGTTGAGGGGGGTGACGGGGACGACGATGTAGAGGAAGCAGGCCGGTGGGGGAGCGCCAGCGACGGGCGGCGGGGCGACGGAGTCCGGGTGCGGGGCGTCGGCATCGACAACCTCCTCCTCGATCCCGATCCAAATCGGGGGAGAGGGGGAAGATATTTTCGGGGAGCGTGGGGGTGTGACGGTTAGGGTTTGGGGGGAGGGAGTGGATAAGGAAGTGGTGGGAGGGTGGCCGGTTGGGCCGGTAGGCTAGTCGGGCGGCCTGGTGGGCCGAAGCCCAAGGGGTCGGGGGGGCTTTCTCCTTTTCTTTGTTTTTTTTGTAATGTCTTTTCTTTTATTTATTTTCTTTTCTGTTTTATTTCAATTTAAATCATTTAGGCATTTTATAAAAATGTGTTTGCTTTATTATAGTTACCCTTGTAATATCCGACACCCACCGAACATTTTTTTTCAACTTTTGAAAACTTTTATTGTTGACATTAATTTGAGTTTGAATTTTGAAGCGGTTTCGAATTAACCCGAGATTAACTACAGTGCCAGAGGTGACGTGGCACCATTAACGTGAGATTACTGTAGCATGATTATCCGGGCGTCACAATTCTCCTCCACTACAAGAAATCTCGTCCCGAGATTTAAGAGGTAGTGAAAGGGGGGAAGGTTTGGTAACGAATCTAGCGGGTCTTCTCATCCTGGCTTGCTCTTCTTGAAGAGGCCGGTCCAATACATTGATGTCTTCATTTGTCTGCTTCAGGTCATCATGATGAAGTCGGCGTCCTTTCTTCAGGAACCCCATCGTACTTACGAAAGAATAAAGGGTGTGGATACCGGGAGAACAGACCTCTGCAAGGTCGACAATCTGTTCGATAACATCGAGGAAGGTGGCGAAAGTAACTCTTGAATTGAAACTTTAGAAAATATCGAGAGCGAATTAAGAAGGTATCATGAGAAGTTTATAGCGGGTAGGCAATCGTTCGATGCCTGAAATAGGGCGTGAAAAGGGATTCAAAGCAATGGGAATAAGTATTGTGTCTGATACCAGAATTGATGATCTCTTGGAAGGTGGCTCGTGAATCACATACGAGGCCAAGTACGAGGAATTAACTTTGGAAACCGGGGGTGTATAGGAGAGTCAGTTCGATCTTGGGACCTGTGGGTTATGGGCCCACCATGTGGGTTAAAAATAGGGAGGGTGATGTCCTCTTGCATGGTCATGATAACAAGGCATGTCAGAAAATAGTCTGTCAGTTATGTCGATAACAACATCGGTACCAAGGACGGGGAACGAAGAGAGCAATTTTCCTGCTTGTTGAACGAGGCGAACCAATTGGCAAAGTTATCACCCATCGATGGTTACCGAAATGTCATCAACAATAGTAACGGGATCTTACTGACAGAGTTGTACACCGATGTGTTTGCACAAGCAGGGAATTATTACTGCTTATATCATATAGACCATAGAAAGGGTTTAAACAAACCAATGGAAGGGGAAAAGTGTCTATCAGATTTAATCAGAACAATGGAAAGAATAGTGTGTTTAAACACATAATTCAGGGGTATATCCTTCCCAAGGACAAGTAGAGCATGATATCCATAACATGATATAACGTAGAAAACCATTTAGGTTAGGGGAGAGGAACTTTATGACATCACCGAAACAACGGTGTTTGAAAAATTGATAAAGGAAATTTGGCATGGTGCTTCAAATGTTCTTATCGATGATCAGAGTACCACAGACATGCTTCGAGATAGCATTGCAATGGTCTTTAAGCAAATGTCAGACTTGGATATACAAAGGATTCATCAGGAACAACTTATAGAATAAGTCGTACAATTTCCTCATGGAAGAATGGTTAACCTTGTTAAAAAGGGAACTATAACAATAGGCCCTCCGGGTAGGTGTGTTAGGATGACATCACCTTATCGGGTTAAAGACCAATGTTATAACTCTTGGAAATATGTTCCAACCATATGACCGAGATTTAGATCTGATTGGTGTTAGGATACCTCAGAGTCAGGATGCCTGAGAAGAGAAAGGTGCGACACAAATTGTCGAGGTGACACTGTAAGATTCTCGGGAAATGAACTATGAAAGCAAACTCCGAATCATGAGTTCATCATTAAACCAAGGAGAGGGTGAGGAGGTGGCTGATGAACTCAGCGACAATTCATCGAGATTTCCAAAAATGGATTTCCACAATTATGTGAACAAGGAGATAACATCTGTCAGATAAAATAATATAATGGGGTATGCTTGAGGAACACATACACAATTAAACATTGGTTGAAAAGTGCACCCGAAATATGGGTTGGGTTGCACGACCAATGTCAGAATGGTGAATCAATAACCAATAGCCTGAGGATGAGCTGTCGGCCATTAACTTCAAAGCAATAGGGTTGCTAGGAGTACAGAATCCAAGCAGCACCGTTCACTTGCTAGTATTCCGGTTAGAATCAACATTGGGACCAAGAAAGAATAGTGATGGTGAGAAGTATCACTATACCAAGAGATTTTAAGAGGCGGAGCAATTCTCACAACCTTCTTGACATAAAAGATGGTAATACTTCAAGGTGAAGAAGAACAAATGCTGGGTAGCAAGGAACTCAAGATTCAATCCAAAACATGAACATGTTTGTGTTGAGGGAAGACAAGGATGTGGTCGATGATAACACGATCATCGAGGGGCAAGGATGGTATTTCCCATCATGAATTTGATTGATATCCTGGAAGGAGTTAAAATGTTGATGATGATCACAACAAATTTTGTCGAGAGGCTCCATGAAGATGCAATCGCTCGGCGACGGCATCAAGCCAAGGGAATGGTGAAGCAAAAGGCTATTATAACCGTAGATAAGATGTCATCCCAGAATTTAGAGTTATCTCTCAAGACAAACAATATGATGGTGAAAGTTCGATGTAAGCTTAGAGCACTGTCGGGATTGTGCCCCAAGGATGAAGGACATAGGTAAAATGGTCAAGCAGTCATGTAACACCCCGGATCCGATGCGCCAGGTGTCCGCCAGTTATTCGCCTTCATTGCCATGTCATTTGCTTGCGTGTTGCATTTGCTATGTCATCATTTGCATTTTATCATGTCATCATGTGCATTTATTTTGCATACATGTTCGTCTCATGCATCCGATCATTTTACCCGTTGTCCGTTTTGCAATCCGGCGCTCCTATGTCCTCCGGCGTCCCCCTTTTGCCTCTTCTCTTGTGCGGGTATTAAACTTTCTCGGAATGGCCCGAGGTTTGCCAAGTGGCCTCGGTATAGCACCGGTAGACCGCCTGTCAAGTTTCGTGCCATTTGGAGGTCGTTTGATACTCCAACGGTTAACCGGGTAACCGCAAAGCCTCTTTGAGTTGCAGCCCAACACCCCTTCCAAAGTGGCCCAAAACCCATCTAACTCCCCTCCATGCTCTCAGTCGTTCGATCACGATCGCGTGGCCGAAAACCGCTCCTCATTTGGACTCTCCTAGCTCCCTCTACCTATAAAAACGTCTCGCCCTCTCCATTTCCGGATCATTTTCCCCCTAACCCTAAAAATCGCCCTCGCACCGCCGCCGGACACGTCCGTCCGCGCCGGACGCTTCGCCGCCGCCGCCCGCAGCCAATGGGAGGCTGCCACGTGGCGCCCCCGCGCCCACCTCGCCGCCGGCCCGCGGAGCCCATCCGGGGCCCGCGCGGGCCCAGATCCGGTGCCGCCCGGCCCGCTCGTCCCCGCCGCCTCGCGCCTCGCCGCTGGCGCCGCGCGCCGCCCGGCCGCGCCCCGCCGCCGGTCTGCCGGTGTCGCTCGCCGCCGCCGCCGCGGGCGCGCCGCCCCGCACCCCGCGCCTCCCCCGCGCCTCTCGAGCTACATCGACCTCGCCGGCGACGTCCCGGCGACAACTCCGGCGAGATCCGGCCCTGCCTCGATCCGCGTGCCCGAAACCCTAGATCCAGTTTCGGAGGTGATATTTTCGTCTAAGTCCCAGATTTCATACATTTTCATGTCATGTTCAACGCATCACATCTCTGCATTCGTAGCTCCGTTTTGCGCGTGTAATATATCAAATTGTTCGTCTCGACGAGTAATTCATTTCGTTCCATTGAATCATTTTCATTTGAGGTCATCTTGATGCCCGAAATGCTGTTGGAAGAGTGCATGTTGATGTTAATCTGCTGAAACTGTTATAACTTGTTGTTTTATCATTTTTGCCATGATTAATGTGTGCATCCTATGAGGTTGATGTCTACATGAATGTTGATCTATGCCATGCCATCTTTTCAGAGGTGTTAACCTTGTATTTTTGTGAGTTGTGTGCTGAGTGCATCGAGCTTGTTCAGGAGGGTAGTTGATGTTGCTGTTTTCCTGGCAGATTCTGTTATATTTTGTTGCTATGTTAACATGCTTCTACTAATCATTCTATGCATAATCTGGAGATGCTCTATAAAAATGTTTTGATCTACATGTCATGCTCTATCCATTCATGCCCTTGGTTGCAATTATAGCCTGCTGGAACATGTTCATATCTTGCTCTAAAGTTGCTTGAAAATGTTGCTGTCAGCCTGTTAACATTAAGTTCACTTGTTCCCATGTGTTTTCCTAGTGATCCATGCATCCTATGAACTTGCTCTTGTCATGCTTAGCTTCATAAACATGCCTTATTACTGTTGGTTGCCTTGCCATGCCATGTATTGCTCTGTGGTGAGTGGTTCAAGCTCACGAACATGCCTACTTATTGTTGTTTCTGCCATGTTATGAATCTGTAATATAACTTGCCATGTTTACATGGGTGCCATCATATTTTCCGTGCCTTTTTGGCTCATGGTCAGTAAGGGTCTTTTGATCTATGCTATCAGTAGATTCATGCCATGCCTTTGTTTGCCATGATGTGTTCCTGTAACATGTTGTTTACTTGCTTTAAACATTGCAACCTGATGTTATTTCTGCTAAAGTCTGAAACTGTTATTACTTGCAATATCTCCATGTCCTTTTGAGCATGTTCTAGTTCTTTCTGGAGATAGCTCAGTGTTCATGTTTTGTTATGCTTCACCAGTACTTCATGCCCATGCCTTTTGTTATTATGTTGGGGTGCTGTAGCATATTGTTTTGATGCTTGTAAGATGCCTAGTTGCTGTTATGGACAGATTGTTGCTATGACTTGTATAGTGTGCATGTGTTGAACCGTTGCTCCGTTTTGAGTGTGCTCTATATGAAACTTGCTTGATTTTGCACATAGCTTCATATTACCATGTTGCATCCTTGTTTTGGTGTGTTTGCTTGATGTTTGGGTGCATTTTGCATCAATGCCATGTTTAACTTGTTTTGCTCATATCTTCTAGGCCGTAGCTCCGATTCTAATGAACTTTATATGGAACTTGACTAGAATTTCGTGTAGATCATCTTGGTGCATCTTAAATTGCTGTTTAACAACTTGAACATAATGTTTATTCAGTTCTGGACCAATTTCGAAATTTGCATATGAGGACTTATCGGAATTGTTATATGTTGTTCCCGGCCTCATTTAAACTTGCCTTGATGTGTTGTTTTTGTTTGCATCATCTCTTGCCATGAGTAGCTTCATGTAGCTTGGTCATGCATCATGTTTGTTGTGCATCATGTCTTGCCTATGTGTGGTGTGTTTACCTATGTTGTGTGCTTCTTCTTGTTAGTTCCTGTTTCGTTGCGATCGTGAGGATTCGTTCGTCTACGGTTGGTTCCGCTTCATCCGTTCGTATTCTTCATGGAATTGTTCTTCTTCCTTGCGGGATTTCAGGCAAGATGACCGCTACCCTGGATCTCACTACTATCATTGCTATGCTAGTGGCTTCGTTCTATCGCTATGCTGCGCTACCTATTATCTGTTTATCAAGCCATCCCAAATTGCCATGAACCTCTAACCTTTGACACCATTCCTAGCAAACCATTGATTGGCTATGTTACCGCTTTGCTCAGCCCCTCTTATAGCGTTGCTAGCTGCAGGTGAAGTTGAAGATTTCTCCATGGTGGACAGGGTTTTGTTCGGATATCACAATATCTCTTATATTATTAATGCATCTATATATTTGGTAAAGGGTGGAAGGCTCGGCCTTATGCCTGGTGTTTTGTTCCACTCTTGCCGCCCTAGTTTCCGTCATACCGGTGTTATGTTCCCGGATTTTGCGTTCCTAACGCGGTCGGGTGATTTATGGGACCCCCCTGACAGTTCGCTTTGAATAAAACTTGTCCAGCAAGGCCCAACATTGACTTTTACCATTTGCCTCACCACCACCAATATTTCCCTTGGGAGTAATTAACCCAAGGGTCATCTTTATTATTAGCCCCCCCGGGCCAATGCTTGTCTAAGTGTTGGTCCAAACCAGAGCCACTTGCGGTGCCGCCCCTAGGCAACTTGGGGTTTCGTCGGTTGCCGTACGTAGTGTTCATCCGGTGTTGCCCTGAGAACGAGATATGTGCAGCTCCTATCGGGATTGTCGGCGCATCGGGCGGCTTTGCTGGTCTTGTTTTACCATTGTCGAAATGTCTTGTAAACCGGGATTCTGAGACTGATCGGGTCTTCCTGGGAGAAGGTCTATTCCTTCGTTGATCGCGAGAACTTGTCATGGGCTAAGTTGGGACACCCCTGCAGGGTTTAAACTTTCGAGAGCCGTGCCCGCGGTTATGTGGCAGATGGGAATTTGTTAATGTCCGGTTGTAGATAACTTGACACCAGATCCGAATTAAAACGCATCAACCGCGTGTGTAGCCGTGATGGTCTCTTCTCGGCGGAGTCCGAGAAGTGAACACGGTCTTTGGGTTATGTTTGACGTAAGTAGGTGTTCAGGATCACCTCTTGATCTTTGTTAGCTTCACGACCATTCCGCTTGTTTCTCTTCTCGCTCTCATTTGCGTATGTTAGCCACCATATATGCTTAGTCGCTGCTGCAACCTCACCACTTTACCCCTTCCTTTCCCATTAAGCTTTGCTAGTCTTGAGACCCATGGTAATGGGATTGCTGAGTCCTCGTGGCTCACCAGATACTTCCAAAACCAGTTTGCAGGTGCCTATGTTACCGAGCAGGTGACGCAACCAAGCTCAAGGAGGAGCTCGATGAAGATCTTGCCCTTTGTGTTGTTTCGTTCTAGTTGATCAGTAGTGAAGCCCAGTTGGGGTCGATCGGGGACCTTTGTCGCATTTGGGGTTCTTCTTTTATTTTGGTTCCGTAGTCGGACCTTGATTGTATCTGGATGATGTAATGCTTTATTCATGTAATTGTGTGAAGTGGCGATTGTAAGCCAACTATGTATCTCTTTCCCTTATGTATTACATGGGTTGTGTGAAGACTACCTCACTTGCAACATTGCTTTCAATGCGGTTATGCCTCTAAGTCGTGCTTCGACACGTGGGAGATATAGCCGCATCGAGGGCGTTACAAGTTGGTAATCAGAGCCTTCCCCGACCTTAGGAGCCCCACTGCTTGATCGTTTTTAGCGGCCGAGTTGTGTCTAGAAAAATGTTTTGAGTCATTTACGATTATATATATCGGAGAGTTAGGAATTCTTTTTACTCCTCAGTCCCTTTGTCGCTCTGGTGAGGTCTCCTGACGTAGAGTTTTGACTCTTCTCTTCTCAAATTTCACTAAAATTTTTTTTTAGGATCACGCGGGTATCTTGGAATCGTTCCGATGGTTTTATGATGAGAACATTGTCTTGGTGCCTCCTGTCAGGGGTTTAGTGGAAGTGTCCCGGGGAGTTGAGCTCTGAGGTGTTATCGTCATAATTTTATCATTTCAGTTCTGGAATACCTGAGTTTAGTACGCCGACATCGAAAATCTCTTTTATGCAGTTGTTGGTGAGATAACCCCGATAACCCAGTACTGAGGTGAGTACGGGAGTATTGCCATGACTCGTATAACGGATGCTTTTCGAAGGTTGAGGTACACGATTTCCGAAGGTTTCTTGGTTATGTGTTGACGGATGGATACAACTTGGATGTAGGTATTGTTAGTTTGGGTGAGATATATTGCTTCCCCTGTATCCCCAACACCAGATTGCATAACCAGAAAGTTTCGGGAGTTTATAGGTGGGAATTGAAGTAGCTCCTAGAATATCTTTCCGACAGATGCATGATATGGGATTAGGTAAATCTCTATCATATGTATTTGTTCCGGCTTATTCTGCAAGCCAAATCCTTTGTTTTGTTTTATTTGTGGTATTCGAGTTGCTTTGATGTCAAATGTTGAATCCATACCTTTCCTAAACGGTGTTCTCATATTTCTATGTGAGTGTTAATCCTTCTTGATCATTGAGGTTGTCATGTTAATTCTTTTCCTACCGGCGTGCTTCTCTTCAAGTGGATCCGATCATTCTCCCCATCCGCAAGATCATTTCTAAGTTTTCTCAACGGTGTTTGTTTCATCCGTCCCAAGTTGCCTTTGTTTTCCCGCCCTCCCACCCTTTTTCTTCAAGGACACAGATTTCTTAATCAAGTATCCATTTATTCATGTGAAGTCTCTTCATTCTTTTCAATCAATGTTCTTATCCGGTGATTTCCCATGAAGATGCTCAACAGCTTCAAGTTCATCATCCTTCATTGTTGTCTCTTCTCCGGTGGATCCTATTCAAGCTTTCGATATTCATCATATCCCTTTCCTTGTTTCGAATGCCTTTTAATACCGGTGCACCTCTTAATCTTTCATTTCTTGTTATTCATTTGTTCTGGAGTACTGAAGATATCTTGGAAGATTTGTGTTTCCATTCTTAATCCGTTCAAGCCATTTGGAGATTGTTATCTCATTCGAGCCATTTAATTCAACCGGTGCAATCTCTATTTAATATCATTCTCAACGGTGTTTTTCTTTTGAGTGGGCCCTAACCCACAGGTCTTTTCCTAGGATCTTACCTGACTCTTCTAATTATTCCGTAGCTATCCCAAATTCTTTTCCAAGTTTGATGTAAGAATGAATTTTCATCAGTCACATGCCTTCTCCAAGATCTTTCAAATTATTTTTCATTGTTGGCTCAACAACCTTGTTCTTTTTCATTCTCCCGGAGTATCTCATACAATTCATGGTGGTTCTCATCTTCATTCTCAACATGTGAAGACTAAAGAAGGATTTCTCTTAAATCTTGCTCCATTCTCTTCAAGATTCATGGTTCCAGCTTCATGCTTTCCTCATAATTGTTTTGATTGTGACAATTCTTTTCTTACCATCCGGAGCATTTCATGAGTTGTTTCCATTTCTTTCCTCCGAAGGTCATCATGTCATAATTCTTCATTCTCAGCGTGTAGCTATCGTTCTCCAAATCTTACCGGTGATTCGTTCAAATACCCTCTAATCAGTTCATGATCTCTTCGTTCTCATGTATCTAAATTCCTTCAAGTATCCTCATTTGTTTTCAAATTCTTTCCGGTGAACTGTGCCCTTGCTACTCTCTTCTCCAATTTTTATGGTGGTTTGTTCGAGATTTCACTTCTTTTGTTATCATATCAATTCATTCGTTCTTTCCTATCCTACCGGTGGTTCATGAAGACTTCCTCAAGTTTTGCGCTATATCCCTCTTAATCCTTTCTACGGGAATAAGTAGTATGCCAAATCCATTGCTTGTATTCAATTTAATTTGATGAAGGATAAGCATACAATAAATCTTATTCTTATTTCATCCAAGTGATTAATCCGTTCCTTCAGAGTTTGTTCTTGATGAATAAATTCTAGTTCCAAGCGTTTTCATCTTTTCTTTTCCCGGAGTTCAAATTTCCTCGGCCATCTCGTCTCGATGCTCCATCTAAATCATTGCAAGGATTCACCTTGTGTTTTCAAGTTCTCTTTCTTTGTATCATCCTTTTATTACCGGATTTCTTCATGGAGGCTTTACATGATGCTTCGTCAAGGTTTCCTTTCATTTTTCAATTGTTCTTCAAGATTTCTCTCGAAGTTAAGATCCGCCAAGCTATACTCAAAATTAAACATGGTGCTCAACACATGTTTTGTTTTGAGGAGCTCAAGTATTCTTCGTCTTGCATTCCGAAGTGCAATTCTTTCTACCTTATCTTTTGAGGTGGTGTTATGTCACTCTTGACAATTTCCATTCATGTTCCATGATTCATATGTTGTCAAGAATGAGGTATTCTAAATCCATCTTTTTCTCTTCGTTCAAGAGATCTTTTCGACCAATCAACTTCTTCGTTGGAGTTATCTTGTGTCATATTTCACCTAAAGCCTTCCCTTAAGGGTTGTTGCTATTTGTGGGGATTATGCATGATCCAAGTTATATCTCTATCATCTTGGTGAAGCAGTTTTCATCTCTTCATTGGTCTCAAGCAAGCAATTGATTTTGATAGTGGCAGAATTTCACCTCAAGTTTTGAGATGTTTACATAAGCCCACAACAAGCTTGTGCTTCTCGTTGTTGATTTTCCAACAACTCCATTCGATTCTTCTTTGCAAGGATGCTTTCCAAGGTCACTTGTGGCAAAAGTTGTCATTTTCTTCTCCATCCCTTTATCCTAACGGTCTAACTTCTATTCTTTCATTATGGAGGCATTGTGATGTTGTGCTCTTCACCCATCACCTCGTTTTGTGAGGATCATGTTCTTTTCTTGCTTATCCATTTAACCGGATTGTTTACAATCTCGTTCATCTCTGTTGTACTCTTTCTTTTAAATTGCTCAACCTCTCAAGGTTCTTTGGTTTCATTCATTGGTCAACGAAGCAACTTAGTTTTACCTCTTCTCTTCCTCTTCCGTTTTCCCTCCGGTGCCATCCTAGATCTCAGGACGAGATCCTCTCGTAGTGGTGGAGTGTTGTAACGCCCCGGATTCGATGCGACAGGTGTCCGCCAGTTATTCGCCTTCGTTGCCATGTCATTTGCTTGCGTGTTGCATTTGCCATGTCATCATTTGCATTTTATCATGTCATCATGTGCATTTCATTTTGCATACATGTTCGTCTCATGTATCCGAGCATTTTCCCCGTTGTCCGTTTTGCAATCCGGCGCTCCTATGTCCTCCGGCGTCCCCCTTTTGCCTCTTCTCTTGTGCGGGTATTAAACTTTCTCGGAATGGCCCGAGGTTTGCCAAGTGGCCTCGGTATAGCACCAGTAGACCGCCTGTCAAGTTTCGTGCCATTTGGAGGTCGTTTGATACTCCAACGGTTAACCGGGTAACCGCAAAGCCTCTTTGAGTTGCAGCCCAACACCCCTTCCAAAGTGGCCCAAAACCCATCTAACTCCCCTCCATGCTCTCGGTCGTTCGATCACGATCGCGTGGCCGAAAACCGCTCCTCATTTGGACTCTCCTAGCTCCCTCTACCTATAAAAATGTCTCCCCCTCTCCATTTCCGGATCATTTTCCCCCTAACCCTAAAAATCGCCCTCGCGCCGCCGCCGGACACGTCCGTCCGCGCCGGACGCTTCGCCGCCGCCGCCCGCAGTCAATGGGAGGCTGCCATGTGGCGCCCCCGCGCCCACCTCGCCGCCGGCCCGCGGAGCCCATCAGGGGCCCGCGCGGGCCCAGATCCGGTGCCGCCCGGCCCGCTCGTCCCCGACGCCTCGCGCCTCGCCGCCGGCCGCCGCCGCGGGCGCCGCGCGCCGCCCGGCCGCGCCCCGCCGCCGGTGTGCCGATGTCGCTCGCCGCCGCCGCGGGCGCGCCGCCCCGCACCCCGCGCCTCCCCCGCGCCTCCCGAGCTACATCGACCTCGCCGGCGACGTCCCGGCGACAACTCCGGCGAGATCCGGCCCTGCCTCGATCCGCGTGCTCAAAACCCTAGATCCAGTTTCGGAGGTGATATTCTCGTCTAAGTCCCAGATTTCATACATTTTCATGTCATGTTCAACGCATCACATCTCTGCATCCGTAGCTCTGTTTTGCGCGTGTAATATGTCAAATTGTTCGCCTCGACGAGTACTTCATTTCGTTCCATTGCATTATTTTCATTTGAGGTCATCTTGATGCCCGAAATGCTGTTGGAAGAGTGCATGTTGATGTTAATCTGCTGAAACTGTTATAACTTGCTGTTTTATCATTTTTTCCATGATTAATGTGTGCATGCTATGAGGTTGATGTCTACATGAATGTTGATCTATGCCATGCCATCTTTCCAGAGGTGTTAACCTTATATTTTTGTGAGTTGTGTGCTGAGTGCATCGAGCTTGTTAAGGAGGGTAGTTGATGTTGCTGTTTTCCTGGCAGATTCTGTTATATTTTGTTGCTATGTTAACATGCTTCTACTAATCATTCTATGCATAATATGGAGATGCTCTATAAACATGTTTTGATCTACATGTCATGCTCTATCCATTCATGCCCTTGGTTGCAATTATAGCCTGCTGGAACATGTTCATATCTTGCTCTAAAGTTGTTTGAAAATGTTGCTGTCAGCCTGTTAACATTAAGTTCACTTGTTTTCATGTGTTTTCCTAGTGATCCATGCACCCTATGAACTTGCTCTTGCCATGCTTAGCTTCATAAACATGCCTTCTTACTGTTGGTTGCCTTGCCATGCCATGTGGTGAGTGGTTCAAGCTCACGAACATGCCTACTTATTGTTGTTTCTGCCATGTTATGAATCTGTAATATAACTTGCCATGTTTACATGGGAGCCATCATATTTTCCGTGCCTTTTTGGCTCATGGTCAGTAAGGGTCTTTTGATCTATGCTATCATTAGATTCATGCCATGCCTTTGTTTGCCATGATGTGTTCCTGTAACATGTTGTTTACTTGCTCTAAATATTGCAACCTGATATTATTTCTGCTAAAGTCTGAAACTGTTATTATTTGCAATATCTCCATGTCCTTTTGAGCATGTTCTAGTTGTTTCTGGAGATAGCTCAGTGTTCATGTTTTGTTATGCTTCACCAGAACTTCATGCCCATGCCTTTTTTTATTATGCTGGGGTGCTGTAGCATATTGTTTTGATGCTTGTAAGATGCCTAGTTGCTGTTATGGACAGATTGTTGCTATGACTTGTATAGTGTGCATGTGTTGAACCGTTGCTCCGTTTTGAGTGTGCTCTATATGAAACTTGCTTGATTTTGCACGTAGCTTCATATTACCATGTTGCATCCTTGTTTTGGTGTGTTTGCTTGATGTTTGGGTGCATTTTGCATCAATGCCATGTTTAACTTGTTTTGCTCATATCTTCTAGGCCATAGCTCCGATTCTAATGAACTTTATATGGAACTTGACTAGAATTTCGTGTAGATCATCTTGGTGCATCTTAACTTGCTGTTTAACAACTTGAACATAATGTTTATTCAGTTCTGGACCAATTTCGAAATTTGCATATGAGGACTTACCGGAATTGTTATATGTTGTTCCCGGCCTCATTTAAACTTGCCTTGATGTGTTGTTTTTGTTTGCATCATCTCTTGCCATGAGTAGCTTCATGTAGCTTGGTCATGCATCAAGTTCGTTGTGCATCATGTCTTGCCTATGTGTGGTGTGTTTACCTATGTTGTGTGCTTCTTCTTGTTAGTTCCTGTTTCGTTGCGATCGTGAGGATTCGTTCGTCTACGGTTGGTTCCGCTTCATCCGTTCGTCTTCTTCATGGAATCGTTCTTCTTCCTTGCGGGATTTCAGGCAAGATGACCGCTACCCTGGATCTCACTACTATCATTGCTATGCTAGTGGCTTCGTTCTATCGCTATGCTGCGCTACCTATTATCTGTTTATCAAGCCATCCCAAATTGCCATGAACCTCTAACCTTTGACACCATTCCTAGCAAACCATTGATTGGCTATGTTACCGCTTTGCTCAGCCCCTCTTATAGAGTTGCTAGCTGCAGGTGAAGTTGAAGATTTCTCCATGGTGGACAGGGTTTTGTTGGGATATCACAATATCTCTTATATTATTAATGCATCTATATATTTGGTAAAGGGTGGAAGGCTCGGCCTTATGCCTGGTGTTTTGTTCCACTCTTGCCGC
Organism: Triticum timopheevii; assembly: GCA_963921465.1. NCBI lineage: Eukaryota > Viridiplantae > Streptophyta > Magnoliopsida > Poales > Poaceae > Triticum > Triticum timopheevii. The sequence continues at coordinate 235,614,220 of OY997272.1, forward strand.
CCTAGTTTCCGTCATACCGGTGTTATGTTCCCGGATTTTGCGTTCCTAACGCGGTCGGGTGATTTATGGGACCCCCCTGACAGTTCGCTTTGAATAAAACTTGTCCAGCAAGGCCCAACATTGACTTTTACCATTTGCCTCACCACCACCTATATTTCCCTTGGGAGTAATTAACCCAAGGGTAATCTTTGTTATTAGCCCCCCCGGGCCAATGCTTGTCTAAGTGTTGGTCCAAACCAGAGCCACTTGCGGTGCCGCCCCTAGGCAACTTGGGGTTTCGTCGGTTGCCGTACGTAGTGTTCATCCGGTGTTGCCCTGAGAACGAGATATGTGCAGCTCCTATCGGGATTGTCGGTGCATCGGGCGGCTTTGCTGGTCTTGTTTTACCATTGTCGAAATGTCTTGTAAACCGGGATTCCGAGACTGATCGGGTCTTCCTGGGAGAAGGTCTATTCCTTCGTTGATCGCGAGAGCTTGTCATGGGCTAAGTTGGGACACCCCTGCAGGGTTTAAACTTTCGAGAGCCGTGCCCGCGGTTATGTGGCAGATGGGAATTTGTTAATGTCCGGTTGTAGATAACTTGACACCAGATCCGAATTAAAATGCATCAACCGCGTGTGTAGCCGTGATGGTCTCTTCTCGGCGGAGTCCGGGAAGTGAACACGGTCTTTGGGTTATGTTTGACGTAAGTAGGTGTTCAGGATCACCTCTTGATCTTTGTTAGCTTCACGACCGTTCCGCTTGTTTCTCTTCTCGCTCTGATTTGCGTATGTTAGCCACCATATATGCTTAGTCACTGCTGCAACCTCACCACTTTACCCCTTCCTTTCCCATTAAGCTTTGCTAGTCTTGAGACCCATGGTAATGGGATTGCTGAGTCCTCGTGGCTCACCAGATACTTCCAAAACCAGTTTGTAGGTGCCTATGTTACCGAGCAGGTGACGCAACCAAGCTCAAGGAGGAGCTCGATGAAGATCTTGCCCTTTGTGTTGTTTCGTTCTAGTTAATCAGTAGTGAAGCCCAGTTGGGGTCGATCGGGGACCTTTGTCGCATTTGGGGTTCTTCTTTTATTTTGGTTCCATAGTCGGACCTTGATTGTATCTGGATGATGTAATGCTTTATTCATGTAATTGTGTGAAGTGGCGATTGTAAGCCAACTATGTATCTCTTTCCCTTATGTATTACATGGGTTGTGTGAAGACTACCTCACTTGCGACATTGCTTTCAATGCGGTTATGCCTCTAAGTCGTGCTTCGACACGTGGGAGATATAGCCGCATCGAGGGCGTTACAAGTCAACCTGACGATGATGATGTAGTCAATCAGCTGGGAATGACACGATCGAGTACAAACTTGTAAGCGATGAAGATTACTAAGAGTTGTTGAATCGCAGTGCAGACTCAATTCAGTTTTCGGTGTCACTGAGTATTTAATAACTCAGAGCCCATGAAAAATTTGAATCAGTGAGAATGTAGTACTTGATGAAGAACTCATAATAAGTTATGCAGTTTCATGATCATCTCGAGATACCAGGGGGTAATACTCGACAACAGACCAAAGTAGAGGTTTGACTGGGGTATTGCTCTGCAGAAGACAAGTGATTAAACTTGCACGAGAAATGGTAATTAAAGGAGAACATGGTCGGAACCACGACTGCAAAAAGGTCAGATCCCAGATTTAAGATGAACTAATACGAAGGGAATAATTAATGTAAGAGAAGCTTTAATGATAAGATCTACATCGTGTCCATGGGCATGAACACAGAGTTCAAGGTCGACTCCCACTTCTCCAAAGCATAACCTTACAGTCACTTCTCGTTTTGATAATGGCATTAGTGTTGAAAGTTTTACCTGGTGAAATACCAGATGAGTATGACCCGTGAAAACTTCCGAGTTCACATATATTAAGGAAGGCATAGGTTCAACCCATCAGGGCATCTTAGGAACATATACCACAAACTTCGGGGTAAATAATACAAGCTCGAAAGTGGAGCATTGTTCAAAAGCAGATGATACAATTTACCAAAAGCATTATATACCCATGGAAAGGCTCTCAAGGTTATTCAATATGAAGGGCACTGTCGGATAAAATCCAACAAAAGAACCGATGGTCCACAAGGGATCTGATGTGAGCATCGGTACTCAACCAGAGGAAGAAGAATGCACGGGCATCATATTATAGAACATCTAAATAATTCGATGCTTAGATAACAAAGGAATTACGATTTCCAAAACAAAGGATCAGAAGCAGTCGCTTTGATCAAGGATGGATAAGTTGGATAGACTAGAGGCACAATTGACGACAAATAGTTTGGTCGAGAACCAGCTCATGTTCAAAAATGATGTCTGAGCCGGAAAGATAATTTAGAAGGGTTGATAGATGATTGTGTGCATTCGCACACATGTTGAATCAATAGGATCAACATGACGGTGTCAAAAGATACTAGTGAATATTGCCAGATATATGGGAAGCATCCATAATGCTAGTAGACAAGTATTTGTAGAGCAACAAGCTGCTAAGGATTATCAGAGGATCGAATAGTATTTCGAAGACTTTTGTGAAACACATGAACAACTGGAAATGAGCGGATACTCGGTAAGTGTGAGGAATTATTTGCAGGTGTATTCATGAGGAAAAGGAGCTGCAAGGCAGCACACACAAACGATCCTCAGAATATCCGAAGTATTTCAGGGTATCTTGTAATAACAAGATCAAATTGGAAATGAAGTTATGGATGACAAGTGTATGAAGCTTTCCATAAGAATTTATCGGTGGTATGGAATTGCAACGACGAAGGGCACAAGGGTCTCGGGGAAACATTGAAGAGTATCTTTAAAGTTTTCTGGTGCAGCAGGCGATCATCTAGACTGGAGCGGCTCTCCGGGAGAAAGTATTTTCGAGAACCTAAAGTTAGATTTTAGTAAAATCGTTTAACCCGAATAGAAGAGAGTTCAGAATCCTGGAGTAAAGACCGAGGAGTAAAAGATCCTAATACCACCCAATGGCGACGTGGGCCCATGGGCCGCACAACCATGTTAGTAAAAGTTTTGCAATGTCTAGACTCGACTTCGGCCAAGGAGTATGGAAGGGGGATTCCTACAGGCAGTTGGCTCTGATACCAACTTGTGACGCCCCCGATTCAATCATACACTAATCATGCACGCAAACGTGTACGATCAAGATCAGGGACTCACGGGAAGATATCACAACACAACTCTAAAAACATAAATAAGTCATACAAGCATCATAATACAAGCCAGGGGCCTCGAGGGCTCGAATACAAGTGCTCGATCATAGACGAGTCAGCGGAAGCAACAATATCTGAGTACAGACATAAGTTATACAAGTTGCCATAAGATGGCTAGCACAAACTGGGATACAGATCGAAAGAGGCGCATGCCTCCTGCCTGTGATCCTCCTAACTACTCCTGGTCGTCGTCAACGGGCTGCACATAGTAGTAGGCACCTCCAGTGTAGTAGGGGTCGTCGTCGACGGTGGCGTCTGGCTCCTGGGCTCCGGCATCTGGTTGCGACAACCAGAAAGAAAGGAAAGGGGGAAAAGGGGGGAGAAGGCAACCGTGAGTACTCATCCAAAGTACTCGCAAGCAAGGAGCTACACTACATATGCATGGGTACATGTGTAAAGGGCCCTATCAGTGGACTGAACTGCAGAATGCCAGAATAAGAGGGGGATAGCTAATCCTGTCGAAGACTACGCTTCTGGAAGCCTCCGTCTTGCAGCATGTAGGAGAGTAGATTGAAGTCCTCCAAGTAGCATCTCCATGTAGCATCTCCAGTAGCATCGCATAGCATAATCCTACCCGGCGATCCTCTCCTCGTCGCCCTGTTAGAGAGCGATCACCGGGTTGTTGCTGGCACTTGGAAGGGTGTGTTTTATTAAGTATCCGGTTCTAGTTGTCATAAGGTCAAGGTACAACTCCGGGTTGTCCTTTTACCGAGGGACACGGCTATTCGAATAGATAAACTTCCCTGCAGGGGTGCACCACATAACCCAACACGCTCGATCCCATTTGGCCGGACACACTTTCCTGGGTCATGCCCGGCCTCGGCAGATCAACACGTCGCAGCCCCACCTAGGCACAACAGAGAGGTCAACACGCCGGTCTAAATCCTATGCGCGCAGGGGTCCGGGCCCATCGCGCATTGCACACCTGCACGTTGCGAGGGCGGCCGGAAGCAGACCTAGCCTCCCTTATACAAGAGTAGGCGTTCCAGTCCAATCCGGCGCGCGCCACTCCGTCGCTGACGTCAAGAAGGCTTCGGCTGATACCACGACGCCGGGATACCCATAACTACTCCCGCGTAGATGGTTAGTGCGTATAGACCAAATGGCCAGACTCAGATCAAATACCAAGATCTCGTTAAGCGTGTTATTATGAAGCAACCGCGGACGCTGACCAGGGCCAGGCCCACCTCTCGCCTAGGTGGTCTCAACCTGCCCTGTCGCTCCGCCACAAAGATCCACACAGAGGGCCGTCGGGACAAAGGTCCTTTCAGCCCCCAATCCGTGAATCACTCGCGGGTACTCTTCGAGCGGCCCCAACTTTAGTCACCATCTGTAGTATGTATGTATGTATAGTATATACCCATGATCACCTCCCAAGTGATCACGGCCCAATAGTATAGAAAGGCAGAATGACAAGAATGTAGAGCCAATGATGATAAACTAGCATCCTATACTAAGTATTTAGGATTGCAGGTAAGGTATCAACAGATGTAGCAACAATGTGAGGCTATGCATCAGAATAGGATCAACGGAAAGCAGTAACATGCTACACTACTCTAATGCAAGCAGTATAGAGGAGAATCGGCGATATCTGGTGATCAAGGGGGGGGGGGGGCTTGCCTGGTTGCTTTGGCAAGAAGGAGGGGTCGTCAACTCCGTAGTCGATCGGGGTACCAGCAGCAGCGTCAGCCTCGTAGTCTACCGGAGAGAAGAGGGGGAAGAAACAATAAATACAATGCAATCAAAGCATCACAAAGCATAACATGTCAATACGCGGTGCTAGGTGTGCCCTAACGCAGTGCGAGGTGATACCAGTGAAGGGGGAAAACATCCGGGAAAGTATTCCCGGTGTTTCGCGTTTTCGGACAGATGAACCGGAGAGGGAAAGTTGTGTGTTTGCTATGCTAGGGATGTGTGGCGGATAAACGAACTGCGTATTCGGATTCGTCTCGTCGTTCTGAGCAACTTTCATGTACAAAGTATTTTCATCCGAGTTACGGATTATTTTATATTCATTTTTAAATATTTAATTCATTTTTAGAATTAACAGAATTAATTTAATTAGGAAATGCCATTATGACATCAGCATGACATCAGGGTGATGTCAGCAGTCAATAGTCAGTTGACTTGGTCAAACTGATGCGTGGGTCCCATTGTCATTGGCCAAGATTAACTAAAACAGATTAATTAGTTTAATTAGTGATTAGGTTAATCTAATCAGGTTTAATTAACTTAATTACTCACTTAATTAATTAATTAATTAATTAATAATTTTATTTATTACTATTTTTTTAAGTCTTTTTTTTGGGCCAAGGGCGTTAGCGGGTGTGGGGTTTACGGGCGCCGGGCGTGGGCACCCGAACAGGCGAGTCCCGAGCGGAGCCAGCCGGGGCTCCGCGGGTGGCTCGCCGGAGCGCGGCCACGGCGAGCAGACGAGGGAGGGCGCAAGGAGGAGCCGAGGCGCGTGAGAGGAACGGCGGAGGCAGGGGCACGGGAGCACTCCGCGAGCGGGCGCGCCACGCACGAGTGGGCGAGCGCGGGGGTTGCAGTGGTGGTGGCGGCAGCCCCGCAGCACAGCAGTAGCTGCTGCAGCTCGTGGCGGGGTACGGCCAGGAGCGGCAAGGGAGGCGACGGCGTGTCGGCGTTGGGGCGGCGAGCACGACGCGGACAAGGTGGCGCGGGTAGAGCCGTGCCGGAGCTGCGGCGAGCAAGGGGAAGGGTCCACGGGCGCGGGCCGGCAGCAGGGAGGCTGAAGGAGTCGGGGCGCGGAGCTATGGTGCTAGGCGACGGCGGGATTGGCAGGTGCGGTGCGCGGGCACGGCGCGGTGAGCGCGCTCATGGGACGGCGGGCATGGCGACATCCAACACAGGGAGAGGAAGAGGGGAGAGGCCGGGGCCTCACCGGCAGTGTAGGGACTGGGCAGCGGTGGTTGAGGGGGGTGACGGGGACAATGGTGTAGAGGAGGCAGGCCGTGGGGGAGCGCCAGCGACGGGCGGCGGGGCGACGGAGTCCGGGCGCGGGGCGTCGGCGTCGACAACGTCCTCCTCGATCCCGATCCAAATCGGGCGAGAGGGGGGAAGATATTTTCGGGGAGCGTGGGGGTGTGACGGTTAGGGTTTGGGGGGAGGGAGTGGATAAGGAAGTGGTGGGAGGGTGGCCGGTTGGGCCGGTAGGCCAGTCGGGCCGAAGCCCAAGGGGCCGGGGGGGCTTTCTCCTTTTCTTTGTTTTTTTTGTAATGTCTTTTCTTTTATTTATTTTCTTTTCTATTTTATTTCAATTTAAATCATTTAGGCATTTTATAAAATGTGTTTGCTTTATTATAGTTACCCTTGTAATATCCGACACCCACCGAACATTTTTGTTTCAACTTTTGAAAACTTTTATTGTTGACATTAATTTGAGTTTGAATTTTGAAGCGGTTTCGAATTAACTCGAGATTAACTACAGTGCCAGAGGTGACGTGGCACCATTAACGTGAGATTACTGTAGCATGATTATCTGGGCGTCACAGAGATGTTGGTGAAGATGGCAGAGGTGTTGGTGAAGATCGCGGTGATGATGATGGCCCCCGGCGGCGTTCCGGCGCCACCGAAAGCAAGGGGGAGAGAGCCCCCCTTCTTCTTCTTCTTCCTTGACCTTCTCCCTAGATGGGAGAAGGGTTTCCCCTATGGTCCTTGGCTCCCATGGCTTGGGAGGAGCGGGAGCCCCTCCGAGATTGGATCTATCTCTCTGTTTCTGCGTTCTCTGATTCTACCCCTTCATCGTTTTCTTTATATCTGGAGATCCGTAACTCCGATTGGGGTGAATCTTTCGCTCAGATCTTCCTTGTAAAATTAGTTTTCTTGTGCCAGAAGGAGAGCGTCAACCGCCTTCCAGGTGGACCACGAGGGTCAGGGGCGCGCCTGGGGGGGGGGGGGGGGGTAGGGCGCGCCCCCTACCTCGTGGCCACCCTGGACACCGTTTCGCGTTGATTTTACTTCCAGAAAATCATAAATATTCCAAAAAAATCTCCATCTGTTTTTATCCCGTTTGGACTCCGTTTGATATTGGGTTTCTGTGAAACAAAAAACATGCAACAGACAGGAACTGGCACTGGGCACTGGATCAATATGTTAGTCCCAAAAATAGTATAAAAAGTTGCCAAAAAGTATATGAAAGTGAATAATATTGGCATGGAACAATCAAAAATTGTAGATACGACAGAGACGTATCAGCATCCCCAAGCTTAATTCCTGCTCATCCTCGAGTAGGTAAATGATAAAAAGAATAATTTTTGATGTGGAATGCTACCTAGCATAATCTTGATCATATGTCTAATCATGGCATGAATATTAAGACATGAGTGATTCAAAGCAATAGTCTATCATTTGACATAAAAACAATAATACTTCGAGCGTACCAATAAAGCAATCATGTCTTTTCAAAACAACAAGGAAAAAGCAAGCTTATCCCTACAAAATCATATAGTTTGGCCATGCTTCATTTTCATCACACAAAATGTGCCCATCATGCACAACCCCGATGACAAGCCGAGCAATTGGTTCATACTTTTTAACGCGCTTCAGCCTTTTCAACCCTCACGCAATACATGAGCGCAAGCCATGGATATAGCACTACAGGTGGAATAGAATATAATGATGGAGGTTAGGTGGAGAAGACAAAAAAAAGAGAAAGTCTCACATCGACTAGGCGTATCAACGGGCTATGGAGATGCCCATTAATAGATATCAATGTGAGGAGTAGGGATTGCCATGCAACGGATGCACTAAGAGCTATAAGTGTATGAAAGCTCAACAAAAGAAACTAAGTGGGTGTGCATCCAACTTGCTTGTCATGAAGACCTAGGGCATTTGAGGAAGCCCATCGTTGGAATATACAAGCCAAGTTCTATAATGAAAATTTCCACTAGTATATGAAAGTGATAACATAGGAGACAATCTATATGAAGAACATGGTGCTACTTTGAAGCACAAGATATGAGACTCACTACATGAAGAACATGGTGCTAATTTGAAGCACAAGTGTGGAGAAAGAGATAGTAACATTGCCCCTTTTCAATTTTTTTTGGTGGGCTTCTTTGGCCCCCTTTTTTATTTAGGCTTCTTTGGCCTTTCCTTTTTTTTGTGGGGCAATGTTCTAATGATGATCATCACACTTTTATTTACTTACAACTCGATATTACAACTCGATACTGGAACAAAGATATGACTCTATATGAATGCCTCCGGTGGTATACAGGGATGTGCAATGATCTAGCGTAGCAATGACATCAAAAAACGGACAAGCCATGAAAACATCATGCTAGCTATCTTACGATCATGCAAAGCAATATGACAATGAATGCTCAAGTCATGAATATGATGGTGATGGAAGTTGCATGGCAATATATCTCGGAGTGGCTATGGAAATGCCATGATAGGTAGGTATGGTGGCTGTTTTGAGGAAGATATAATGAGGCTTATGTGTGATAGAGCGTATCGTATCACGGGGTTTGGATGCACCGGTGAAGTTTGCACCACTCTCGAGGTGAGAAAGGGCAATGCATGGTACCGAAGAGGCTAGCAATGATGGAAGGGTGAGAGTGCGTATAATCCATGGACTCAACATTAGTCATAAAGAACTCATATACTTATTGCAAAAGTTTATTAGTCCTCGAAGCAAAGTACTACTACGCATGCCCCTAGGGGGATAGATTGGTAGGAAAAGACCATCGCTCATCCCCGACCGCCACTCATAAGGAAGACAATCAAAGAAACACCCCATGCTTCAAATTTGTCACACGACGGTTACCATACGTGCATGCTACGGGACTTGCAAACCTCAACACAAGTGTATCTACAATCAACAACCACCCACTAGCATAACTCTAATATCACCATCTTTATATCGCAAAACTATTGCAAGGAATCAAACATATCATATTCAGCGATCTACAAGTTTATGTAGGATTTTATGACTAACCATGTGAATGACCAATTCCTGTCATCTCTCTAAATAGATATAAGTGAAGCAAGAGAGTTTAATTCTTTCTACAAAAGATATGTCCACGCTCTAACAAATATAAGTGAAGCAACAGAGCATTCTACAAATGGCGGTTTTCTATGTAAAGAGAAACAGGCAATCCAACTTCAAATGATATAAGTGAAGCACATGAAGCATTCTATAAAGCCATGATCAAAAGATTTAAGTGAAGTGCAATGAGCATTCTATAAATCAGTCAAGGAATATCTCATACCAGCATGGTGCATAAAAGAAAAATAAAACCTAATTGCAAAAGATGCTCCAAGACTTGCACATAATGCATGAACGAAACGAATCCGAAACATACCGATACTTGTTGAAGAAAGACGGGATGCCTCCCCAGCATACCCAAGCTTAGATGCTTGAGTCTCCTTGAATATTTACTTGGGGTGCCTCGGGCATCCCCAAGCTTGAGCTCTTGCCTCTCTTCCTTCTTCTCACATCGAAACATCCTCGATTAGACACTACATCCACACAAAACTTTAACAGAAAACTCGGTAAGATCCGTTAGTATAATAAAGCAAATCACCACTCTAAGTACTGTTGCAAACCAATTAATATTTTGTTTTTGCATTGTGTCTACTGTAATATAACTTTTTCATGGCTTAATGCACTAATATAAATTGATAGATTCATCAAAACAAGCAAACTATGCATCAAAAACAGAATCTGTCAAAAACAGAACAGTCTGTAGTAATCTGAACATCCACCATACTTATTCTACCCCACAAATTCTATCAAAATTAGGAAAAATAAAAAAGTTGTACAGAAATATAGTGCAAAAGGAATGAGAACCATTTGACGTTCCAGTTAAAAATGTAAAATCGCGCACTACAGCCAAAGTTTCTGTCCAGCACCGTACAAACCAACAAGCATTGTAAACATCCTAAAGACAAACCTTGGCACATTATTTTTATAATACAATGGAAATGTACAAGGGGATAATTATTTTTTTTGAAAATTTTCTGTAATCAAGATTCACAAAGTTTCCGTGAGCATGAACAAAGTTCAAGGCTAGCTCCCACTTCAACAATGCTTGTCTTTCTCACTTTCACTTTCCTTTTTGAAAAGTTTTTGGTTTCCCCTCTTTATTTTTGTGTTTTTAAACTATATGAAAGCACTCAACATAAATAAATGACTCTCTAAAACTTCCGGGTTGTCTCCCTGGCAGCGCTTTCTTTAAAGCCATTAAGCTAGGCATTTAGTGCTCAAGTAATGAATCCACCCGGATCCCAAGGTATATCAAAGCCAATTTTAATTAACAATGATTTGTAATTTAGTAGTGAGCACAAAGTAACATATATCATGCAACAACGAAGTCTAACTCTCTTCCTATGCATCGGCATGTCATAAAAGAACAATTCATGCACACATAGTAAAGGCCAATGCATAGTATAAACAGTTTCTTGCAATTCTATCGTGTTGGAAACCTAGAGAGGTGGAGACATAGCTCCTCTCTCATAATAATTGCAAGTAGGAGCAGCAAGCACATGCATATTATATTCATCAAAATCGTCATGTGCAATGGTAAAAGGCAACCCATCAATATAATCCTTACTAAGCGCAAATTTCTCCGATATAGTGTAGTTGGGAGAATTCAAAAAGATAATAGGACTATCATGCGTGGGTGCAATAGCAACAATTTCATGTTTAACATAAGGAACTATAGCAAGTTCATCTCCATAAGCATAATTCATATTGGCATCTTGGCCACAAGCAAAGCAAGCATCATCAAAAAGGGATATTTCAAATAAATTCAAGGGATCATAGCAATCATCATAGCAATCATCCTTCGGTAAGCACGAAGGGGAATTAAATAATGTATGAGTTGGAGGGTTACTCTCATTAGAAGGTGGGCACGTGTAGCTAATCCGCTCTTCCTCCTTTTGTTCTTCGCTCTCCTCATCATCTTTTTCATCCAATGAGCTCACTGTTTCATCAATTTCTTCTTCCATAGCTTCCTGCAAAATATTAGTCTGTTCTTGGACAGCAGAGACTTTCTCAATAAATGCATTAATATTGTAATTGTATTCATAATTTTCATAGCAATATCTAAGTATAGCAAGATTTTTTGATCTATAAACTGAATCATCAAAATCATCAAACGCTTTAAACATAGATTCAACCTCATAAGCACCCATAAAAGCAACAAATTCTTCTATTTGTTTCACATCATAGTAATCAAAGATACCATTAGCATAAGAAGCTAAGGTTTCATTATCATTGAATTTGCATGAAAAGGGAAGGTGTGGAGACTTCATCCTAGAGCAGCAAGTATAATCATGCATCAAGCATAGTTGCCTAGCATACCACTTCAATAGTTGAACTTGATCCCATAATAGTTTCCATTTTTGTGTCAAGCGATAATCCCTAAAGTATTCACGTTGATCCAACGTTACTCCCATAACATAATTGAGTTGGGTTTTCTCAGGATTATCAAAGTAGTACATAATATCTTGAACATAACGAGCATTGAGGGTTTTAGGAGGTTCCCCATCTCCATGAGTAGCAAGTACACCTATTTTTTTTTGGTATTTCGTGTTCCATATCCATAACTAAAGATAGAGAACAACTAAGAACAGAAAATAAAAATTACTTAGTGATAAAGCAAACAAGCACACACGAGAATGTTCACCCCACGCTATGACTCCCCGGCAACGGTGCCAGAAAAAGGTCTTGATGACCCGCAAGTATACGGGATAGTTGTAGCCTGTTTCGATAAGTAAGAGTGTCGAACCCAACGAGGAGCTAAAGGTAGAACAAATACTCTCTCAATTCCTATCGGCCACTGATACGACTCTACGCACGCTTGACGTTCGCTTTACCTAGAACAAGTATGAAACTAGAAGTACTTTGTAGGTGTTATAGGATAGGCTTGCAAGAAAGTAAAGAACACGTAAATAAAGACTAGGGGCCAAGATAAAGACACAACTAAATTAGTAAAAGTAAAGAGCTTTTGTCAACAAGAAAGTTATTTGTCCCTAGGCAATCGATAACTAGACCGGTAATCATTATTGCAATTTTATTTGAGGGAGAGGCATAAGCTAACATACTTTCTCTACTTGGATCAGATCCACTTATGATTGGAACTCTAGCAAGCATCCGCAACTACTAAAGATTCATTAAGGTAAAACCCAACCATAGCATTAAAACATCAAGTCCCCTTTATCCCATACACAACAATCCCTCTTACTTGGGTTTGTGTTTCAGTCACTCACCAACCCACTATAAGCAAATCATGAACGTATTGCAACACCCTATAGAGAGAATCCCTCATGCTTGCGCGACACGAAGGGCACCATAGGACAGCACCAATAATAAAACATACAACTCAAACCAATCACGATCATCAAATAGCCATTAGGACAAAACAGATCTACTCAAACATCATAGGATGGCAACACATGATTGGAGAATAATATGAAGCATAAAGCACCATGTTCAAGTAGAGGGTACAGCGGGATGTCGGAGAGTGGACCGCTGTAGATAGAATGGGGAAGGTGATGGAGATGTTGGTGAAGATGGCGGAGGTGTTGGTGAAGATCGCGGTGATGATGATGGCCCCCGGCGGCGTTCCGGCGCCACCGGAAGCAAGGGGGAGAGAGCCCCCTTCTTCTTCTTCTTCCTTGACCTCTCCCTAGATGGGAGAAGGGTTCCCATCTAGTCCTTGGCTCCCATGGCTTGGGAGGGGAGAGAGCCCCTCCGAGATTGGATCTATCTCTCTGTTTTTGCGTTCTCTGATTCTACCCCTTCACCGTTTCTTTTATATCTGGAGATCCGTAACTCCGATTGGGGTGAATCTTTCGCTCAGATCTTCCTTGTAAAATTTGCTTTCTTGCGCCAGAAGGAGAGCGTCAACTGCCTTACAGGTGGACCACGAGGGTCAGGGGCGTGCCTGGGGGGATAGGGCGCGCCCCCCTACCTCGTGACCACCCTGGACACCGTTTCGCGTTGATTTTACTTCCAGAAAATCATAAATATTCCAAAAAAATCTCCCTCTATTTTTATCCCGTTTGGACTCCGTTTGATATTGGGTTTCTGCGAAACAAAAAACATGCAACAGCAGGAACTGGCACTGGGCACTGGATCAATATGTTAGTCCAAAAAATAGTATAAAAAGTTGCCAAAAAGTATATGAAAGTGAATAATACTGGCATGGAACAATCAAGAATTATAGATACGACGAAGACGTATCAATCACATCAATAGATTCAAGTACTAGATACTCAAGATGTCCATAACCAGGGACACGGCTAACCATGATTATTTTATACACTCCGCAGAGGTTTGCGCACTTTTTCCCACAAGACTCGACCGCATCCATGATCGGATGATCGAGACATAGTCTTTCTGAAGCATTAACTCTCTACTCCGGGTAGACAGTACCACCTACATCCCTCTACATCTGCTAGTCTACCTCTTCAAGAGCTCACGCAACTTACTCAACTATGCCAGCGCCCATAATGGCTTGTGGCTCCACACGAAAGTTTCTAGCATGAATAATTTTATGATCCCTTTGAGTCTGGGTGGCATTCCATAGGATAATCACATGGGTACTCCGGCATTTCCAAAAAAAGACAACACTGGGTTCCCCAGGTGCCTCAACCAATCCACCCAGATGTATATTAAAGTTGCCACCTTAGTGTTATCCATAATTAAATAACTCTCAAACTTCCATGTGTGAATCACGATCCAAGCCCCGTCTACGAGCATGTCTAAGCAATAGTAAGCATAACATATATTCCCGGGGTGATCAAAAGGTATTAGGTTCCTACCTCAACACTACAACCAAAACCACATGTTCCCAATCCTACTCATGCAAATATTTGAGGGGCAATACTAATGCATAGTAAAAACTGGGTATAAAAGCGTATGGTCAAAGTGTAACTTGCCTAGCTGACGATCTGCAAACTCTAGAGATTTGTAGTAACAAGCTTCACACTCTGGGTAATCTAGCGTAAACAAACAATAGCATACATAAGCAATCACTCAAACGAAACACGAGAGAAAATGAGAAGAGATCCAAATCGAACACGAAACAAGCAAACGGCTTAGACTAACAAGAGTCAAAACCTAACAGCAATATTAACATGTGAATTAGATCTTAACAGTAGGTACATGTGATTAGCTACGATTCGCAAAAAGATTCAACTCAAACGGAGCAACGAAACTCAAAATACGAATGAAACAAAATCGTTTTACTAATCTGGACAAAAGTCAAATTTTACAATACCAAAATCATGTTCAAGTTGGTTAACTGAAAAGAGGGGTTCGAGACGAAGATTTTGGCGTTTGTTTCATCTAATTTGGATAAACGAGTAAAAATTTATACTAGTTTAAAGATCAGGGGCTAAAATCGTAATAAAAATAATCACGGATAAGTCCCTAGCCAAAAATAAACTAAAAAGAAAAAGACTAACGAACGAACGTTCGTTGTGTGAACTAATCCGGCGAATAACGTTCGTTAAAACGAACGAACGGACGAACGTCCGCTAAAGAAATAAAACCTAAAAAAACCAATCTGAAAAACCGAAAAAAACTGAAGTGAACCGGCGAACCGGGCGGTTTTATACCGGCCAACGGGCGGGCGGTCAACGGTGGCGGCGGGTGGCTCCGGAGGGATCCGGCGCGGGCGGCAGCGAGCGACGGCGCTGGCAGCGCCGAAACTTGCAGCACCGGCGACAGCAACGTCGGCGGTGGCTAGCGCGAGCGGCGGCAGCGGCTAAGGACGGCGGCGGCATGGGAGGCGTGCGGGAGGCGGCGGCGCGGCGACTTGGGAAGTGGGCGGCGGCCTCGGGCGGCTACAGAAAGCCCCCCCCCCCCCGAGCACTCCGACTTGGAGAGGGGGTATGTGGCGGTGGCGTCAAGTCGAACTCCGTCGGGAGTCCGGCCGCTCCACGGCGGCGCGCGAGCAAGGCGACGGCGGCTGCTGGGCTTCTGCCTGCTCGGCTGGGCCGTTGGCCCAGTCGTGCGACGGAGATTTTTTTTAAAAAAAATGCCCAAAGAATAATTCCTAATAAAATATTTTTTTTTCTAAAATGCCAAAAACAATTTTCACCCTCTAAATAGAATATTTAGAACAAAGTGAACATTTTTCTGGCCTAGAGATGCAATTTTCAAAAATGCATATTCTTCTAATTTGAATAAAATAGCAAATAAAATACCAGAAAAATCATAATTTGATTTTAAAATTCCTTCTCCAATATTTCTCTTAATTTGAAGAAGTCATATTATCTTCTCTCATTTATTTTTAATATTGAAATAATTGGAAAGAAAAATTGTAAAATCAAATTGATCCTTTCTTCAAATTTGAATTAATTTAAATATAACTTTTGTGAAACCTCATCTCCATCCTTGGGTCCTTGAGTTTCTTAAGATTTCTAGGGTCTCAACTAAATGCAAGAATAAAATATGATATGCATATGATGATCTATGTATAACATCCAAATTGAAAATTGGGATGTTATAAACCTACCCCCCTTAAGATGAATCTCGCCCTCGAGATTCGGGTTGGTCAGCAAAAAGGTTTGGGTGGTCTCTACGGGGGTCTTCTTCTCGCTCCCAGGTGGCTTCCTCCTCGGTATGGTGGCACCACTGAACTTTGCAAAACTTGATAACCTTGCTGCGAGTAACTCGGTTGGAAAACTCGAGAATCCTGACTGGCTTCTCTTCATAAGTCAAATCACTGTCTAACTGAATCGCTTCCAGTGGCACTGTATCTCTCAGAGGAATATCGTCCATCTCTGCGTGGCACTTCTTCAACTGGGAAACGTGAAACACATCATGAACTCCTGAAAATCCTTCTGGCAATTCCAGCTTATATGCTACTTCTCCCATACGTTCCAAAACTCTTTATGGTCCCACAAAACATGGTGCTAGCTTTCCCTTAACTCCAAAATGCTTAACTCCTCGAAGCGGGGACACACGAAGATATACTCTGTCTCCGACTTCGTAAACTATCTCCTTGTGTTTAGAATCTGCATAACTCTTCTGCCTGGACTGGGCTACCTTGAGTCTATCGTGAATCAACTTAACCTTCTCTTCAGAGTCTTTGATTAAATCTGGTCCGAACAACTGTCGATCTCCAACTTCATCCCACGATAACGGTGTCCTGCACCTCCTTCCATACAAAGCCTCGAAAGGAGCCATCTTCAAACTGGCTTGATAACTGTTGTTATAAGAAAACTCTGCCTACGGCAAATTGTCATCCCAACTAGATCCATAATCTAGCGCACAAGCTCTCAACATGTCCTCCAGAATCTGATTGACTCTCTCAGTCTGTCCGTCTGTCTGTGGATAAAGGCGGTACTGAACTCTAGCCTAGTACCCAAGGTTTCATGCAACTGATTCCAAAACTTTGAAGTGAACTGGGTTCCTCTATCTGATATAATGGTCCTCGAAACTCTGTGCAGACATACGATCCTGGTCATGTATATCTTTGCCAACTTAGCACTCATACAAGTGGTCTTCACCGGGATGAAATGAGCTACTTTCGTCAAACGATCGACTGCAACCCATATAGTGTCATAGCCTGAACGAGTCCTGGGTAATCTCGTGATAAAATTCATGCCAAGTTTATCCCACTTCCATTCGGGTATCGGCAATGGACGTAGCAATCCAGCTGGCTTCACACTCCTCAGTCCATTTAAACTTGGTGTCCTTCTTCAATAACTCCGTCATGGGCTTTGCAATCCTGGAGAAATTCTCAATGAACCTCCGATAATATCCTACGAGTCCAAGAAAACTCCTGATCTCTCCAACTGATGTGGGTGCCACCCATTTAGTCACAGAAGCAACCTTGGTATGGTCTACTGCTATTCCTTCTCCAGATATAACATGTCCGAGAAATCCAACTTCCTTTAACCAAAACTCACACTTGCTGAACTTGGCATACAACTGATGTTCTCTGAGCTTCTCAAGAACCAAATGAAAATGCTCCTTATGCTCCTCTTCGTTCTTTGAGTAGACCAATATATCATCAATGAACACCACGACGAACTTATCCAAAAACTCCATAAACACTTTGTTCATCATGTTCATGAAATAGGCAGGCGCGTTAGTCAGATCAAATGACATAATGGTGTACTCATATAGCCCGTACCTTGTGGTAAAAGCTGTCTTAGGTGTATCCTGCTCGCGGATCTTCAACTGGTGATAACCTGATCGAAGATAAATCTTAGAGAAAACTTTAGCTCCTTGCAACTGGTCAAACAAATCATTGATCATCGGTAGAGGGTATTTGTTCTTGATCGTCACCTCGTTCAACGCACGATAATCAACAACCATCCTTAAAGATCCATCCTTCTTCTCCACTAGAAGCACTGGGGTTCCCCAAGGTGATGAACTTGGTCGAATGTAACCCTTGTCCAATAACTCCTTAACCTGCTTCTTAATTTCCTCCAAATCTTGTGCGGGCATCCGATATGGTCTCTTTGATATTGGTCCGGTGCCTGGCAATAGCTCAATCAAAAACTCAATGTCTCAATCCGGTGGCATGCCTGGTAACTCCTCCGGAAATACATCGGGGTAATCCTTCACCACTAGTACTTCCTCCTGTACAACTCCTGATAAGGAATTCACTTGAGTCCTCTTCGGAACATGCCGGGATACATACTTGATCTTCTTTCCTTCTGGGGTGGTGAGAAATATCGACTTACTAGCACAATCAATGTTTCCTCCATACCTTGATAACCAATCCATGCCTATTATTATATCCAATCCTTGTGACTCCAAAATTATTAGGTCAGAGGGAAACACATGGCTACCAATGGTTAAGGGTAACCAATCACAGCATCGGCTGGCCATATACTCTGCTCCTGGCGAGCTTACTAACATGGGTGACCTAAGGGCTTGGGTTGGAAATTTAAACTTGTCCACAAATCCCCTTGATATGTATGAATGCGATGCACCAGTATCAAAAAGAACAAGTGCGCTAAATGCATTAATCAAAAACTTACCGACAACTGCGTCGGGTTGATCCTCAATCTCCTCCACACTGATGTGGTTCACCTGACCTTTGGTGAAGGGGTTGGGATTCTTGGCAGAACCTCCATTGCCATTTTCATTCTTCGCTTCAGGACATTCAGTGGCATAATGTCCGGTCTTCCGGCACTTGAAACGGGTAATGTGGCTCAGGTCCCTCTTGTCTAGTGTTGAAGGGTTGGAACGGTTCTGGCTGCTGCTTCCTCCATTCCCATTGCCATTCTTGGGGCCACTATGGTTGTGCAAACTTTCTCTGTTGTGCGTGTGTCCTCCATGGTTATGGCCTCCATGGTTGTGGGTATGTCCTCCCGAGTAGGGGGAATAGCGGGGCTTCTGCTGAGCTCCTGAAGTGTACCTCCCCTGTCCATACTTCCTCTTGCGATTATCAATCTATTGCTGCTTTCCTTCAATCATAAGAACCCTATCTACCAACTCATGGTAGTTGTTGAATGTTGCCACTATCAACTGCATGCTCAGCTCATCATTCAGTCCTTCCAGAAACTTCTCCTGCTTAGAGGCATCTGTAGCTATGTCATCAGGGGCATAGCGTGCTAACTTGCTAAACTCATCCACATACTGGCCCACTGTACGTCCTCCTTGGCGCAAGTTGTGAAACTGACACTTCTTCATGCTCATAGCTCCTGCGGAAACATGGGCAGTGCGGAAGGCTTGCTGAAACTGATCCCATGTAACAGTGTCAATGGGGTAAGTAGCTGTGAAATTCTCCCACCATGATGCTACAGGTCCATCAAGCTGATGTGCGGCAAAGCACACTCTTTTCGCATTTGTGCATCCTGCAGTGGTCAGCTCTCTTCCAATCTTGCGGAGACAATCATCTGCAACTATCGGCTCGGTGCTACTAGAGAACACCGATGGATTCAACCTTAGGAAATGGGCTAGGTGATCAACAGGGGATGGTGGTGGTGGGTTGTTGTTGTTGTTGCCTTGGTTCTGATTCTGAACTAGTAGCTGCATCAAAGTATTCTGCTGCTGGATCAACTGAGTGAGCTCCGGTGGAAGGCAAATCCATTGTCATGTCTCGGAGGCATCTGATGGGTTTAGAAGGGGTGAGAAAACAGAATAGAATTGGGGTCTAAGAGAAGTCACTACCCATAATGCTCATGAGACAAACACAATCAATTTCACTTCAATCAATAGCACACAAGATCACACAAAACAGTGTAACCTATGATTACAAACTCGACCATTGCTAACTTCTTGGAGGGAAATACTACTAATTACAATGGTGGTCTTCTAGAAATTTTCATCAGAGGAAGACTCCATGATATCTGCTCCAGCTTCGTCAACGTAGTCATCATCACTATCAGGGTCAGAGTCGGTATCGTTGATGATGATGTAGTCCCCTGGGTGGTTGTTCTCCTTCTTTGGCGCAGGGTCTTCCATGAATACTCCTAGCTTCTTCTTCAGGTCTTCATTATTCTCCAGTAGTATGGCAATATCTTCCCCGTATCCATTGCACATAGACTTGATCTCTGCTACCTCTTGAGCACTGCGTTGGATTTCCCCGAAGAGGAGAGGATGATGCAGTAAAGTAGCGTAAGTATTTCCCTTAGTTTTTGAGAACCAAGGTATCAATCCAGTAGGAGACCACGCACAAGTCCCTCGTACCTACACAAAACGATAGCAACTCGCAACCAACGCTTAGGGGTTGTCAATCCCTTCACGGTCACTTACGAGAGTGAGATCTGATAGAGATAATATTTTTGGTATTTTTGATAGATAGATGCAAAGTAAAAAGTAAAAGCAAAGTAAAAACAAAGCAAGTAAATAAGGTGATATAAATTGATATGATGAGAATAGACCCGGGGGCCATAGGTTTCACTAGTGGCTTCTCTCAAGAGCATAAGTATTCTACGGTGGGTGAACAAATTACTGTTGAGCAATTGCCAGAATTGAGCATAGTTATGAGTATATCTAGGCAATGATCATGTATATAGGCATCACGTCCAAAACAAGTAGATCGAAATGATTCTGCATCTACTACTATTACTCCACTCATCGACCGCTATCCAGCATGCATCTAGAGTATTAAGTAAAAACAGAGTAACACCGTAAGCAAGATGGCATGATGTAGAGGGATAAATTCATGCAATATGATAAAAAACCCATCTTGTTATCCTCGATGGCAACAATAGAATACGTGCCTTGCAACTCTTTCTGTCACTGAGTAAGGACACCGCAAGATTGAACCCAAAGCTAAGCACTTCTCCCATTGCAAGAACTACCAATCTAGTTGGCCAAACCAAAAAGATAATTCAAAGAGACTTGCAAAGATAACTCAATCATACATAAAAGAATTCAGGGAAGAATCAAATATTTTCCATAGATAATACTAGATCATAAACCCACAATTCATCGATCTCAAAAAATACACCGCAAAAAGAAGATTACATCGAATAGATCTCCACGAGAGAGGGGGAGAACATTGTATTGAGATCCAAAAAGAGAGAAGAAGCCATCTAACTACTAGCTATGGACCCGAAGGTCTGAAGTAAACTACTCACATGTAACGCCCAGATAATTATGCTACAGTAAAACTCTGCTAATGATGCCACGTCACCTTCGTTATTGTTGCTAATCTTTCATTAGTTCAAAACCGGTCCAAAAATCAAATTCAAAATATGACAAACAACAAAAGTTTTCAAACATCAAAACAAAAATGTTCGGGCAGTGCCAAATATGGCATATGTAATTATGGTGTAGAAGAAACAATTTTATAAAATACTTAATTGCCCTAAAATAAATAGAACGGAAAACAAAACAAAAAAAAGAAAAGGAAAAGGAGAAACCCCCTTCCCCCCTGGGCCGAAAGGCCCAGCTAGCCAGTAGCCAGCCCGACCGGCCCAGCCGGCCTGGCCCGCCTCCCTCGGTCGCTCCCTCCCCTTCCCTGTTCCCCCGACCAGGGTCGGAACAGGAGCGCGTCCCCGTTGCACCCCCTCGCCGGCGACAGGAGAGGATAAGGTTGCCACGCCTCCGCCTCCTCAATCCCGCCTCCCACCCGCCCCCACTCTCACCCTCTCGGTTCCTGCGCCACTCCACCTCCCCTCAGATCCGCCCCGCTCTCCTCCTTCCCATCGCATCCGAGCGCCGCCATGGACCCGCCGCCGTGAAACGCGCGGCCACAGCCACCACCTCACCTCGCCAGCGTGTCCGTCGTCTCCGCCACCGTCTTCCTCATCGACCGGTGGCCGCAGCTGGAGCTCGGAGGCGCTGCCGCAACGCCCCCGACGCCGCCGTCTTCCTCCTCTGCTCCGACAAGCTCCGCCGCCGTTCTTCACCGACTCCGGCCGCGCCCCTGCAGCTATTAAACCCCCAAGGGCCATCGTGTGCGCCGCTCGGTGAGCCCCTGCTCCCTCCTCTCTCTCTCCTACGCCCTAGCTAGCTGCCGCCGAAGCACCCGAGCGCCCCGCCGCGGATCTCATCGCCGACGAGTCTCCGGTGACCAAATGGTCACGGGCCCGCGCCGGTTGCGCTCACCACGCCCCATAGATCCTCCCCAGCCTCTCCATTTGCCCGCTAGCTCGCCGTAGCTCTGTTTCCATCGGGCGCCCGAACGCGTTGCCGCCTGCACTCGTCGCCGGCGTGCCTCCAGTGACCAAATGGTCACAGGGCCAGCGCCCGTTGCGTTCACCGCCTCGCGTACGACTCGCCTGGCCTCTCCTTTCTTTCGCTAACATGATGCCTCGCCGTTTCCTCCCGCGCCCGACACCGACCGTCCTCCGATGAGCTCGCCGTGCTCGATTCCGGCCACCACTGCCCGCGTAACCACCACCAACCGTCGTATCGTCGTCTTGCCGTTCTAACGCGCCCGACCGCGCTCGATTTGGTGCCCCATGGGCGAAATCCGACGCTTGCCCAGGCCGCGCTGCCGCGTTTTGCATCACCGGCGTCGTTCCGGCGCCGTCCATCGATGTGGCTAGGCGGGCCCCACCCCTGGGTCACTGCCAGTGGGCCATGGGGGCCCCGTTGACAGGATTGACCCAGTCAACGTGCTGACCGGGCAGCCCAGTGGCACTGACATGCGGGGCCCATGCCATAAACGAATAAAATAAATAGATAATTTGCTAATTAATTAAATTAGTTAATTAAACACTAATCTCTCACTGACTACCGGGCCCCACCTGCTAATTAACCATTTAGTTAGTTTAAACCCCCTGTTAGTGCCCCTGGCAATGACATGTGGGTCCCACTAGACCCACCTGTCTGGTTTGACTGGTCAACCAACCAGTTGGCCTGCTGACATCACTCTGATGTCATGCCTGCGTCATCAGGCATTGTTCTGGATAATGTTGTAATTAAATAACTAATTAAAATCAGAAAATGATTTAAATCTTTAGAAAATCATATCTTTTGATCCGTAACTCGAATGAAAATACTTTCTACATGAAAGTTGCTCAGAACGACGAGACGAATCCGAATACGCAGCCCGTTCGTCCGCCACACACCCCTATCATACCAAACATCCAACTTTCCCCTTCGGGTTCCTTTGTCCGAAAACGCGAAACACCGGGAATACTTTCCCGGATGTTTCCCCCCTTCACCGGTATCACCTCATACCGCGTTAGGGCAAGCCTAGCATCACGCATTGCTTTGTCATGCATCGTTATACATCTGTTTGCATTGTATTCATTGTTTCTTCCCCCTCTTCTCTCCAGTAGACTACGAGACCGACACTGCTGCCGCCCCGTTCGACTATGGAGTTGACGACCCCTCTCTCTTGCCAGAGCAACCAGGCAAGCCCCCCTTGATCACCAGATATCGCCTATTCTCCTCTATACTGCTTGCATTAGAGTAGTGTAGCATGTTACTGCTTACCGTTAATCCTATTCTGATGCATAGCCTGACATTGTTGCTACATCTGTTGATACCTTACCTGCAATCCTAGATACTTAGTATAGGATGCTAGTTTATCATCTGTGGCCCTACATTCTTGTCGGTCTGCCTTGCTATACTATCGGGCCGTGATCACTTGGGAGGTGATCACTGGTATATACTATACATATATAACATACTACAGATGGTGACTAAAGTCGGGTCCGCTCGAAGATTACCCGCGAATGATTCACGGATTGGGGGCTGAAAGGACCTTTGTCCCGACGGCCCTCTGTGTGGATCTTTGTGGCAGAGCGACAGGGCAGGTTGAGACCACCTAGGCAAGAGGTGGGCCTGGCCCTGGTCGGCGTCCGCGTTTGCTTCACAATAACACGCTTAACGAGATCTTGGTATTTGATCTGAGTCTGGCCACTGGCCTATACGCACTAACCAACTACGTGGGAAAGATATGGGCACTCGACGTCGTGGTATCAGCCGAAGCCTTCTAGACGTCAGCGACTGAGCGGCACGCGCCGGATTGGAACGTAAGCCTGCTCTTGTATTAGGGGGCTAGTTCTGCTTTCGGCCGCCCACGCAACGTGCAGGTGTGCAATGGGCGATGGGCCCAGACCCCTGCGCCATAGGAGTTAGACCGGCGTGCTGACCTCTCTGTTAGGCCTAGGTGGGGCTGCGACGTGTTGATCTTCCGAGGACGGGCATGACCTAGGAAAGTGTGTCCAGCCAAATGGGATCGAGCGTGTTGGGTTATGTGGTCCACCCCTGCAGGGAAGTTGATCTATTCGAATAGCCGTGTCCCTCGGTAAAAGGACGACCCGGAGTTGTACCTTGACCTTATGACAACTAGAACCGGATACTTAATAAAACACACCCAGACAAGTTCCACAGACAACCCGGTGATCGCTTTTCCATAGGGCAACGAGGGGAGGATCGCCGGGTAGGATTATGCTATGCGATGCTACTTGGAGGACTTCAATCTACTCTCTTCTACATGCTGCAAGACGGAGGCTGCCAGAAGCGTAGTCTTAGATAGGACTAGCTATCCCCCTCTTATTCTGGCATTCTGCAGTTCAGTCCACTGATATGGCCTCCTTACACGTATACCCATGCATATGTAGTGTAGCTCCTTGCTTGCGAGTACTTTGGATGAGTACTCACGATTGCTTTGCTCCCCCTTTTCCCCCGTTTTCCTCTTCTTCTTGGATGCCGCAACCAGACGTTGGAGCCCAGGAGCCAGACGCCACCGTCGACAACGACTACTACACTGGAGGTGCCTACTACTATGTGCAGGCTGCTGACAACGACCAGGAGTAGTTTAGGAGGATCCCAGGCAGGAGGCCTGCGCCTCTTTCGATCTGTATCCCAGTTTGTGCTAGCCTTCTTAAGGCAAACTTGTTTAACTTATGTCTGTACTCAGATATTGTTGCTTCCGCTGACTTGTCTATGATCGAGCACTTGTATTCGAGCCCTCGAGGCCCCTGGCTTGTATTATGATGCTTGTATGACTTATTTATGTTTTAGAGTTGTGTTGTGATATCTTCCCGTGAGTCCCTGATCTTGATCGTACATGTTTGCGTGCATGATTAGTGTACGATTGAATCGGGGGCGTCAGAAGTTGGTATCAGAGCCGACTGCCTGTAGGAATCCCCCTTCCACACTCCTTGGCCGAAGTCGAGTCTAGTCACTACAAAACTTTACTAACTTGGCTGTGTGCCTTACGGGCCCACGTCGCCAGTGGGTGGTATTAGGATCTTTTACGTCTCGACCTTTACTCTGGGGCTCTGAACTCTCTCCTACTCGGGTTAAACGAATTTACTAACTCTAACATTAGGATCTCGTTACCACGTTCACCCCAAAGTTGGATAAGCCATAGTTATTCTATAGGATAGTATTTTGAATAGTACCCACATTGTCATTTGACTCCATTGAAACATCTTTGTTTTTAGATGGAACCCACGAGGCAGGTCGTGCGCCACACGGTGGCCATTGGTGCCTCAGGATCACCTGCTGTGCTAGCTGAGATGATGACCTATCTCGGTTATCGCTGGCACCCTGAGTACACCGTCTATGAGGAGTACTAGGACTTTAACCAGGAGCAGTACCGTGCCATCGTCCACCTCTACTCTCGGGAGTATGACTCCACTACTGTGCTGCACACTGCTTATGGTGTTGGAGTGACCATCGAGATGGAAGTTCACGATGCTGCCTATGCTGCTCTGACATGTCTTCGTGGAGAGTATCAGGCGTTGGACACTTCCCCTTTCAGGCACATTGATATCACATCCGACGTTGGTGTGGAGGGATACTACACCGCTGCCTACTCCATCGTCACCCGAGAGCCCTTCCACCATCAGAGCCTGGTTCTGCATGCTGATGGGTTGGACCGAGCTAACCGAGCTCTTCGCCATGAGTTGTACACCACTCATCAGCACCTTTACAGGGCTCTTACGCTGTTGCACCCCTTTGTTCTATCTAGACAGCTACCGCGTTCTGCGATCTACCCAGCCAGGACCGTGATGCCCGACGGTGTCGGTTGGCCAGAGGTGGGAGGCTAATCTCCCGCACTTGGTCCTCTTCTGCCACCTGAGCGTCGGGCTCTACACCAGAGTATCCGCGGCCCCCAGGCCGCTGACGTGGACTATCAATTGCCTCACTACCAGCTGTCAGGCTACGACTACCTCCACAGTACCTCCTGGGACTGATGTAGTCTTGCTTATTAGTATTAGATGCATTCGCCGCGAGCCTGCGTGCCGCCTATGATGACTTAGTCTATGTACTAAACTCTATGTACTGAACTCTATGTCCGACCCCTTTTGTAAGATATGCCGACTACTATGTAGTATCTGTCGTGCTCCTTTCATTATGCATGTTTCATCATGAATGATTCTTGTCTATGCAAATTTCTCAATGCTGAACTACCCCTGTTATATATTAGCAGGACGGTTAGACCAGCTGGTCATGGTCGTGGCGACAACGCCCCACCACCGCCTGAGTACATGGCTGGTATGGTCCAACAGCTCGAGATGAATCGCCAGTTCATGGAGAATATGATGGCTCAGTTCCCTCGCCCCAATATGAACGAGCAGCCAGCCCAAGTGACTCTGCAGGATTTCATGCGCCTCAACCCAACCGTGTACCGCAGCTCAACTTAGCCACTGGATGCTGATGACTGGCTCCGTGACATCACCTATGAGATGGAGTCTGCTGAGGTAGCCCCTACCCGCTATGTCACCTTTGTTTCCTTCTTTCTGAAGGGACCCGCGGCTCAATGGTGGGACAGCCACAGGCATACTCTGCCAGTTGGGACAATCATCACCTGGCCAGACTTTCAATCTGCCTTTCGTGCCCGCTTCATTCCTCAAGGGATCATGGATAGGAAGAAGCGTGAGTTCCGCAACCTCACCCAGGGCAACAAAACTGTGGAAGCTTATCAGCGGGAGTTCCTGGACTTGTCCCGCTATGCTGAAGAAGACATTGCAAATGATGCACGTAGACAGGAGAAGTTCTGTGACGGCCTTCAAGCTGGCATCAAGCTCGCACTTCTAGTGCATGACTTTGCCGATTTCTCCACCTTGGTGAACAAGGCTATCAATGTCGAGACTGGTCTGCAGGAACACCAGAGCTCTCACAGGCGCAACCGTGACACGGGCTCATCTTCGGGCCTGTCCTCGCAGAAGCGTAAGATATGGATCCCAAACAGCATGTACCGTCCAAATGCACCTGCCCCAAGGCAGACCTATGCTGCACCTCGTCTGCCTCCTCCACCATCTAGGCAGCCAAGGCTTCTAGCTCCACCACCCCGAGCTCCTGTTCCCACTCCCAATAATGGTCTGTGCTACAAGTGTGGTCAACCAGGGCACCGTGCTAGGGAATGCAACCAGAATCAGAATCAACTAGCCCTTCCAGCAACTGGCTGTGGTAACAACCAGCCCCGCAACAACAATGCCAAGTCTTATGATCGTGTTCATGCCAACCATGTTGATCTGAATGAAGCTCCTAGCCTGCTACTGTGATGGGTACACTCCTCGTAAATTCAGTACCAGCATCCGTTTTATTTGATACAGGTGCATCGCATTCATTCATGTCAGAAGATTTTGCATGCTTGCACGACATTAAATGTGAGGACATGAACGCTTCTCTATTAGTGCACACCCCTGCGGGCCAATGTCGGACCTCCATGATTTGCAACGACGTCCCCGTTGAAATCGAAGGACTAGAATTCCTTTGTCTCTCCCATCGTATTGAAGTCCTATAGCATTGATCTCATTCTGGGAATGAATTGGTTAAAAGCGCATACTGCTTCTATAGTTTGCGCCACTAAGACCGTCCATCTACTACACCCTTCTGATGAAATAATTAGCTACAATAATCATCTAGTTCAGAATGCCGAGGCAAGGCTTTATGCCTTGAACGCATTGAACGTTGCACCCCTCGAGGGCATTGAAAACATTCCTGTCGTTCGCGAATTCCAAGACGTCTTTCCTGAAGAACTTCCAGGGATTCCCCTTGCTAGAGCTGTCGAATTCATCATTGACTTAAAACCAGGCACCACTCCTATAGCCAAACGGCCCTACAAGATGCCGCCGCATGAACTCATTGAGCTTAAGGAGGAAATCGACAAATCTCTTCGAAGTGGTTTCATTCGCCCTAGTTGCTCTCCTTGGGGAGCACCTTCTCTCTTTGTCAAGAAGAAGGATGGGACAAACCGATTGGTCCAAGACTACCGCCCTATTAACCAGGCTACCATTCAGAACAAATATCCTCTTCCTCGGATCAATGATCTATATGATCAACTGGCTGGTTTGTCAGTGTTCTCTAAACTCGACTTGAGGTTTGGTTACCACCAGATCCGTGTTCGTGAAGAAGATATCCCGAAGACCGCATTTGTGACTCGCTATGGATCATACGAGTACACCGTCATGTCTTTTGGATTAACCAATGCTCCAACCACCTTCTCTCGTCTGATGAACTATATCTTTATGGAATACCGCGACAAATTTGTTGTGGTTTATCTGGATGATATCCTTGTATATTCCAAGAATGAAGAGGAACATGTTGAACATCTCCGTCTTGTTCTGGAGAAGCTTAGAGAGCATCAACTCTATGCCAAGTTCTCCAAGTGTGAATTCTGGCTTCCCGAAGTAACCTATCTTGGGCATGTCATCTCTAAGGATGGTATTGCCGTCAACCCTGAACGAGTTCAAGCTATTCTAGATTGGACTCCTCCGAAGAATGTCAAGCAAGTCAGAAGTTTTCTCGGACTCGCTAGCTATTGCCATCGATTCGTCGAGAACTTCTCCAAGATTGCTAGACCTCTGACTAACCTGCTTCATAAGGGCGTCAAGTTTCAGTGGACAGAAAAGTGTCAGGAAAGTTTCCAGGCGCTCAAAGACAAGTTGACTTCTGCCCCAGTGCTTGCTCCTCCAGATACTAAGAAGGGCTTCGTCATTTATTGTGATGCTTCACGTCAAGGCTTAGGCACTATCCTAATGCAAGAGCGCAAGGTGATTGCTTATGCCTCTCATCAATTGCACCCTCACGAAGAGAACTATCCAGTTCATGACCTCGAGCTTGTTGCTGTTATCCATGCACTAAAACAATGGCGACATTACCTTCTCGGTAATCATTGCGAGATCTTCACTGACCACCAAAGTCTGAAGTATCTGTTTACTCAACCAGATCTGAACCTCCGTCAGCAGAGATGGATGGAGATTGTTGCAGATTTTAACCTGGGTATTTCGTATACCCAGGCAAGGCTAATGTAATGGCTGATGCCTTGAGCCGCAAGTCTTACTGCAACCACCTCCAGGTTCACAAAGTTCAGCCCTCGCTTGTTGAAGAATTCAGAAAGCTGAACCTCCATGTTGTTCCTCCTGGTGCACTCGCTTCCCCTCCTCCGGAGTTTCGCAATATGAACCTCCATGTTGTTTCCCGGGGTTCTCTCAATACAATAGTTGCTAGACCAGATCTTGTGGACACCATCAAATGGATACAGAAATGTGACGATGAAGTCAAGAGGATTAAACGTTATCTCGCAGAAGGAAAGCCCTCATTCTTCACTGTTGATGACGCATGCACCTTATTCTTCAAAGGTCGCCTAGTGGTACTGAGTAAGAGGGAAACCTGAATCTGACTCCAAGGGTTATGAAAGAAGCTCATGATACACCTTTGTCTATTCATCTCGGTAGTACCAAGATGTACCAAGACATTTGTCAGAGATTCTGGTGGTCTATATTGAAGCAAGATATTGCTCGTTATGTTGCTGAGTGTGATGTTTGTCGTCGTATCAAAGCAGAGCATCAAAGGCCTGCTGGAACTCTGCAACCTATCTCTATTCCTGAATGGAAATGGGACCATGTTGAAATGGACTTCGTCACTGGATTCCCCAAATCGCAGAAAGGTAATGATGCTATTCTTGTCGTCATTGACCGGCTTTCTAAAGTTGCACATTTTCTGGCTGTCAAGGAAACGATCACTGCTAGTCAGCTGGCAAACCTCTACATGTCCAAAATTGTCTCGCTTCATGGTATTCCATTGGTAATCAGTTCAGACTGTGGCAGCTTATTCACTTCAAGATTCTGGGCAAGTTTCCAAGAAGCTATGGGCACTCATCTGTCTTTCAGCACTACTTTTCATCCTCAGTCGCAAGGGAAAGTTGAACGTGTCAACCAAGTTCTCAAAGACATGCTTCGAGCTTGTGTTATTTCCTTCGGCAAGAAATGGGAGGAATCTCTCCCGTATGTCGAGTTCTCTTATAATAATAGCTATCAAGCTAGTCTAAAGATGGCCCCTTTCGAAGTGTTATATGGACGAAAGTGCTGAACCCCTCTGAATTGGTCAGAAACTGGGGAACGTCCACTCTTCGGTCCGAATATTATCCAACATGCCGAAGAACAAGTTCGCACTATTCGCGAGAATCTCAAGACTGCTCAGTCACGTCAGAAGAGTCAGTATGACCGTCATCATAAGGACATGGTCTATCAACCTGGCGAAAAGGCTTATCTTCGAGTCACACCAATGAAGGGTGCTCACCGCTTCGGGATCAAGGGCAAGCTAGCTCCTCGCTATATTGGTCCATTCACTATTCTAGAAAGGTGTGGAAAAGAGGCATATCAACTGGAGCTTCCGCCGAACCTTTCTCAGGTTCACGATGTGTTCCATGTGTCACAACTCCGCCGTTGCTTCAAGGACCCAATCCGAGGAGTGGATCATGAAGTGCTCTAATTGCAACAGGACCTCTCCTATAAAGAGCATCCGGTCCGCATTCTCGACCAAGCTAAACGTCGCACACGCCAGAAGGCGATCAAGTTCCTCAAAGTCCAGTGGTCGCACCATTCTGAAGATGAAGCCACTTGGGAACGCGAGGATCGCCTGCGTGATGAATACCCCGCACTGTTTCCATCTACCTCCTAAATCTCGGGATGAGATTTCTTGTAGTGGAGGAGATTTGTAACGCCCGGATAATTATGCTACAGTAAAACTCTGCTAATGATGCCACGTCACCTTCGTTACTGTTGCTAATCTTTCATTAGTTCAAAACCGGTCCAAAATCCAAATTCAAAATATGACAAACAACAAAAGTTTTCAAACATCAAAACGAAAATGTTTGGGCAGTGCCAAATATGGCATATGTAATTATGGTGTAGAAGAAACAATTTTATAAAATACTTAATTGCCCTAAAATAAATAGAACAGAAAACAAAACAAGAAAAAGAAAAGGAAAAGGAGAAACCCCCTTCCCCCCTGGGCCGAAAGGCCCAGCTAGCCAGTAGCCAGCCCGACCGGCCCAGCCGGCCTGGCCTGCCTCCCTCGGTCGCTCCCTCCCCTTTCCTGTTCCCCCGACCAGGGTCGGAACAGGAGTGCGTCCCCGCCGCACCCCCTCGCCGGCGACGGGAGAGGATAAGGTCGCCATGCCTCCACCTCCTCGATCCCGCCTCCCACTCGCCCCCACTCTCGCCCTCTCGGTTCCTACGCCACTCCCCCTCCCCTCAGATCCACCCTGCTCTCCTCCTTCCCATCGCATCCGAGCGCCACCATAGACCCGCCGCCGTGAAACGCGCGGCCACAGCCACCACCTCACCTCGCCAGCGTGTCCGTCGTCTCCGCCACCGTCTTCCTCGTCGACCGGTGGCCGCAGCTGGAGCTCGGAGGCGCTGCCGCAACGCCCCCGACGCCGCCGTCTTCCTCCTCTGCTCCGACAAGCTCCGCCGCCGTTCTTCACCGACTCCGGCCGCGCCCCTGCAGCTACTAAACCCCCAAGGGCCATCGTGTGCGCCGCTCGGTGAGCCCCTGCTCCCTCCTCTCTCTCTCTTGCGCCCTAGCTAGCTGCCGCTGAAGCACCCGAGCGCCCCGCCATGGATCTCGTCGCCGACGAGTCTCCGGTGACCAAATGGTCACGGGCCCGCACCGGTTGCGCTCACCACGCCCCATAGATCCTCCCCAGCCTCTCCATTTGCCCGCTAGCTCGCCGTAGCTCTGTTCCATCGGGCACCCGAACGCGTTGTCGCCTGCACTTGTCGCCGGCATGCCTCCGGTAACCAAATGGTCACGGGCCAGCGCCCGTTGCGTTCA
Source organism: Triticum timopheevii (assembly GCA_963921465.1). Classification (NCBI taxonomy): domain Eukaryota; kingdom Viridiplantae; phylum Streptophyta; class Magnoliopsida; order Poales; family Poaceae; genus Triticum; species Triticum timopheevii. The sequence continues at coordinate 235,645,892 of OY997272.1, forward strand.
CCGCCTCGCGTACGACTCGCCTGGCCTCTCCTTTCTTTCGCTAACATGATGCCTCGCCGTTTCCTTCCGCGCCCGACTCCGGCCGTCCGCTGATGAGCTCGCCGCGCTCGATTCCGGCCACCACTGCCCGCGTAACCACCACCAACCGTCGTATCGTCCTCTTGCCGTTCTAATGCGCCCGGCCGCGCTCGATTTGGTGCCCCATGGGCGAAATCCGACGCTCGCCCATGCCGCGCCGCCGCGTTTTGCATCGCTGGCGTCGTTCCGGCGCCGTCCACCAACGTGGCTAGGCGGGCCCCACCCCTGGGTCACTGCCAGTGGGCCATGGGGGCCTCGTTGACTGGATTGACCTAGTCAACGTGCTGACTGGGCAGCCCAGTGGCACTGACATGCGGGGCCCATGCCATAAACGAATAAAATAAATAGATAATTTGCTAATTAATTAAATTAGTTAATTAAACACTAATCTCTCACTGACTACCAGGCCCCACCTGCTAATTAACCCATTTAGTTAGTTTAAACCCCCTGTTAGTGCCCTTGACAATGACATGTGGGTCCCACTGGACCCACCTATCTGGTTTGACTGGTGAACCAACCAGTTGACCTGCTGACATCACTCTGATGTCATGCCTGCGTCATCAGGCACTGTTCTGGATAATGTTGTAATTAAATAACTAATTAAAATCAGAAAATGATTTAAATCTTTAGAAAATCATATCTTTTGATCAGTAACTCGAATGAAAATACTTTCTACATGAAAGTTGCTCAGAACGACGAGACGAATCCGAATACGCAGCCCGTTTGTCTGCCACACACCCCTAGCATACCGAACACGCAACTTTCCCCCTCCGGTTCCTCTGTCCGAAAACGCGAAACACCGGGAATACTTTCCCGGATGTTTCCCCCCTTCACCGGTATCACCTCATCCGCGTTAGGGCATGCCTAGCATCACGCATTGCTTTGTCATGCATCGTTATGCATCTGTTTGCATTGTATTCATTGTTTCTTCCCCTCTTCTCTTCGGTATACTACGAGACCGACGCTGCTGCCGCCCCGTTCGACTACGGAGTTGACGACCCCTCTCTCTTGCCAGAGCAACCAGGCAAGCCCCCCCTTGATCACCAGATATCGCCTATTCTCCTCTATACTGCTTGCATTAGAGTAGTGTAGCATGTTACTGCTTACCGTTAATCCTATTCTGATGCATAGCCTAACATTGTTGCTACATCTGTTGATACCTTACCTGCAATCCTAGATACTTTGTATAGGATGCTAGTTTATCATCTGTGGCCCTACATTCTTGTCGGTCTGCCTTGCTATACTATCGGGCCGTGATCACTTTGGAGGTGATCACGGGTATATACTATACATATATAACATACTACAGATGGTGACTAAAGTCGGGTCCGCTCGAAGAGTACCCGCGAGTGATTCACGAATTGGGGGCTGAAAGGACCTTTGTCCTGACGGCTCTCTGTGTGGATGTTTGTGGCAGAGCGACAGGGCAGGTTGAGACCACCTAGGCAAGAGGTGGGCCTGGCCCTGGTCGGCGTCCGAGTTTGCTTCATAATAATACGCTTAACGAGATCTTGGTATTTGATCTGAGTCTGGCCACTGGCCTATACGCACTAACCAACTACGTGGGAAAGATATGGGCACTCGACGTCGTGGTATCAGCTGAAGCCTTCTAGACGTCAGCGACTGAGCGGCACGCGCTGGATTGGAACATAAGCCTGCTCTTGTATTAGGGGGCTAGTTCTGCTTTCGGCCGCCCACGCAACGTGCAAGTGTGCAATGGGCGATGGGCCCAGACCCCTGCGCCATAGGAGTTAGACCGGCGTGCTGACCTCTCTGTTAGGCCTAGGTGGGGCTGCGACGTGTTGATCTTCCGAGACCGGGCATGACCCAGGAAAGTGTGTTCGGCCAAATGGGATCTAGCGTGTTGGGTTATGTGGTGCACCCCTGCAGGGAAGTTGATCTATTCGAATAGCCGTGTCCCTCGGTAAAAGCACGACCCGGAGTTGTACCTTGACCTTATGACAACTAGAACCGGATACTTAATAAAACACACCCAGACAAGTTCCACAGACAACCCGGTGATCGCTTTTCCACAGGGCGACGAGGGGAGGATCGCCGGGTAGGATTATGCTATGCGATGCTACTTGGAGGACTTCAATCTACTCTCTTCTACATGCTGCAAGACGGAGGCTGCCAGAAGCGTAGTCTTTGATAGGACTAGCTATCCCCCTCTTATTCTGGCATTCTGCAGTTCAGTCCACTGATATGGCCTCCTTACACGTATACCCATGCATATGTAGTGTAGCTCCTTGCTTGCGAGTACTTTGGATGAGTACTCACGGTTGCTTTGCTCCCCCTTTTCCCCCGTTTTCCTCTTCTTCTCGGATGCTGCAACCAGACGTTGGAGCCCAGGAGCCAGACGCCACCGTCGACGACGACTACTACACTGGAGGTGCCTACTACTATGTGCAGGCTGCTGACAACGACCAGGAGTAGTTTCGGAGGATCCCAGGCAGGAGGCCTGCGCCTCTTTCGATCTGTATCCCAGTTTGTGCTAGCCTTCTTAAGGCAAACTTGTTTAACTTATGTCTGTACTCAGATATTGTTGCTTCCGCTGACTTGTCTATGATCGAGCACTTGTATTCGAGCCCTCGAGGCCCCTGGCTTGTATTATGATGCTTGTATGACTTATTTATGTTTTAGAGTTGTGTTGTGATATCTTCCCGTGAGTCCCTGATCTTGATCGTATACGTTTGCGTGCATGATTAGTGTACGATTGAATCGGGGGTGTCACAACTTCATCGGAGGGGCTATGGTGATGACGTAGAAGCCCCCATGGTGGATGCCCCCTCCAGCGGAGGTCCGGAACAGGCCCCAAGATGGGATATCGTGGATACAGAAGGTTGTGGCGGTGGAATTAGGTTTTTGGCTCCTGTTGTGATCGTTCGGGGATACGTAGGTATATATAGGAGAAAGGAGTACGTCGGTGGAGCTCCGAGGGGCCCACGAGGTAGGGGGCGCGCCCAGGGGGTGCGCCCTCCACCCTCGTGACCTCCTCGGGCACTGCTTGGAGTAAGGTCCAAGTCTCTTGTGTCACGTTTGGTTGGAAAATCACGATCCCGAAGGTTTCATTCCGTTTGGACTTCGTATGATATTCTGTTTCTTTGGAATACTGAAAAAGGCAAAAAACAGCAATTCTAGGCTGGGCCTTCGGTTAATAGGTTAGTCCCAAAAGTAATATAAATTGGAAAATAATGCCCAATATAGTCCAAAATAGTAGATAAAGTAGCATGGAGCAGTCAAAAATTATATATACGTTGGAGATGTATCAGGCATCCCCAAGCTTAATTCCTGCTCGTCCTCGATTAGGTAAATGATAAAAAAGAATTTTTGATGCGGAGTGATACTTTGGCATAATTTCAATGTAAATCTTCTTAATTGTGATATGAATATTCAGATCCGAAAGATTCAAGACAAAAGTTCATATTGACACAAAAATAATAATACTTCAAGCATACTAATCAAAGCAATCATGTCTTCTCAAAATAACATGGCAAAAGAAAGTTCATCCCTACAAAATCATATAGTTAGGCTATGCTTCATTTTTGTCACACAAAGATGTTCCCAACTTCTATACCCCCGATGACAAGCCAAGCAATTGTTTCATACTAAAATAATCTCAAACTTTTTCAACCTTCACGCAATACATGAGCGTGAGCCATGGATATAGCACTATGGGTGGAAAAGAATATGATGATGGGGACTGTGTGGAGAAGACAAAAAGGAGAAAGTCTCACATTGACGAGGATAATCAATGGACTATGGAGATGCCCATCAATTGATGTCAACATGAGGAGTAGGGATTGCCATGCAACGGATGCACTAGAGCTATGAATGCTCAACAAAAGAAAACTAGTTGGTGTGCAACCAACTTGCTTGCTCACGAAGACCTAGGGCATTTGAGGAAGCCCATCGTAGGAATATACAAGCCAGGTTCTAAAATGAAAAATTCCCACTAGGATGAAAAAGACAACTTATGAGACTCACTACATGAGGAACAAGGTGCTACTTTGAAGCACAATATATGAGACTCACTACATGAAGAACAAGGTGCTACTTTGAAGCACAAGTGTGGAAAAAGAGATAGTAGCATTACCCTTTTTATTTTCTTTTTTGGGCCTTTTTTTCTTTTTGGCCTTTCTCTCTTTTCCTTATTTGGGCAATGCTCTAATAATGATGATCATCACACTTCTATTGATTACAACACAAGGATTACAACTCGAAACTTAGAACAAGATATGACTCTATATGAATGCCTCCGGCGGTGTACCGGGATGGTGCAATGAATCAAGAGTGACATGTATGGAAAATAATGCATGGTGGCTTTGCCACAAATACGATGTCAACTACAAGATCATGCAATGGCAATATGACAAAAGTAATGTATGTCATGATGATGCTGGTGGAAGTTGCATGGCAATATATCTCGGAATGGCTATGGAAATGCCATGATAGGTAGGTATGGTGGCTGTTTTGAGGAAGATATAAGGAGGTTAATGTGTGATAGAGCGTATCGTATCACGGGGTTTGGATGCACCGGCGAAGTGTGCGCCAACTCTCAAGGTGAGAAAGGGCAATGCACGGTACCGAAGAGGCTAGCAAAGGTGGAAAGGTGAGAGTGCGTATAATCCATGGACTCAACATTAGTCAAAAGAACTCATATACTTATTGCAAAAATTTAGAATTCATAAAATTCAAGCACTACGCGCATTCTCCTAGGGGTATAGATTGGTAGGAAAAGACCATTGCTCGTCCCCGACCGCCACTCATAAGGATGCACAAGCCAGGTACACTTCATGTTTCAAATTTGTTACACAACTTTAACCATACATGCATGCTACGGGACTTGCAAACTTCAACACAAGTATTTATCAAATTCATAATCACCCAACTAGCATGACTTTGATATTATCACCTCCATATCTCAAAACAATTATCAAGCATCAAACTTATCTTAGTATTCAATTCACTCAAAAGAAAGTTTCACATATCTTGAACACCAAGTATATTAACATTAAGCAAATTACCATGCTATTAAAGACTCTCAAAATAATCTAAGTGAAGCATGAGAGATCAAATAGTTTCTTTAAAACAAATCCACCACCGTGCTCTAAAAGATCTAAGTGAAGTACTAGAGCAAAAATTATCATGCTCAAAAGATATAAGTGAAGCACTATGAGCAAAACTATCAAGCTCAAAAGATATAAGTGAAGCACATAGAGTATTCTAACAAATTCCAATTCATGTATGGCTCTCTCAAAAGATGTGTGCATCAAGTATGATTGTGGTAGACTAACAAGCAAAGACACAAATAATACAAGACGCTCCAAGCAAAACACATATCATGTTGGTGAATAAAAATATAGCTCCAAGTAAATTACCGATGGAAGTGGACGAAAGAGGGGATGCCTTCCGGGGCATCCCCAAGCTTTGACTTTTTGGTGTCCTTGTATTATCTTGGGGGTTCCATGGGCATACCCAAGCTTATGCTCTTGCCACTCCTTGTTCCATAATCCATCAAAAGAATTCACCTAAAACTTGAAAACTTCACAACACAAAACTCAACAGAAATCGCGTGAGCTCCGTTAGAGAAAGAAAACAAAATACTACTTCAAGGTACTGTAATGAACTCATTCTTTATTTATATTGGTGTTAAACCTACTGTATTCCAACTTCTCTATGGTTTATAAACTAATTACTAGCCATAGATTCATCAAAATAAGCAAACAACACACGAAAAACAGAATCTGTCAAAAACAGAACAGTCTGTAGCAATCTGTAACTAACGCAAACTTTTGGAACTCTAAACATTCTACCAAAATAGGAATTCCTGAAAAATTTGTTTATTGATCAGCATCAAAAAGAATAAACGCAAAAGCACGTTCTTGTGATTTATCATAACTAAATTCGTGCGTGCAAAGTTTCTGTTTTTCAGCAGAATCAAATCAACTATCATCGTAGGTTATCCTATAGGTCCTACTTGGCACAAACACTAATTAAAACATAAAACCACATCCAAACAGAAGGTAGATGGATTATTTATTCCTAAACAGAAGCAAAAACAAAAAACACAAAATAAAATTGGGTTGCCTCCCAACAAGCGCTATCGCTTAACGCCCTAGCTAGGCATAAAAGCAAGGATAGATCTAGGTATTGCCATCTTTGGTAGGCAATCCTTCAATGAGGCATTTACCTCCTTTAGAATTTTCTTTCTTCCTAGTAATTGACAAATTTTCGGGCAAAAGATCAAAGAATTCATCTATAGCAAATTGTTCCTTAATGATGGTAAAAAGATTGGGATGGACACTTATAGATTTAAGATCCGTAGTTTCCTTACTAGATGATTCACCCTTATTCTTAGGAACATAAATAAGCTTAGTACTTTTAGTAGAAGAACTTGGAGTGTTTTGAACGGAAGAAAAAGCGGTTCCCAAGTTGGTAATGATACCCTCAAGTTTATCGATTCTTGTGGAATCTAGATTTATTTTTTCATTAACTAGGGGTTCTTTTTATTTTCAAAGTCATTCCTACCTTAGATCCATATTGGGTAATTTGATTGTGGATCTTTTTGTCAAGATTTTCAATTGATTCAATGGTAGCAACTTTATTTTCAATGGCTTCAAGCCTTTGCATAACATGCTCCAAAGTTAACGTAGTTCCATTAATCAAAAGGGGCGGTGAGCCAAACATATCTATTAAAGCATTATAAGAATCAAAAGTATGGCTACCCAAAAAATTCCCTCCGGTAATGGTATCAAGGATATATCTATATCAAGGATTAGCACCTATGTAAAAATTGCGAAGAAGAACTGAGGTAGATTGCTTCCTGGTAGATTTATTTTGAGCATTGCAAATTCTATGCCAAGCATCTTTTAGATTTTCTCCCTCCCTTTGTTTAAAATTTAAGACCTCATTCTCGGGAGATAACGGAGACGATATGAAACTAGTCATGATGACAAGCAAACTAACACACGGGCAAACAGAAAGGCAATGGGGAAAAGGCAAACGGGAAAGAGAGGAGGAGATTGGGAAAGAGAAGGCAAATAAAACGGCAAGGGTGAAGAGGGGGAGAGGAAAACGAGAGGCAAATGGCAAATAATGTAATGCGAGAGATAGGGATTGCGATGGGTACTTGGTATGGTTGACTTGCTTGCGTGAGCCTCCCCGGCAACGGCGCCAGAAATTCTTCTTGCTACCTCTTGAGCACTGCGTTGGATTTCCCCGAAGAGGAGAGGATGATGCAGTAAAGTAGCGTAAGTATTTCCCTCAGTTTTTGAGAACCAAGGTATCAATCCAGTAGGAGACCACGCACAAGTCCCTCGTACCTACACAAAAAGATAGCAACTCGCAACCAACTCTTAGGGGTTGTCAATCCCTTCACGATCACTTACGAGAGTGAGATCTGATAGAAATAATATTTTTGGTATTTTTGATAGATAGATACAAAGTAAAAAAGTAAAAGCAAAGTAAAAAACAAAGAAAGTAAATAAAGTGATATAAATTGATATGATGAGAATAGACTCGGGGGCCATAGGTTTCACTAGTGGCTTCTCTCAAGAGCATAAGTATTCTACGGTGGGTGAACAAATTACTGTTGAGCAATTGACAGAATTGAGCATAGTTATGGGTATATCTAGGCAATGATCATGTATATAGGCATCACGTCCAAAACAAGTAGATCAAAACGATTCTGCATCTACTACTATTACTCCACTCATCGACCGCTATCCAGCATGCATCTAGAGTATTAAGTAAAAACAGAGTAACGCCGTAAGCAAGATGACATGATGTAGAGGGATAAATTCATGCAATATGATAAAAAACCCCATCTTGTTATCCTCGATGGAAACAATACAATATGTGCCTTGCAACTCTTTCTGTCACTGAGTAAGGACACCGCAATATTGAACCCAAAGCTAAGCACTTCTCCCATTGCAAGAACTACCAATCTAGTTGGCCAAACCAAAAATAAAATTCGAAGAGACTTGCAAAGATAACTCAATCATACATAAAAGAATTCAGAGAAGAATCAAATATTTTCCATAGATAATACTGGATCATAAACCCCCAATTCATCGGTCTCAACAAACACACCGCAAAAAGAAGATTACATCGAATAGATCTCCACGAGAGAGGGGGAGAACATTGTATTGAGATCCAAAAAGAGAGAAGAAGCCATCTAGCTACTAGCTATGGACCCGAAGGTCTGAAGTAAACTACTCACACTTTATCGGAGGGGCTATGGTGATGATGTAGAAGCCCTCCGTGGTGGATGCCCCCTCCGGCGGAGCTCCGAAACAGGCCCCAAGATGGGATCTCGTGGACACAGAAGGTTGCGGCGGTGGAATTAGGTTTTAGCTCCTGTTCTGATCGTTCGGGGATACGTAGGTATATATAGGAGGAAGGAGTACGTCGGTGGAGCTCCGAGGGGCCCATGAGGTAGGGGGCACGCCCAGGGGGCGCGCCCTCCACCCTCGTGACCTCCTCGGGCACTAGTTGGAGTAGGGTCCAAGTCTCCTGGGTCACATTTGGTTGGAAAATCACGACCCCGAAGGTTTCATTCCGTTTGGACTCCGTTTGATATTATGTTTCTTCGAAATACTGAAAAAGGCAAAAAACAACAATTCTAGGCTGGGCCTCCGGTTAATAGGTTAGTCCCAAAAGTAATATAAAAGTGGAAAATAAAGCCCAATATAGTCCAAAACAGTAGATAAAGTAGTATGGAGCAATCAAAAATTATAGATACATTGGAGACGTATCAATCTCCTCTTCCAGCTCGTTGTTTCTCCTCACCAGTTTCTTGAGTCTCTTCATGTGGATAATTTGTTGATTCTCTTGTCGACGAATATGATCCCCCATCTCTTGAATGTAAGCTGCAATTGATCCATCCCTCCTGGTGCGAAACATCTCCCATTTGTCATCTCGGCGGCCACATATCTGGTAAATGGTATTCTCCAGCTCCTTGTGATACACTTCACATATTCGTCCAAAGGTGATATGTCCGGCCATGCTCTTTCCAATACTCTAGCTTGGTGCATCCATGTAGAAATCAATAGGCTCCGTTGTTGGTGCAAAGGTCCTCCCAGGTATCCAGACTTTGATCTTCCAGCGCTCCTCTTCTGGTACAGATGTAGAGAAAGTCCCCGTGAAGCTTGGTAATCCGATGTTCAGATACTTAGTTACTCCCTTCAAGTGCTTTCCGAAAGGGGTGTCATCATCCGGCTGAGTGAACTTGTTCCTGGGATCCGCAATCTATAGAGTAGAAAGAGAGGAGAATTAGAAATGAGTAGAGAAGAGAAATCCTGTGGCTCATTCTAGGGGTCACGTCCTACAGTCAGCGTGTGCTCTAATACCATCTTGTAGCGACCAGACCTCAATCGGTTAAGTCTCTATGCATCAGTGTGATCCCTGGATCAGTAATGCTGACACGCACAGTACTCGAGGAATTATAACAGAGTTTCAATCACACACTTATTACATCGAGTCCTCATAATGAGTATGATTACAAAAATAATGGCTGAAGGCCATCTAAACTAGATAACTGCGGAAACTTCGAAGGTAAATGAGTTCATCAACTCCAACGGCATAGCTGAGTGCAAAACAAAGACCTATCGCACCTTATTCGTCGTTTGAGTAGTCTACAACAAAAGACATTGCACCACGAAACGGGTCAGCACATGGAATATGCTGGCATAGTTACACTGTAAAGCAATTAACGCAATAACTATATCTACACGCAATATTTGGCTGGTGGAGGCTGTAAGTTTTATGGTTTTGCATAAAGCTAGTTTTTTCCTACAACAAAGGAATAAATTTATTTAACTACTCCCATGTTGCCCATTATTTGGGAAGGTCACCCGAACTCAAATCCCAATTACAAATGTCATCATTAACCCAACATCATAATTAATTAAAGTAACGTGATGATATCACATTAATAGATTCAAGTACTAGATACTCAAGATGTCCATAACCCGGGACACGGCTAACCATGATTAGTTTATACACTCTGCAGAGGTTTGCGCACTTTTCCCCACAAGACTCGACCGCATCCATGATCGGATGATCGAGACATAGTCTTTCTGAAGCATTAACTCTCTACTCCAGGTAGACAGTACCACCTACATCCCTCTACATATGCTAGTCTACCTCTTGAAGAGCTCACGCAACTTACTCAACTATGCCAGAGCTCATAATGGCTTGTGGCTGCACACGGAAGTTTCTAGCATGAATAATCTTATGACCCCTTTGAGCCTGGGTGGCATTCCATAGGATAATCACACGGGTACTCCGGGATTTCCAAAACAGACAACACTGGGTTCCCCAGGTGCCTTAACCAATCCACCCAGATGTATATTAAAGTTGCCACCTTAGTGTTATCCATAATTAAATAACTCTCAAACTTCCATGTGTGAATCACAATCCAAACCCCGTCTACGAGCATGGCTAAGAAATAATAAGCAAATATTTGAGGGTCAATACAAATGCATAGTAAAAACTGGGTATAAAAGAGTATGGTCAAAGTATAACTTGCCTTGCTAACGATCTGCAAACTCTAGAGATCCGTAGTAACAAGCTTCGCACTCCGGGTAATCAAGCGTAAACAAACAATAGCATACATAAGCAATCACTCAAACGAAACACGAGAGAAAACGAGAAAAGATCCAAATCGAACACAAAACAAGCAAATGGCTTATACTAACAAGAGTCAAAACCTAACAGCAATATTAACATGTGAATTAGATCTTAACAGTAGGTACATGTGATTAGCTACGATTCACAAAAAGATTTAACTCAAACGGAGCAACGAAACTCAAAATACGAACGAAACAAAATCATTTTACTAATCTAGAAGAAAGTCAAATTTTACAGTACCAAAACCATGTTCAAGTTGGTTAACTAGAAAGAGGGGTTCGAGACGAAGAATTTCGCGCTGGTTTCATCTAATTTGGATGAACGAGTAAAAAGTTATACTAGTTTAAAGATCAGGGGCTAAATCGTAATAAAAATAATCACGGATAAGTCCCTAGCCAAAAATAAACTAAAAAGAAAAAGACTAACGAACGAACATTCACTGTCTGAACTAATCCGGCGAATAACGTTTGTTAAAATGAACGAACGGACGAACGTTCGCTAAATAAATAAAACCTAAAAAACCAATTTGAAAAACCGAAAAAAACCAAAGTGAATCAGCGAACCGGGCGGTTTTATACCGGTCAACGGGCGGGCGGTCAACGGCGACGGCGAGCGGCTCCGGCAAAATACGGCACGGGCGGCGGCGGCGTTCGGTGGTGGCGGGAGACGGCGCGGGCGGCGGCGAAACTTGCGGCGGCGGTGGCACGGGAGGCGGCGGTGCGGCGACTTGGGGAGGAGGCGGCGGCCTCAGGCAGCTATAAAAAGCCACCCCCTCCCGAGGACTCCGACTTGGAGAGGGGGTCGTCGGCGGCGGAGTCGGGGCGGACTCCTTCGGGAGTCCGGCGATTCCACGACGGCGCGCGAGCAAGGTGGCGGCGGCTGCTGGGCTTCGGCCCGCTCAGCAGGGCCGTTGGCCCAGTCGGGCGACAGAGATTTTTTTAAAAAAAAATCACCTAAAGAAAATTCCTAATAAAATATGAAAAAATTTCTAAAATGCCAAAAATAATTTTCACCGTCTAAATAGAATATTTAGAACAAAGTGAACATTTTTCTAGCCTAGAAATGCAATTTTCAAAAATACATATTTTTTAATTCGAATAAAATAGCAAATAAAATACCAGAAAAATCATAATTTGATTTTAAAATTCCTTCTCCAATATTTCGCTTAATTTGAAGAAGTCATATTATCTTCTCTCATTAATTTTTAATATTGAAATAATTGGAAAGAAAAATAGTAAAATCAAATTGATCCTTTCTTCAAATTTGAATTGATTCAAATTTGACTATTGTGAAACCACCAACTCTCTCCTTGCGTCCTTGAGTTGCTTAAGATTTCTAGGATCTCAACCAAATGCAAGAATAAAATATGATATGCATATGATGATTTATGTATAATATCCAAATTGAAAATTGGGATGTTACAAACCTGACCCGTTGGTCCCACATGTCATTGAGCCAGTTAACTAACATGTTTTAAAATAAACCTAATCTAAAGTTTAGTAGGGTCGGGCCCACTCTCAGTGTCGCCGATTTAAACTAACCGCGGGGTTAGTGGCTAACCTAATCCGCCATGTCACCTAACCGGCCATTAGCCACCTGTGCTAAGCAGAATGCGGCGGCGCTCCTCGTCCGGCCATCTTCGGCGATGAGAGGTCGTGTGGCTGGGTGATTCGTCTCCAACATATCTATAAATTTTATTGTTCCATGCTATTATATTATCTGTTTTGGATGTTTTATATGCATTAATATGCTATTTTACATTATTTTTGGGACTAACCTATTAACCTAGATCCAAGTGCATGTTGCTGTTTTTTCCTTATTTTTGAGTTTCACAGAAAAGGATACCAAACGGAATAAAACCTTCGCGATGATTTTTCTTGGACCAGAATACAACCATGATACTTGGAGATGAAGTCGAAGGAACCATGAGGCGGCCACAAGGACGGAGGGCGTGCTAGGGGGTAGGGCGTGCGCGCCACCCTTGTGGGCTCCCCGTGACCCTCCTGACCTAATTCTTTCGCCTATATATTTCCATATATCCTTAAACCACTAGAGGCATCCACGAAAACACTTCCCCACCGCCGCAACCTTCTGTACCCATGAGATCCCATCTAGGGACCTTTTCCGGCACCCTGTCAGAGGGGGATTCAATCACAGAGGGCTTCTACATCAACTCTATTGCCCTTCTGATGAAGCGTGAGTAGTTTACCACAGATCTACAGGTCCATAGCTAGTATCTAGATGGCTTCTTCTCTCTCTTTGATTCTAAAAACCATGTTCTCCTCAATGTTCTTGGAGATCTATTTGATGAAATACTTTTTAGCGGTGTGTTTGCCGAGATCCGATGAATTGTGGATTTATGATCAGCTTATCTATGAATATTAGTTGAATCTTCTCTGAATTCTTTTATGCATGATTTGATATCTTTGCAATTCTCTTTGAACTATTGGTTTGGTTTGCACAACTAGATTGATTTTTCTTGAAATGGGAGAAGTGCTTAGCTTTGGTTTCAATCTTGCGGTGTCCTTTCCCAATGACAGTAGGGGCAGCAAAGCACGTACTGTATTGTTGCCATCAAGGATAAAAAGATGGGGTTTTCATCATATTGCTTGAGTTAATTCCTCTACATCATGTCATCTTACTTAATGTGTTACTTTGTTCTTCATGAACTTAATACTCTAGATGCAGGCAGGAGTCGGTCAATGTGTGGAGTAATAGTAGTAGATGCAGAATCTTCTTGGTCTACTTGACGCGGACGTGATACCTATATTCATGATCATTTCCTTAGATATCGTCATAACTTTGTGCTTTTCAATCAATTGCTCGGCAGTAATTTGTTCACCGACCGTGTTATTTGCTATCTTGAGAGAAGCCTCTAGTGAAACCTATGGCCCCCGGGTCTACTTTCCATCATATAAGTTTCCCATCTATTATTTTGCAATCTTTTACTTTCAGATCTACAAACCAAAAATACCAAAAATATTTACTTTATCATTTAGCTATCTCTACCAGATCTCACTTTTGCAAGTAACTGTGAAGGGATTGACAACCCCTTTATCGCGTTCGGTGCAAGTTGTTTGATTGTTTGTGAAGGTATTCTGTGATTTGTGCGTTATCTCCTTCTGGATTGATACCTTGGTCCTCAAACTGAGTGAAATACTTATCTCTACTTTGCTGTATCACCCTTTCCTCTTCAAGGGAAAAACCAACACAAGCTCAAGAAGTAGCATGAAGAAGTTCTAGCGCCGTTGTCGGGGAGATCTACGCCAAGTCAAGACATACCAAGTACCCATCATAAAACTCTCATGTCTTGCATTACATTATTCGCCATTTGCCTCTCGTTTTCCTCTCCCCACTTCTAAAATGATTTTCAAAAAGATTTCCCTTTTTATTCGCTCTTCTTCTGTTCGTGTTTTCGTTTGCCCTTATGTCTTACTTGGTTTGTTTGCTTGTTTTCTTGGTATAATTGTGTGTTTGTTGAAAATCAAAAGCAAAGAGTTTATGTATCCTCATACACTTGCTAATCTTTTTAAAAGATCCTACTATAATGAACCAATTGGTAGTGAGTTGCATGCACTAGATTATCTTTACAATCTTTTGCTTGAAACCCGTGAATCTAATTTTTTTGATGAAGTGCTTTATGAAGTGATTCACGATAGAACTTGGAATGAAAAGCATGATTGTAATGATGTTAGTATAAATTCTATTAATGTCAATTATGTTAATGATATGCAAAACCCCAAGCTTGGGGATGCTAGTTTTGCTATGTCCACTACTTGTTGCAATGATCATGATTGCGGTGATTCTTCTTATGACCTTGAAAATTTATTTGAACCCCGTGATGAATATGAGATTGATAATAATTTTTGCAATAATATTTGAAGTGGGTTTGGAAGAGTGTCAACTTTAGATCCCACATATTTGGAGAATGTTCAATCTTCTGAAATTTTTAATAAAAGTGGGTTTGGAGAGGTCATGACTTTAGTTAATGTCCCACTACTTTGGAAGAGTGTCAACTTCTTATGCATGTGGATCCTGTTGAGAATATTATTTGTGATAGCTATACTATTGAATTTTCTTATGATCCTACATGTAATTATTATGAGAGAGGAAAATATGGTTGTAGAAATTTTCATCTTACTAAATTACCTCTCTTCATGTTGAGATTGCTATCGCCTCTTTCTTGTTCCTTGCATATGCTAGTTTTTGCTTGCCTTGATGATTTGTTTGCTTATAAAATACCTATGCATAGGAAGTATGTTAGACTTAGATGTGTTTGTCACGTGTTTTATGATGCTCTCTTTGTGCTTCAATTCTTCTCTTTTATGTGAGAATCATTGAAATTATCAATGCCTAGCTAAAAGGCTTTAAAGAAAAGTGCTTGTTGGGAGACAAACCAATATTTTTCCTTGCTTTTTTGTAATAAATAATTCATCTAGCCTCTGGTTAGATGTGGTTTTGTGTTTTAATTAGTGTTTGTGCCAAGTAAGACCTTTGGGATAGCTTACGGTGATAGTTGTTTTGATCTTGCTGAGAAACAGAAACTTTTTCACCCAGGAAAATAATTTTCATAATTCACTGAAGCGTGCTTTTGATCAGATTCTTTTTGCACCTGGTTCACAACAGTACCAAAAGTGATGATTTATTTTTCTTATACTAACGAAGCTTGTGAGATTTTCTGTTGAGTTTTGTGTTGTGAAGTTTTCAAGTTTTGGGTAACGATTGGATGGACTATGGAATAAGCAGTGGCAAGAGCCTAAGCTTGGGGATTCCCAAGGCACCCCAAGGTAATATTCAAGGACAACCAAGAGCCTAAGCCTGGGGATGCCCCGGAAGGCATCCCCTCTTTTGTCTTCGTCTATTGGTAACTTTACTTGAGGCTATATTTTTATTCACCACATGATATGTGTTTTGCTTGGAGTGTCTTGTATGATTTGAGTCTTTGCTTCTTAGTTTGCCACAATCATATTTGTTGTACACACCTTTTGAGAGGGACACACATGAATCATGATTTATTAGAATACTCTATGTGCTTCACTTATATCTTTTGAGCTAGGCAATTTTGCTCTAGTGCGTCACCTATATCTTTTTAGAGCACGGCGGTGGTTTTATTTTATAGAAATTGATGAACTCTCATGCTTCACTTATATTATTTTGAGAGTCTTTAAACAGCGAGGTAATTTGCTATGGTTATAAATTTAGTCCTAATATGATAGGTATCCA
Organism: Triticum timopheevii; assembly: GCA_963921465.1. Taxonomy (NCBI): domain Eukaryota; kingdom Viridiplantae; phylum Streptophyta; class Magnoliopsida; order Poales; family Poaceae; genus Triticum; species Triticum timopheevii. Next base: position 235,661,828 of record OY997272.1, read on the forward strand.
AGAGGGATATAATAAAAACTTTCATATAAAGTGCATTGAATACTATGAGAGGTTTGATTCCTTATGATTGTTTTGAGATATGAAGATGGTGATATTAGAGTCATGCTAGTGAGTAATTAAAAATTTGAGAAATACTTGTGTTAAGGTTTGTGAGTCCCGTAGCATGCACGTATGGTGAACCGTTATGTAACGAAGTTGGAGCATGAGATTTTTTTGATTGTCATCCTTTGCGTGGAGGTCGGGATCGCGCGATAATTAACTTCTACCAACCCTTCCCCTTGGAGCATGCGTGTAGTACTTTGTTTCGAGGACTAATAGATTTTTGCAATAAGTATGTGAGTTCTTTATGACTAATGTTGAGTCCATGGATTATACGCACTCTCACCCTTCCACCATTGCTAGCCTCTCTAATGCCGAGCAACTTTCGCCGGTACCATACACCCACCATATACCTTCCTCAAAACAGCCACCATACCTACCTATTATGGCATTTCCATAGCCATTCCGAGATATATTGCCATCCAACTTTCCACCGTTCCATTTTTATGACACGCATCATCATTGTCATATTCCTTTGCATGATCTTGTAGTTGACATCGTATTTGTGGAAAAGCCACCGTTCATAATTCTTTTACACATGTCACTCTTGATTCATTGCACATCTCAGTACACCGCTAGAGGCATTCATATAGAGTCATATTTTGTTCAAGTATCGAGTTGTAATTTTTGAGTTGTAAGTAAATAAAAGTGTGATGATATTCATTATTAGAGCATTGTCCCATGTGAGGAAAAAAAAGAGAAAAGGCCAAAAAAAGAAGGCCCAAAAAATGAGAGAAAAAGAGAGAAGGGGCAATGTTAATATCCTTTTTCCACACTTGTGCTTCAAAGTAGCACCATGATCTTCATGATAGAGAGTCTCCTATGTTGTCACATTCATGTACTAGTGGGACTTTTTCATTATAGAACTTGGCTCTTATATTCCAACGACGGGCTTCCTCAAATTGCCCTAGGTCTTCATGAGCAAGCAAGTTGGATGCACACCCACTTAATTTTCTTTTGAGCTTCCATACACTTATAGCTCTAGTGCATCCATTGCATGGCAATCCCTACTCATTCACATTGATATCTACTGATGGGCATCTCCATAGCCCGTTGATACTCCTAGTTGATGTGAGACTATCTCCCTCTTTTTTTTCTCCACAACCACCATTCTATTCCACCTATAGTGCTATGTCCATGGCTCACGCTCATGTATTGCGTGAAAGTTGAAAAAGTTTGAGAATACTAAAGTATGAAACAATTGCTTGGCTAACACCGAGTTTGTGCATGATTTGAAAATTTTGTGTGATGAAGATGGAGCATAGCCAGACTATATGATTTCGTAGGGATAAGCTTTTTTTGTCCATGTTATTTTGAGAAGACATAATTGCCTTGCTAGTATGCACGAAGTATTATTGTTCTTATGTCAATATTAAACTTTTGTTTTGAATCTTATGGATCTGAATATTCATTCCACAATAAAGAAAATTACATGGATAAATATGTTAGGTAGCATTCCATATCAAAAATTCTGTTTTTATCACTAGGCTCTACGGACGCGGCGCGGCGCGGCACGTCATTTGGTAGCAGTGATAGGTGCTGGGGTGGTTGGAATCTGCAACGGCAGTGAGCGAGGCGGCGGCCGGAGCTCGGGCAAGCTCGGGTTCGGTGTTAGGGAGCTAGCTAGGCGATAGAATCAAGTGCAGGGAGTGAGGGGAAGAGAAGAGGAGCTTATGAGGAGTTGGACTTCGACGTTTAGCTTGTTACCTCAGCTACGATCTTGTACCCTTGGGAGGGTCATGTAGATAGTCACGCTTCTCAGTCTTTTCCATTTGTAGTTGTCTGTACTCAGACATGTTATGCTTACGTTGCCTGTATGCTCTGTATGTTGGGTCATGTGACTCCTATTTGTAATAAATGCTATGACAGCTCTTCTGGGGCCTTTATCTATATGAGTTGTTGAGTTATGTTGTGATGCCATGTTGTATCTACACCTACCGTGCATGTTATGCGTATGTGTAACGTGTATTGGTATGTGTGGGATCCAACAATCTAGTTGTTTATTATTGGTAGTTTCTCTTATGCGGAAATGTCTCCTAGTGCTTCCACTGAGCCATGGTAGCTTGCTACTGCTCCGGAACACATGAGATGATCGACATGTGTCCTTCTTTGCTCATGTGTCTGTCCCTTCGGGAAAATGTCACGCGGTGTTTTAATGGAGTCCTTGTAGCTTGCTACGACTTGGTTGCACACGTTGTTGACCGACACATGCACTGCTGGGTCATGTATGCATGTCCCTGTAAGTTAGTGCCACCTTGGGTTTACGACTAGTCATGTCGGCCCAGGTTCTTTGTCATATGGATGCTAGCGACACTATCATATACGTGAGCCAAAAGGCGCACACGGTCCCGAGCTGGTAACGTGGCACCCATGGGGATACCATGCGTGAGGCCGCAAAGTGATATGATGTGTTACATGCTTGACGGTGTGACTTAGGATCGGGGTCCTGACAGCTTTGGTATCAGAGCCTAACTGCCTGTAGGATTACCAAGCCAAACTGGTCGAAGTTGAGTCTAGAAATGATGTAGTTATATAAGGGAATTGATTGTGGGAAGGAATGTAAGGCTCTTTTTACTCCTTTACCTTATGTCCTTCTGATCTGAGTCATCCTCTTCTCTTCTACGGGGATTAAGAACTAGGCTTCTCATATTTCTATCAAGATCACGTGTTACTAATCCGTAGACTTAAACAATTGTTGGGTTCAAGCCTCAGTTCAGTTCCTAGTACTTCCGTGTGTTAACTGTCGATTTTGGAACCTTGATATTGCGATGCCAAGTGGTTATGCCCCCATTTGGCAGGATGTCTCAAATCTTTTTGAGCATTTATAGCCGTTATGTTGTCCGAGTCATCCCAGATTTCTAAGCAATCTGATGCATTTGCAAATCTTTCCTCCCTGATTCTGATGTCTTTTTAGGCCAGGTTAACCACACTAAATCGGTGAGTTGATGTGCCCTATTGCCTCGACATATATATTGGAGCTATTATTATGACCCTAGGTGTCTTAGAGAATCACCTAGTAATCTAGCCATGTTTTGTGTTCCCAGTGTGATGATTCGGGCCGTCATTCTCGAAAGCATCTTGTGATGCCATTTATTTAGTAGGCATTCTATTCCTGGGTTCTTGAACCCGAGATTCACCTTACTTACCTCGTGTTGATAGTGGTTGCTCATTCCTTTAGGATATTAGTAACCTTTGTGATAGTATTTGAGGTCCGTGGTATATCCTTCTTCCAAATACCATGAACTGTTTATGGCAGAAGTTCTTTTGAACCAAAAGATCACGACGAGAGTGCTCTTGATAAGTTCCCCATTCTATATTGTGACTCTGCCAGTCCTACCTTCTGCATGGGTTATCCGGAAAAAAATGTTGAGCATGCTCAACCTACAAATCTATGCATCCACAACTAAGAAAGTTATATGTTCCTTTGAGGTGTTCCTCTTCACTTGTATTCCGACCATCATCTATTAATTGATAGTCAAGAGTATGTGTGCAACCGTGTTCACCGATGCCTATTATTCTTGTGGTTCGTCAATCCATTCTATTTCGGAATGACTAGGAGAAACAAACTCTAGTACCTCATCCATTTCTAGGATTGGGTCAAAGTAGTTGTATTCCGAAGATCAAAATGCCAAACCAGCTTTTGTTCTGTTCTACCTTGGAGTGTTACCCCTTGATGTTGAGAATATCGTGAGAATTGCACCAACTCTTATGAATTCTTGTTGCACTGATACTTCTCGCCATCATTATTCATTCCTCAGTCCCGTGTTGTCGCAACCGGAATGGCGACAAGTGATCTATGATGTGTGAAATCAATGCTCCTAGCATGTTGCTTGGTAGCTAAAGGACAATAATTTCATTCTTAGCGTGTTGGTTATTAAATCATCATTCTAAGATAGATTGTGCTACCTAGTCCATTTTCCTGGTGCACTCTTCGATCAATGACTTTGGATTATGTTAATTCCTTGCTCTTTCGATCATATCGTCTTGCCCCGAAAAGCAAGATTGTTCTCAAGCTTAGTAACATATTGGTGTTTCATAATTTTTCGGCTATCTTCTCGGAAGTATTACCAGATTATTCTCTGGCTGTTATGTTGAGTTCGTGATCAAATGGTTTTCCTATAAACCACCCTTTCTCCAAGGATCTGTGTAGGATACTCTTGAACTAGTTGGATAAGCTAAACAATAACTTGGAGAGTTGGAAGATAAAAGCTTTATCTGACTCAGTTCATTCCAAAGGGATATCCTTGTGTGTGTGTGTGGTGAAGAAAGATGATATCTTCATTGATTGATCCTTGTGATCAGTTGTCAGTGCTATTATCTTATCCAGTCTTTGATTTGAGCATGGGCTATCGTCAAATCAAATCAGAACCAACAATGCTCATAATGTTGTCTTACTCGTGGTTGATCCCTTGAGCATTACACCATTATACCTTTGGTCTGACCAATGCTATCAGCTTGTTCACATAATTGTGGAATTCCACCTACATGGAAACTTAGATGAATTGTTGTTGAGCTCATCGGCAACATCCTTATCCTCTCCATAATTGTGTTGAAAATTAAGCTAGTGTTCGAAACTTGAGTACGCATTTTCTTTGTGTCCCGTTCACGAATTATATGTTTGGATGAAAGAAGAGACTTCCTCTAATTCATGTGCACTTGATGTAAGTTGTCGTCGTGGATTCGGGAAAGATTGTTTTGCTTCCTCTGGAATCATCCCAAATTGGTCATGCATATGTGCGAAGTATTTTGTGGTTTGGAGACTTGCAACCTTCATTATATATGTATCCCTAGCACACCAAGCCACTGATTGATTTGTTCAAGGAAAAGAAGTTCTTAAGTGTTAATCCTTAAGGGCCCAAAGGTACATGCACAGGACTTTGATATCCTCGTTAATGGTTCCCCACCTGAACTCAGTAGTGTTTTATTATAAGACTACTACATGGTCATGCTTGTCTGTGATAACGTCTTCACATGTGTGTAGCAGAACCTGCTCATGTTTTGGATCTTACTACCATAGTACATTTCCCGAGAATCTCGCAACGTCATCTCGTCGGTTTGTGTTTCAAACTTTCATTTCCAGACATGTTGTCTGAAATATCTGGTTACCAACTAGATCCGAATCTTAGGCAGATATGATGGTTGGAATGTTCCCAAAAATTATATTATTGGTCTTTTGAACTGAGAAGAGGATGTCATCGCCAACACACCTAACCAGAAGACCTATCATTGTAGTATCCTGAATGAGCAATTTGTCCATCTTCTCCATGAGGATTTCCTATGACTTATTGTAGGAGTTGCTCCCTAGGAATTCATGTGCTCTCACTTTCTTCGATTACACTATAACACTCAACAGTGAAATCACTCTCTACTATTGAGCTTCTCCCGAGTTACTAGAATCATTCCCAGCATTTGCATTTTGTTCCCAGCTTACACCGGCCATTGTGCCAACTTCCCATGGGCTGCCCCTCTCAGTAATTGTTGTTCAGGATCATCTTAAAAAGTGGTCCTACCATGTGTCCCATCCATTTCAAATGATAAGCAAAAATTACTCATTGCGTTGTCTTCAACAAGGTAGTCCACATCATCCATCCTAGTCCAGGCATGTCATTCTTTCGGACTCCTTCAAATGATCGATTGTGATTTGCCTTAGGCTGGTATAAAGAGTTTCAATGATCTTTGAATCAAAGTAATTCTTATTGCAACTTCAAAGAATAATTCTACGAGTCGCCTTCCCTAAGGTGCCCCGATATGGAATCATAGCAATTCATCTCCTTGTTACTCTGAAACCATGCACTATCCTAGTTAAACATGGAATTGTTGCTTACCAAATTGAACCTCCGTCATCTGTCCTTCCATCCCCCCTGATGTGTGTTTGGACATCTCATCTCAAGAGGTGTTCTATGTCTCATTCCGTGAGTTGATCATTAGTTGCTCGATCTTCAAGAATATCGATTCTTCTAGAGTTTTCCCTTTCTTCTCATTGTCATGTTGGATGGTGTTCTCAGAGCAAGACGTCGAGACAAAGATGATGATCGAATAAAAGTTCTTATGAAGTGCAACCTGGATCATGAAGATTATGTTAGCTTTGTGTCCCCTCTGTCTTCTTACCTCACGTCTTGGATCTCGGGACGAGATTCTTGTTTAGTGGCGGTGAGTTGTCACAACCCTAGCACTAGCCTTGCTTGTCACTGCATCATCATCTTGCATCATGTGTAAAAATAATTGAAACTTGGAATGGTGGGTTGTCTCATTGAAACCATCCTCGGGAACTGAGTTCTATGTTTGTGATCCAAGAAAAGCTACTACCACATGTTGGGCCCTGAAATATGACCCCGATCGACTTATTAACCCCCTGTCCTTTGTCCAGGAGTTGCAAGTAGTTTCTGGTGTTTGTATTGTACTGGAGGCCGTGCGTAGCACCGGCCGGAGGGGTGGGCTATGATGCGGCAGGTATGTGGCCCGGTGTACCGAGTCGCCCGTTTGGTGACTCGAGAACCCTGCACACATTGTTTGGGGCCGTAGTGGAAACCCCGTCCTGATTTCCTTGCGTATGGAACCCGAATAGGCAGTAAACCTAAACTAGAGACTTGTGTGGTGGGTTAGGTCGTGGTCTACACCCACGTCGGCTTTCGCTTGAAGTCTGTCGAGCACATGCCGTGTGCAGACGCTAAGTGGTGGAAACATGTGTGAAGAAGTGCAGCCCTGTAGGGTTATATATGATCTGAAATGTCATGCGGTGCTTACCGGAGTCCTGCTAGCTTGCTACAGCCCGGTTTCGCTCGCTGCTAACCGACACGTGCATTGTTGGGTCATGTAGGCCTGTCCCTGTAAGTTTGTGCCACCTTCGGTTTACGACTAGTCATGTTGGCTGATACGTCCATTTTGCATCATGTTTTCCTATTGTTATTTATGATGTTTTTATGTATAATAATGCTTTTTAGAGTAATTCCAATGCCTTTTCTCTCATAATAGGCTAGGTATACACAAAGAGGGAGAATTCCGGCAGCTGGAAATCTGGACCTAGAAAAGCTATGTCAGGCCACCTATTCTACACAACTCCAAACAAGCTGAAACTTCACAGAGATTTTTTATGAAATATTTGAGTAATATTGGAGCCAATAAGTACCATAGAGGCCCACCAGGTGTGCACAACCCACCTGGGCGCGCCAGGGAGCCCAGGCACGCCCTGGTGGGTTATGCTCACCCAAGCCCACCTCTAGTGCCCATCTTCTTGTATATAAGTCATTTTGACCTCGAAAAAATATGGAGAGGACTTTCGAGATGGAGCGCTGCCATCTCGAGGCGGAATTTGGGCAGGAGCACTTTTGCCCTCCGGCGGAGCGATTCCGCCAGGGAAACTCCCCCCCCCCCCCCCCCCCCCCCCCCGTGGGGGAAATCATCCTCATCATCATCACCAACAACTCTCCCATCTTGGGGAGGGCAATCTCCATCAACATCTTCAACAACACCATCTCCTCTCAAACTCTAGTTCATCTCTTGCGTTCAATCTTTTTACCGGAACTATAGATTGGTGCTTGTGGGTGACTAGTAGTGTTGATTACATCTTGTAGTTGATTACTATATGGTTTACTTGGTGGAAGATTATATGTTAAGATCCAATATGCTATTTAATACCCCTCTGATCTTGAGCATGATTATCATTTGTGAGTAGTTACTTTTGTTCTTGAGGTCACAGGAGAAATCATGTTGCAAGTAATCATGTGAACTTGATATGTGTATTCGATATTTTGATAGTATGTATGTTGTGATTCCTTTAGTGGTGTCATGTGAACGTCGACTACATGACACTTCACCATATTTGGGCCTAAGGGAATGCATTGTGGAGTACTTATTACATGATGGGTTGCAAGAGTGACAGAAGCTTAAACCCTAGTTTATGTGCTATTCCGTAAGGGACCGATTGGATCCAAAAGTTTAATGCTATGGTAAGAATTTATTCTTAATACTTTTCTCATAGTTGCGGATGCTTGCGAGGGGGTTAATCATAAGTAGGAGGTTTGTTCAAGTAAGAACAGCACCTAAGCACCGGTCCACCCACATATCAAATTATCAAAGTAGCAAACACAAATCGAACCAACATGATGAAAGTGACTAGATGAAATTCCCGTGTACCCTTAAGAACGCTTTGGTTACTATAAGAGACCGCTTTGGCCTGTCCTTTGCCTCAAAATGATTGGGCTACCTTGCTACACTTTTGCTACTATTATCATTACTTACTCATTACAAAATATCTGGCTATCAAACTACTCTGTTACTTATAATTTCAGCACTTGCAGACCATACCTTGCTAGAAACCACTTGTCATTTCCTTCTGCTCCTCGTTGGGTTCAGCACTCTTACTTATCAAAAAGAGCTACAATTGATCCCCTATACTTGTGGGTCATCAAGGCTATTTTCTAGCGCCGTGGCCGGGGAGTGAAGTGCCTTTGGTAAGTGGAATTTGGTAAGGAAATATTTATATAGTGTGCTGAAACTTATTGTCACTTGTTACTATTGTAACGCCCCAGACACACCCGCCGGTGGTGGTTACTCCTGGCGGGATCTAGACTGGCCCCATAGATCAATACTAGTCTTTTCTGCGCACTTTGTCCTCACTCGTGCGCACCTAGGAGCAACATCCCGGTCGGTCACCCATCCTGAAACTACTCCAAGATGAGCATGCTTAACTTTGGAGTTCTTTCCGAATGGGCTCCCGGAAAAGAAGGAATTCCTTATTGATATGAGTAGTCTATCATCCCTAATAAGCCAGGCTATCACATACACCCCCACTCAGAGGAACCGACGTCCTTGTTGGGCCACAGGAATGTTCCCTCTTGGCACATACGTCTGTGCATCCAGTCCGATACATGTGCCATGTCGTGTGCCACGATGGGTCACAAACGTCATGAACAACATGACCGTGCACCTGTCTGCAAACATCCGTGTAACCGCAAGGGTCGGCTCTGATACCAACTTGTAACTCCCCAGACACACCCGCTGGTGGTCGTTACTCCTGGCGGGATCTAGACTGGCGCCACAGATCAATACTAGTCTTTTCTGCGCACTTTGTCCTCACTTGTGCACACTCGAGAGAACAATCCTTTGAGGGGTTTGTTCGGGGTATCTTCACCTTGACCGGAACAAAAATTAGCTACCCCTCAACCCACTGCACCTACTTAAAATATTGAATATGAAATTCCTTCGGAGACGGAACCGAACATCCTGATATGCACTTGATATATGTGGAACAAATTTGTGGATTATTTAAGCTTGCATGTTTGCCCGGAGATGAAGTTACGAAGAAGGTTTTCCCTTTAACTTTAAAGGGAAAAGTATTGGCATGGTATAGGCTATGCGATTATATCGGAGCTTCGAACTGGAATCGATTGAAATTGGAGTTTCACCAAAAAAAAAATTATCCCATGCATCTAGTTCATCGTGATCGGAATTACATATATAATTTTTGGCCCTGTGAAGGATAAAGTATCGCTCTAGCTTGGGGGAGGCTTAAGTCAATGTTATATTCATGCCCCAATCATGAGCTCTCAAGAGAAATTATTTTTCATAATATTTATGCTTGGCTTTCTCGTGATGATCAATCCATGCTTGATACTTCTTTTACTGGTTCTTTAATGAAGAAGACTATTGAATTCCGGTGGGATCTTTTGGAAAGAGTTAAACGCAACTCTGATATTGGGAACTCGACGAAGGTAAAGAGTTAGATATTAAGCTTAAGTATGATTGTGTTAAATCTTTTACGAATACCGATGCTTTTCAAAGATTTAGCACTAAATATGGACTTGACTCTAAGATAGTAGCCTCCTTTTGTGAATCATTTGCTACTCATGTTGATCTCCCTAAAGAGAAGTGATTTAAATATCACCCACCTATTAAAGAAGAAATTAAAGAACCAGTACTAGCTAAAGAAGAAACTATACTTTATAATGTTGATCCGGTTGTTCCTACTGCATATATTGAGAAACCACCTTTCCTTGTTAGGATAAAGGAACATGCTAAGGTTTCAAATATGGTCAACAAAAGTTATATTAGAACACCCAAACCTGCTGAACAAATTAAAGTAGAACCTAGTATTGCTATGGTTAAGGATCTCTTGGAAGAAACCGTAGATGGGCATGTTATTTACTTCTGTGAAGAAGATGCTAGAATTGCCAAACCGGATAAAAAGGATAAACACAGACCTGTTGTTGGCATGCCCGTTGTCTCAGTTAAAATAGGAGATAACTGTTATCATGGTTTATGTGACATAGGTGCTAGCGTGAGTGCTATTCCTTACACCTTATATCAAGAAATTATGAATGACATAGCACCCGCAGAGATAGAAGACATAGATGTTACTATTAAACTTGCTAATAGAGATACTATTTCACGTATTGGGATTGTTAAAGATGTTGAAGTCTTGTGTGGGAAAATAAAATATCCTACTGATTTTCTTATTCTTGGTTCCCAACAAGATGACTTCTGTCCCATTATCTTTGGTAGACCTTTCTTGAACACCGTTAATGCTAAGATAGATTGTGAGAAACATACGGTTGGTGTTATTTTTGGTGATGAGTCTCATGAGTTTAATTTTTCCAAGTTTAGTAGAAAGCTTCATGAAAAAGAATTGCCTAGTAAGGATGAAATAATTGGTCTTGCTTCCGTTGTTGTGCCTCCTACTGATCCTCTAGAACAATATTTGCTAGACCATGAAAATGATTTACATATCATGAAAGAAATGAATAGATAATATTTTCTTTGAACAACGTCCTCTGCTTAAACACAATTTGCCTATTGAAACTCTGGGAGGTCCTCCTTCACCTAAAGGTGATCCTGTGTTTGAATTAAAACAATTGCCAGACACTTTGAAATATGCTTATCTTGATGAAAAGAAGATATATCCTATTATTATTAGTGCTAACCTTTCAGAACATGAAGAAGACAGATTATTGAAAGTTTCGAGGAATCATCGAGCTAGTATTGGATATACTCTTGATGATTTAAAGGGCATTAGTCTCACTCTATGTCAGCACAAGATTAATATGGAACCTGATGCTAAACCCGTTGTTGATCACCAATGTCGGTTTAATCCGAAGATGAAAGAAGTGGTAAGAATGGAAATATTAAAACTTCTGGAAGCAGGTATAATCTATCCAATAGCTGATAGTAGATGGGTAAGCCCTGTTCATTGTGTTCCTAAAAAAGGAGGTATTACTGTTGTTCCTAATGATAAGAATGAACTTATTCCACAAAGAATTGTTACGGGCTATAGAATGGTAATTGATTTTAGAAAATTAAATAAAGCAACTAGAAAATATCATTACCCTCTGCCTTTCATTTATCAATTCCTAGAAAGATTATCTAAGCACACACAGTTTTGCTTTCTTGATGGATATTCTAGTTTTTCACAAATACCTGTTTCTCAACCTGATCAAGAAAAGAGCACTTTCACTTGTCCCTCTAGAACTTATGCTTATAGACGTATGCCTTTTGGTTTATGCAATGCACCTACTACTTTTCAAAGATGTATGACTGCTATATTCTTTGACTTTTGTGAAAAGATTGTTGAGGTTTTCATGGATGACTTCTCTTTTTATGGGAAGTCTTTTGATGATTGTTTAAGCAATCTTGATCGAGTTTTGCAGAGATGTGAACAAACAAGTCTTGTCTTGAATTGGGAGAAGTGCCACTTTATGGTTAATGAAGGTATTGTCTTGGGTCATAAAATTTCTGAAAAGGGTATTGAAGTGGACAAAGCTAAGGTTGATGCCATTGAGAAAATGTCATGTCCTAAGGATATCAAAGGTATTCATAGTTTCCTAGGTCATGCTGGTTTCTATAGGATATTTATCAAAGACTTTTCCAAAATTTCTAGGCCTCTTACAAATCTTTTGCAAAAGGAAGTTCCTTTTGTTTTTTATGATGATTGCTTTGAAGCCTTTGAAACACTCAAGAAAGCCTTAATTTCTGCACCTATTGTTCAACCACCTTATTGGAACTTGCCTTTTGAAATTATGTGTGATGCTAGTGATTATGCTGTTGGTGCTGTTCTAGGACAAAGAGTTGATAAGTACCTGAATGTCATTCATTATGCTAGTGAAACTCTAGACGGTGCTCACCGAAATTATGCTACTACTGAAAAATAATTTCTAGCAGTGGTGTTTGCTAGTGATAAATTTAGATCGTACATTGTTGACTCTAAAGTTATCGTTCACCATGATGCTAAATATCTTATGGAAAAGAAAGATGCTAAACCTAGACTTATTTGATGGGTTATCTTTTACAAGAATTTGATTTACATATTACTGATAGGAAAAGAGCTGAGAACCTAGTAGCTGATAACTTGTCTAGGATTGAAAATGTGCTTGATGACCCACTACCTATTGATGATGCTTTTCCTGATGAGCAGCTAGCTGCAATAAATGTTTCTAATAACACTCCTTGGTATGCTGATTATGCTAATTACATTGTCGCTAAATATTTACCAAGTAGCTTTTCCTACCAACAAAAAAATTTCTTCTATGATTTAAGACACTACTTTTGGGATGACCCACATATTTATAAAGAAGGAGTAGATGGTATTATTACGCATTGTGTACCCGAGCATGAACAGGGACAAATCCTACGGAAATGTCACTCCGAAGCTTATGGAGGGCATCATGCTGGAGATAGAACTGCTCATAAGGTATTGCAATCTGGATTGTATTGGCCTACTCTCTTCAAGGATACATGTAAGTTCGTCCTATCTTATGATGAATGTGAAAGAATAGGTAATATCGGTAAGCATCAAGAAATGCCTACGAATTATTCACTTGCTGTTGAACCATTTGATGTTTGGGGATTTGATTACATGTCACCTTTTACTTCCTCTAATTGGTATACACATATTTTGGTTGTTGTTGATTATGTTACTAAATGGGTAGAAGCTATTCCAACCAGTAGTGCTAATCACAACACCTCTATTAAAATGCTTAAGGAAGTTATTTTCCCAAGGTTTGGAGTCCCTAGATATTTAATGACTGATGGTGGTTCACACTTTATTCATGGTGCTTTCCGTAAAATACTTGCCAAGTATGATGTTAACCATAGAATTGCATCACCTTATCATCCTCAGTCTAGTGGTCAAGTAGAACTTAGCAATAGAGAAATAAAAGTAATTTTACAAAAGACTGCCAATAGGTCCAGGAAGAATTGGTCTAAGAAATTAGATGATGCACTTTGGGCTTATAGAACAACATATAAAAATCCTATGGGTATGTCTCCTTATAAAATGGTTTATGGAAAGGCTTGTCATTTGCCTCTTGAGTTATAACATAAAGCATACTGGGCAGTCAAAGAACTCAGTTATGATTTCGAACTTGCCGGTGAAAAGAGGTTATTTGATATTAGCTCATTAGATGAATGGAGAACCCAAGCTTATGAAAATGCCAAATTATTTAAAGAAAGGGTTAAAAGATGGCATGATAAAATAATCCAAAAGCATGAGTTCAAAGTCAGAGAATATGTTCTTTTGTACAACTCTCGTTTCAGGTTCTTTGCAGGAAAACTCCTCTCTAAACGGAAAGGACCCTATGTTATCGAGGAGGTTTATTGGCCTGGAGCTATCAAAATAATGCCGAAGGTACTAACCCGAAGGTTGTTAATGGGCAACAAATGAAACATTATATCTCAGGTATGCCCATTAATGTTGAAAGCAATATTATCCAAACTTTGACACCGAAAGAACACATAAAAGAGTCCTTCTGAAACACTCCAGGATCGTGAAAATAAGGAGGTACATGATATGGTAAGTAAATGGACTCCGAAAAATCCGCAAAACTATTTTTTGTCAGTTTTGGAATATTTAGAAAATTAGGAAAATAAGAAACTTCCAGGAAGCATACCCTGGTGGGCACAAGACCCCAGCCAGGCGCGCCCAGTTGGGTTGTGCCCACCTGGGGCACCTTGCGGATTCCGTTTTTTTTCCGTATGCTTGTTTCCCAAGATAAAAAATCTTTATATATCCCCTGAACCTATTGATCACCGTATCACGGAGAAATCCTATGTTCTCTTTTCCTTGTTGTTTTCTATCAGAGCCCATCTACCATGGCCACTTCAAGCTCCTCCAAGGACAAGTTCTTCAAGAACGTCATCAACCCATATCTGCGGGAGGTGGTGCAGCACCCTCAGGCCATCCAGATGCATGAGGGGGTGTTGCACATCCGCGATGTGCAAGGACCCAAGGGGATGGGGACCGTGGAGGCCAGGCTTGAAGCTATGGAGCAGGAAGTCTTTCGGTGCAAGGGGATGCTGGAGCATGGACTCAATGCCAATCACCTCATGATCACGGACCTTTCCCGTGATCTCAAGGTGGATGGCAAGTCCATGAAGGACATCATCCTCACCCTCAATGAGCAAATCAACTTCCTCCAAAGTCAGATCTATGATCTTCAAAGCCAAGTCTTTGAATATGAGGTGAGGTTTAAAGGTATGAGTTTGGCTGTCAGTTGCAGGACCCGTGACACTCACTCTTCCTCTTACGATGGTGGACCTCTGCCATGGAAACCCGAGGACAAGATCACATCTACTTCATCAGCACCACCTTCTTCTTCATCACCTAAAGAAAATTGAGTTTTGTGTATGGGCACTCCCCTTGGCTTTCACCAACTTGGGAGAGGTGCCCCGGTATCGTATCATCCCCACTATCTTTTGCCTTTACTTATTTTAGTTCAATCTTTTGCTTGATGAATAAAAGTTTAGTTCGATCCTTTCTTTTCAAGAGTTTGCTTAGTGATCTATCCTTGTAATCGTGTGCGAGATATATAATAAAGTTTAATTAGAGTTTTTGCTTTGTTTACTTTCATGTTGCAATAAAAAGAAAGGAAATAAAATTAAAAGATCATATGCTAATCCTATGGTAGGTGATGACACCACATAAGGAAAATTATGAGTAGGAAATTTTATTAGAGATTGACAAACATAGCATTGGTCAATGATGCAACTCATGAAAGAATTAATAAGCGAAGAGAAGATTCACATATAAATACACTATCCTAGAAATATTTTGTGATTGTGAGCCCCCATCAAAATATTATGTGCCAAAATTGTTGACGTCAGAGAAAGAAGACAACGTAATGATTTATGTTTGTTCATATTCACATAGAAGTTATATTGTCATAGATCCTTCAACATGTGGTGCTTGCCCTTATCTTTGCTAGCCAGAAATTCCACACTAAGTAGAGATACTACTTGTGCATCCAAAAACCCTTAAACCCAAATCTTATTTTCAATAGTCCACCATACCTACCTAGGGATTGAGCAAGATCCCTCAAGTAAGTTATCATCGGTGCAATAAGGCAATAAAAATTGCTTCTAAAAGTGTGAGATCATTTAGTGTAAGAGAAAATTGAGCGTTGTACGAACTTGTGATGGTGAAGAATAAAAGCGACAAACTGCATAATAAAGGTTGCTATCACAAGGTGCAATACAATGTGACTTTATTTTGCACTAAGGATTTGAGCATACAAACAAATAAGCGCATGGAAACCTCTGCTTCCCTCTGCGAAGGGTCTATCTTTTACTTTTATGCAGGAGTCAAAGTTTTTCTCTCTATTCCTTTTTATTTTTCTCCTTTGGCAAGCATCATGTGGTGTGAAAAGATCTAGGCACATATGTCCAGTTGAATATGCGTGGCATGAGTTATTATTGTTGACATCACCCTTGAGGTGAATACGTTGGGAGGAGAAACTATAAGCCCCTATCTTTCTATGTGTCCGCTTGAAACGTTTTGCTCATGTGTATGCGGTGAGTGTTAGCAATCATAGAAGACTGTATGATGGTTGAGTGGACTTGCCCAAAGGCTCCGATACGTGACCCTTCCTGAATATATGATGAATTATAGTTGCAAGGTTGACTAAGAACATAGTTTGTTGGTTTCTAATAGAGTTTATGCTTTATACTTCAATTGTGTGATGAATTGTCACTTATGCATGGGAAGTCTATGATAAAAGCTTTATGATAAAAGTCTTATGTTTAAATTTGTTGATGTTATAATAATCTACATGATGCTTCTATGTCCGTATTTTTTTTTATCGACACCTCTCTCTCTCTAAGCATGTGGACACACCTCTCTCTCTAAGCATGTGGACATGTTTTTCGATTTCGGTTCCGCTTGAGGACAACCGATGTCTATGCTTTGGGGAGTTGATACGTCTATTTTGCATCATGTTTTCCTACTGTTATTTAAGATGTTTTTATGCATAATAATGCTTTTGGAGTAATTCAAATGCCTTTTCTCTCATAATATGCAAGGTATACACAAAGAGGGAGAATTCCGGCAGCTGGAAATCTGGACGTGGAAAAGCTACGTCAGGCCACCTATTCTACACAACTGCAAACAAGCTGAAACTTCACGGAGATTTTTTATGAAATATTTGAGGAATATTGGAGCCAATAAGTACCAGAGGGGGCCCACCAGGTGGGCACAACCCACCTGGGCGCGCCAGGGAGCCCAGGTACGCCCTGGTGGGTTGTGCTCACCCAGGCCCACCTCCGGTGCCCATCTTCTGGTATATAAGTCATTTTGACCTAGAAAAAAAGGAGAGGACTTTCGCGATGGAGTGCCACCTCCTCGAGGCGAAACTTGGGCAGGAGCACTTTTGCCCTCCGGTGGAGCGATTCTGCCGGGGGAACTTCCCTCCCGGAGGGGGAAATCATCGTCATCATCATCACCAACAACTATTCCATCTCAGGGAGGGCAATCTCCATAAATATCTTCAACATCACCATCTCCTCTCAAACCCTAGTTCATCTCTTGTGTTCAATCTTTGTATCGGGACTATAGATTGGTGCTACTAGTGTTGATTACATCTTGTAGTTGATTACTATATGGTTTACTTGGTGGAAGATTATATGTTCAGATCCAATATGTTATTTAATACCCCTCTGATCTTGAGCATGATTATCATTTGTGAGAAGTTACTTTTGTTCTTGAGGTCACGGGAGAAATCATGTTGCAAGTAATCATGTGAACATGATATGTGTTCGATATTTTGATAGTATGTATGTTGTGATTCCCTTAGTGGTGTCATGTGAATGTCGACCACATGACACTTCACCATATTTGGGTGTAAGGGAATGCATTGTGGAGTAGTTATTAGATGATGGGTTGCGAGAGTGACAGAAGCTTAAACCATAGTTTATGCACTATTCCGTAAGGGACCGATTGGATCCAAAAGTTAAATGTTATGGTTAGAATTTATTATTAATACTTTTCTCATAGTTGCGGATGCTTGCGAGGGGGTTAATCATAAGTAGGAGGTTTGTTCAAGTAAGAACAACATGTAAGCACCGGTCCACCCACATATCAAATTATCAAAGTAGTGAACACAAATCGAACCAACATGACGAAAGTGACTAGATGAAATTCCTGTGTACCCTCAAGAACGCTTTGCTTACTATAAGAGACCGTTTTGGCCTGTCCTTTGCCTCAAAAGGATTGGGCTACCTTGCTACACTTTTGCTACTATTATCATTACTTGCTCGTTACAAAATATCTGGCTATCAAACTACTCTGTTACTTACAACTTCAGCACTTGCAGACATTACCTTGCTGAAAACCACTTGTCATTTCCTTCTGCTCCTCGTTGGGTTCGACATTCTTACTTATCGAAAAGAGCTACAATTGATCTACTATACTTGTGGATCATCATCGGCCCGGATCTCCGTCATATGGATGCTAGCGACACTATCACATACGTGAGCCAAAAGGCGCAAACGGTCCCGGGCCAGGTAAGTTGGCACCAGTGGGGATGCCGTGCGTGAGGCCGCAAATTGATATGATGTGCTACATGCTAGATCGGTGTGACTTAGGATCGGCGTCCTGACAGCTTTGGTATCAGAGCGATCAAGAGGGTTTTGCTCTTCATCGGTGCCATCAAACTCATCGTCGGAACAACGTCTATTGAGGGTGAACAACACCGACAAACAGAGATGGAACATAATCAATGCAATTCAACAATATGATGCATGGATGTGACATGTCAATATGTTGTGATTTCAGCTAATGCAGCTAGCAAAAGAAGGGTTTGAGTTGATTTGAACCAAAGGTTCAAATAAAAATTCAAACTATGAATTTCCAAAGGGCATTAACATATTTAGATCTATACAGCAATGTTAAATTGCTTTGTCATGCATGAAACCAGTACCAATGGATAGATTGGATTTTTCTGATAATTTTTCATATATAAATCTTTTCAATCTAAGTTATATATTATTTTCAAAGATTTTTAGAAGTTTAGGCAAATTTATTAAAATAAATAAATCATTTAGATTTATTTAAATTCTAGAAAAAGTTTACTACGTCAGCATGACGTAGGTGTAACGTCAACAAGTCAACAGGGGTCGGTCCGGGTCAAACCTGATCCATGGGTCCCACATGTCATTGACCCAGTTAACTAACAAGTTTTGAAATAAACCTAATCTAAAGTTTAGCAGGGTCGAGCCCACTCTCAGTGTCTCCGGTTTAAACTAACTGCAGGGTTAGTGGCTAACCTAATCCGCCACGTCACCTAACCGGCGATTACCCATCGGTGCTAAGCAGAACGCGGCGGCGCTCCTCGTCTGGCCATCTTCGGCGATGAGAGGTCGCGTGGCTGGGCTCTACGGACACAGCGCGGCGAGGCACGTCATTTGGTAGCAGCGATAGGTGCTGGGGTGGTCGAAGTCTACAACGGCGGTGAGCGAGGTGGTGGCCGGAGCTCGAGCGAGCTCGGGTTCGGTGTTAGGGAGCTAGCTAGCTAAGGGACGAAATCGAGTGCACGGAGTGAGGGGAAGAGAAGACGAGCTCATGAGGAGTCGGACTTTGACGTTTAGCTTGTTACCTCAGCTATGATCTTGGACCCTTGGGAGGGTCATGTAGATAGTCAGGCTTCTCAGTCTTTTTCATTTGTACTTGTCTGTACTCAGACATGTTATGCTTCCGTTGCATGTATGCTCTGTATGTTGGGTTATGTGACCCATGTTTGTAATAAATGCTATGATGGCATGTTTGTAATAAATGCATCCGGGCCTTTATCTATATGAGTTTTTGAGTTATGTTGTGATGCCATGTTGTATCTACACCTACCGTGCATGTTATCCGACAATCTAGTTGTTTATTATTGGTAGTCTCTCTTATGGGGAAATGTCTCCTAGTGCTTCCACTGAGCCATGGTAGCTTGCTACTGCTCCCGAACACATGGGATGATGGGCATGTGTCCTTCTTTGCTCCTGTGTCTGTCCCTTTAGGAAAATGTCACGCGGTGTTTTACTGGAGTCCTTGTAGCTTTCTATGACTCTCTTGCACACGATGTTGACCGACACGTGCATTGTTGGGTCATGTATGCATGTCCATGTAAGTTAGTGCCACCTTGGGTTTACAACTAGTCATGTCGGCCCGGGTTCTCTATCATATGGATGCTAGCGACACTATCATATACGTGAGCCAAAAGGCACAAACGTTCCCGGGCCAGGTAAGGTGGCACCCATGGGGATACCGTGCGTGAGGCCGCAAAGTGATATGATGTGTTACATGCTAGATCGGTGTGACTTAGGATTGGGGTCCTGATAGCCGTTTCCTAGTAATTCCTCTTATAATTTTGGTAAATCCTACAACAATTCTTATGGAAATTATAATAAGATGCCCTCTGATCTTGAGAACAATATTAAAGAATTTATTAGTTCTCAAAGGAATTTCAATGCTATGGTTGAAGAAAAAATGCTTAAGATTGATGATTTGGCTAGGAACGTGGATAGAATTTCTCTTGAGATTGATTCATTGAAAATTAGATCTATTCCACCCAAGCATGATAATAATGAGTCTCTAGAAGCTATGAGAGTTTCTATGGATGAATGTAAAGAAAGAACCGCTAGGATGCATGCTAAGCGAGATTGGTTTGTAAAAATGTGTTCTTCGATTTCTCGTGAAAGTAATGATGAAGATCTTAACGTGATTTATGTGACCCTATTGAATCTTTGATTTCTAATATAAATCTTGATAAATATGGGACCAGAGATTAGTCAACTTTAGCTAGAAGGCGTCCCGATGATTCAAAGTTTATAGATCTTGATGCAAAAATTGATAAAAGTGGGATTGAAGAGGTTAAAACTTTATGTAGCAATGAACCCACTCCTTTGAATTTCAAGGATTTTAAGTATGATAATTATTCTTTAATAGATTGTATTTCCTTGTTGCAATCCATATTGAATTCTCCTCATGCTTATAATCAAAATAAAGCTTTTACTAAACATATTGTTGATGCTATGATGAAATCATTTGAAGAAAAACTTGAGTTGGAAGTTTCTATCCCTTGAAAGCTTTATGATGTGTGGGAACCTACCATTAAGATTAAAACTAAAGATTGTGAGTACCATGCTTTGTGTGATTTGGGTGGTAGCCTTTCCATGATTCCGAAAACTTTATGTGATGTGTTAGTTTTTCGTGAATTTGATGAATGTTCTTTAAATTTGCATCTTGCGGATTCCACTATAAAGAAACCTATGGGAAGGATTAATGATGTTCTTATTGTTGCAAATAAGAATTATGTACCCGTAGATTTCATTGTTCTTGATATAGATTGCAATCCTACATGTCCTATTATTCTTGCTAGACCTTTCCTTAGAACGATTGGTGCAATTATTGATATGAAAGAAGGAAACATTAGATTTCAATTTCCGTTAAGGAAGGGAATGGAACACTTTCCTAGAAAGAAAATTAAGTTGCCTTATGAATCTATTATGAGAGCTACTTATGGATTGCATACCAAAGATGACAATAGCTAGATCTATTGCAGTATGCCTAGCTAGGGGCGTTAAAATAACGCTTGTTGGGAGGCAACCCAATTTTATTTTTGTTCTTGCTTTTTGCTTTTTTTCAAATAAATTTTTCATCTTGCCCCTTTATGTGCTTTTATATTTTAATTAGTGTTTGTGCCAAGTAAGACCTTTGGGACGGCTTACGATGATAGTTGATTTAATCTTGCTAAAAAACAGAAACTTTTGCACCTAGTAAAATAATTTTCATAAATCAAAGAAGTGTGATTTTGATCTAAGTTCTTTTCACAAGATTGATATACAAATTCCCTAGGTTGTTTTAATTTTTCAGAATTTTTGGAGTTAGAGAAGTATACTAAGTTTCCTGATTACTACAGACTTTTCTATTTTTGACAGATTCCTTTTTCTTGTGTTGTTTGCTTATTTTGATGAATCTATGGGTAGTACCGGGGGGGGGGGGGGGTATGAACCATGGAGAAGTTGGAATACGGTAGATATTGCACCAATATAAATAAAGAATGAGTTCACAACAGTACCAAAAGTGGTGATTTATTTTCTTATACTAACGGATCTCATGAGTTTTGTGTTGAGTTTTGTGTTGTGAAATTTTCAAGTTTTGGGTAAAGATTTGATGGACTATGGAATAAGGAGTAGAAAGAGCCTAATCTTGGGGATGCCCAAGACACCCCAAGGTAATATTCTGGGACAACCAAGAGCCTAAGCTTGGGGATGCCCCGGATGGCATCCCCT
The DNA here is from genome assembly GCA_963921465.1 of Triticum timopheevii. Taxonomy (NCBI): domain Eukaryota; kingdom Viridiplantae; phylum Streptophyta; class Magnoliopsida; order Poales; family Poaceae; genus Triticum; species Triticum timopheevii. Next base: position 235,683,464 of record OY997272.1, read on the forward strand.
CTTTCGTCTTCGTCTATCGGTAACTTTACTTGAGGCTATATTTTTATTCACCACATGATATGTGTTTTGCTTGGAGCGTCTTGTATGATATGAGTATTTGCTTTTTAGTTTGCCACAATCATCCTTGTTTTACACGGCTTTTGAGAGGGACACGCATGAATCGTGATTTATTACAATACTCTATGTGCTTCACTTATATCTTTTGAGCTAGGCAATTTTACTCTAGTGCTTCACTTGTATATTTTTAGAGCATGGAGGTGGCTTTATTTTATAGAAATTTTTGAACTCTCTTGCTTCACTTATATTATTTTGAGAGTCTCTAAACAACATGGTAGTTTGCTTAGGTATGAATTTAGTCATAATATGATAGGCATCCAAAGGAGAGATAATAAAAACTTTCATATAAGTGCATTGAATACTATGAGAAGTTTGATTCCTTATGATTGTTTTGAGATATAAATATGGTGATATTAGATTCATGCTAGTGAGTAATTGTGGATTGGTAGAAATACTTGTGTTAAAGTTTGTGATTCCCATAGCATGCACGTATGGTGAACCGTTATGTGATGAAGTCGAAGCATGATTTATTTATTGATTGTCTTCCTTTGTATGGAGGTCGGGATCGCGTGATGGTTAAGTCCTACCAACCCTTCACCTAGGATCATGCGTGTAGTACTTTGTTTCGATAGCTAATAGACTTTTGCAATAAGTATGTGAGTTCTTTATGACTAATGTTGAGTCCATGATTATACACACTCTCACCCTTCCAGCTTTGCTAGCCTCTTTAGTACCTCGCAACTTTCGCCGGTGCATTACACCCACCATATACATTCCTCAAAACAGCCACCATACCTACCTATTATGCCATTTCCATAGCCATTCCGAGATATATTACCATGCAACTTCCACCGTTCTGTTTTGTTCTAAGTTTTGAGTTGTAATTTTTGAGTTGTAAGTAAATAAAAGTGTGATGATCATCATTATTAGAGCATTGTCCCATGTGAGGAAAGGATGATGGAAGCTATGATTCCCTCACAAGTTGGGATGAATCTACAGACTTTATGAAAAATAAAAGAGGCCAAAGAAGCCCAAATAAAAAAGAGAGGCCAAAGAAGCCAACCAAAAAGAAAAAATGAGAGAAAAAAGAGAAGGGGCAATGCTACTATCCTTTTTCCACACTTGTGCTTCAAAGTAGCACCATGATCTTCATGATAGAGAGTATCCTATATTGTCACTTTCATATACTAGTGGGAATTTTTCATTATAGAACATGGCTTGTATATTCCAATGATGCGCTTCCTCAAATTGCCCTAGATCTTCGTGAGCAAGCGAGTTGGATGCACACCCACTTAGTTTCTTTTTGAGCTTTCATACACTTATAGCTCTAGTACATCCGTTGCATGGCAATCCCTACTCACTCTCATTGATATCTATTGATGGGCATCTCTATAGCCCGTTGGTACGCCTAGTTGATGTGAGAATATCTCCTTCTTTTTGTCTTCTCCACAACCACCATATTCTATTCCACCTATAGTGCTATATCCATGGCTCACGCTCATGTATTGCATGAAAGTTGAAAAAAATTGAGAATACTAAAGTATGAAACAATTGCTTGGCTAAAACCGGGTTGTGCATGACTTAATACTTTATGTGATGAAGATGGAGCATAGATAGACTATGATTTTGTAGGGATAACTTTCTTTGGCCATGTTATTTTGAGAAGACATGATTGCTTTATTAGTATGCTTGAAGTATTATTGTTTTTATGTCAATATTAAACTTTTGTTTTGAATCTTATGGATCTGAATATTCATGCCACAATAAAGATAATTACATGGATAAATATGTTAGGTAGCATTCCACATCAAAAATTCTATTTTTATCATTTACCTACTCGAGGATGAGCAGGAATTAAGCTTGGAGATGCTTAATACGTCTCCAACGTATCTATAATTTTTTATTGTTCCATGCTATTATATTATCTATTTTGGATGTTTTCTATGCATTAATATGCTATTTTACATTATTTTTTGGACTAACTATTGACCTAGAGTCCAATGCCAGTTTTTGTTTTTTCCTTGTCTTTGAGTTTCGCAGAAAAGGAATATCAAACGGAGTCCAAACGGAATAAAACTTTCACGATAATTTTTCTTGGACCAGAAGACACCTACTAGACTTGGAGTCCAAGTGAGAAGACCCTCGAGGAGACGACAAGCCAGGGGGCGCGCCCCTAGGGCTTGTGGCCCCCTCGAAGACCTCCTAACCTCCTTCCTTGGCCTATAAATTCACAAATATTCCAAAACCCTCAGAGGAAGCCACGAAAATACTTTCCCACCGCCGCAGGTCTCTGACCTCGTGAGATCCCATATGGAGGCCTTCTCCAGTACTCTGCCGGTGGGGGATTCGATCACGGAGGGCTTCCACATCAACCCTATTGCCCTTCCGATGAAGCGTGAGTAGTTTACCTCAGACCTACGGGTCCATAGCTAGTAGCTAGATGGCTTCTTCTCTCTCTCTTTGATTCTCAATACCATGTTCTCCTCAATGTTCTTGGAGATCTATCCGATGTAATCTTGTTTTGCGGTGTGTTTGTCGAGATCCGATGAATTGTGGATTTATGATCAGATTATCTATGAATATTTTTTGAATCTTCTCTGGATTCTTATATACATTATTTCATATCTTTGTATTTCTCTTTGAATTATCGGTTTAGTTTGGCCAACTAGATTGGTATTTCTTGCAATGGGTTCAATCTTGCGGTGTCCTCACCCAGTGACAAAGTAGGGGTAGCGAGGCACGTATTGTATTGTTGCCATTGAGGATAAAAAGATGGGGTTTTCATCATATTGCTTGAGTCTATCCTTCTACATCATGTCATCTTACTTAATGCGTTACTCCGTTCTTTATGAACTTAATACTCTACATGCATGTTGCATAGCGGTCGATGTGTGGAGTAATAGTAGTAGATGCAGAATCGTTTCGGTCTACTTGACACGGACGTGATGCCTATATGCATAATCATTGCCTTGAATATTGTCATAACTTTGCGCTTTTCTATCAATTGCTCGACAGTAATTTGTTCACCCACTGTATTATTTGCCTTCAAAAGAGAAGCCTCTAGTGAAACCTATGGCCCCCGGGTCTAATTTCCATCATATTTGCTTTCTGATCTGCTATTTTGCAATCTTTTATTTTCAGATTTATAAACCAAAAAACCAAAAAATATTTAGTTACCTTTTAGTTTTACCTATCTCTATCAGATCTCACCTTTGCAATTGGCCGTGAAGGGATTGACAACCCATTTATCGCGTTGGGTGCAAGTGTTTGTGCAGGTGCAGAGATTGGGGAGTTGCTTTTACCTCCTACTAGATTGATACCTTGGTTCTCTAACTGAGGGAAATACTTATCGCTACTTTGATGCATCACCCTTTCCTCTTCAAGGGAAAAACCAACGCAAGCTCAAGAAGTAGCACCTCCATCCTCTCATCTTTCTCTCCATCCATTTTCTCGCTTGCCTTTGCCACAACTCCACCACCCCAAGCCTCCCCGACACACCCTTGCCGGAACACGACGACTCTGTCACCTCCATCACTACACCAGGGTTTCACGTCGCTTGTCCTCCGCCGCCGTTCCAGGCCTCTCCTCCGTCCGCCGCCCGCCGCATAGGTATCATCCGCCTCTATGGTAACTAACCATGACCGGCAAGTGTTTAACAAAATGTCCGTGCTAATTTGTTTTTGTCCCTTCTTCTATGAACATACATGAGGACTATGTTGAGTCGTCTGACCACTTGTCCAGCGAGAAGGACTACACGGATGAGACTATGTTACACTCTGTATATACTGGGTCCCACTTGTAATTGTATTGTACATTATTATGTACCTCTCTATATAGTGAAAAGTCCAACCCACGTTGGAGGTGTGCCACAAACCCTGAACCCTTGTCTAATATGGTATCCGACCTAACGATCTAATGTCTTCCGCTCCGCCTCCGCCAGCCGCCGCCGTCGCCTCAAGCGCCGCCGCTGCTGCGGGCTCCTTCCCCGCCCTTTTGCCACCGGCCTCTGCCCACATGGATCATGCGTTCCTCCCACTGTCCCTCGCGCATCTCCTCAATGGTGGGACTGCGCCCTACGTGGCGGATGGATCGCTCGGCCCCCTGTAGACCCAATCGGCGGGGTCTCTCTTCACTGGCCCGGTGTCCTTGCTGTACGCCGGCATGTCATCCTCGTCGCCCGCTGCTTCAACTCAACCGCCTCCGCCTTCGGCCGCCATGCACTCCCTGGTGCTCGCGCCGCCGCCCCCGACTGCTTCGCATCAGATGATGTGCGCGGTCGTACCTGCCCCTGCTGCCTCCACCTACACCGCAGCAGGCAGTACCGTTGCTGATGTCGCCCATGTGCCTCACGGCATCCCTGGCGGCTATCCGCTGTATGTGGCTCCATATGGTCCTCCGCCACCCGCGCGTTCCACCTACGGCGCGTACCCTGGCCAGGGCTCGTATGCTGCTTCGCTGCCCTATGGTGCATCCTACACATACGGCGTCCCACGGATGTACGTGCCGACCGCGGCTCCGTCTGCACCGATGCCCGCTCCTATGCCCTATGTGGACATTGAAGCTGCTCTGGCCACAATCTCGTCGCCGCCGTTCTTGTTCTCGCACCTCCTTCTGGTGAAGCTCAAGCCGGATAATTATCTGTACTGGCATGCTCAGGTGCTTCCTCTCCTTCGCAGGCATTATTTGGAGGGGTTCGTCAATGGCACCCTGTCGTGTCCACTGCCACAGCTGAAACGCCCTCGATGCGGCTATATCTCCCACGTGTCGAAGCACGACTTAGAGGCATAACCGCATTGAAAGCAATGTCGCAAGTGAGGTAATCTTCACACAACCCATGTAATACATAAGGGAAAGAGATACATAGTTGGCTTACAATCGCCACTTCACACAATTACATGAATAAAGCATTACATCATTCAGATACAAACAAGGTCCGACTACGGAACCAAAATAAAAGAAGAACCCCAAATGCGACAAAGGTCCCCGATCGACCCCAACTGGGCTCCACTACTGATCAACTAGAACGAAACAACACAAAGGGCAAGATCTTCATCGAGCTCCTCCTTGAGCTTGGTTGCGTCACCTGCTCGGTAAAATAGGCACCTGCAAACTGGTTTTGGAAGTATCTGGTGAGCCACGAGGACTCAGCAATCCCATTACCATGGGTATCAAGACTAGCAAAGCTTAATGGGAAAGGAAGGGGTAAAGTGGTGAGGTTGCAGCAGCGGCTAAGCATGATATGGTGGCTAACATACGCAAATGAGAGCGAGAAGAGAAACAAAGGAACGGTCGTGAAGCTAGCAATGATCAAGAGGTGATCCTGAACACCTACTTACGTCAAACATAACCCAGAAACCGTGTTCACTTCCCGGACTCCGCCGAGAAGAGACCATCATGGCTACACACGCGGTTGATGCATTTTAATTCGGATCTGGTCTCAAGTTATCTACAACCGGACATTAACAAATTCCCATCTGCCACATAACCGCGGGCACGGCTCTCGAAAGTTTAAACCCTGCAGGGGTGCCCCAACTTAGCCCATGACAAGCTCTCGCGATCAACGAAGGAATAGACCTTCACCCAAGACACTCCGATCAGACTCGGTATCCCGGTACATCAAGACATTTCGACAATGGTAAAACAAGACCAGCAAAGCCGCCCGATGCGCCGACAATCCCGATAGGAGCTGCACATATCTCGTTCTCAGGGCAACACCGGATGAGACATCCTACGAGTAAAACCAGACCTCGAGTTGCCCCGAGGGGGCCCCGCAGTCTACTCGGTTCGGACCAGCACTTAGACAAGCACTGGCCCGGGGGGGCTAAAATAAAGATGACCCTCGAGAGAGTGACTCCCAAGGGAAAAGTAGGTGGTGGTGAGGCAAATGGTAAAAGTCAATGTTGGGCCTTGCTGGACAAGTTTTATTCAAAGCGAACTGTCAGAGGGGTCCCATAAATCACCCGACCGCGTAAGGAACGCAAAATCCGGGAACATAACACCGGTATGACGGAAACTAGGGCGGCAAGAGTGGAACAAAACACCAGGCATAAGGCCGAGCCTTCCACCCTTTACCAAATATATAGATGCATTAATAATATAAGAGATATTGTGATATCCCAACAAAATCCTGTCCACCATGGAGAAATCTTCAACTTCACCTGCAACTAGCAACGCTATAAGAGGGGCTGAGCAAAGCGGTGACATAGCCAAACAACGGTTTGCATAGGAAAGGTGTCAAAGGTTAGGGGTTCATGGCAATAGGGGATGGCTTGATAAACAGGTAATAGGTAGCGCAACATAGCGATAGAACGAAGCAACTAGCATAGCAATGATAGTAATGAGATCCAAGGTAGCGGTCATCTTGCCTGAAATCCCGCTAGGAAGAAGAACGAGTCCATGAAGAAGACAAGCGAACGTAGTCGAACGAATCCTCACAACTCCGGAATGAAACCGAAGCTAACGAAAGAGCAAACCGGAAAGAAGCAAACAACATAGTAAACAACCATCGCATAATCATGGCATGATGCACAAACAAGTATGATGCGTGTCCGGTTTAAATGAGGCATGGCATGGCAAAGTGCAACAAACAAAACTACAAATTAAGTGGAGCTCAATATGCAACGAGTTGCATATTGACGAAACACCACATCCAAATTATTTAGTTCGCTCTTGTTTAGGTACACAACAATGTTAAATGTTGTTAAGCATGGCAAGGGGTGAAGCAAAAGTAAACTAACTATTTAGGCAAGTTTAAATGAGGTCGGAACAACAAACAACATTTCCGGAAAAACCTCATATGCAATTTATGAATTTGCTACTGTTCTGCCCTAAAACATATTTTAAAGTTGTTAAACAGGAAAATAAAGTGGACCATGTTAATCTAGGCATTTTTCCACCCCAAATACATATAAAGTTTATTAAATTCGGAGTTACGGTTAATTAGTTATGAATTAAATCATTTTAACATGGCATTTGAACAAATTAATGTAAACAACATTTTAAACATGGATGAAAGTTGCATATTATTAATCTACACAAAATTCTAAGCATTTTACATGTTTAATTCATTTAAATCCGATACACGGTTGTGGAGTTTTTATAAGCATGAACAACAGGGGTCAATCTGTAAAACTGGTAAATCACAGGATATAGGCAAATTCGCAGACGCTAAAAAAAACACAACATGGGCCGAAACTTGCCGGCCCGACAGGGTACAGGAGGCGGACAGGAGGGGGCTGCTCACCCATGGGCTTGGCCCGGTTCGGAAGCAGAGGAGGCCTGGCGGACTGGGCCGCGCGGGGACTTGGCTGGCGACGCGGAACGAGCGGAAGCAGAGGAGGCCTGGTGCGGTGCGGGAGTGGCTGGAGCTGGGCCACGAGGTGCGACCGGTCAACGGGGAGGCTGGACGAGGCGGGCGCTCGCTCATTCTGCTCGTACTGAACAGGGGCGGCGCTGGTCGTTCAAACGGCGAGGAAGACGACCAACGGGATCCCGCGGGGCGAGGATGGCCGAAGGAGGCCAGATCCGGTGAGGGGAGGCCGGATCCGGGCGTCGGGGTTCCGTTCCCGGCGGCGGTGGCGGCAGGGGAACCTCGGGCGGCGACGAAGGCCATGGCGGCGGCGGCCTGCGAGGAGAAGAGAGAGAGCGAGGTGAGCACGAGAAGGGGAGGAGGAGAAGGTAGGGAGGAGGAGGCGGGGCTCCGGCCTGGGGGTGGTGACCGACGGCGAAGTGAACTCCGGTGGTGGTGCTGCTTGCGGGCGAACGGGGCGAGGCAGAGGAGATGCAGACAGGCAGCGGCGCAGCTGCACAGGGCTCCGGCGACGCGGAGGCTTGGCGAGGCGGGGCGAGGGAGGCCGGCATGTTCTGCTGGTGCGCGCTGGACAGACGAGGACGCGGGGAAGCGGCAGCGGTGGCGAACCAGAAGCGGAGCTTGAGCGAGGCACTCGAGCGGAGGCGGTTGCCTCGATCCAGATCGAATCGAGCGCTGCGGGAGGTGGAGGCGTGCAGGGCTGGGGTTGACATGGGTCGTTGGATCCTCGATCCGACGGACCAAAGGGGAAGTTGACTGGCCGAATCTGGAGGAGGAGGTGGAGGCTGCTGGTTGGGGTGGAACTGAAAACGAGGAGCGGCGGCGGCTCGGGATTTGGTGGATTGGACAGGTAGGGGCTAGGGTTTGGCTACTTAAATAGGTAGGTTGGTTAGCTTAGGGGGAAAACGGACCCTCCGATTAAATCGGACGGTTCCGGATAAATATGCTAGGGAGACCAAACAAAGAAAACGGAGATATTTTAGGGATGTTGGGGGATGATCTGAATCCAACGGTGACGACTGAGCGGTTCGTGTTCAGGCAAGTTCAGACGCGCACACGAGGGGGTTCGAAGCACTATGCAGAGAGGGTTTCGGGCCGTGCGGTCGCGTCGGACAACTCCGGAAGCGAAGAGGGGAAGGAGGACAGACTAGGTGGGCTGGTCTGAGAGAAGAGGGGAGAGGTGCAGCCCGGCACGGTTTCCGGAGACCGAAAACGTCCGACGTTAGACCAGCTATACTGCCGCTATAGTTATCCGATGGGGCGTCAAACGGACTCCGAATGCGATGAAACTTGGCAGGCGGCCTACTGACAACAAAACAACATCGCACGCCAACTTTCGTCCCATTCCGAGAACATTTTCCGGCCACTTATAAAATAATATTTCGAACGTGCCACGGGCGCTTGCAAAGTGTGTGTGGGCTCAGAACGGACAACGGAGAGAACAAAGAGACCGGGATGGATGCAAGTTTTGAAAACAAGATGATGCAATGCGGATGATGACATGGCAAGATGCAACACGCAAGCGAATGACATGGCAATGACAGCGAAAAACTGGAAGACATCTGGCGCAACGGTCTCGGGGCGTCACAACACTCCACCACTACGAGAGGATCTCGTCCCGAGATCTAGAATGGCACCGGAGTGAAACGGAAGAGGAAGAGGAGAGGTAAAACTAAGTTGCTTCTTTGACGAACGAGTGAAACCACGAACCTTGAGAGGTTGAGCAATTTAAAAGAAAGAGCACAACTGAGAAGAACTAGATTGCAAACAATCCTTAGAAAAGAGGAATAGGGAACATTACGAGAACTTGAAGGTTGCAAAGACATGAATCAAGAGTTTAATGGACAAGATAGAATTCGAAACCACTCCAGTTAAAATAAGATGAGAGAGGAAGAATTCGGGCAGCACTCTGGCTGTAAATGGAAGGAGTTGAACATGAACTTGACAAATGAGAGGATACTTGATGAAATCAACAACACACTGCCTCTGGAATTGAAAGAATGGCACAAAGGGTAAGAAACATTACAAACCGCACTCCGGTTGAGAAGGGAGGCAAAACTTGATAAGATGAGAGAACTCGAATGAAAGCACAACACTCCGGTTAAATAGATAAGCAAGGAAAATTACATGATATTTACAAAATGAGATGATGGGTCGAAGAGAGTAACATCACAATGCCTCTGGAACAAAAGAATAGAAGATAGATCACTGGAATAACAGAATGTAGGAGAAAATGCAAACTTCTGCCACAAATGGGCTCGGAAAGCACCCTTCCAAGAAGGTTATAACGGAGTTGTTGGAAAACCAACAACGAAAAGAACAAGCTTGTTGTGGGCTTATGGAACACAACTCAAAATGATGAGGTGACAACCGGCCATTGATGGAAACAATTGCTTGCTTGAGATCAACGAAGAGATGAAAATTGCTTTCGCCGAGAGGATAGGAGAAAAACTTGGATCATTGATAAGCACCACAAATAGCAACATTCCTTAGGGAAGGCTTTAGGTGAAAACTATACCAAGATAACTCCAATGAAGAGATTGATGGATTTAATATACCTCGTTCTTGACAACAATATGAATCATGAAACATGAAGGAAATTGTCAAGAGTGACATAACACCATCTCAAGAGATAAGATAGAAGGAATTGCACTTTGGAATGCAAGAAGAAGAATACTTGAGCTCCTCAAAACAAAACATGTGTTGAACACCATGTTTATTTTAGAGTATAGCTTGGCGGGTCATAACTTCAAGAGAAAACTTGAAGATCAATTGAACAATGAAAAGAATCCTTGAGGAACCACCATGAAGAAACTCCGGTATTAAAAGGATGGTGGAAAGAAGGAGAAGTTGAAAACACAAGGTGTACCTTGCAATGATTAGAATGAGCTTCACGACGAGATAAAGCGGAAAACTTGGAACTCCGGAAAAGAAAAGATGAAGCATCTCGAACCAAGAATGTGATATCATGAACAACTCCGGAAAGAAGAAATTAATCACTTGTATGAAACAAGAATAAGAATTATGTTATGCATATCCTTCACCAATTTAAATTCATGATAAGCAACGGATTTGGCATACTACTTATTCTCGTAGAAAGGATTAAGAAGGATATAGCGCCAACTTGAAGAAGTCTTCGATGAATCACCGAGAGGATTGGAAAGGACGAATGAAATGATATGGTAATAAAGGGAGAGGAATCTTGAATGGACCACCGTAAAAAAAATTGGAAATGAACATAGCAAAGGCACAAATCACCGGGAAGAATTGGAAAATGAATGAAGATACTTGAGGGGATTTAGATACATGAGAACGAAGAGAACATGAACTGATTAGAGGATATTTGATTGATGCACCGGCAAGATAGGAGAAAGATAGCTACATGCTGAGAATAAAGAATTATGACATGATGGCCTTCGGAGGAAAGAAATGGAAACAACTCATGAAATGCTTCGGATGGTAAGAAAAGAATTGTCACAATCAAAACAATTATGAGGATAGCATGAAGCTAGAACCATGAATCTTCAAGAGAACGGACAAGATTTAAGAGAAATCCTTCTTCGGTCTTCAAATGTTGAGAATGATGATGAGAACCACCATTAATTGTTGAGATACTCCGGGAGAATGAAAAAAACAAGGTTGTTGAGCCAACAATGAAAAATAATTTGAAAGATCTTGGAGAAGGCATGTGACTGATGAAAATTCATTCTTACATCAAACTTGGAAAAGAATTTGGGATAGCTCCGGAATAATTAGAAGAGTCAGGTAAGATCCTGGGAAAAGACCTGTGGGTTAGGGCCCACTCAAAAGAAAACACCGTTGGAAATGATTGAAAGAGGGGATAGCACCGGTTGAATTAAATGACTTGAATGGGATAATAATCTCCAAATAGCTTGAACGGATTAAGAATGGAAAACACGAATCTTATGAGATATCTTCAACACTCTGGAATAAATGAATAGCAAGAAGTGAATGATTAAGAGGTGCATCGGTATGAGAAAGCATTAGAAACGAGGAAAGGAATATGATGAATATCGAAAGCTTGAATAGGATCCACCGGAGAAGAAACAACAATGAAGGATGATGAACTTGAAGTTGTTGAGCATCTTTATGGGAAATCACCGGATAAGAACATTGATTGAAAAGAATGAAGAGACTTCACATGAATAAATGGATACTTGATTAAGAAATCTGTGTCCTTGGAAAAAAAGGGCGGGAGGGTGGGAAAACAAAGACAACCTGGGATGGATGAAGCAAACACCGTTGAGAAAACTTAGAATTAATCTCGCAAATGTTGGAATGATCGGATCCACTTGAAGAGAAGCACGCCGGTAGGAAAAGGATAGACATGACCATCTCGATGATCAAAAAGGATTAGTATTCACATAGCAATATGAGAACACCGTTTAGGAAAGGTATGGATTCAACATTTGACTTGGAAGCGACTCGAATACCACAAATAAAACAAAACAAAGGATTTGGCTTGCATAATAAGCCGGAACAAACATATGATAGAGATTTACCCAATCCCATATCATACATCTGTCGAAAAGATATTCTAGGAGCTACTTGAATTCCCACCTATAAAACTCCCGAAACTTTCTGGTTATGCAATCTGGTGTTGGGGATACAGGGGAAGCAATATATCTCACCCAAACTAACAATACCTACATCCAAGCTGTATCCATCCGTCAACACATAACCAAGAAACCTTCGGAAATCGTCTACCTCAACCTTCGAAAAGCATCCGTTATACAAGTCATGGCAATACTCCCGTACTCACCTCAGTACTGGGTTAGCGGGGTTATCTCACCAACAACTGCATAAAAGAGATTTTCGATGTCGGCGTACTAAACTCAGGTATTCCAGAACTGCAACGATAAAATTATGACGACAACACCTTAGAGCTCAACTCCCTGGGACACCTCCACTAAAAAAAAACCCTGCTGACGGGAGGCACCAAGACAATGTTGTCATCATAAAACCATCGGAATGATTCTAAGATACCTGCGTGATCCTAAAATTTTTTTTAGTGAAATTTAAGAAGAGAAGAGTCAAAACTCTACGTCAGGATACCTCACCAGAAGGTCGAAGGGACTGGGGAGTAAAAAGAATCCTACTCTCCGATATACATAATCCTAAATGACTCAAAACATTTTTCTAGACACAACTCGGCCGCTAAAAACGATCAAGCAGTGGGGCTCCTAAGGTCGGGGAAGGCTCTGATTACCAACTTGAAACGCCCTCGATGCGGCTATATCTCCCACGTGTCGAAGCACGACTTAAAGGCATAACTGCATTGAAAGCAATGTCGCAAGTGAGGTAATCTTCACACAACCCATGTAATACATAAGGGAAAGAGATACATAGTTGGCTTATAATCGCCACTTCACACAACTACATGAATAAAGCATTACATCATTCAGATACGAACAAGGTCCGACTACGGAACCAAAATAAAAGAGAACCCCAAATGCGACAAAGGTCCCCGATCGACCCTAACTGGGCTCCACTACTGATCAACTAGAACGAAACAACACAAAGGGCAAGATCTTCATCGAGCTACTCCTTGAGCTTGGTTGCGTCACCTGCTCGGTAAAATAGGCACCTGCAAACTGGTTTTGGAAGTATCTGGTGAGCCACGATGACTCAGCAATCCCATTACCATGGGTATCAAGACTAGCAAAGCTTAATGGGAAAGGAAGGGGTAAAGTGGTGAGGTTGCAGCAGCGGCTAAGCATGATATGGTGGCTAACATATGCAAATGAGAGCGAGAAGAGAAACAAAGGAACGGTCGTGAAGCTAGCAATGATCAAGAGGTGATCCTGAACACCTACTTACGTCAAACATAACCCAGAAACCGTGTTCACTTCCTGGACTCCGCCGAGAAGAGACCATCACGGCTACACACGCGGTTGATGCATTTTAATTCGGATCTGGTGTCAAGTTATCTACAACCGGACATTAACAAATTCCCATCTGCCACATAACCGCGGGCACGGCTCTCGAAAGTTTAAACCCTGCAGGGGTGTCCCAACTTAGCCCATGACAAGCTCTCGCGATCAACAAAGGAATAGACCTTCACCCAAGACACTCCGATCAGACTCGGTATCCCGGTACATCAAGACATTTCGACAATGGTAAAACAAGACCAGCAAAGCCGCCCGATGCGCCGACAATCCCGATAGGAGCTGCACATATCTCGTTCTCAGGGCAACACCGGATGAGACATCCTACGAGTAAAACCAGACCTCGAGTTTCCCCGAGGGGGCCCCGCAGTCTACTCGGTTCGGACCAGCACTTAGACAAGCACTGGCCCGGGGGGGCTAAAATAAAGATGACCCTCGAGAGAGCGACTCCCAAGGGAAAAGTAGGTGGTGGTGAGGCAAATGGTAAAAGTCAATGTTGGGCCTTGCTGGACAAGTTTTATTCAAAGCGAACTGTCAGGGGGGTCCCATAAATCACCCGACCGCGTAAGGAACGCAAAATCCGGGAACATAACACCGGTATGATGGAAACTAGGGCGGCAAGAGTGGAACAAAACACCAGGCATAAGGCCGAGCCTTCCACCCTTTACCAAATATATAGATGCATTAATAATATAAGAGATATTGTGATATCCCAACAAAATCCTGTCCACCATGGAGAAATCTTCAACTTCACCTGCAACTAGCAACGCTATAAGAGGGGCTGAGCAAAGCGGTGACATAGCCAAACAACGGTTTGCATAGGAAAGGTGTCAAAGGTTAGGAGTTCATGGCAATAGGGGATGGCTTGATAAACAGGTAATAGGTAGCGCAGCATAGCGATAGAACGAAGCAACTAGCATATCAATGATAGTAATGAGATCCAAGGTAGCGGTCATCTTGCCTGAAATCCCGCTAGGAAGAAGAACGAGTCCATGAAGAAGACAAGCGAACGTAGTCGAACGAATCCTCACAACTCCGGAACGAAACCGAAGCTAACGAAAGAGCAAACCGGAAAGAAGCAAACAACATAGTAAACAACCATCGCATAATCATGGCATGATGCACAAACAAGTATGATGCGTGTCCGGTTTAAATGAGGCATGGCATGGCAAAGTGCAACAAACAAAACTACAAATTAAGTGGAGCTCAATATGCAACGAGTTGCATATTGACGAAACACCACATCCAAATTATTTAGTTCGCTCTCGTTTAGGTACACAACAATGTTAAATATTGTTAAGAATGGCAATTGGTGAAGCAAAAGTAAACTAACTATTTAGGCAAGTTTAAATGAGGCCGGAACAACAAACAACATTTCCGGAAAAAACTCATATGCAATTTATGAATTTGCTACTGTTCTGCCCTAAAACATATTTTAAAGTTGTTAAACAGGAAAATAAAGTGGACCATGTTAATCTAGGCATTTTTCCACCCCAAATACATATAAAGTTTATTAAATTCGGAGTTACGGTTAATTAGTTATGAATTAAATCATTTTAACATGGCATTTGAACAAATTAATGTAAACAACATTTTAAACATTTTAAACATGGATGAAAGTTGCATATTATTAATCTACACAAAATTCTAAGCATTTTACATGTTTAATTCATTTAAATCCGATGCACGGTTGTGGAGTTTTTATATGCATGAACAACAGGGGTCAATCTGTAAAACTGGTAAATCACGGGATATAGGCAAATTCGCAGACGCTAAAAAAAACACAGCATGGGCCGAAACTTGCCGGCCCGACAGGGTACAGGAGGCGGACAGGAGGGGGCTGCTCACCCATGGGCTTGGCCCGGATCGGAAGCAGAGGAGGCCTGGCGGACTGGGCCGCGCGGGGACTTGGCTGGCGACGCGGAACGAGCGAAAGCAGAGGAGGCCTGGTGCGGTGCGGGAGTGGCTGGAGCTGGGCCACGAGGTGCGACTGGTCAACGGGGAGGCTGGACGAGGCGGGTGCTCGCTCGTTCTGCTCGTACTGAACAGGGGCGGCGCTGGTCGTTCAAACGGCGAGGAAGACGACCGGCGGGATCCCGCGGGGCGAGGATGGCCGAAGGAGGCCAGATCCGGTGAGGGGAGGCCGGATCCGGGCGTCGGGGTTCCGTTCCCGGCGGTGGTGGCGGCAGGGGAACCTCGGGCGGCGACGAAGGCCATGGCGGCGGCGGCCTGCGAGGAGAAGAGAGAGAGCGAGGTGAGCACGAGAAGGGGAGGAGGAGAAGGTAGGGAGGAGGAGGCGGGGCTCCGGCCTGGGGGTGGTGACCGACGGCGAAGTGAACTCCGGTGGTGGTGCTGCTTGCGGGCGAACGGGGCGAGGCAGAGGAGATGCAGACAGGTAGCGGCGCAGCTGCACAGGGCTCCGGCGACGCGGAGGCTTGGCGAGGCGGGGCGAGGGAGGCCGGCCTGTTCTGCTGGTGCGCGCTGGACAGACGAGGACGCGGGGAAGCGGCAGCGGCGGCGAACCAGAAGCGGAGCTCGAGCGAGGCACTCAAGCGGAGGTGGTTGCCTCGATCCAGATCGGATCGAACGCTGCGGGAGGTGGAGGCGTGCGGGGCTGGGGTTGACCTGGGTCGTTGGATCCTCGATCCGATGGACCAAAGGGGAAGGTGACTGGCCGAATCTGGAGGAGGAGGTGGAGGCTGCTAGTTGGGGTGGAACTGAAAACGAGGAGCGGCGGCGGCTCGGGATTTGGTGGATTGGACAGGTAGGGGCTAGGGTTTGGCTACTTAAATAGGTAGGTTGGTTAGCTTAGGGGAAAAACGGACCCTCCGATTAAATTGGACGGTTCCGGATAAATATGCTAGGGAGACCAAACAAAGAAAACGGAGATATTTTAGGGATGTTGGGGGATGATCTGAATCCAACGGTGACGACTGAGCGGTTCGTGTTCGGGCAAGTTCGGACGCGCACATGAGGGGGTTCGAAGCACTATGCAGAGAGGGTTTCGGGCCGTGCGGTCGCGTCGAACAACTCCGGAAGCGAAGAGGGGAAGGAGGACAGACTAGGTGGGCTGGTCTGAGAGAAGAGGGGAGAGGTGCAGCCCGGCACGGTTTCCGGAGACCGAAAACGTCCGACATTAGACCGGCTATACTGCCGCTATAGTTATCCGATGGGGCGTCAAACGGACTCCGAATGCGATGAAACTTGGCAGGCGGCCTACTGACAACAAAACAACATCGCACGCCAACTTTCGTCCCATTCCGAGAACATTTTCCGGCCACTTATAAAATAATATTTGGAACGTGCCACAGGCGCTTGCAAAGTGTGTGTGGGCTCAGAACGGACAACGGAGAGAACAAAGAGACCGGGACGGTTGCAAGTTTTGAAAACAAGATGATGCAATGCGGATGATGACATGGCAAGATGCAACACGCAAGCGAATGACATGGCAATGACAGCGAAAAACTGGAAGACATCTGGCGCAACGGTCTCGGGGCGTCACAACAGCATCCGATGTTCCGTGCGTGGATTGCTCAGGATCAAACCATCCTCTCGGCCATCCAGTCCTCCCTGGGTGAGGGTGTGGCCGGTCAAGTCCTCTTCGCTGCATCTTCTCACGAGGTGTGGGACATCCTGGAGTCGAGTTTTTCATCTCAGTCTACTGCTCAGTCTATGGCTATCCGTGCCATGCTTGGTGAGACCCGTAAGGACAATGGTACGGTGACCGCCTTCCACAGCAAGGTCAAGAATTTGGCCGACACCCTTGCTTCCATTGGAGAGCCTCTTCGTGACAGCGAGTTCACGGCCTTCATCCTAGCTGGGCTTGATAGCGACTATGACTCGCTTGCCGAGGTGATGAACTAACGCAAGGAGCCTATTCGCCCTCAGGAACTCTACAACCATCTCCTGTCTACGGAGCAACTGCTCAATGTGCGCTGCCCCGATGTCTCCACTGACTCCTCCGTCAAAGTGGTGTACCGCGGCAAAGGAGGCGGCTGTGGTTCCTCTGTAGCTCCCTCCTCGGGGGGGGGGGGGGGGGGGCAAGTCCGGTGTCGCGGCCCCTTCTCAGCAGCAGGCCCCGCGTCCTGGCGCCTCGGTGGTCATCGTTGACGGCCGCGCCTGCACCTGCTGTACAGCTTGTGGTGCGGCCCAACCATGTTAGCTCAGTGGCCTGCCCCGCCATGTCGCCTCCCGCTGTCATTGTCGGTTCAAGATTGACTTCCTCGGCCTCGGCAATAATGGCAAGGGTAACGAGTGTCAAGTCAACATGGTGCAACAAGGGCACACTCCTTCTTATCATGTTGATCCTTCTTGGTACATGGATACTGGAGCCACCACTCATGTCACAAACGAACTGGGCAAGCTTACCATTCAGCAGCCCTACCGTGGGCACGACAAGGTTCACACAACTAATGGGGAAGCTATGCACATTTCACATGTTGGTCAGGCATCACTTTTTGTTCCCACAGTTTCACAGCATTTATACACCTCTAGGACATTGCATCTTAGAAATGTTCTTCGTGTTCCCACAGTTGCACGTAACCTACTTTATGTTCCTAAACTTACACAGGATAATAATGTTTTCTGTAAATTTCACCTGTTTCATCTCTTTGTTAAGGATCGTGCTACGAGGAACATGCTTCTTAGAGGTCGCTACCATCATGGTTTATATGCTCTTGAAGCGCCCACCGACGTTCTCGCTCCTGCTGCTGCGTTCCAAGTCTTCAGTGGTGTTCGTGTGTCTCCTTCAGTGGCACTCTCGCCTTGGTCATCCAGCATCACCCATTGTTCGCCATGTTCTCCACCATCATGAGCTACCGTCCGAGTCTAGTAATAAAGTTGCTGCCATCTGTGATGCCTGTCAGCAAGGAAAAAGTCATCAGTTACCTTTTCCTGTTTCTACACATATAGTAAAAACACCTATTGAGCTTGTTTTTTCAGATGTATGGGGTCCTGCCCAGTTGTCCGTTAGTGGGCATGAATACTATTTAGTTTCATTGATGCTTATAGTCGCTTTACCTGGATTTATCTTCTTAAGCATAAGTATGATGTGTTTAAAGCGTCTCCTTAATCATAAAATCATTCATGTACAATCGGATTGGGGGGTGAGTGCCGCAATCTTAGTACTTTCTTTGAAAAACTTGGAATCGCTCATCTGTCTCTTGCCCACATACACACCAGCAGAATGGTTCAGCTGAACGTAAGCATCGTCATATTGTTGAAATTGGGTTAACCTTGCTCGCTCATCCATCTGTCCCGTTTCATTTTTGGAATGATGCTTTTACTAGAGCCTGTTTTCTCATAAATAGGCTTCCTTCATGGCTCCTCCATATGAAAACTCCACTTGAACTCTTGCTTGGTCAGCTTCCTGATTACACCTTTCTTAAAGTGTTCGGTTGTGCGTGTTGGCCACATATCCGTCTGTATAATAATCGCAAGCTTGAGTTCCATTCAAAGAAATGTGTATTTCTTGGGTACAGTTCTGTTCATAAAGGGTATAAGTGCCTTCATGTTCCGTCTAATCATGTGTATATCTCACGAGATGTTGTCTTTGATGAGCATGTTTTTCCCTTTTCTGCTCTCCCCCCACCTGACACAAGTTCCACACCGCCGGTGCACCCATCCACTATATTGCCTGATCAATTTGTAGATGCTGCACATTCGCCCTCTTTGCTGTCTAACCATGGTGCAGGTATTGGGAGATGTGCGCGACTGGAGCTCCTGGACGAGGTTTCTCCGGCACCCTCATCACCGCTCGCTCCTTCGTCTCCACCCGATCACGTCGATCGGCTGGCCCCTTGCATGTCCCATGCAACATGCCCCTCCCCCCCCCCCCCCCGCGCCAGCGCCCCGCCCCAGCCGCCGCTTCTCCTGACCGACGCCTTGACCCAGTGGGTTTTCTCGTCTTCACCTGCGTCCCCAGCACCGACGCCTGGGCTGTCCCCTCCCAGGAGCCCTCCGCCGTCCATGTCGCCTGCGCGGCACTCGTCCAGCTCGCGTGGGCCGGCGTGGCCCTCCAGTGGGTCGGCGTCTCCTGCTGTGTCCACATCGTCACCGCCTTCGACCGCATCGGCGTCTGTTGATACGTCTCCAATGTATCTATAATTTTTGATTATTCCATGCTATTATATTACCTGTTTTGGATGTTTATAGGATTTACTATAAACTTTATATCATTTTTTGGGACTAACTTATTAACCGGAGGCCCAGCCCATATTGCTGTTTTTTGCCTATTTTAGTGTTTTGCGGAAATGGAATATCAAACGGAGTCCAAATGCAATGAAACCTTCGCGAGAGATATTTTTGGAACAAACGCAATCTAGGAGGAGTGGTTGTCAAGAAGCATACGAGGAAGCCACGAGGCAGAAGGTCGCCCCCCCACCCTCGTGGACCCCTCGTGGCTCCCCTGACCGACTTCCTTCGCCTATATATACTTGCATACCCTGAAAACATCCAGGAGCACCAAGAAACCCTATTTCCACCGCCGCAACCTTCTATACCCGTGAGATCCCATCTTGGAGCCTTTTCCGCCGCTCCGTCGGAGGGGGGATCGATCACGGAGGGCTTCTACATCAACACCAAGGCCTCTCCGATGAAGTGTGAGTAGTTTACCACAGACCTTCGGGTCCATAGTTATTAGCTAGATGGCTTCTTCTCTCTATTTGAATCTCAATACAATGTTCTCCTCGATCTTCTTGGAGATCTATCCGATGTAACTTTTTTTGTGGTGTGTTTGTCGAGATCCCATGAATTGTGGGTTTACGATCAAGTTTATCTATGAGAAATATTTGAATCTCCTCTGAATTCTTTTATGTATGATTGGTTATCTTTGCAAGTCTCTTCGAATTATCAGTTTGGTTTGGCCTACTAGATTGATCTTTCTTGCAATGGGAGAAGTGCTTAGCTTTGGGTTCAATCTTGCGGTGTCCTTTCCCAGTGACAGCAGGGGCAGCAAGGCACGTATTTTATTGTTGCCATCGAGGATAAAAAGATGGGGTTTATATCATATTGCTTGAGTTTATCACTCTACATCATGTCATCTTGCCTAATGCGTTACTCTGTTCTTATGAACTTAATACTCTAGATGCATGCTGGATAGCGGTCGATGTGTGAAGTAATAGTAGTATATGCAGAATCGTTTCGATCTACTTGTCGCGGACGTGATGCCTATATACATGATCATGCCTAGATATTCTCATAACTATGCACTTTTCTATCAATTGCTCAACAGTAATTTGTTCACCCACCGTAATACTTATGCTATCTTGAGAGAAGCCACTAGTGAAATCTATGGCCCCCGGGTCTATTTTCCATCATATAAGTTTCCGATCTACTTTATTTTGCAATCTTTAATTTTCAATCTATATCATAAAAATACCAAAAATATTTATCTTATCTTTTTATCTTTGCCAGATCTCACTTTCGCAAGTGGCTGTGAAGGGATTGACAACCCCTTTATCGTGTTGGTTGCGAGGTTCTTGTTTGTTTGTGTAGGTACGAGGGACTTGCGTGTAGCCTCCTACTAGATTGATGCCTTGGTTCTCAAAAACTGAGGGAAATACTTACGCTACTTTGCTGCATCACCCTTTCCTCCTCAAGGGAAAACCAACGCAGTGCTCAAGAGGTAGCAAGAAGTAGTTCTGGCGCCGTTGTCGGGGAGGTCTTCACACAAGTCAAGACATACCAAGTACCCATCACAAACTCTATCCCTTGCATTACATTATTTGCCATTTGCCTCTCATTTTCCTCTCCCCCACTTCACCCTTGCCATTTTCTTCGCCCCTCTTCCGTTCGATCTTGTGTCTCCATGTGCCTTCTTTTTGCTTGCATCTTCGCTTGCTAAAAGTATTTGGATCCTCATCCACTTGCTAGTCTTTTCAATAGATCCAATTATGATGAACCAATTGCTAGTGAGTTGAGTGCACTAGATTATCTTTATGAGGTTTTGCTTGAAATTCATGAATCTGAAAATTGTGATGAAGAAATTTATGAAGAGATTCACGATAGCTCCTTGAATAAAAAGCATGATTGCAATGATTTTACTACAAATTCTATTGATGTCAATTGTGCTAATAATATGCAAACCCTAACCTTGGGGATGCTAGTTTTGCTATGTCTACTACTTGTTGCAATGATCATGATTGGGGTGATGATGTTTCTTATGATCTTGAAAATTTATTTAAGCCCCATGATGAATATGACATTGATAATAGTGTTTGTAATATTATTGAAAGTGGGTTTGGAAGAGTGTCAACTTTAGATCCCACATATTTGGAGAATTTTCAATCTTATGAAATTTTTGATAAAAGTGGGTTTGGAGAGGTCATGACTTTAGTTAATGTTAAGCCCACTATTTTGGAAGAGTGTCAACTTCGCATGAATGTGGATCGTGTTGAAAATATTTTATGTGATAGCTATTTTGTTGAATTTTCTTATGATCCTACATGTAATTATTATGAGATAGGAAAATATGGTCGTAGAAATTTTTATCTTACTAAATTACTTCTCGTCATGTTGAGATTGCTATCGTCTCTTTCTTCTTCCTTGCATATGCTAGTTTTTGCTTGCCTTGAAAATTTGTTTGCTTATAATATGCCTATGCATAGGAAGTATGTTAGACTTAGATGTGTTTGTCACGTGTTTCATGATGCTCTCTTTGCACTTCAATTCTTGTCTTTCATGTGAGCATCTTTAAAATTATCAATGCCTAGCTAAAAGGCTTTAAAGAAAAGTGCTTGTTGGGAGACAACCCGATATTTCTCCTTGCTGTTATTATATAAATAATTCATCCAGCTTCTGTTTAGATGTGGTTTTATGTTTTTATTAGTGTTTGTGCCAAGTAGAACCTATAGGATAACCTACGGTGAAAGTTAATTTGATCTTGCTGACAAACAGAAACTTTTGCACACACGAGAATAATTTTAATAAATCAAAGAAACGTGATTTTGAGTTTATTCTTTTTGCAGTAGATTAATAGACAAATTTCCTAGGACTTCCTATTTTGGTAGATTTTTAGGGTTCAGGAAGTATTCAAAAGTTACAGATTACTGCAGACTGTTCTGTTTTTGACAGATTCTGGTTTTCGTGTGTTGTTTGCTTATTTTGATGAATCTATGGCTAGTATCGGGAGGTATGAACCATAGAGAAGTTGGAATACAGTAGGTTTAACACCAATATAAATAAATAATGAGTTCATTACAGTAACTTAAAGTGGTGGTTTGCTTTCTGTTGAGTTTTGTGTTGTGAAGTTTTCAAGTTTTGGGTAAAGATTTGATGGACTATGGAATAAGGAGTGGCAAGAGCCTAAGCTTGGGGATGCCCAAGGCACACCAAGGTAATTCAAGGACAACCAAAAGCCTATGCTTGGGGATGCCCCGGAAGGCATCCCCTCTTTCGTCTTCGTCTATCGGTAACTTTACTTGGAGCTATATTTTTATTCACCACATGATATGTGTTTTGCTTGGAGCATCTTGTATGATACGAGTCTTTGCTTTTTAGTTTACCATAATCAACCTTGCTGTACACACCTTTTGGGAGAGACACACTTGATTCAGAATTTATTAGAATACTCTATGTGCTTCACTTATATCTTTTGAGCTAGATAATTTTGCTCTAGTGCTTCACTTATATCTTTTTAGAGCATGGCAGTGGTTTTATTTTGTTGAAATTATTGATCTCCCATGCTTCACTTATATTTTTTTGAGAGTCTTTTAGAACAGCATGGTATTTGCTATGGTTATAAAATTGGTCCTAATATGTTGGGCATCCAAGTTGGGTATAATAAAAACTATCATATAAAGTGCATTGAATACTATGAGAAATTTGATGCTTGATAAATGTTTTGAGATATAAAGGTGGTAATGTTAGAGTCATGCTAGTTGGGTAATTATGAAATTGAGAAATACTTGTGTTGAAGTTGGCAAGTCCCGTAGCATGCATGTATGGTAAAAGTTGTGTAACAAATTTGTAGCATGGGGTGCTCTTTTGATTGCCTTCCTTATGAGTGGAGGTTGGGATCGCACGATGGTTAACTCCTACCAACCCTTCCCCAAGGAGCATGCGTAGTAGTACTTTTCTTCGAGGTCTAATTAACTTTTGCAATAAGTATATGAGTTCTTTATGACTAATGTGAATCCATGGATTATATGAACTCTTACCCTTCCATCATTGCTAGCCTCTACGGTACCATGCATTGCCCTTTCTCACCTTGAGAGTTGGTGCAAACTTCGCCGGTGCATCCAAACCCCATGATACGATACGCTCTATCATACATAAACCTCCTTATATCTTCCTCAAAACAGCCACCATACCTACCTATTATGGCATTTCCATAGCCATTCTGAGATATATTGTCATGCAACTTTCCACCGTTCCGTTTATGACACGCTCCACCATTGTCATATTGCTTTTGCATGATCATGTAGTTGACATCATATTTGTGGCATATCCACCTTCATAATTCTTTCATACATGTCGCTCTTGATTCATTGCATATCCTGGTACACCGCTGGAGGCATTCACGTAGAGTCATATTTTGTTCTAAGTATTGAGTTGTAATTCTTGAGTTGTAAATAAATAAAAGTGTGATGATCTTCATTATTAGAGCATTGTCCCAAGTGAGGAAAGGATGATGGAGACTATGATTCCCCCACAAGTAGGGATGAGACTCCGGACTTTATGAAAAATAAAAGAGGCCAAAGAAGCCCAAATAAAAAAAAGACGCCAAAGAAGCCCACCAAAACAAATGAGAGAAAAAGAGAGAAGGGACAATGTTACTACCCTTTTTCCACACTTGTGCTTCAAAGTAGCACCATGATCTTCATGATAGAGAGTCTCCTATGTTGTCACTTTCATATACTAGTGGGAATTTTTCATTATAGAACTTGGCTTGTATATTCCAATGATGGGCTTCCTCAAAATGCCCTAGGTCTTCGTGAGCAAGCGAGTTGGATGCACACCCACTTAGTTTCTTTTGTTGAGCTTTCATATATTTATAGCTCTAGTGCATTCGTTGCATGGCAATCCCTACTCCTCATGTTGACATCAATTGATGGGCATCTCCATAGCCCATTGATTAGCCTCGTCAACATGAGACTTTTTCCTTTTTTGTCTTCTCCACACAACCTCCACCATCATTCTATTCCACCCATAGTGCTATATCCATGGCTTATGCTCATGTATTGCGTGAGAGTTAAAAAAGCTGAAGCGCGTTAAAAAGTATGAACCAATTGCTTGGCTGAAACCGGGGTTGTGCATGATGGGAGTATTTTTTGTGACGAATGAAGCATAGCCTAACTATATGATTTTGTAGGGATAAGCTTTCTTTGGCTATGTTATTTTGATAAGACATGATTACTTGTTAGTATGCTTGAAGTATTACTATTTTTATGTTAATATGAACTTTTATCTTGAATCATTTGGATCTGAACATTCATGCCGCAATAAAGAAAATTACATTGAGAAATATGCTAGGTAGCATTCCACATCAAAAAAATTGTTTTAATCATTTACCTACTCGAGGACGAGCAGGAATTAAGCTTGGGGATGCTTGATACGTCTACAATGTATCTATAATTTTTGATTGTTCCATGCTATTATATTACCCATTCTAGATGTTTATGAGCTTTACTATACACTTTTATATCATTTTTTGGGACTAACCTATTAACCGGGGCCCAGCCCAAATTGTTGTTTTTTTGCCTATTTCAGTGTTCCGCAGAAAAGGAATATCAAACGGAGTCCAAATGGAATGAAACCTTTGCGAGAGATATTTTTTGAACAAACGCAATCCAGGAGACTTGGAGTGGACGTCAAGAAGTAGACGAGGAAACCACGAGGCAGGAGGGCGCGCCCTAGGGGGGTGGGCATGCCCCACACCCTTGTGGGCCCCTCGTGGCTCCCCTGACCGACTTCCTTCGCCTATATATACTTGCATACCCTGAAAACATCCAGGAGCACCACAAAACCCTATTTCCACCGCCGCAACCTTCTGTACCCGTGAGATCCTATCTTGGAGCCTTTTCCGGCGCTCTACCGAAGGGGGAATCGATCACGGAGGGCTTCTACATGAACGCCAAGGCCTCTCCGATGAAGTGTGAGTAGTTTACCACAGACCTTCGGTCCATAGTTATTAGCTAGATGGCTTCTTCTCTCTCTTTGAATCTCAATACAATGTTCTCCGCGATCTTCTTGGAGATCTATTCGATGTAACACTTTTTGCGTTGTGTTCGTTGAGATCCGATGAATTGTGGGTTTATGATCAAGTTTATCTATGAGAAATATTTGAATCTCCTCTGAATTCTTTTATGTATGATTGGTTATCTTTGCAAGTCTCTTTGAATTATCAGTTTGGTTTGGCCTTCTAGATTGATCTTTCTTGCAATGGGAGAAGTGCTTAGCTTTGGGTTCAATCTTGCGGTGTCCTTTCCTAGTGACAGCAGGGGCAGCAAGGCACGTATTGTATTGTTGCCATCGAGGATAAAAAGATGGGGTTTATATCATATTGCTTGAGTTTATCCCTCTACATCATGTCATCTTGCCTAATGTGTTACTCTGTTCTTATGATTTTAATACTCTAGATGCATGCTGGATAGCGGTCGATGTGTGGAGTAATAGTAGTAGATGCAGAATCGTTTCGATCTACTTGTCGCGGACGTGATGCCTATATACATGATCATGCCTAGATATTCTCATAAGTATGCACTTTTCTATCAATTGCTCGACAATAATTTGTTCACCCACCGTAATACTTATGCTATCTTGAGAGAAGCCACTAGTGAAACCTATGGCCCTCGGGTCTATTTTCCATCATATAAGTTTCCGATCTACTTTATTTTGCAATCTTTACTTTTCAATCTATATCATAAAAATACCAAAAATATTTATCTTATATTTTATCCTATCAGATCTCACTTTCGCAAGTGGCTGTGAAGGGATTGACAACCCCTTTATCGCGTTGGTTGCGAGGTTCTTGTTTGTTTGTGTAGGTACGAGGGACTTGCGTGTAGCCTCCTACTGGATCAATACCTTGGTTCTCAAAAACTGAGGGAAATACTTATGCTACTTTGATGCATCACCATTTCCTCTTCAAGGGAAAACCAACACATTGCTCAAGAGGTAGCATCTGTCATGATGGATGGTGCGCTCTCTTCTCCACCATCACAACTAGTCTCATCACCTGCTCCTGTGTTGCGTCCTCATACATGCAACAAAAGTGGGTTGGTTCTTCCTAAGAAGCGCACGGATGGCACGGTTTCCTGGCTTGCGACTTGCATGGAGCAGGCCTAGTCGGACCCTACTGCTGAGGCACGACACTTTCAGGCTGCCCTGAGTATCCCTTGCTGGCGCACTGCGATGGAACAAGAATACCATGCTCTTCTCAAGAATGACACATGGTGTTTGGTTCCTCCCAAGGCTAGTGTCAACGTAATTCATTCCAAGTGGGTTTCCAAGGTAAAGAAACATGCCGATGGCTCTATCGAGAGATACAAGTCTAGACTGGTTGCTAAAGGATTCAAACAGTGCCATGGCCTTGATTATGAGGACACCTTCTGTCCGGTGGTCAAACCTACCACTATCCGGCTTCTGCTCTCACTCGCTATTACTCGAGGATGGTCTCTTCGTCAGCTTGATGTTCAGAATGCTTTCCTTCATGGTGTCCTTGAGGAGGAGGTTTACATGCGTCAGCCTCCTGGTTTTGTTGATCCAGCTCATCTGCAGCATCTGTGTCCTCTTGTTAAGGCGCTCTATGGTCTGAAGCAGGCTCCGCGTGCTTGGCATGCACGTCTTGGCACCACTCTTCGGGCTCATGGGTTTGTTCCCTCTACGGTTGATACCTCGTTATTCCTTCTACATCGACCTACAGTTACTATGTATCTGCTGGTCTATGTTGATGATATCATCCTGGTTAGCTCCTCAGACTATGTTGCGGATCGCTTGGTTTCTGCTTTGCATGCTGATTTTGCTGTTAAGGATCTTGGGCAGCTTCACTATTTCCTTGGGCTGGAAATTTTGTCCTCTGGTTCTGGCTTGACACTTACTCAGCAGAAGTACTCTCTTGATATTTTTCGACGGGCTGGTATGCTCCAGTGCAAGACAACTACTACACCTATGTCTTCTACTGATAGACTATCTGCTCTCGATGGTTCTCTTCTCTCTGCTGACGAGGCTACTGAGTATCACAGTATTGTTGGTGTACTTGTGTGACGCCCCCGATTCGACTGTACACTAATCATACACGCAAATGTGTATGATCAAGATCAGGGACTCACGGGAAGATATCGCAACACAACTCTAGACACAAATAAAATAATACAAGATTTATATTACAAGCCAGGGGCCTCGAGGGCTCGAATACAAGCTCGATACACAAGAGTCAGTGGAAGCAACAATATCTGAGTACAGACATAAGTTAAGCAAGACTGCCTTAAAAGGCTAGCACAAAAGCAACACGATCGAAGAGGCAAGGCCTCCTGCCTGGGACCTCCTAACTACTCCTGGTCGTCGGCGGTCTTCACATAGTAGCATCCATCGGCGGTGGCATCTGGCTCCAAGGATCCACCATCTGGTTGCATCAACCGGAAATAAGAAAGAATGGGAAAAAGGGGGGAGCAAAGCAACCGTGAGTACTCATCCAAAGTACTCGCAAGCATTAGATCTATACTAGGTATGCATTGGTATCAAATGGAAGGTTTGTATCTGTGGACTAAACTGCAGAATGCCAGAATAGATGGGGAAGGCCTAGCCTATCAAAGACTAGCATCTTCACGCAGCTCCGAGCATCTTGCAGCATGTAGGAGAGTAAAGAATAGCAGTTTATAATTAACAAACATGTTGTAACATTAATGCCCAGAGATCCTTCCTCTACTCCCTGCGAGAAAGCAATCCCGGAGCCACATATCCATCACATATCTCAACTATCCATTTCTAGTTATATAAGATCAGGATATAAGTGTGAACATCCACTACCATGGACATGGTATTCGAATATATGTCTTCCCTGCAGGGGTGCACCACGTTACCCAACACACTCGATCACTCTGGCCAGACACACCTTTTTGGGGTCAATGCTCGGCCTCGGAAGATCAACACGTCGCAGCCCTACCTAGGCTCAGCAGAGAGGTCCCCGCCGGTCTACATCCTAAGCACTCCGGGGTCTGGGCCCATCGCCCGTTGCACTCCGGATCGTTGTGCGCAAGGGGATACCAGCACCACCCGTGAAGTGGATGGCACGATCCGGCCCGGCCACAATGCTGAACTGGACGCCTGACAAAGCTTCGGCTGATACCACGACGTCGAGGCCCATATCTATTCTCGCGTGGTGATTAGTGTGTAAAGGCCAGAGGCCAACTCAGAACAAATACCCAAACCTGTTAGTGCATTGGGGGCTCGCGGAAACGAGCAGAGCCTCACGATAAGGTGACCCTGTCGCCCCGTCTCATGGACTTACGGCAAGGGCCCAGACTGCCCGGCCGTGCCACATGGAAAACTCGCCGGTGCTCTACGGGCCCGCCCGACTTTCACATCAACTCGCGGGTACCCCTCAGGGCCGACCCGACTTCAACAATGGTCTCAAGTAAAGTCAAGGTAACCGTGTGTCCAAAACATCAAGGAAGAAAACCCGAGGAATCACCCCCGATGGATTCCACTCAATGTAATCATCAAGGTGAACGTAAGAGGGACCACCCTCGAGGTTCACACTTGAGGTGTTGAACGACAGATCCATATCGGGAATGGTGAACGAGGAAATCACCCTCGATGACCATGAACGAATAGCTGCACTACAGAATTATCATCAGCAGTGCGTTATGAGGGATCACCCTCGGCACTCGACAGTAGCTCTACAGAGTCGAGCAACTAAAGGGGCGTGAGGTGTCAGGCTCTGGTCATCGATCACATTGATCGAGTCATCGAAGATGAAGCAGGGGCAACAAGGACAAGGTGGGGGTCACTGATGGATCACTAACCAACCTATACTAAGCAGTTTAGGATAAGCAGGTAAGGTACAATGAGCAGGTTACAAAAGCAGGCTATGCATCAGAATAGGAGCAAACAATAACAATAGAAAAATCTAATGCAAGCATGAGATAATGGAAAGGGTGATATTGGGATGATCAAAGGGGGGACTTGCCTGGTTGCTCAGACAAGAAGGGGGTCGTCGTCGACGTAGTTGATCACAGGGGCATCAGCAGCGGTCTCGAGGTCTATCGGAGAAGAAAAGGGGGAAGTAACAGTAAATACACGCAAACATAAGCATAACAAGACAATAAGAGGGGCTGGAGGTGTTCTAATGCGGTGCTACACAATGGGCCTCATGGGCACTGGGCGAAACAGGTGGAGCGGGGGCGCCCGTGCCCAAGGGGTGCTACGCCTGGGCATGGGGCGAGGCCACCGGCGATGGAGGAGGCCTCCGGGCGGCGCGGCGAGGTCGGCACGCCGGGGAGCGACGAGGTCAGAGGCGGGGCGGAGCCTGCGTGGCCGGAGGCGGGAAGGGCCATGGAGGCGCGGTCGGTGGCCACAGCCGGCCGGGAAGGCATGACAGAGCGGAGGAGGCGGGACGACGCCGCTGGCGGACGCTGTCGGCCAGGCGGGGCGGCTAGGTAGTCGTGCGGTAGCGGGGTGCGAGCGACGGGGAGAGAGGAGAAGGGGAACGGGCGGCGCTCACAGCGGACCGTAGAGGAGCGGCAATGGTCGGGGAGGTTCGCCGAGGTAGGGGCGACAGTGGTGAGGTCCTGCAGCGATGGCATCGCCGAGGCGTCGTGGCAAGGCAGCGGTGACGAGGCCCTCGAGCGGCGGCATCACGGCGAGGGCGACGGGAGGTGTTGGAGCCGAGCCCCAGTTCAGATTGGGGTGGGCGTGACAGCGAGCGAGAGAGGTGGGGGGTCGCGCGCGGGGCTCTCCCCTGGCGGCGCTGGAGGGAGAGGGTGGAGATCGTGGGGGAGTGGGGGGTTGATTCTAGGGTTTGGTTGGGGGAAGTTGGGGTTATAGGCCCGGGGGTGGGCCGGCCTAGTGGGCAGCCTTGTGGGTTGAGGCCCAAGGAGGGCGCGGTTGGCCAGCTGGGCCAGTCGGTTGGCCAAGGCCCAAGGGCAGTGGGGGTGTTTTTCTTCTAATAAAACTGCCCCACTGTTTTCTTTAAAAAACAAGACTAAAAGAGCTTTGTTAGAAAAGAGGCTTGTCAAACAAAACAAGCACATTATTTCTAGGAGTCACAAAAAGTGTTGAGGCCAAAAGTAGTTGCGTAAACATTTTTAGAAATTGGAAAGGCCAATTTAAAATGCTACTGGACCACTAAATAATTTCCAGTGGCACTTTGGGAATCCAAAAGGGGTTGTTTCCAACATGGCAATTATCCAGGGATTATTTGCCACACATTGAACATTTTTATTTGCATGTTTGAGAATTTTGAATTTTGACTTCAATTTGAATTTGGAATTTGAACTGTGTTTGAATGCAAAGGGGGATTAGTAACAGTAAGAGTGATGACATGGCACCATTAACATGGTATTACTGTAGCTTAATTACCCGGGCGTCACAACTTGACTATCACTTGTCCTGATGTCTCCTATGTTGTCAACCGTGTCTGCCAGTTTCTTCATGCCCCTCGAGACTCTCACTGGACTGCGGTTAAGCGCATCTTGCGCTATATTTGGTTGACTTCTTATTATGGCTTGCATTTGCAACTGGCCCCTTCTCGAGTTTTCTATGCGTTCTCTGATGCAGACTGGGCTGGGAGTCCGGATGACAGACAATCAACGGGGGGATATGCAGTGTTCCTTGGTTCAAACTTGATCGCCTGGAGTGCTCGCAAACAAGCAACAGTGTCCCGCAGTAGCACCAAAGCTGAGTACAAAGCAGTTGCAAATGCCACAGCTGAGCTTATTTTGATACAATCTTTGCTCAGAGAATTGAAGATCCCTCAGAAGCAGCCGTCGGTACTTTGGTGTGATAACATTGGTGCCACGTATTTGTCTTCAAATCCAGTTTTTCATGCTCGCAACAAACACATCGAAGTTGATTACCATTTTGTCAGGGAAAGTGTTGCCCAGAAACTGCTTCTTATCAAGTTCCTCTCCTCCAAGGATCAACTTGCTGACATCTTCACAAAGCCGTTGTCTCTTCCTCAGTTTGAAGGCTGTAGGCGCAATCTCAACCTGGTGAATTCTTCAGAGCACAGTTAAGATTGAGGGAGGGTGTTAGACTCTGTATATAGTGGGCCCCACTTGTAATTGTATTGTACATTATTATGTACCTCTCTATATAATGAAAAGGCCATCCCATGTTGGAGGTGTGCCACAAACCCTAAACCCTTGTCTAATAGACTGCAATGATGCAGGCGGTCCTTGCAAATGTCTAGCGTGTGAAAGAGCATGTTCTTAATTTCAAAGGATCGATCAAGGGTCATTGAGCGCTCAACAGCAACAGAGCGCGTGTCCATTTGACGATGATGGACACGTATTTTGTCTCAGATGCCCTATTCGCTGACAATTTTCGTCGCTTTCGTATGTGAAAAAAATATCTTCAATTGTTTCTATCATAACGTCTGGTCCTTTGATGATTACTTTATCTTGAAGAAAAATGTCGTAGGAAGAATTGGGTATATGACCACATTGTGGATGGTTGTATATGACATATGGCCGCTGATTTGTGGGGCGAATACGTACATATGTCTGTCCGTTTTCGACGACTATGAACAGAGTGTGCACGCTGATTGACGATGAACTCATCGGGCCTGCAGCCGGTCTGCCGTCCAGCACTTGTTAAAAAGAGCTAGCCATCCGAGAAATTCAGTCTCATGGGTGCCTTTGAGGTCCACAGATGCTCAGCCCCCGGCATGCGCGTCAAGCCCTCGAAGAAGACCATGTAGGTCGTGCGGGCGGAATAAGATCCTGACTCTGTCAAAATCCATCTGAAAGTATCCGAAATTTGTCGTGTGTTCGGTAAGGAAGAAATTTGTCGAATGTGTAGCAGTTCAGGATATCGGAACGAATTCAGTCATTCACAGAAAAGAAGACGCTGTCGATTTATAATTAACTCCACGCTTACACGGTTAGACATGATATGATTTCCCATCCTCTGCATTCTGGATGCCTCGTGACATCAATCATTACTAGCTAACCATCGCCGGCACACAGATCACGCCGACTCCGGAGCTAACACGAACCGAGTACGCCGGCCCGCCGAGGCCGCCGGCGGCGAGCAGACGGGGAAGTTACAGTTGGGGCAGACGCTGAAGCACTGCCTCAGCGTGTCGTAGCAGGGCTCGTTGGCCAGCCTCGTGCAGCAGAAGCACGTCCGGTTGGGGTCCGCGTCGCACGGGCTGTCGACGCACAACCCGGCGACCTGAGCCTTGCTGCCGCTGCCGCCGCCCTCGCCCAGCTCACGGCGACCGCCGCCCGATCCCTCGGCGTCATCACCTTCTCGTATCGTCAGATATTCAGATTATCTATGCGACTAAACCTTTACCGGTAGCATCAATAAAAATCCTCTTTTCTGAAGGAAAGACGGAAGGTATTTAGTACCGTGTGCGGAGGAGGCGTGGCATCCAACAAGGAGCAGGAGCAGCAAGATGGGCGCGGCTGGATTGGCATTCATCTTCACCCAGAAACTGCGGCGCATGAACAAATGGTACCGAGCACAACTGATCTTCTCGATGGATCTGATCCTTGTGCATGCGATTTATAGAGGGCAGCACAAGGTGTAGATCATGTAGACGGGATCAGGCCGCGAAATACGCTAAGTATGGAAGTAAGTTAATACTCTATATGGTTGGTAGGATAAGGTAAGCGATCAATTGCTGCCTAATTGCAAGATCATCGAGCGATGTCAATATCATGTGCTAATTATTTGGAGTAATTGTATTTACCTTTTTTACATTATATTGTACGTGTTCTCTCCGTCCGAAAAAGCTTGTCCCTCAAATGGATGTACCTAGCATCAAGTTAGTGCTAGGTACATTTATTTGAGGAACAAGTTTGGGACAACCTTTTTTCGGACGGAGGGAGTACGAGTTTATTGTGGCTTTGGTGTATTTTGGTCTACATGGATGACATTTTTGGCTGTTGCTTCTACAAACTTTTAGGTTTAACCAGATTGCTCCCTTTGGACAAAGGTTCAAAGGCGCAATGAGCTTTGCAAGCTTGTTCTGTTTGGGTGATGCTCCAGCCGATGTTGCTTCAACGATTTTTATATCTCGTCTCAAGGGTCGAGTGGCTATTGCGGTCTTCAAAGCCTTGTATGACGAGGGCGTTTGCAGGTGTCGCTTTTCTTTGCTGTTGGTTCAGTACAATTTTCAATCTTCGGCGGGCAGCATATAATCAAAGGAAGAAGGTGACCAGTATGCTTTTAATGTAATTTTACTTTTTACTGGTCGTTCTACGTCCAGTTGTCTATCCATTATACTGGCCTTTGTTTTCCTTGATGATAATCAGATCTAAGATGCCCTTTGGGTGTCTTTATTAAAGAAAAAGCAAGAAGATTTAAGCAGCTTCAAAGATTTGAATATATTATTATACTTTATTTAACGATGTTTGCGTAAGAGCATCGCTAATAGATGATATATATGTAAAAATAATCAAAAACCAAGGCCCAAAACCGTCCCTTCAACAGATGATACATGTAAAAAATAATTCACACGTGTTACTCTAAATGTAAAATACATCATCACCAGCAACAACAACAACAACAACAACAACAACAACAACAAAGCTTTTAGTCCCAAGCAAATTGGGGTAGGTTAGAGGTGAAACCCATAAGATCTCGCAACCAACTCATGGCTCTGGCACATGGATAGAAAACTTCCATGCACCCCTGTCCATATCTAGCTCTTTGGTGATACTCCAATCCTTCAGGTCTTTCTTAACGGACTCCTCCCATGTCAAATTCGGTCTACCCCGCCCTCTCTTGACATTCTCCGCACGCTTTAGCAGTCCGCTATGCACTGGAGCTTCTGGAGGCCTGCGCTGGATATGCCCAAACCATCTCAGACGATGTTGAACAAGCTTCTCTTCAATTGGTGCTACCCCAAGTCTATCTCATATATCATCATTCCAGGCTCGATCCTTCCTCGTGTGGCCACACATCCATCTCAACATACGCATCTCCGCCACACCTAACTGTTGAACATGTCGCCTTTTAGTCGGCCAACACTCAGCGCCATACATGCGCGTCGAACCGCCGTCCTGTAGAACTTGCCTTTTAGCTTTTATGACACTCTCTTGTCACATAGAATGCCAGAAGCTTGGCGCCACTTCATCCATCCGGCTTTGATCCGATGGATCACATCTTCATCAATACCCCCATCCTCCTGCAGCATTGACCCCAAATACCGAAAGGTGTTCTTCTGAGGTACCACCTGACCATCAAGGCTAACCTCCTCCTCCTCACACCTAGTAGTACTGAAACCGCACATCATGTACTCGGTTTTAGTCCTACTAAGCCTAAACCCTTTCGATTCCAAGGTTTGTCTCTATAACTCTAACTTCCTATTTACCCCCACCCGACTATCGTCAACTAGCACCACATCATCCGCAAAGAGCATACACCATGGGATATCTCCTTGTATATCCCTTGTGACCTCATCCATCACCAATGCAAAAAGATAAGGGCTCAAAGCCGACCCCTGATGCAGTCCTATCTTAATCGGGAAGTCATTAGTGTCGACATCACTTGTTCGAACACTTGTCACAACATTATTGTACATGTCCTTGATGAGGGTAATGTACTTTGCTGGGACTTTGTGTTTCTCCAAGGCCCACCACATGAAATTCCGCGGTATCTTATCATAGGCCTTCTCCAAGTCAATGAACACCATATGCAAGTCCTTCTTTTGCTCCCTATATCTCTCCATGAGTTGTCATACCAAGAAAATGGCTTCCATGGTCGACCTCCCAGGCATGAAACCAAACTGGTTTTTGGTCACGCTTGTCATTCTTCTTAAGCGGTGCTCAATGACTCTCTCCCATAGCTTCATTGTATGGCTCATCAGCTTAATTCCACGGTAATTAGTACAGCTCTGAACATCCCCCTTGTTCTTGAAGATTGGTACTAATATACTCCGTCTCCATTCTTCTGGCATCTTGTTTGCCCGAAAAATGAGGTTCAAAAGCTTGGTTAGCCATACTATCGCTATGTCCCCGGGACCTTTCCACACCTCAATGGGGATACAATCGGGCCCATCGCCTTGCCTCCCTTCATCCTTCTTAAAGCCTCCTTGACCTCAGACTCCTGGATTCGACGCACAAAACACACGCTGGTCTCATCAAAAGAGTCGTCCAGTTCAATGGTAGAGCTTTCATTCTCCCCATTGAACAGCTTGTCAAAGTACTCCCGCCATCTATGCTTAATCTCCTCGTCCTTCACCAAGAGTTGGCCTGCTCCGTCCTTGATGCATTTGACTTGGCCAATATCCCTCGTCTTCCTCTCTCGGATCTTGGCCATCTTATAGATGTCCCTTTCGCCTTCCTTCATGCCTAACCGTTGGTAGAGGTCCTCATACGCCTGACCCCTTGCTTCACCAACAGCTCGCTTTGTGGCCTTCTTCGCCATCTTGTACTTCTCTGTGTTCTGTGCACTCCTATCCAGGTATAGGCGTCTGAAGCAATCTTTCTTCTCTTTAATCGCCTTCTGGACATCATCATTCCACCACCAGGTATCCTTATCTTCGCTTCTCCTTCCCCTGGACACTCCAAACTCCTCTGAGGCCACCTTACGAATGCAAGTCGCCATCTTCATCCACACATTGTCCGCATCCCCTCCTTCCTCCCAAGGGCCCTCCTTAATGACCCTCTTCTTGAATGCCTGAGCTACCTCCCCCTTGAGCTTCCACCACTTCGTTCTAGCGACTTTGGCCCGCTTATCCCGCTGGACACGAATCCGAAAGCGCAAGTCAGCAACCACCAGCTTATGCTGGGGTACAACACTCTCTCCAAGTATCACCTTACAGTCTAGGCACGCACACCTATCCTCTCTTCTCGAGAGGATGAAATCAATCTGGCTAGAGTGTTGGCCACTACTAAAAGTCACCAGATGTGATTCTCTCTTTCTAAAGAGGGTGTTGGCTACAATCATGTTGTAGGCTAGAGCAAAGCTTAAGACATCTTCTCCTTCTTGATTCCTGATGCCATAGCCAAAGCCCCCATGCGCCCCTTCAAAACATGTGTTAGATGTACCCACGTGGCCATTGAGGTCTCCTCCTATGAAGAGCTTCTCACCAATCGGTACACTCCTAACCATGTCTTCCAGGCCTTCCCAGAACTCTCTCTTGGTGTTCGCATTGTGGCCTACTTGCGGGGCATACGCACTAATAACATTGAGAACCAAGTCCTCAACTACCAGCTTGACCAGGATAATTCGGCCCCCATGTCTCTTGACGTCTACCACTCCATACTTGAGGCTCTTGTTGATCAACATGCCTACGCCATTTCTGTTTGCAGTCGTCCCTGTGTACCATAGCTTGAAGACGGTATCCTCCACCTCCTTCGCCTTCTGTCCTCTCCATTTTGTTTCTTGGACGCAAAGGATATCAACACCTCTCCTCACCGCTGCATCAACTAGCTCCCGAAGCTTCCCTGTCAGAGACCCTACGTTCCAGCTACCTAAGCGAATCCTCCTAGTCTCGGCTAGCTTCCTTACCCTTTGCACTCGTCGAGACAAATGCGAAGACCCTTGCTCCTTTTCCACTACATCTGGGCGCCGATGTAGCGCGCCACTAAGGATGCGACGACCCTATCCTCGCTCACTTGCCACCGTATCCGGATCAAGATACGGTGCGCCACCTGGGGGTGACGGCCCGGCCCTTGCCCATTTTCCACCATACCCGGGTTCCGATGTGGCGCGTCGCTGAGAGGGTTACGCCCCAACGAAAATCTTTTGGGTTTCATCTCCATAAGAGTGGCTGAGTTTTTACGTTGGCTCGCCAAGCCTATCACAACCCTCCTCCTTTACCCGGGCTTGGGACCTGCTATGTTGAGACAACATAGGCGGAGTTATGTAAAATACATCATCAAGTGATGCAAATATACATCATCAACCGCGCGGCCGAGTAAAACAGCCACGCGTCGCACGAAGCCCAACTGTCATGCGGAAATTTCCTGCAGCCCGCCTACCCTCCTGTCGCTCGCCAGACCCCATGGCCGACTCCCCCGACCCTACGACCGCAGCTACCAGTCTTACGCACCTCGCCATGGACACCGCCACGGCTCCCACCTTTCTCGACGCTGCCATGCCACCCCCATCTCGTTGCACCAGACTTGCTGGGGGCCATCCCGTGGCTGCCGCCCGTATGGGTGTGCTGCCGATGAAGAAGACGATCGCGGCCAAATCTCATCCTAGTCGTAGAAGACCAAGGCGGACGCGACTGCTTCGTTGCTGCAGTTGCCCGCGGCAAGTGCGCCCGGTGATGGCATGGCTGCTCCCCCACCACGGCAAGCCACGTCGCCTGCCATCGAGGAGGACCCGTCCACTCCCGTGGCCACCGCCTCCAACGTGCTCGACCAAATGTCGCAAAGGTAAAATATTTCTATTTTCTTTTTTGATTGTTCCTTTTCTCATTTCCCATATGAATAGAATGTGAGATTGTGTGTACGTGCATTTATAGTCTTGATGATGACACATTTATGTGCATGAAAAAGGTCGCGACCGAAGATTTTGTCTATCAAGAATATGCATTGCAAGAATATGATACTCAACTGGATCATGAGAATGTCGACATGGAATAGGAGGGCCTGTTGACAATGTGAAGGGAAGAACCGCAAATTCTTCGGACGTCGAAGATGTATTGATTTGTACTGTGTGGAAGCGAGTCTCTCTTGGCACATCCATGGGAAGTGACCAATCTGTGGCCTATTGGAGCCGCATCAAAGATTTCTTTGATGAGCGCAACAGTAGTGGCCACTATTGATCAAGGGATTCTATTCACCGCCGATGGGGCACCATCGGCACCAAATGCCAAAAGTGGGCGGGTTGCTTTGTCAAAATTGTCCGCATGAACCCTAGTGGTTGCAATGAAAAAGACAAGGCAATTGGTTGCTACTTTTGAGTGCTTTCTCATGCTACATTAACCAACTATGCATATGTTCCTAAATCAATGGTGTTTCTTTCTTTTTATTATGTAGAAAGTGATTACCTAAGGTTTGCTCCGAGAAAGACACAAGAACAAGGATAATAATAATAATAATAATAATAATAATAATAATAATAATAATAATAATAATAATAACAACAACAACAACAACAATAATAATAATAATAATAATAATAATAATAATAATAATAATAATAATAATAATAATAATAATAATAATAATAATAACCGTTCATTTTGAAGCTCCGAGGAAGAACATCTTGGTTGTCGATTATGAAGATGAGGACGATGATGGTGGTGAGAAGAGAAGGAGCCCCACTCCTCACTCGGCGACCAAATCATATTGGTCTGGTGGAAATAAAAAGGCAAAGGGTTCAAACGCCAGACACAATGATCTTAAAGAAGGATTTGACGATATTGTCATTACAAGCAAAGAATATGCCGGAGAAAAAAAGAGTCTTGAAATTGAAAGAAATGGAGGAGAGGGGGAGCCGAGCGGCGATGGGTGGCGGACAAAGAGAAGAGGGCGGTGGTCGAGGAGACGTTGGCAGCGGCCGAGGAGAGGAAGTTGGAACTACAGGAGAGGAAAGTGGCAACCAATGAGCTTAAGATGGTGGAGGAGAAAGCACTAAATTTTATGTTTATGGACAGAAGTGGCCTCAGCCCCAAGCAAAAAGCGTTTGTCGAGCTTTGTCGCAACGAAATGAGCATGAAAAAAGCATGCTCGTGAGAAACATGATGGGAGGAGGAATGGGTGGAATGGGAGGAGGAATTGCTGCAATGGGAGGAGGAATGGGTGGCTACATCAACATGATGGGAGGTTCCATGGGTGATATCTTTGGTGGCAACATGGATGGTGACTATGATGGCAACATGAGTGTCACGGTAGATGGCTTCGGTGGCAATATGAGTGGCATGGGAGGTGCTTTAGGTGGAGATGGCGGTATCGATACATCAACGCATTAGAACAATGAGAAAGGAGCCATTCATGATGATGCCAATGTCCACAATATGACAAGTGACAACGAAGAGAATGAAAGTTGAGATGATATGTTTATGTGCACTTCTATTTGTCGCATCATGAAATATGTTTGATATGATGCACTTCTGTTTGTTGGATCGTGAACTGTGTTTAATATGAAAGTTGAATTTTAAATATTGTTGATTTTATATGTCCATGGGATGATTTTAATTCAAATATGTGTGGTTGTAGTGCGGCCGTAGCACTGCTTGCCGCGGTCATTGGCCAGTTTTACATCATCTATTGGAGCGATGGCCACGTGGCTGATATATTTTACATCATCTATTGAAATTGGGCGTTTTTTAATGTAAAGTATATCTATTTTTGGTGATGTATACATCACTTTTAGGTTATGTAAAATACATCATCCATTGAATATGGTTATTGATCTTTTTGCAAAAAAATTCAAGACTTGTATCATGTTAATCATTTACTCTGGATGAAGATAAACCTTTCGAGGATCCAACGGTCTAGGTTTCCAAAAAAATGAGTTAGCTACCAATAGACAATTCCATAGATTCTTTCTATGAACACAGTAGCATAGTAGACATTCACATACACACGCATGCACTAATCCCTATGAGTGCACGCACACCATATCCCCATGAACACCTTCGAGATACTAAATCGAAACAACATCTTAAGATTGACGAAGGCAACACAAGCATCTCGTAGTCGATGGAAACGTCTCCTCCGCTGAATAAGTGGTACATCTCCAACGTATCTATAATTTTCATTGTTCCATGTTGTTATATTATGGAAGTGCGTTATATCGACTAGAGGGGGAGTGAATAGGCAATTTTTACAAATTCGTCACTGAGGAATTTCTAGGTGAAGAAATTCCTAAGTAACGACACACTAGCAGCAGAATAAGTACTCAAGCATAAGCATAACAGAGTAGTAGCATAGTCATCATAATGAAATGAAAACAAACACAGAGTACAGAAAGCATGATAACAGGATAAGCATGCAAGACTATGTGACTGAAGAAATAGGATAGAGGAAATTGAGAAAGTCTTTAGTCAAAGTCTTCAAATAGTAATGATCAGGTTCATTAACACATTAATGAGGAAATGAAAGGGTTGAGGAAATAGAACCAGTTGGCTTGGTGAAGACAATGATTTGGTCGACCATTTCCAACTGTTGTGACAGTTGTACATCTGGTTGGAGCGGCTGAGTATTTAAACTTGAGGACACACAGTCCGGGACACACAGTTCTCACCATATTCTCCTAGAGCTAAAGTCACACAGACCTCGCCCAACACTCGTGGTAAGTCTTAACATGTGACTTCCAAACCTTCACAGACTTGGTCACTCGGCGATCCACAATTCCTCTTGGATGCTCAAACCATGATGCCTAACCGTCTCGAGGATACACAGTCCTCAAAGGTAACAAGCATTGGTTCCACATAGGAAGAATCTCTTCAGTGATGCTCAATCACTTTGGGTTTGTAGGTGTTTGGGTTTGGGTTTTGGGTTTTCCTCACTTGATTATTTTCGCTCAAAGTCCTCGAAGGATGGGATGCTCTCAATGATAAGTGTCAGTTTCTCTCGGAGCAGCCAACCAGCTAGTGGTTGTAGGGGGCGGCTATTAATAGCCTAGGGAGCAGCCCGACATGATAAGACATAAATGACCTTCAATGATATGACCGATAGGTGGTAGGATATTTTGGATAGCTGACGCGTAACACAACACCGGTGGGATTTGAGGTATCAAATTCCTCAGGGCTATCATGTTCCTCACTGTGTAGGAAATCCGCACTTGTGAATTCCTAACACCTTAGTCAGAACAAATTCCTCAGAGACCAGAAGATCTTCGTCTCTGTCACTGAACAAATTGACTGAACTGATATGAGATTTCCAATGGCTTCACTCAAAAGGATTGGGTAGGTGTAGGATTTTGAGATGAGCATCACTTGGAAATCAGTTTCCTTAGTATTACCTCGACCCCCTTTAACAGTACGGTGTTTCCTATGACTCAGGAAAGAGAAAATGAAACTACGAAAACAGAAGTCTTCACTCTTCATAATCCTCGCATGAATATCCAAGTCTTGAAGGTCACACCAATTTCTTCACTTTCAAAATCTTCAGAAGAACCAAAGTCTTCAGCTGAAGACATACATTTTTAGGGGTCGACTTTCACAGTAAATATCAAACTCCTCATCGACTTATAGAGCCTGTGTACACTCACAAACATATTATTCCCTTAACCTATAAGTCTTCAATACACCAAAATCACTAAGGGGCACTAGATGCACTTACAATCTCCCCCTTTTTGGTGATTGATGACAAATAGGTTAAGTTTTCAATGGGGTAAACATATTAATTGAAAGTGCTCAATATTGAGAAATTTGATTGCAAGATATAGAAGAACTCCCCCTGAGGATGTGCATATGTGAGGAATTTGCTTTCAAAAAGCAATGCA
The DNA here is from genome assembly GCA_963921465.1 of Triticum timopheevii. NCBI lineage: Eukaryota > Viridiplantae > Streptophyta > Magnoliopsida > Poales > Poaceae > Triticum > Triticum timopheevii. Next base: position 235,725,263 of record OY997272.1, read on the forward strand.
ATGTAGAGTAATATCATGGAGATCTCCCCCTATATCTTGTAATTCATACACGCATTTAACATCTCGAGTGAAGAATTTTAAATGCATGATGAAATATGGTGACTGATGTAATTCAACATGTGTGCATAACATATATGAGGAAATAGCATGCAGAAAAACAGAGCAAAAGTATCAGGTCACCATCGGACTTAAGTTTACAACTCGATCCAACAAACACTTCAGAAGAGCGAGACTTGCAACTTAACACAAAAACGCCCATATAAATAGACCTGCTTGAAGACTAACTCAAATTTCTCCCCCTTTGTCATCGAATGACCAAAAGGGATGAAAAATGAGGACTAACACCCCTGAAGAATATCATCATGAAGTCGATGGAGGAGCGCTAGTGTTGTTGGGGTCGGTTGTTGAAGTAGGGCCTGCCGTAGTGTCGTCCAAATCTTCATTTATCAGTCTCGCGCGATGAAGAAAAAGAGCTGGCCACCAAAGAAGGAACTTTGACTTTCTTGAATTTCTTCGACGGTGGCTGAGACCAGTGAAAGTCCTGCTCGAAGCCCATCTGCGTAAGATCTTCTTCACCGTAGAGATGAGACAGAATAGCCCAGGTGCGATCAAATACTTCATGGAGGTAGTAATGGTTCTTCTCCACTGAATTGTATGTAGGAGTCATGTTATGAAGAATTGAATCAAACTGACGCTTGACCCATTTTTGTGGTTGCGATCGACCTTCTGATGAAGACTGATGAGAAGCTCATGATCAGTCATCACCCTTGGAGCTGTGCCTTGACGATTTTGCTTTGAAGCATTGGCGGCAGAGTCATGAGTGGCAGAGTCATCATTGGTGGAGTTGGATGCAGCTTTGCGGAACTGTCCATCCAACGGACGAATGCCTTCATCAATAATAGTGGCCTTGCCCTTCTCATCAGCTGAGGAAATAGTCCACTTGAGGACTTCAATAGGGGGGAAAGTAGCTGCCATGGTTAAGTGTATCAGCCTTGTAGTTGATTGAAGACCTTGATCTGATGAATTTCATGATCCAGGGAGCGTAAGGCTTCAATTCAAACGAAGAAAGAGCTACATTTGACATAGTCCTCATGAAGAAATCATGGTAGTTGATTGGAATACCATGCATGGTATTGAATAGCAGATTCTTCATGATGCCAACGACCTCTTCTTCATTAGAGCTGTGGCCTTTGATTGGACTCAGGGTCTTGGTCAAAATTCTGTATATGGTCTGAGGCACATAAAGCAATTCCTTCCCGAGGAATTTGGTTCTTGGGGCTTGGCCAGGCTTCAGCGGCTTCATCAACACTTGCACGAAGTGATCAGAGAGCTCAGGTTCATGATAGATGAGACGTGCACCTTCAAGGGGAGGACTGACAGGCAGGGCATGAAGCAATTCAGAGGTCGGTGCTTTGAAGTGTGTGTTCTCTATCATCCAGTCCAACACCCAAGAATTTACATCTTCAGCATTGCCGGTGATGTGCAGCATCGCATAGAACTGAAGAATTAGCTCTTCATTCCAATCACATATGTCAGTGTAGAAGTTGAGTAGCCCAGCGTCATGAAGAACACTGAGGACTGGGGTGAAGCAAGGCAACGATTCCATATCCACATTAGGAATATGCTCATGGTCAAAGATCTTGTCTTTATCAAATAGCAGTGAAGAGTAGAAGTTCATCTGACTTGCTGCCCAGAAACGCTTTCGGTGAAGACGAGCAGAGTCATATGGGTTGTAGTCAGTGAAGAATACAATCTCAGGGGCCACAGGCTGAGGAATTTCAGTTTCCACTTTAGTAGCTGCCTGGGTCTCCTTTTCTTCAGTAGTGTTAACATCATCACTAGTGGCTGGAATTTCTTCAGGGATGGTAAGAAGAGACGCTTGAGGTTCATCAGAGCCCGTATGAATTTCTTCAGTCTGGATAGGGGACTGAGGAGTCTGTTGCAGTGGGGTGAACATTGGAGAGTTGGGGTGATGACTTTCCCAATAGTCATCATTCAGAACTGGGGTGGTGCTCCCAATGTCCACGTCTTCTTCTTCTTCATCAATTTCCTCACCGCCTGCCTCTTCAGCTGTAAACTGAGGCATGGGCGATGATACCAGAGGGGTTGAAGGGATATCATCCATTTCAATTTCTTCGTCCAACTGCTCTAAAGAAGAAGCAGAAGGAACTTCTTCATCTGGTCCGCTTGGGATCAGATAATCTTCATCAAAAGGAACAATTTCCTTTGATGGCAAGCTTGAAACTGGAACAACATCAATTGGGTTGTCATAAGAGCTTGTGAAAGCCTTCACCTTCTTTGGTGCAGAAGACTCTGAGGAAGCAGATGATTTCCTTTTCTTCACTGTTGCTCGTTCTGCAGCCTTGGTTTCTTCGCTTCTAATGCAGAAGGAACGATGGGACTTGGCGTTGGTGCAGGAGGAGCAGAGGAAATTGGTGCAGTTTCTTCAGGCACAACTGATGCAGTTGTCCTAACTTGTTCAGATTCTTCAGGCGCAGCATCAAATGTTTCGGCTGGCCTATCTTGTTCTTCAGGCGCAACGCTAGTGGTTGCCATGGCAATTTCATCAGTGGCTGCAATAGCTTCATCAGCCCTGGTACTTTTAGTTTCATCAGCAGCCTGATTTTCATCAGCGGTGCTGGCATGTTCTTCAGTAGGCTATGCAAATGCTTCAGCCTGAGGAATTTCAATGTGCATTTGAGCAGCAACATTGGATGTGAGGCCTTTAGCTAGTTTGAAGAATCTGACTTTGCCTCCAAGCCATTCAGCCTTGTAGGCGTCAAATTCATCACTGAGCGCCTTGATTTCAGACTGTAAAGTCACAAGTTGTTCAGTTGTCATTTTCAGCACATTTTTCTTCAAATAGTGCTCCTTCTTGTATTGAGCTTTCTTCATGGACCTGGCTTTCTCAAATTTCCATTTTTCTTCAGAAATGAAAGCCGTCAACATATGACTTTGGCCAGGTGAGAGATTTAATTCTGCCAAGGGAGTGTTTGGGTCCTTGTGCCAGAGATCAATGAACTCCAGGATCTTCTTTGGATCAAGCAAGAGTGGCACAACACTTCCATTGGCTCTAGTGGCCCTTTGCTGTTTGTCTCTGATGATTTCTGTTAATTCCTCATCATCAGCTTCGTCTTCATCTGGCGGTACTTGGAAGGCAACTTGCTTCTTATGAGGACTTGGTCTTGTGCCTCGTCAAGCAGTAGCCTTGGTCTTCAGCAAAGTGGGGCCTATTGAGGACTGAGGAGGAGCTGAAGAACTTGCAGATGCTCCTGAAGCAATTGAGATGTCTGTGGTCCTTTGGCAAGAAGCGAGATGCATAGGTGTCGAGGACTTTGCTGGAGGAGCTGAGGGTTTTGCAATTTGAGGAACTGGAGCATCTTGAGGAATATGCCGTGAGGGCATAGATGAGCATGGCCGTGAGGGCATTACTGAGGAAGGTGGTTTGCAAGCAGGCTTCTTAGGCATAGCCTTCTTACTAGCAGAGGCCTCAGCAGTGGCAGCAACTGAGTCTTCGTTGAATTTCCTCACTGCTTCCTTGGCATGTTTGGTCAATTTCGCTTGCCGCTTGTCCCATTCATCAGGATATTCCTCAGGCGCTTGAGGCTGGTGGGATCAGCAATTTGGCTAGGTGCCAATGGAAGTCTTGGGCAAGGAGGGTGAAGAGCGAATTTCTTCATGTACTTTGGAGTAATGTATCTGTATTCCCTCCATTCTCATGCCCATCTTTGTTCAATCCTCTGAATGCGCACCTTGCGCTCATTCTTTGTTTCTTTTCCATGACTTGCCTCATCAGGAGTGCAATACCCTGCATAGATGTCATCAGGGATTTCAAAGGTAGTGTTCACTTCAAGTTTCTTCCCTCCCTTCTGAGGTTTGTTGCCATCTGCCATTTTCTTCAGCTGAGGATTTTGAACAATCGAGTTCTCTGAAGAGGTATGCAGTTTTTCTTCGAGGAACGCTGCAAATGAGTTAAGTTGATGAGAACCTAGTGATTCAGCAGCGGACATGTGTACCTATGAACAAAGTATAGGTGCAAAGAATTTGGAGAGGTCATATGCGTTCTCAGAAGTTTTTGCAAGAAGGAACAAGTTTGAGAAATTTGACCAGATATGTCTTGAGGAATTTCACTAAGCGTTCTTTGACTTAGGTACCAGAGTTGTATGGATTTGAGAAATTCACACAATTGAGGAATCTTGAAGAAAAATGTCGCTTAGAGAAACAGATCAAGAACAGATGATTGTGTGAGGTGTTTAAAGTGGAGAAGTTGAAGAATAAATACCTTTTGAAGATTTTATGGAAATCATCAAAATCAACAAGGGCAGTAAAAGTAACTTTTAATTACCCTTGACGAAGAACATGATGAACTGGGAGTGTTAGAGTGGAACTTCATCAGTCTAGATCTTCCACGCCCTAACTTGGCAGAGGAAAACATCTACGACAGCGGTGGAGTGAAGATATCCGCAGCTAGCGCGAGTACGACGGCGACGAGGTCGTGGTAGTGAAGCTCTTCCTCACTGGCGATGATGAAAGTAGCGGTGGCGCTAGGGCTTGAGAGCTCGAGAGAGGAGAGTGAGTTCGAGCGGGGTAAATGCAATCTGAGGAGGGTGATGGGTATTTATAGCCGAGGTGAAAAAACCGCTCACCCGAGGAAAATGGACGAATGTGCCCCTAACCCTTCTCATCCTAGAAACATGTGTCACCCACGTACATAGTGGTGGAGATCGTGTGAGATCGTGGGTGAATAGATAAATCCTATCGTGGGATGTGGAATAGTTTGAGCGGCAAAAGCCGAAAATTCAGATAGGAAAATTTTAATGTTTCGTTCACAAATTCTTTAGCTGACAAGTGAAGATTTTGAACGGGTTTCAAATAGAACACACACGAAGAATTTGTGAACTGACTGGGTTGAGTTCAGCATAGAGGGGGGAATGGGTCCGATCACATTCACTTAGCAAAAAAGGCAACTTGAAGAATTAGCAATAAGTGAATGCTGTTGAGGACATAAAGCTCAAGTATATATATAGTCAATGAAGAACAACGACGAAAAGAGTGAAGACAATGCAAAGTTGAAGAAATTGAACAACTGAGGAATTTCAAAAATGAAGAAAAACTCAAATTGAAGATTTTCAACTTTGGTTGGGGGTGTAACCCACCGTATAAGAATGATGATTTCAGACACCGCAAACAATTGTCGTAGGGTTCCAAGAATCAAATTCTTCATTAATTTCTTCACACTTGGAGGGTTAATCTTCATTGATTGAAGAAAAACGTTACTTCGTGTGTTGCACATCTAAGTCATCAAATTTGCATAAGCGTTAGGATGTGTGTCCCTTCCAAAGAACATTCGAAGATTCTAAGATATTTAGCTCACACCGCAACTTGCTAAATCTCTTCTCAGCCAAGGGCTTTGTGAAGATATCGGCCAGCTGATCTTCAATATTTGCATGGTCGATGGATATGTTGCCCTTCAACACATGGTCGTGAAGAAAATGATGACGAATCTGGATGTGCTTTGTCTTCGAGTGCTGAACTGGTTGTGAGCAATCTTGATAGCACTCTCATTGTCGCAGTAGAGTGGCACATTATTCACATTGATGCCATAGTCCTTGAGGGTTTGCTTCATCCATAGCAATTGAGCACAGCAAGATCCAGCAACAATGTACTCAGCTTCAGCAGTAGAGAGTGATACGGAGTTCTGCTTCTTCGAGGACCAACATACCAAGGATCGTCCTAGGAAATGACCTGTGCCTGATGTTGACTTGCGGTCCACCCGATCACCAGCATAGTCAGAGTCAGAATATCCAATGAGATCAAACGAAGAGCCCTTGGTATACCATAATCCAAGTGTTGGAGTGTGAGCTAGATATTGAAGAATATGCTTCACAGCCTTATGGTGTGATTCCTTTGGTGTAGCTTGAAATCGGGCACACACTACAAAAAAAATACACTTCCGTGATGATACGTGTTTGTCACAGTTGGTCGTGTTTTTGTCATGCATGTACATCCATGACGAATTTATGACAGAATCAAGATAGTCATACATGTACTGTCATAGAAGTGTTCCATGACATTACCAAAATTATCATCATGGAAGTGTCCACTTCCATGACGATAAATCGCGCATCCTAGAAGTGCTTTCGTCAAGGGTGACCGACACGTGGCATCCACCGTAACTGTAAGTGCATCTAGTGCCCCTTAGTGATTTTGGTGTATTGAAGACTTATAGGTTAAGTAACTGATGCGTTTGTGAGTGTACACAGGTCTAAAAGTCTATGAGGAGTTTGATATTTACAGAGAAAGTCGACCCCTAAAAATGAAGTTCTTCGACTGAAGACGTTGATATTCTGAAGACTTTCTGAAGACTTTGAAAGTGAAGAAATTGGTGTGACCTTGAAGACTTGATATTCATTCGAGGAATATGAAGCGTGAAGACTTTTGTTTTCGTAGTTTCATTTTCTCTTTATTAAGTTATAGGAAACACCGTACTGTTAAAGGGGGTCGAGGAAATACTAAGGAAAAATTTTCATGTGATGCTCAACTCAAAATCCTACACCTACCAATCCCTTCGAGTGAAGCCATTGGAAACCTCATACAGTTCAGTCAATTTCCTCAGTGACAGAGACGCAGTTCTTCTGGTCACTGATGACTTTGCTCTGACTGAGGAGTTAGGAATTCGCCAGTGCGAATTACCTACACAGTGAGGAACATGATAGCCCTGAGGAATTTGAGAGTCAAATTTCCGACCGTTGCTGTGCTGCGTGCCGGCTGTCCCAAAATATCTTATCCACCTAACGGTCATATCATTGAAGGGCATTTATGTCTTATCATGTCAGGCTCCTCCCTAGGCTATAAATAGCCGCCCCCTACAACCACTAGCTGGTTGGCTGCTCCGAGAGAACTTGATACTTGTCATTTGAGAGCAACCCATCCTCCGAGGACTTTGAGCGAAAATCAGCAAGTGAGGAAAATACCAAAACCAAACCCCCACAAAACCAAAGTGATTGAGCATCACTGAAGAAATTGATCCTGCGTGGATCCGACGCTTGTTACCTTTGAAGACTGTGCTTCTTCCAGACGGTTAGGCGTCAAGGTCTAGAGCATCCAAGAGGAATTGTGGATCGCCGAGTGACCAAGTCCGTGAAGGTTTGGAAGTCACCTGAAGACTTACCACGAGTGATTGGACGAGGCCTGCGTGGTCTTAGTTCAAGGAGAATACGGTGAGGACTGGGTGTCCTGAGTTGCGGCTCAGAGACTGGGTGTCCGGGACTGTGTGTCCTCGAGTTTAAATACTCAGCCGCTCCAACCAGATGTACAACTGAGACAGCAGTTAGAACTGGTTTACCAAATCATTGTCTTCACCAACTGACTGGTTCTATTTCCTCAACTCTTTCATTTCCTCATTACTGTGTTGAATGTTTTTCATATCTGTGCTTGAAGACTTTGACTGAAGACTTTCACATATTCCTCAGTTCAATTTCTTCAGTCTGTTTGTCTTCATCTTGCTATCCTGTGTTTACGCTTTCCGTACTCTGTTTTTAGTCTTCATTTCATCATGCTGACTATGTGTGTATCCTGTTATGTTTACTTCTGAGTACATATTCCGCTGCAAGTAGTTCTTCGCTAAGGAATTTCCTCACCAGCAAATTCCTCAGTGAAGAATTCTTAAAAATCGCCTATTCACCCCCCCCTCTAGTCGATATAACGCACTTTCAATTGGTATCAGAGCAGGGTACTCCCTTGTTCTGTGTGATTTTGGTTTAACCGCCTGGAGTTTTAGTTATGTCGACCGCAGGTATGAAGAAAGTGGCATGCCCTATCTTTGACGGTCATGACTATCCCAAGTGGAAGGCCATGATGAGGAAGCGCCTCATGGCAAAGAACAACGAGCTGTGGACCGTCACTGAGATTGGTCTTACTGATCTATGCAAGATGGCGAATGCTGATGATATTCGCAAGTACACTCGACTTGATATTATAGCGAAGGATATCATCTGCTCATGCCTATCCAGAGATCAATTCGGGCGAATTATGCATCTTGGCAATTCAAAGCTCATCTGGGACCGAATCTCTGATGTTTATGAAGGTCATCGAACTCGTCATGATCCCTGGTTTGAGGACTTCAAGGAATCTCTCAATACGATGACTTTCGAGCCAGAATCATCATTTTCTGCATCTTGTCTCATGGCAAACGGTGCTGAGGTAACCGAATGCTCCTCATCCGAGTCGTGTGATAATGAATCTGATAATGATGAATCTGACAATGATGAATCTGATGATGATATTGAATCCTGCTATACCAAACTTATTTGCGTTGCCACTAAACAACAAACCGTTTTAGAACAAACTCAAGATATGCTAGAAAGAAGTGATAATATGTTGCGCAAAGAAATGGATCAGTCAAAAGCATTGGGTGAATGTCTTCAGAAAATTCAGTCCAAGTTTGACGTCCTTCAAGATCAACATAATACCCTCTTGTCAGATCATGAGAAGCTTTCTCTTGAAGCTCTTCAAAGAAAGGAAGATCTTGAAAAGCTAAGGGTGTGTTATGAAGATCTTCAGAAGGAGCGCGATTCATTACTAGCTCAACAAATCAGTGCTTCTCAGGTAGAATTTGTTCCTCCATGCTTAAAGTGCATTGAACGTGAATCTGCTAATTCTTCACCTGAATGTTCAAATGCTTCAAATGTTACAAATTCTTCATCTGCCTCTGCTATCACTAATTCCTCATCTAAGGACATTGCTAGTATCACTGACAATGCAGGGCTGAAGGAATTGTACATGACAGGCATGTACAAAAGCCTCAAAGGGCATCAGACACTATGTGATGTGCTCAAAAAGCAGATCCTCAACAGAAATCCTAGGAAAGAGGGTATTGCCTTTGAGAGGAAACTCAATGCCGATGGAACATATTGGAAGCCTGAGCAGTATCCCAAAACCTCATGGGTTGCTGCAAAGGGACCTCCAGTTGATCCATCTAACTTATCTGGCTTTACGTGTGAATCTTCTCATTCCTCTGATGAGTCATTTGACTCCAACTATAAACTGTTCAAAAATCAGAATGGTGAAGTATTTGCTAGATATGTTGGCACTAACTGCAGGAACGGTTCCCCTATGAAGAAAATCTGGGTTCCCAAAAGCTGTGTTGAAAGTCTTCAGGTGAATGTCCTCATGACACCACCTATGAAGAACAGAAACCCCAGATCAAATTCTTCATACAGATCAAATTCTTCATATGGATCAAATTCCTCATCTGGATCAAAGTCCTCATATGATTACCATCGTGCTAACAACTCTGCCTCGCAGGGTAGAGCTAAGGGCTATGAATATGTGCATTATTCTTCAAACCATTATGTTCATAAGTCCTCGAGGAATTACTCTGCTTATTCATATGCATACCCTAACCCCTCTCATGCTAAGCGAAATGGTTTGGCATCTTTGCCACCTTTCTCACATGGTGCTCGCAGGATGATGAACTCTTTGCCACCCCTCCAGATGTGGGTGGTGAAGAAAAAGAACTAATCTCTTCTGCAGGGTCAGGTCTCCAGATGTGCTCTAACGTCTGAAGAATTTGCTGGGGACCTGACAAAAATGCCTGAAAGGACGCAGGCGAATCATGATGAAATGAACTTTCATTTCACACGTCCTCGTACTGCTATATCTGTTTACTGCTTGATGAAATTCATCTGATGAACTTGATATCATATTCTTCACTGATGAAGCATATGAGATTGTAAGCTACACTAATTCATCTGCAGGATGATCAACCCAAAACCACTGAATGGGTCCTCGATAGTGGATGTACAAATCACATGACTGGTGACAAGAATCTATTGATGGATGTTCCCTTATCACCGTCACCTCTGAAGCATATCATCTTTGCTGACAAAGGCAAAAGTCAGGTATTGGGTCTTGGTAAGGTTGCTATCTCTAAGGATAAGCACATGGACAAAGTCATGCTTGTTGAGTCCTTAGGATACAATCTTATGTCAGTCTCGATGCTTTGTGATCTTGATATGGTTGTTGTCTTCGGCAAATATCGCTGTGTTGTGATTATGGAAGCTGACAATTCCAAAGTCTTCGAAGGCTTTAGGAGAGGAGATCTGTATATTGTTGATTTCTCTACAGGACCACAACCAGCCGTGTGTTTACTAGCAAAAGCTTCAGAAGGCTGGCTATGGCATCGACGACTTGGTCATGCAGGCATGAGAAATTTGAACACGCTTGCGAAGAAGAAGCATGTCATTGGCATTGAGAATGTCAAATTCCTCAAGGATCACTTATGCGGAGCATGTGAAGCCGGAAAAATGACCAAGGCCAAGCATCCAGCGAAGACTATCATGACCACTACACGTCCATTCGAATTGCTTCACATGGACCTCTTCGGACCTAATCATTATTCAGCAGTCACTAATGATGCATCTTTATATGGTTTTGTCATTGTTGATGATTATTCTCGATATACATGGGTACACATTGTTACTTACAAACATGAAGTGCAGGAAGTCTTCAAACGATTTTCCTCGAGGGCTTCAACCAACTTTGGTGTGAAGATCAAGCACATCAGAAGTGACAATGGAACTGAGTTCAAGAATTCTGGTCTTGATGCCTATCTTGATGAACTTGGTATTACTCATGAGTTATCTGCTCCTTATACTCCTCAGCAGAATGGCGTCGTGGAGCGCAAGAACAGAACTCTTGTTGAGATGGCTCGCACTATGCTTGATGAATACAAAACGCCTCAGCGTTTCTGGATTGATGCAATTGATACTGCCTGCCACATAATCAACAGAGTATATCTTCACAATTTCTTCAAGAAGACTGCCTATGAACTCCTCACTGACACGAAACCCAATGTGAGTTATTTCAAAGTCTTCGGTGCTAAATGTTGGATTAGAGATCCTCACCACAACTCTAAATTTGCACCAAAAGCACATGAAGGTTTTATGCTTGGTTACGGAAAGGACTCGCACACCTACAGAGTCTTCAACATTGTTCTTCACAAGATTGTTGACACTGTAGATGTGCGGTTCGATGAAACTAATGGCTCGCAAAGAGAGCACCTACCTTCTGTGTTAGATGAACCAGCACCTGAGGATGCTATCAAGCTCAAGGCAACTGAGGATGTCATTCCTACTGAAGAATCTGCTGAAGAATTCATTCCTGTTCGTGAAGAACGTCGAGCTGATGCACCTGAAGAACATGATGAGGAAAATGGTGTTGAAGAAAATGCTGATCAAAATCCTCAGCGACAGCCCACTCATCCACGCGTTGCAAAAGAAGTGCAAGTGGGGAAGATCATCGATGACATTAGCGCACCAGGTCCTCTCACACGCTCAAAAGCTTCACATTTATCTAACTTTTGTGGGCACTATGCTTTTGTCTCTATCTCAGAGCCCACTAAGGTAGATGAAGCATTTCTGGAGCCGGAGTGGATTTAGGCTATGCAAGAAGAATTACATCAGTTCGAGCTGAACAATGTCTGGGAATTGGTCAATCGCCCAGATCCTCGCAAGCATAATATCATTGGCACAAAGTGGATCTACCGCAACAAGCAAGATGGAAATGGCCTTGTGGTGAGGAATAAGGCACGACTAGTAGCTCAAGGCTACACACAGGTTGAAGGAATTGATTTCGATGAAACTTTTGCACCTGTTGCTAGACTTGAGGCTATTCGCATTTTACTTGCCTATGCTAACCATCATGATATCATATTATATCAAATGGATGTGAAAAGTGCATTCCTCAATGGTAAGCTTGAGGAAGAAGTATATGTTGCTCAACCCCCAGGTTTTAAAGATCCCAAGAATCCTGACAAAGTCTTCAGACTCAATAAGGCCCTCTATGGCCTCAAGCAAGCCCCTCGGGCGTGGTATGACACATTGAAGGAATTCTTCGTGAAGAATGGCTTCACACCCGGTTCACTCGACCCTACTCTATTTACTAAATCATATGATGGTGAACTATTTGTGTGCCAAATATATGTTGATGATATTATTTTTGGCTGTACTAACCAACGATATAGTGATGAATTTGCCTATATGATGAGTGAATAATATCAAATGTCTATGATGGGAGAATTGAAATTCTTCTTAGGTCTTCAAATTCGTCAGCAGCACAATGGCATATTCATATCTCAGGAGAAATACCTCAAAGATGTACTGAGGAAATTCGGCATGCAAGATTGTAAAGGCGTCAAAATTCCTATGCCCACAAATGGCCATCTATGCACTGATGAAAATGGTATTGACTTCGATCACAAGGTATACCGCTCCATGATTGGTTCTTTATTGTACTTATGTGCATCTAGGCCAGATATAATGCTTAGTGTTTGCATGTGTGCCCGATTTCAAGCGGCACCGAAGGAATCACACCATAAGGCTGTGAAGCATATTCTTCGATATCTAGCTCACACACCAACACTAGGATTATGGTACCCCAAGGGCTCTGCTTTTGATCTCATTGGATATTCCGACTCTGACTATGCTAGTGATCGTGTGGACCGCAAGTCAACATCAGGCACTTGTCATTTCCTCGGACGATCTTTGGTCTGTTGGTCCTCGAAGAAACAGAACTGTGTATCACTGTCTACTGCTGAAGCTGAATACATTGCTGCTGGCTCATGCTGTGCTCAACTGCTTTGGATGAAGCAAACCCTCAAGGACTATGGCGTCAACGTGAAGAATGTGCCTCTCCTCTGCGACAATGAGAGTGCCATCAAAATTGCTCACAACCCAGTTCAGCACTCGAAGACTAAGCACATCCAGATTCGTCATCATTTTCTTCGTGATCATGTGTTGAAGGGCGACATCTCCATCGAGCATGTGAAGACTGAAGAACAGCTAGCTGATATCTTCACTAAGCCCTTGGATGAGAAGAAATTTAGCAAGTTGCGGTGTGAGCTAAATATCTTAGAATCTTCTAATGTTCTTTGAAAAGGACACACATCCTAACCCTTATGCAGAATTGATGACTTAGATGTGCAACACATGAAGAAACGTTTTCTTCAATCAATGAAGAATAACATTCTAAGTGTGAAGAAATTAATGAAGAATTTGATTCTCAGAACCCTACGACAATTGTACGCGGTGTCTGAAATTATCATTCTTATACGGTGGGTCACGCCACCACAAAAGTTGAAAATCTTCAATTTGAGTTTTTCCTCATTTTTGAAATTCTTCAGTTTTTCAAATTCTTCAACTTTGCAAAATCTTCACTATTTCCGTCGTTTTTCTTCATTGGCTATATATATATATATGTGAGTTTATGTCCTCTACAGCATTCACTTATTGCTATTTCTTCAAGTTGTGATTTCCGCTAAGTGAATGTGATCGGACCCTTCCCCCTCTATGCTATACTCAACCCAATCTATTCACAAATTCTTCATGAGCGTTCTGATTGAAACTCGTTCAAAGTCTTCACTGTGTCCTTGACAGCTGAAGAAATTGCGAACGAAATTTTAAAACAAATCTTATCCAGATTTTCGGTTTTACCGCTCAAACCGTTCCGCTTCCCCCGATATATTAGTTTATTCACCCACGATCTTACACGATCTCATCTGCACAGTACGTGGGTGACACATGTCACGTGAAGGAGAAAGGGCAGGGGCATGTTCGTCCCAAAATCTTCGGGCGAACAGTTTTTCACCGTGGCTATAAATACCCCTCTCCCTTCCTTACTTCATTTACTCCGCTCGGTCGCTGTCTCTCGCTCGAGCTCTCTTCTCAAACCCTAGCGCCGCCGCTACTCCATCGCCGTCGGTGAGGAAGAGCTTCACTGCCTCGACCTCGTCGCCGTCGTACTCGCGCCGGCCGCGGAAAATCTTCACTCCGCCGCCGCCGTAGCCGTCTCCCTCTGCCAAGTTAGGGCGTGGGAGATCTAACGTGACGAACTTCACCATGGTTCACCTCTGTTCGTCGTGTTCTTCAGTTCGGGTAATTAAAAGTCATTTTTATTACTCACTTTGATTCTAAAATCTTTCTGAAAATCTTCAAAGGTGTTTTGTTCCTCAAATCTTCACATGTAAACACCTCACACACTATATGCTCTTGATTTATCTCTCTAAGCATTCATTTCAAGATTCCTCAATTGTGCGGATTTTCAATCTGTACAACTCTGGAACCTAAGACGAAACGCCTAGTGAAATTCCTCAAGGCTCAACTGGTCAAATTCCTCAAAACTTGTTCCTTTTGAAAAATCTTCTGAGAACGCATATGACCTCTCCAAATTCCTCGCACCTACACTCTGTTCACAGGTACTCATGTCCGCTGCTGAATCACTAGGTTCTCATCAACTTAACTCATTTGCAGCGTTCCTCGAAGAAAAACTGCATACTTCTTCAGAGTGCTCTATAGTTCAAATTCCTCATCTGAAGAAAATGGCAGAAGGCAAGAGACCGCAGAAACCGGAGGTCATGACTGCCTTTGAGATTCCTGATGAAATTTACAAAGATTACTGCACACCTGATGAAGCCAAGTTTGGCAAGGAGACCAAAAATCAGCGCAAAGTGCGCATCCAGAGGATAGAACGAAGATGGGCACGAGAATGGAGGGAATATCGCTATGTTACTCCCAAGTACATGAAGAAATTCGCCTTAAACCCTCCATGCCCAAGAGCTCCTTTGGCACCTGGCCAAGTCGCTGATCCCACCAGTATCAAGCGTGGTGAAGACTTTCCTGAAGAATGGTCCAGGCGCCAAGCCAAATTGGCAAGACAGGCCAAGGAGGCAGTGAGGAAATTCAATGAGGATTCTGCTGCTGCTGCTGCCGCCGAGACCTCGGTCAAGCCGAGGAAATCAATGCTGAAGAAGCCTGCTCGCAAGCCAAGTGCTTCACCATCAGCGCCCTCACGGCCCAGTTCCTCAGCCGCGCCCTCACGGCAAATTCCTCAGACTGCTGCTGCTCCCTCAAAATCCTCAGCAGCTCCCTCCAAGTCCTCAACTCCTGTGCATCTGGCTACATGTCAAAGTACTCAGGGTTTCTCGATTGCTTCTGGTGTCTCAGCAACTTCCTCAGCTGCACCAATGTCCTCATCAGGCCCACTCTGCTGAAGACAAAAGCAACTGCTGGACGCGGTCCTCGGCCAAGTCCTCGAAAGAAACAAGTTGCCTTCAATGTTCCCTCTGATGAAGAAGCTTCTGATGAAGAACTCGCAGAAATCATCAGAGACAGACTGACAAAGGCCTCTAGAGCCAAAGGAACAAATGTGCCTCTGCTTTTGGATCCGAAGAAGATCCTTGACTTCATCGACCTATGGCATCAGGATCCAAACACTCCCATACCGGATCTGCCACTGACTCCTGGTCAAAGTCATATGGTCAACCATTTCATTGCCGAAGAGAAATGGAAATTTGAAAAGGCTCGTGAAATAAAGAGAGCACAAGCCAGAAAGGAGAAGCTTCTGAGGAAGAACATCGTCAACCTGACTCCTGAAGAACTTCTCAAAGCTCAATCTGAAATCCAAGCCCTCAGCAAGGATTTCGATGCTTACAATGCTGATTGGCAAGGAGCCAAGGTGAGATTCGTCAATTTGATGAAGAAAATGACCACTGTTGCAGCCCCATCGCAACAAGAAAATCCTTAGGCTGAAGACTCTGCTCAGCCTGCTGAAGAACATGCCAGCACTGCTGATGACTCTCAGCCGGCTGATGAAAATACAAGTTCCAGGGCTGATGACTCCATTCCAGCCGCTGATGAAATTCCCAGGGCATCCACTAGCGGTGCGCCTGAAGAAACTGAAGAGATCAGGGCAACTGCACCAGTTGCGCCTGAAGAAACTGAACCACAGTCCTCAGCTCCTACTGCACCAACACCAACTCCAATACTTCCTTCTGCTTATGAAGTGAAGAAAACAAAGGCTGCTGAACGAGCTGCAGTGAAGAAGAGGAAGGCATCAGCTGCGTCAAATTCCTCGGCTGCGAAGAGAATGAAGCCAATGACCAGCTCGATTGAAAATCCCATTGATGCCGTTCCCACTTCCTCCATGTCGTCTAAGGAAATTGTTCCTTATGGAGAAGACTACAAGATCCCAAGCGGATCTGATGAAGAAAATCAATCTGTTGCTACCTTAGAACAGTTTAATGAAGAAATTGAAGTGGAAGCATTCCCTTCACCGCCAGTTGTTTCCTCACCCATGCCTCAGTTCACAGCTGAAGAGGCTAGTGTTGAGGAAATTGAAAAAGAAGATGAAGACGTGGATATTGGATGCACTACACCAGTGATGAACGATGACTTTTGGGAAAGTCAGCATCCAAATACTCCTCTCTTCACTCCTATTCAACAAGTACCTTAGTCCCCGGCTACAGCTGTTCAATTGGGCTCTGAAGAAACTCATCCCACATCGTCTGTTCATGAAGAAATTCCAGCCGCTAGTGCTGAAGAACCTGCTGTTGATCCCCAAATTGCACAAGAAGAGGAACCAGAAATTCCTCAGCCTGAAGCACCTGAGCTCGCGATTCCTGAGGTTGTGCTGCAAATCACTGATATTCCTCTGCCCAAACCGAAGAATCCGTTCTCAAGCAAGCAAAAATTCAAGGCTGAAGACTTCTTTTCTGAGCATGTGTTCTTCACTGCTTACAATCCATATGACTCTGCTCGCATGAGGAAAAGACGTTTCTGGACTCCTACTCAAGCAAACTTTTATTCCTTAGTGCTATTTGACAAGGACAAGATCTTCGACCATGAGCATATTCCTCATGTGGATATGGAATCACTACCATGCTTCGAGCCAGTCCTCAGAGTTATTCACGATGCAGGGCTGCTGAATTTCTGCACTGATATCTGTGACTGGAATGAAGAACTCATTCTTCAGTTCTATGCCACTTTGCATATCACAGGCGATGCTGAAGATGTCAATTCATGGGTGCTGGATTGGATGACGGAAAACACCCACTACAAGGCACCAGCAACTGAATTGCTTCGTGTCCTTCCTCTTGATCCTCCCCATGAAAGTGCATGTTGCATCTACAATGACCGCGAGCTGACTGATCATTATATGCAAGTGCTCATGAAGCCGTTGAAGCCATGGCAGGCCCCTCGAACCAAATTCCTCGTCAAGGAATTGCTGTATGTGCCTCGGACTGTCTATCGAATTCTGACGAAGACAATGAGTCCCATCAAAGGCCACGACTCAAATGATGAAGATGTCGTTGGCATCATGAAGAACATGCTTTTCAACATCATTCATGGCGTTCCCGTCAACTTCCATGATTTCTTCATGAGGACTCTGGCTAATGTTGCAATGTCACCTTTTGAGCTGAAGCCATATGCGCCTTGGATTATGAGATTCATAAGGGCAAGATCTTCACTGAATTACAAGGCTGACACTCTGAACCATGGCAGCTACTTGCCGCCCATTGAAGTCCTCAAGCGACCAGTTTCATCATCTGATGATAAGGGCAAGGCAGCAGCTGTGATTGATGAAGGCACTCGTCCATTGGATGGTCAATTCCATCTAGCTACATCTTACTCCACCAATGACGATTCTGCAACACATGACTCTGCCGCAAATACCTCAGCCAAGCAAAAGCCTCAAGCAACAGCACCCAGGGTGATGACTGACCGTGAGTTACTCCTCAGTCTTCATCAGAAGGTTGAACGCAATCAGAAATGGGTGAAGCGTCAATTTGCTGCAATTCTTCACAACATGACCTCAACACATAATGCAGTGAAGAAAAATCAGTACTACCTTCATGAAACCCTCAACCGCACCTGGGCTGTTCTCAATCAAGTATATTCCGCGGAAGAATTGAAGACTATGGGTCTCCAGGAAGCTTTTGACTGGTCTGCACCACCTCCGAAGAAATTCAAGAGAGTCAAAGTTCCTGATCTGGTGGCCAGTTCTTATTCTTCATCGCGTGAAACTGATGAACATGAAGATTTGGACGACACTGCGGCAGGCCCTACTTCAACAACCAACCCCGACAACGCTGGCGCTCCTCCATCGACTTGAAAATCTTCAGGGGCGTTAGTCCTCAGTTTTGATCCTTTTGGTCATTTGATGACAAAGGGGGAGAAATCTGAGTTAGTCTTCAAGAGGGTTTACATTATGGGCGTTTTTATTAAGTTACAACTCTCGTTATTCCGAAACTTTTATTGGATCGAGTTGTAATCTTAAATCCGATGGTGCCTTGATACTCTTGGTCGTGCTCTGATGCTTTTGATGCACTGAGCTCTGAAACTTTTGATGTGCTATTCCGCACGCTTATTCCTTGTTAATATTATTGCACGCATGCTGAATCTCATCAGGCATCATATTTCATCATGCATTTCAAATTCTTCATATTATATATCAAATGCGTGTATGAATTACAAGATATAGGGGGAGATCTCCATGATTCAACTCCTCAAATGTGCATTGCCTCAAAAGCAAATTCCTCACTATGCACATATTCAGGGGGAGTTCTTCTATATCTTGCAATCAAATTCCTCAATATCAGTATTTACACTTCATATGTTTATCCCCGTTGAAAACTTAACCTATGTTGTCATCAATCACCAAAAAGGGGGAGATTGTAAGTGCATCTAGTACCCCTTAGTGATTTTGGTGTATTGAAGACTTATAGGTTAAGTAACTGATGCGTTTGTGAGTGTACACAGGTCTATAAGTCTATGAGGAGTTTGATATTTACAGAGAAAGTCGACCCCTAAAAATGAAGTTCTTCGACTGAAGACTTTGATATTCTGAAGACTTTGAAAGTGAAGAAATTGGTGTGACCTTGAAGACTTGATATTCATTCGAGGAATATGAAGCGTGAAGACTTTTGTTTTCGTAGTTTCATTTTCTCTTTCTTGAGTCATAGGAAACACCGTACTGTTAAAGGGGGTCGAGGAAATACTAAGGAAAAAATTTCATGTGATGCTCAACTCAAAATCCTACACCTACCAATCCCTTCGAGTGAAGCCATTGGAAATCTCATATAGTTCAGTCAATTTCCTCAGTGACAGAGACGCAGTTCTTCTGGTCACTGATGACTTTTCTCTGGCTGAGGAGTTAGGAATTCGCCAGTGCGAATTACCTACACAGTGAGGAACATGATAGCCCTGAGGAATTTGAGAGTCAAATTTCCGACCGTTGCTGTGCTGCGTGCCGGCTGTCCCAAAATATCTTATCCACCTAACGGTCATATCATTGAAGGGCATTTATGTCTTATCATGTCAGGCTGCTCCCTAGGCTATAAATAGCCGCCCCCTACAACCACTAGCTGGTTGGCTGCTCCGAGAGAACTTGACACTTGTCATTTGAGAGCAACCCATCCTCCGAGGACTTTGAGCGGAAATCATCAAGTGAGGAAAATCCCAAAACCAAACCCCCACAAAACCAAAGTGATTGAGCATCACTGAAGAAATTGATCCTGCGTGGATCCGACGCTTGTTACCTTTGAAGACTGTGCTTCTTCCAGACGGTTAGGCGTTAAGGTCTAGAGCATCCAAGAGGAATTGTGGATCGCCGAGTGAACAAGTCTGTGAAGGTTTGGAAGTCACCTGAAGACTTACCACGAGTGATTGTATGAGGCCTGCGTGGTCTTAGTTCAAGGAGAATACGGTGAGGAATGGGTGTCCTGAGTTGCGGCTCAGAGACTGGGTGTCCGGGACTGTGTGTCCTCGAGTTTAAATACTCAGCAGCTCCAACCAGACGTACAACTGAGACAACTGTTGGAACTGGTTTACCAAATCATTCTCTTCACCAACTGACTGGTTCTATTTCCTCAACTCTTTCATTTCCTCATTACTGTGTTGAATGTTGTTCATATCTGTGCTTGAAGACTTTGACTGAAGACTTTCACAAATTCCTCAGTTCAATTTCTTCAGTCTGTTTGTCTTCATCTTGCTATCCTGTGTTTACGCTTTCCATACTCTGTTTTTAGTCTTCATTTCATCATGCTGACTATGTGTGTATCCTGTTATGTTTACTTCTGAGTACATATTCCGCTGCAAGTAGTTCTTCGCTAAGGAATTCCCTCACCAGCAAATTCCTTAGTGAAGAATTCTTAAAAATCGCCTATTCACCCCCCTCTAGTCGATATAACGCACTTTCAGTAACTGAACGCCGTTATGCTATTGGGTCCAGTTTTGGATCCGATAACCAGTTAACAGCCCCAAAAAATGGGGATTTTCCACGTGTAAAATCATCATTGGCTGGAGGAAACACGTGTCGGCTCACCGTTGGGACAAATATCATCCACTCATTGGACCGAAGGCGCCTATGATATGTCGACACGTGGCATGGCCCAATAGAGGCTCATTCCTATGAAAAGGCCGGTTGTTTGACTTGGTCAAAAGGTGGCGGGCCAGCCCACGGAAAGCCTGTTAACGGCATGTTCGCATAAAGCCCATTTACAGCCTGCTAACCCAGGGCCCATTATGGCCTATCAGAATTAGGCCCAGTAGCGTCATCTAGGCCGTCTAATATGATTCCAGCCCATTTTAAGTTCCAGCCCATGTATGGCCCATGGAGTCTTTCGGCCCATATGAGGCCCTTTGTAACTCTTGGCCCATTAACGGCCCGTGGTGAAACTGGCCCGTAATGAACAGCGTATCACTTTATACCCATTAACAGCATGTTAATCCATTGGGCCGTTTGCAGCCCATGTTATCTTTCGGCCTTCTCAGGGCCCATTTATTCTTGGGCTCATTTCCAGCATTCGGTTACTTATGGTCTGTTACTGTCATTTTCTGCTTGTGGGCCAAATTCAGCCCGTGGTTACAGTCGGCCCATTTGTGGCCGTTAATACGTTGGGCCATTTTTATAGCGTCATCAAATACGACCTATTAACGATGGCCCATTATGGTCGGCCCATGAACGGACGATTCCAACTCTAGCCCGTTTACGGCCATAATGCGGTCTGTTATTGGCCCATGTTTGGCCAATCGATCATACGGCCCGTATAAGGCCCATTGATGATACGGCCCGTAGAAGGCCCATCGATGATACAACCCGTAGAAGGCCCATTTTTCTATGGCCCATAGAAGGCCCATTGTTTCTACGGCCCGTAGAAGGCCCATTGTTTCTACGGCCCGTAGGAGGCCTAGTGTCACTACAGTAAATATGTAGCCCATGGTCATTGTGGCCTAGTTTTCAAAAAATAGGTTATTGAGGCCACCAGCAAACCGCAGAAAAAGAACTGCACTGACTACAAGCAAACAAATAAACAAGATAACAAGGAAATAAATAAGCAAGCAACTTACGCGAGGCAATCACGGCTATGACACATATTACATCCACTGGGCATCAAAGTTCGCCACTAGTGCAAATAAACATGCCGACAAAAGAATATACAAAACCGAGAGCACTTCAGAAGGCACTAGGCCTGAACAGGTCGGGCCCCCCAAACAGCCGAAGAAGCTGATTAGACCTTAGTTGTGTCAACGATAGATGCTTCACCCCTAGCTGTATGGAACGATAGTGCGCAAGGCAGTCCTCTGACATCTTCATTACATCTTTGACTTCAAGTTGGAGCTGAGCTGAAGCAAGCCTTTCCGCTTTAAGTTGAGACTGAGGAAGTAGAACTGATTGAGGCAGCGACTGCACAGAGGTTGTCTCACACCTGCTGGTGAGTAGCTTCGACTCACTGTCTTCATCAAGACAGGACCTTGGGGTCATCTCACTGTCCTCAAGATGGTTTGGCTCACTGTCTTCCCTAAAGTTTTGCCTGGCATAAGAGATATGACTCTGAAAGAGAAACAAGGAGACACGTAACAGGTTTCACAATTATATAAGCAAATAAATGGATTTGTTCTGCATAAGGAACATGTTTTTACAACTACAATTTGAAACTAGTAGTTGTTGCAAACATCCAATCAGATGTAAACAACAAAGTAAACAGCAGTGGAGGAAATGATGCCTATCCAAATCTATACTAGAACAAAGTTTGAAGGCTTGAGAAGGATGAACTTACATTACACGTTAACACGGGCTGGACAAAGCCCTTCTCCATGTTGATGGAAGGATAATTCAATAATTTCCCCAAAGAAAATTCTTATAAGAGTTACCATTATTCTACATTTTGCAAAGAGTAAATATAGATCAAATAATATTGGAAGAAACAGAGGATAATGAAGCTCAGATGCAGACTGCTGATACATAATCAAATAGCAATTAATTAAGTACAACACTACAAGGCAAAAGGGAGAGAGGTACTAACAAGAGCAATGTAGAGCCCAGTATTGTTATGAGATCATATGATCCTTTGAGCAAGGAGATTCATCTCAAATTAGTTTTCATACAAGAGAGAAGGTAAGGCACACGCAGAAATTTAGGAGTTCAAATTTTGAATTGATATCATAGACAGTACCTGACGCTGGGCTCTCAGCAGTTCTAATAGGGGTTTGGCCACTGGAGTAGGGGTAAAGTGTGGTACAGTTGGGCCTGTGTTTTCGGTGGCTGCTGATCTATCTGATTTAACAGGTATCACTACCTTTTCCAAATACCTTGTTTGTACTCCTTGAGGATCTGCACTCGCCCTCTTCCTTTTGGACATATATTACGAAAGAACAACATTTGACTGGAAAAACATAGTATGACGACACATGGAATAGGTACAGAAAATGGATAGTGTCGGGGATATACCCCGCGGTGTGACCCAGCCGGAGATATGACCTTGCTGGGACTTGGTGTTTCATTGGTGACCAGGCAGATTATAAGCCGGTGGATAGTTAAGCATTGTAAGCCGGCAGACACAGTTAAGAATTGTAAGCCGGCGGACACAGTTAAGCATTGTAAGCTGGCGGACACAGTTAAGCATTGTAAGCCGACAGACATAGTTAAGCATTGTAAGTCGGCAGACAGTCAAGCCAGATTGTAAGTCAGATTGTAAGCCAGACTGTAAGCCGGCTTACATTAAGAAGCCCAAGACGTTAAGAAGCCCATGGTAAGACGTCAAAATAGGTTAAGTCCTAATCCAAGTTTGACTCTACATGTAACCCGCCCCTTCAACTTATATAAGGAGGGGCGGGGCACCCCAAGAGGGGAGGGTAGAAAAATAATCGTTAAGGCTAGACACAACTAGAGGACAGCCGGATACACGACATCTCCCTCATGAGCATAATAAGACCTACCCACAAACAGCATGTAGGCCTATTACCGGATGATGTTTCCCGGGGCCCGAAGCTATCTAAATCCTTGTCTTGTGTGTTGATCCGTCTCGCGTCTCTCGTCCCGATCAACCCCTCTCAAGCTACCACATAAATGTGTTGGCCTCATGACTAAGTCCTCACACTAAGACATCTGCCGTGACCTTTCCACGACAGTTGGCGCCCACCGTGGGGCTCACGCACGATGGTGTTGAGTTCTTGGAGGGATCTCCTTAGGGATCAAGGAGTTTGCAATTTTCCAGAGGAAGATTTTACAATCCATGAGATCGTGGTCGAAGAAGAAAGCTAGGGTTGCGCCATGATCCGTCGCCTTTGCAAGTTGAATTCGAAGACCAATCAATATTTGTGACTACCGCACCGCAAGTCCGAAAATAGTCGACCTGTCCAAATTACGCTGCCATGTACTTTCCGTTGGCTAAAGTTTTCAGGCGACAGCAACACAACAATTGACCAGGAGACTGATTCAAGGAATATGGAAGAAAAATTATAATGTGGGTCCGCCCGTTAAAAAAATCATCAAGATCAAGGGAAGGAAAGCAATAAAGATGCATTGGCCAGAACAGCCACGACATGGAGTCCTCTGCTACCATGGGCTGTGCCTCGCCTCTTGTCCGAGTCGCCGTTGCGCCTCGCCTCCGATCTGGGTCGCCGTTGCGCCATAACATTGGGTTATGCCGTCCACTACCGCGCCGGGTCTCGTCGTCCGCCCGTCCAGTCCTCTCACGTGGTTGGATGCGGCCTCGTGCCATGCGTCAGAGTTATTGGCGTCCGTCGCCAACCACCAAGCTGTCGTTGCCACCGGCCGCGGTCATGGTTAAACCGCCTCCGCTGTCTTGAACCGCCATGGCCCTGAGTGGTTTCAACTACTCCGTTGGGTTGAGCCGCCGTGAGTTGCCGGCTGCCTCTGGGCCTGCCTGCATCGTCTCTGCCGCCTTGAAGCCGTCGTCGCTCACCCGTGAACCGCCCGCTCCGGCGCGCCTGCGCCTCCCGCTGATGTCCGCGTGTGCTGGGTCGCTCGCCTGTCAGCGGCCCCGGCCGCTGCGCCGATCACCGACTCTGCTCCCGGGTCGGCTCCATCTCCCGTGCTGCGCCCCTGCACCAGACTGCTTCCGGGCTGCCTCAGCTGCCGCACGCTGAATCATCGACGCCATTGACCGTGTGTGCGCCATGCCAGCATGGCTTTGAGCACCACCACAGGTCCTCTACCGCTGCACCTTGAGCTGCTGGGAGTTTCTTCATGTCTTGCGCCAAACTACCGCGGCCGCGGTTTCGCCTCGCCAGCTGTCCGCATCAATCGCGTTGAGCCGCCGCGGTTAAGTCACCACCGCCAACTATTATTGTTTAGGGCCCTGCCATGTCGAGCCTATCAAGCCGTCATTGCCTTCTAAGCCGCCTCAGTCGCCGCGTTGAGCCGGCCCCGTCGAGCACATGTGGCCTTTGTTCTGACTTAAGCGCTGCTCGAGCTCTCCACCGTGGCTCTGACCAACTGCCGCTGTGAGTCGCCAAGCGCCCGCCCTCACCTACGAGTCGTCGTTCCCGCTGTCATGGCTGAGCGTAATGACTAAGCCGCCGTCCCAATCTTCATCAGAACCAAGCCGGTTTTCCCACGCCGTTGTCTAGCCGCTCTGGCCGTGCTCCATCTCCCTCGTGACCGAGTCGCCTCTGAGCAGTATTGTTTCCGCCACGAGTCACCTCAACTTGCTGCCACAAGCCGCCTCGTTGGCCTATGACTTTGACTCGCCACTGGGTTGCCGCACCGTTGAGCCGCCCTATCAGCTGTTAAGTTCGCCCCCCGGTTCTGAGCCGCCGCTGTCCAAGGGCCCCGTCCGCCGCCGTTGTCTGAAAGCCTCCGCTAGCACACTCCCCTACATCGAGCTATCTGTGTTGCCTTGCCGTCTCAAGCTCCCTGTGCGGACGCTTGCCGGCTTGTGGTTCCTCATGCCTGCGCCCCGCACCTCCACAGCAGCTGCCCGCATCCACTGCGGTTCACCGACACCTCTGAGCCAGCCACGGCCCTTGCTGAGTCAGCAGGTTGCGGCCACCCCAAGTCGCCCACGTCCCTCCTCGCTCGACTGTAGTCGTCACACGCTATCAAGACACCTCAAATCACCATACACGGTTACGCGTTGACCTGGTTCTACCCCGAAGGAGTTGCCGACCCTCGCTCTATCGAGGCCGCATGAGCCACGCTATCGTGGCCTCCGGCCCGCAGCTTTCACATGAATCGGATGCCGCCGTCGGGGCCCAGCCGCCTCTCCACCACGGATTTCATCTTGTGCCGAGCTGCCCGGCCTCTTCAAGTTGCCAGTGCTATTATTCTACTACTCTGCGACCCGATGCGCCATGAGCCGCCATGGCCTCGTGCCGTTTCGATCGCAGTTTTGTCAAGTCGCCCTGTTCGAGACGACTCGCCCTGCTGATTTGAGCCGCTATCGCAGCCTTCGCCTTACAGGAGCGGCGGGTCCTCGTGCTTCTACCATCGCCAACCCGCCTCTCGTGCTGCAGCATGCCTCTGCCTCAAAAATCGCCGCCGCGCCTTGCTGGAGAACCGCCATGGCCCGCTGCAAGGTTGTCCGCGTCACCTCCTCCATTATTGTGGGCTGTCTCGGACACGGACCCGCCCACAAGTCACCGCCTGCATCATGAAGCCGTGTCCCGTCTTCCAGCAGCACGGTCACTGCCACGACCCCGTCTTCTAACCCGCCAGTGCCACTGCGAGTCGTCATTCCCACGGTATTGCTTCTACCACGAGCTGCTGGCGCAACAGGTGCTCTGCCGCCTTGCCATCACATCGCTTGAGCCGCCCCGTTGAGTCACGTGAGTCGCCACGGCCTCATGTTGTTTCCTCAAATCGCCGTGCCGTCTCACTCCGCTGCCGCGCCCCCGCACCCTGCTGTTTCTGCTGGTTAAAAAAAGATAAGAGGAGGTCGGTTGAGGGAAAAGAAAGTCAAAGTAGTTAAAGTGCTAAAAATTATCACTGGAGGATTTTTCTGAGCTACCCGGTTCCGCGCTTTAAGCCGCCACGACCATGAGAGAGTGGTTAAATCATAGTTGAAGTGTCTGGAGGTGATCTATGGATGCTATATACAACTCATTTTTTCGTCCAGACAAATCAGGTGATATCCATCTGAGTCTATTTTATTAACACATATTGTTTTCATCAGAGAACAACTACTTTGGTCTGTATATTTTTTATGTGCAGGACAAGGATTCATTATAAAGGTGGTGCCATACTGTGCCTATGGAGTGTGTGTTAGCATTATCATGCACCGGCGTCCATGCCCGCTTGCTGTTGAACGGGTGTGTGCAAGCCGCTGCCCGTGCAGCTTGATCTACATCAACTCGCTAGGACCGCACCTGCGATTGACTCATCCGTCTACACCAACTTATAATGTCACGGCTGGCTCATCTGTGTGCTCCCATGGCCGACCCGCTCACGAGTGATTTCAGCTTCACCGTCGGGATCATCAGCTCCGCGGTGGATAAATTTTGGCCTGACATATCAGGTGAAATCCATCCAGTATATTTTTATATTACATATTGTTTTCTTTAAAAGAGTGATTACTCTAGCTTGCAAGCTCTCTAATGCAGGACAAGTTGCCTACTGCAAAAGGGACCAAAGAGAGTCTGTTACAAAACACAACTCAAACATAGGTACCCTGCTTCAAATACCAAATGGGGGCTGATCGTATTCAAATCATAGCTATCAACCCCTTTTGGTCGGCTTCCTGGTCGTATTCGAACCATAGCCGCAAACATTTTAATCATTTGGGGCCTTGGTCATATTTGAATCACAGCTTTAACCCCTCTTGGTCCGGCCATGATCGTATTCGAGTCATCGGCGTTAAACACTTTGATCATTGGGGGCTTGATCGTATTTGACTCATGGCTGTAACCCCTTTGGTCCGGCTTCTTGGTCGTATTCGAACCATAGCCGTAAACACTTTGATCACTTGGGGGCTGGATCGTATTTGAATCACAACTTTAACCCCTCTTGGTCCGGCTCATGATCGTATTTCAGTCATAGCCGTTAAACACTTTGGTCACTGGGGGGCTTCCTGATCGTATTTGAATCATAGCTGTCGGTACCCCTTTGACCGGCGCAATGCCAATAACCATTTGGGGGCTTCCTGGTCATATTCAAATCAGAGCTATTAACCCTTATGGTCCGGCTTCCTGGTCGTATTCGAACCATAGCCTTGTTTTTTCTCATTTGGCTTGAACTTTTGAAGATTTTTTCTGATTCTTCTTGATACTATCTTGCCTTTTGGTTTAAAGTGATTCCGGCCATGCAGCCTTCAATCTCACAGCTCATATTTGAAGCATTCCCGTGGTTTCTATTAACCCGGCCTGGCTTTCGACGATAAGTCGCCAACATATGACAATATTAAATACTTGGAAGTATTGGCTTCTAAGATTTGGGTTATCACCCTTACTGCATTGGTGTCATAAGCCGGCAGTACGATTCAATATCACAGGTTATATTGTTCAAATCTTTAATAGCCAACATGGCTGGATTTTTATTATGGTTATCATTAGCCAATATTATGATGGAGGTCTTCAAAGTCGCTTCAGTGCAATGGTTATTATTTTTATTAATGGACATGAATTATTTTTACAATGAGGGAATAGTCCTGATTCGCTGCAGGCTTATGACCCGGCACTTGGGGGCTACATTATTCAAATTGAGATTACATCAAATATGCAAGTCCCATGTCACTGCCAGCATTCACCATGGAACTTGGGGGCTAATGCAAAGTCATTTTTTGCTCAACTTATTGAAGACCCGACTCATCACATTGTAATGAGCCGGCCCTTGGGGGCTACCAATTGCTCCTGTCAAAAATTCAAGGTACACAAGCCTCAGTCCATTATATTAAAAGATCCACTACTCAGTTGGTAGAGTACAAAGCTCTTAACCTTGTGGACGTGGGTTCAAGCCCCATGGTGGAGATTACATCATATGATGTTATTATCAATGAATTATATACAAAGTCCTAGCTCAGTATTATCTTACTGAGCCGGCCCTTGGGGGCTACAACTTGCTGCTCAAGTCTACATGATCATATTTACAAAGTCCCTGCTCATTATTTCATAATGACCCGCCACTTGGGGGCTACAAGTGATATGAATAGAATGGAGGTACATTTTCAAGCTTGATGTTGGCAAAAACTATAACCTGGTACTATAAATATTTACAAACCGGATATTTTGGAAATGATAAATCGGCAAGTTCTATATCTTCAAGCTGGCTGAAAATTAGATGAGTACTTCATGACCAATGTTTTATGAAGCTGGTCTATTGACCCGGATTTTCTAGAAGAAGGAAAGACCAAGGAGTTAAGGATGATGAGGTGCCGGCTTATAAGAGTTCTTAACCTGGAGCATAATCTATCAAAATTGTTCTTGTGTTTGTTTTACAGGGTCAGCTTAACATGGATGAATCCAAATTAAACTGGGGGCTAATGTCGGGGATATATCCCGCGGTGTGACCCGGCCGGAGATATGACCCAGTTGGGACTTGGTGTTTCATTGGTGACCAGGCAGATTATAAGCCGGCGGACAGTTAAGCATTGTAAGCTGGCAGACACACTTAAGCATTGCAAGCCGGCAGACACAGTTAAGCATTGTAAGCCGGTGGACACAATTAAGCATTGTAAGCCGGCAGACGCAGTTAAGCATTGTAAGCCGACAGACAGTTAAGCTAGACAGTTAAGCCAGACAGTTAACCCAGATTGTAAGTCAGATTGTAAGCCGGCTTACGTTAAGAAGCCCAAGACGTTAAGAAGCCCATGGTGAGAAGCCCATGGTAAGACGTCAAAATAGGTTAAGTCCTAATCCATGTTTGACTCTACATGTAACCCGCCCCTTTAACTTAGACAAGGAGGGGCGGGGCACCCCAAGAGGGGAGAGCAGAAAATAATCGTTAAGGCTAGACACAACTAGAGGAGAGCCGGATATACGACATCTCCCTCATGAGCATAATAAGACCTAGCCACAAACAGCATGTAGGGCTATTACCGGATGATGTTTCCCAGGGCCCGTAGCTGTCTAAATCCTTGTCTTGTATGTTGATCCGTCTCGCGTCTCTCGTCCCGATCGACCCCTCTCAAGCTACCACATAAATGCGTTGGCCTCACGACTAAGTCCTCACACTAGGACATCTGTCGTGACCTTTCCACGACAGATAGGTATGGCATATACTCATATATGATGCTTAAACTAAGCAAATGGTGTAACAAAGTAGAAGTAATGCAAGAGGTCAGATGCAAAATATGTGCGACCAATACAACCTTGCCAAGTTAGAGCAAGCACCTTGATGGGTGAATAAGATAGGCCATCCTCCACCATGCCAAGTTTGTTAGCTAGTGGATTGTTCCGCAATATTCCTCTTGTGCGCCCATTCTCATATTCATTTTGATAATGTTCAATATCTAACATGCATGAAAACATAAAAACAAGTTATCTTTGTAATGCAGAAGTGATTCTAATCCAAGCCTCCCTGTAAACCCCTTTGTGCTATCTCTGCAATTCTTTTAAGAGATGCCATGCATGCTGTAATTTGGTGTGTGCATTAATATAATGTGGCCTACTACTCAAAATACAAGAGCTCAGAAGTGATGACACTTTGCAGATGACGGCTTCAACATATAGTAAAGAAGAACAAGTCGACCTGACCTGACAGATTCAAAATATACTAAGGGAGAACAACTCGACCTCACCATCCAACCGCAAGAGAAGAGGATCATCTTAAAGAACAACAAAAGAGCAAGTAGATAGAAGATATTACAAGTCTTTCAACACAGTGTCGGTTGGCCACCCATGATGAACCAGAGCGCATAAAGAAATAATATTCTTTTCGGTCTCTCCATATGTGGCTCACATGAATTTCAAAACTAAAGTAGGAACATTTAGCTGACCAATTAAACATCTCTCGGTTTTACTAATATCAACATAATATCATATATGAATTTTTACAACTAAGCTTGTTTAGCTTGATGGGTGGAGCAGTGCCATTACGACACGAACCACGTAGGCTGATCGTGGTCATCATAAAATGGGGAAACCGTAAGCATGAAGAGTATAGTGTTTACCATGGCAATGGGATGGCAGATCTGAAGCTACAAACCGCGCAAAGGGTAGTTAGCAACCGATGTTTGCTTTGAAATAACAACTAAGATTTGGTATGGACAAGAAAGTACAGTCAACAAGTGATAAAGAAATGCAATTCTGTTGTCTCTCTATATTCGTGACATGCATTTGGAAACTCAAGTGGGACCTTTAGCTAACCAATTAAATGTGTCTGTTAACTAATATCAGTATCATATCACAATCATATTTGAACAACTAAGCTTTGGAATTTTGAGTGTGTGCTATTTAGCTTGAAGGGTGGAGTAATGCTAGTACGACAGAAAGCA
The DNA here is from genome assembly GCA_963921465.1 of Triticum timopheevii. NCBI lineage: Eukaryota > Viridiplantae > Streptophyta > Magnoliopsida > Poales > Poaceae > Triticum > Triticum timopheevii. The sequence goes on from OY997272.1 coordinate 235,755,771, forward strand.
CCTACGCAGATCATAGTAGAGTAGATAAAAGGGGAAAACCCTAAGCATCAAGAGTAAAATCAGGAAAGTGGAACTAGCTGGACCAGTGGGCGGCGCACATGCTTTTCGAAAGAATATAGGAACATTAGGTGACCAATTAAATGTTCTCTGTTGTAGTGATATGGGCATCATATCAGATTCATATTTCAACACGTAAGCTTTGGGTTGAGGTCTTGAGGAGCAGTGCTAGCATGACATGAAGCACCTAGAATGATGGTAGTGAATATAAAGGGGGAAACCATAAGCTTTACGAGTATAGTGCCCGTGCCATGGCGGATCTGAAGGTGCAAACCAGACAAAGCTACTTCGCAACCAATGTTTGCTTTCAACTAGACACTACGATTTGGTACGGACAAGAAAAGTACAGTAAACAAATTACAATCTCTTTTATGGGTGAGATCAATAACTTAAGCACATATGGAAGAGTACCACCTCCCTTGCAATGTCGTGTAGGCCTCTGCTGATACGTTTAGGGTGTTGTGGGTGCGATGGCTGTCAGCGGTGGGCAAGAAGACTTTAGACGGCGGACGGCCAGGTTGGGGGATAAATCCTGTTGCCATGGACGAGGCGGTCGTAGGAGCGGCAACGGCAAGGTGGACAGCGGTGCTGATGAAGCGAGAGGACGCGATGAAAGGATCCTAGTCCAGTGCCGTGGATGAGAGACGTCCATCTCTTGAAGTGGACGATGGGGTAGGGGAAATGGCTCCGGCAAGGTGCAGGATGTGTAGCGGGTGGAGGAGGTTGGGCGCAGTGGGGAGGTTGTCGTTGAAGGAAATATGCCCTAGAGGCAATAGTAAAGTAATTATTTATTTCCTTATTTCATGATAAATGTTTATTATTCATGCTAGAATTGTATTAACCGGAAACATAATACATGTGTGAATACATAGACAAACATAGCGTCACTAGTATGCCTCTACTTGACTAGCTCGTGAATGAAAGATGGTTAAGTTTCCTAGCCATAGACATGAGTTGTCATTTGATTAACGGGATCACATCATTAGGAGAATGATGTGATTGACATGACCCATTCCGTTAGCCTAGCACTTGATCGTTTAGTATGTTGCTATTGCTTTCTTCATGACTTATACATGTTCCTGTAACTATGAGATTATGCAACTCCCGTTTCCCGGAGAAACACTTTGGGTGCTACCAAACGTCACAACGTAACTGGGTGATTATAAAGGAGTACTACAGGTGTCTCCAAATGTACATGTTGGGTTGGTGTATTTCGAGATTAGGTTTTGTCACTCCGATTGTCGGAGAGGTATCTCTGGGCCCTCTCGATAATGCACATCACTATAAGCCTTGCAAGCAATGTAGCTAATGAGTTAGTTACGGAATGATGCATTACGTAACGAGTAAAGAGACTTGTCGGTAACGAGATTGAACTAGGTATTGGATACCGACGATCGAATCTCGGGCAAGTAACATACCGATGACAAAGGGAACAACGTATGTTGTTATGTGGTTTGACCGATAAAGATCTTCATAGAATATGTAGGAGCCAATATGGGCATCCAGGTCCCGCTATTGGTTATTGACCGAGAATAGTTCTAGGTCATGTCTACATAGTTCTCGAACCCGTAGGGTCCGCACGCTTAAGGTTTCGATGACAGTTATATTATGAGTTTATGAGTTTTGATGTACCGAAGGAGTTCGGAGTCCCGGATGAGATCGGGGACATGACGAGGAGTCTCGAAATGGTCGAGACGTAAAGATCGATATATTGGATGACTATATTTGGAGTTCAGAAAGGTTCCGAGTGATTCGGGTATTTTCGGGGGTACCGGGGAGTTACGGGAATACGAGGAAGAAGCAATGGGCCTCATGGGCCAAGTGGTGGAAGAGAGGAGGCAGGGCGCGCGGCCCCCCTAGCCCAAACCGAATTGGACTAGGGGGCCGGCCCCCCTTTCCTACTGTTCCTCCCTCTCCTTCCTTCTCCTTCTCCTTCCCTTCCTTCCCCTCTCCTAGTTGGACTAGGAAAGGAGGGAGTCCTACTCCCGGTGGGAGTAGGACTCCTTCCTGGCGCGGCCTCCCTTGGCCGGCCGCCCCCTCCCCCTTGCTCCTTTATATATGGTGGCAGGGGGGCACCCCATGACACACAAGTTGATCTACGGATTGTTCCTTAGCCGTGTGCGGTGCCCCCCTCCACCATATTTCACCTCAGTCATATCGTCGCGGAGTTTAGGAGAAGCCCTGCGCTGGTAGAACATCATCATCGTCACCACGCCGTCGTGCTGACGGAACTCATCTCCGGAGCTTTGCTGGATCGGAGCCCGGAGATCGTCATCGAGCTGAACGTGTGCTGAACTCGGAGGTGTCGTACGTTCGGTGCTTGGATCGGTCGGATCGTGAAGACGTACGACTACATCAACCGCGTTGTGCTAACGCTTCCGCTTACGGTCTACGAGGGTACGTGGACAACACTCTCCCCTCTCGTTGCTATACCATCACCATGATCTTGCGTGTGCGTAGGAAATTTTTGAAATTACTACGTTCCCAACAGTGGCATCCGAGCCTAGGTTTTATGCGTTGATGTTATATGCACGAGTAGAACACAAGTGAGTTGTGGGCGATACAAGTCATACTGCTTACCAGCATGTCATACTTTGGTTCGGCGGTATTGTGAGATGAAGCGGCCCGGACCGACATTACGTGTACGCTTACGCGAGACTGGTTTCACTGTTACGAGCACTCGTGCTTAAAGGTGGCTGGCAGGTGTCTGTCTCTCTCACTTTAGCTGAATCGAGTGTGGCTACGCCCGGTCCTTGCGAAGGTTAAAACAGCACCAACTTGACAAACTATCGTTGTGGTTTTGATGCATAGGTAAGAACGATTCTTACTCAGCCCATAGCAGCCACGTAAAACTTGCAACAACAAAGTAGAGGACGTCTAACTTGTTTTTGCAGGGCATGTTGTGATGTGATATGGTCAAGACGTGATGAGATATAAGTTATTGTATGAGATGATCATGTTTTGTTGAAGTTATCGGCAACTGGCAGAAGCCCTATGGTTGTCTCTTTGTTGCATAAGATGCAAGTGCCAAATAATTGCTTTACTTTATCGCTGTGCGATAGCAATAGTTGCAAGAGCAATAGTTGGCGAGACGACCATGTAACGACACATTGATATAGATCAAGATGTGAAGATCATGGTGTTGTGCCGGTGACGATAGAGATCATGACAGTACTTTGGAGATGGAGATCAAAGGCGCAAGATGATCATGGCCATATCATGTTACATATTTTGATTGCATATGATGTTTATCTGTTATACATCTTATTCTGTTTTGTTTGACGGTAGCATTTTAAGATGATCTCTCACTAATTATCAAGAAGTGTTCTCCCTGAGTATGCACCGTTGCGAAAGTTCTTCGTGCTGAGACACCACGTGATGATCGGGTGTGATAGGCTCTACGTTCAAATACAACGGGTGCAAAACAGTTGCACACGCGGAATACTCAGGTTAAACTTGACGAGCCTAGCATATACACATATGGCCTCGGAACACGGAGACCGAAAGGTCGAGCGTGAATCATAGAGTAGATATGATCAACATAGTGATGTTCACCATTGAAAACTACTCCATCTCACGTGATGATCGGACATGGTTTAGTTGATTTGGATCACATGATCACTTAGATGACTAGAGAGATGTCTGTCTAAGTGGGACTTCTTAAGTAATATGATTAATCAAACTTTAATTTATCATGAACTTAGTCCTGGTAGTATTTTGCAAATTATGTTGTAGATCAATAGCTTGCGTTGTTGCTTTCATATGTTTATTTTGATATGTTCCTAGAGAAACCTGTGTTGAAAAATGTTAGTAGCAATGATGCGGATTAGATCCGTGATCTGAGGTTTATCCTCATTGCTGCACAGAAGAATTATGTCCTTAATGCACCGCTAGGTGACAGACCTATTGCAGGAGCAGATGCAGACGTTATGAACATTTGGCTAGCTCAATATGATGACTACTTGATAGTTTAGTGCACCATGCTTAACGGCTTAGAATCGGGACTTCAAAGACGTTTTGAACATCATGGACCATATGAGATGTTCCAATAATTGAAGTTAATATTTCAAGCAAATACCCGAGTTGAGAGATATGAAGTCTCCAACAAGTTCTATAGCTAAAAGATGGAGGAGAATCGCTCAACTAGTGAGCATGTGCTCAGATTGTCTGGGTACTTCAATCGCTTGAATCAAGTGGGAGTTAATCTTCCAGATAAGATAGTGATTGACAGAATTCTCTAGTCACCATCACTGAGTCACTAGAACTTCGTGATGAACTATAGTATGCAAGGGATGACGAAAACGATTCCCGAGCTCTTCGTGATGTTGAAATCGACGAAGGTAGAAATCAAGAAAGAGCATCAAGTGTTGATGGTTGACAAGATCACTAGTTTCAAGAAAAGGGCAAAGGGAAAGAAAGGGAACTTCAAGTGGAAAGACAAGCAAGCTGTCACTCCTGCGAAGAAGCCCAAAGCTGGACCATAGCCTGAAACTGAGTGCTTACACTGCAAAGGAAATGATCACTGGAAGCGGAAATGCCCTGAGTATTTAGTGGATAAGAAGGATGGCAAAGTGAACAAGGGTATATTTGATATACAGGTGTTTGATGTGTGCCTTACTAGTGTTTATAGTAGCCCCTGAGTATTTGATACTTGTTCGGTTGCTAAGATTAGTAACTCGAAACAGGAGTTACATAATAAACAGAGACTAGTAGAGGGGAAGTGACGATGAGTGTTGGAAGTAGTTCCAAGATTGATATGATCATCATCTCACACTCCCTATACTTTCGGGATTAGTGTTAAACCTAAATAAATGTTATTTGGCATTTGCGTTGAGCATAAATATGATTTGATCATGTTTATTGCAATACGGTTATTCATTTAAAGTCAGAGAATAATTGTTGTTCTGTTTACATGAATAAAACCTTCAATGGTCATACACCCAATGAAAATAGTATGTTGGATCTCGATCGTAGTGATACACATATTCATAAAATTGATGCCAAAAGATGCAAAGTTAATAATGATAGTGCAACTTATTTGTGGCACTGCCGTTTAGGTCATATCGGTGTAAAGCACATGAGGAAACTCCATAAAGATGGATTTTTGGAATCACTTGGTTATGAATCATTTGATGCTTGCGAACCGTGCCTTTTGTGCAAGATGACTAAAACTCCGTTCTCCGGAACAATGGAACAAGCTACTGACTTATTGGAAACAATACATACCGATGTATGCGATCCGATGAGTGTTGAGGCTCGTGGCAAGTATCGTTATTTTCTGACCTTCACAAGATGATTTGAGCAGATATGGGTATATCTACTTGATGAAACATAAGTCTGAAATAGTTGAAAGGTTCAAAGAATTTCAGAGTGAAGTGGAAAAATCATCGTAACAAGAAATAAAGTTTCTACGATCTGATCGGCGAGACGAATATTTAAGTTATGAGTTTGGTCTTCAATTAAAACAATGTGGAATAGTTTCACAGCTCACGCCACCTGGAACACCACAATGTTATGGTGTGTCCGAACATCGTAACCGCACTTTATTGGATATGGTGCGATCTATGATGTCTCTTACTGATTTACCACTATTGCTTTGGGGTTATGCATTAGAGACAGCTGCATTCACGTTAAAAGGGCACCATCTAAATCCGTTGAGACGACATCATATGAACTGTGGTTTAGTAAGAAACCCAAGTTGTCGTTTCTTAAAGTTTGGGGCTGCGATGCTTATGTGAAAAAGTTTCATCCTGATAAGCTCGAACCCAAATCGGAGAAGTGCGTCTTCATAGAATACCCAAAGGAAATTGTTGGGTACACCTTCAATCACAGATCCGAAGGCAAGATATTCGTTGCTAAAAATGGATCCTTTCTAGAGAAGGAGTTTCTCTCAAAAGAAGTGAGTGGGAGGAAAGTAGAACTTGATGAGGTAACTGTACCTTCTCCCGAATTGGAAAATAGTTCATCACTGAAATCAGTTCCAGTGATTCCTACACCAATTAGTGAGGAAGCTAATGATGATGATCATGAAACTTCAGATCAAGTTACTACAGAACCTCGTAGGTCTTCCAGAGTACGGTCCGCACCAAAGTGGTACGGTAATCCTATTCTAAAAGTCATGTTACTAGACCATGATAAACCTACGAACTATGAGGAAGCGATGATGAGCCCAGATTCCGCAAAATGGTTTAAGGCCATGAAATCTGAGATGGGATCCATGTATGAGAACAAAGTATGGACTTTGGTGGACTTGCCCGATGATCGGCAAGCCATAGAAAATAAATGGATCTTCAGGAGGAAGACAGATGCTGATAGTAGTGTTACTATCTACAAAGCTTGGCTTGTCGAAAAAAGGTTTTTGACAAAGTTCAAGGTGTTGAATACAATGAGATTTTCTCACTCGTATCGATGCTTAAAAGTCTGTCCGAATCATGTTAGCAATTGCCACATTTTATGAAATTTGGCAAATGGATGTCAAAACTACATTCCTTAATGGATTTATTAAAGAAGAGTTGTATATGATACAACCAAAAGGTTTTGTCAATCCTAAAGGTGCTAACAAAATGTGCAAGCTCCAGCGATCCATCTATGGACTGGTGCAAGCATCTCAGAGTTGGAATATACGCTTTGATAAGTTGATCAAAGCATATAGTTTTATACAGACTTGCGGTGAAGCCTGTATTTACAATAAAGTGAGTGGGAGCACTACCGCCTTTCTGATAAATATATGTGAGTTGATCAGAAATGATGTAGAATTTTTCTGGAAAGCATAAATGAGTATTTGAAAGGAGTTCTTTAAAAAGACCTCAGTAAAGCTACATACATATTGAGCATCAAAATCTATTGAGATAGATCAAGATGCTTGATTAGTTTTTCAATAAATACATACCTTGACAAGATTTTTGAAATAGTTCAAAATAGAACAGTCAAAGAAAGAGTTCTTGCCTGTGTTGCAAAGGTATGAAATTGAGTAAGACTCAAATCCCGACCACAACAGAAAATAGAAAAGAGAATGAAAGTCATTCCCTATGCCTCAGTCATAGGTTTTATAAAGTATGCTATGCTACGTACCAGACCTATTGTATACCTTGCTCTTTATTTAGTAAGGGAGTACAATAGTGATCTAGGAGTAGATCACTGGACATTGGTCAAGAATATCCTTAGTGAGGACTAAGGAAATATTTCTCGATTATGGAGGTGACAAAAGAGCCCATCGTAAAGAGTTACATCGGTGCAAGTTTTTACACCAATCCAGATGACTCTAAGTCTTAATCTGGATACATATTGAAAGTGGGAGCAATTAGCTAGAGTAGCTTCGTGCAGAGCATTGTAGTCATAGAATATTTGCAAAATACATACGGCTCTGAGTATGACAGACCCGTTGACTAAGCTTCTCTCACAAGCAAAACATGATCACACCTTAGTACTCTTTAGGTGTTAATCACATAGCGATGTGAACTAGATTATTGACTCTAGTAAACCCTTTGGGTGTTGGTCACATGACGATGTGAACTATGGGTGTTAATCATACACAGATATGAATATTAGTGTTAAATCACATGGCGATGTGAACTAGATTATTGACTCTAGTGCAAGTGGGAGACTGAAGGAAATATGCCCTAGAGGCAATAATAAAGTAATTATTTATTTCCTTATTTCATGATAAATGTTTATTATTCATGCTAGAATTGTATTAACCGGAAACATAATACATGTGTGAATACACAGACAAACATAGCGTCACTAGTATGCCTCTACTTGACTAGCTCGTGAATCAAAGATGGTTAAGTCTCCTAGCCATAGACATGAGTTGTCATTTGATTAACGGGATCACATCATTAGGAGAATGATGTGATTGACATGACCAATTCCGTTAGCCTAGCACTTGATCGTTTAGTATGTTGCTATTGCTTTCTTCATGACTTATACATGTTCCTGTAACTATGAGATTATGCAACTCCCGTTTATCGGAGGAACACTTTGGGTGCTACCAAACGTCACAACGTAACTGGGTGATTATAAAGGAGTACTACATGTGTCTCCAAAGGTACATGTTGGGTTGGCGTATTTTGAGATTAGGTTTTGTCACTCCGATTGTCGGAGAGGTATCTCTGGGCCCTCTCGGTAATGCACATCACTATAAGCCTTGCAAGCAATGTAGCTAATGAGTTAGTTACGGAATGATGCATTACGTAACGAGTAAAGAGACTTGTCGGTAACGAGATTGAACTAGGTATTGGATACCGACGATCGAATCTCGGGCAAGTAACATACCGATGACAAAGGGAACAACGTATGTTGTTATGCGGTTTGACCAATAAAGATCTTCGTAGAATATGTAGGAGCCAATATGGGCATCCAGGTCCCGCTATTGGTTATTGACCGAGAATAGTTCTAGGTCATGTCTACATAGTTCTCGAACCCGTAGGGTCCGCACGCTTAAGGTTTCGATGACAGTTATATTATGAGTTTATGAGTTTTGATGTACCGAAGGAGTTCGGAGTCCCGGATGAGATCGGGGACATGACGAGGAGTCTCGAAATGGTTGAGACGTAAAGATCGATATATTGGATGACTATATTCGGAGTTCAGAAAGGTTCCGAGTGATTCGGGTATTTTCGGGGGTACCGGGGAGTTACGGGAATACGAGGAAGAAGCAATGGGCCTCATGGGCCAAGTGGTGGAAGAGAGGAGGCAGGGCGCGCGGCCCCCCTAGCCCAAACCGAATTGGACTAGGGGGCCGGCCCCCCTTTCCTACTCTTCCTCCCTCTCCTTCCTTCTCCTTCTCCTTCCCTTCCTTCCCCTCTCCTAGTTGGACTAGGAAAGGAGGGAGTCCTACTCCCGGTGGGAGTAGGACTCCTCCCTGGCGCGCCCTCCCTTGGCCAGCCGCCCCCTCCCCCTTGCTCCTTTATATACGGGGGCAGGGGGCACCCCATGACACACAAGTTGATCTACGGATCATTCCTTAGCCGTGTGCGGTGCCCTCCTCCACCATATTCCACCTCGGTCATATCGTCACGGAGTTTAGGCGAAGCCCTGCACCGGTAAAACATCATCATCGTTACCACGCCGTCGTGCTGACGGAGCTCATCTCCAGAGCTTTGCTGGATCGGAGCCCGGAGATCATCATCGAGCTGAACGTGTGCTGAACTCGGAGGTGCCGTACGTTCGGTGCCTGGATCGATCGGATCGTGAAGACGTACGACTACATCAACCGCGTTGTGCTAACGATTCCGCTTACGGTCTACGAGGGTACGTGGATAACACTCTCACCTCTCGTTGCTATACCATCACCATGATCTTGCATGTGCGTAGGAAATTTTTGAAATTACTACGTTCCCCAACAGTCATGGCGCCGACGGTGTATGAATGGGGAAATGGAGGGGAGGTGGCATCTCAAACTTTGGGACTCGCTTCTCTGAAATGTGGGAAAGTTATGAACTTATCCCCCGTTTAAACTTCCGGACATCACGTCGGTTGGGGATAGGACGGTAATCTCGCATCTCCCAAATATTTGCCGGTAACTATTACGGGCGAGGAGAGGGTGTCTTGCCGCCTACGGTAGGTGCCCACGATGTATGAACGGGGTTGACAGGTAGGGCGGTTGTGTCACGTCTGAGGGAAGTTACACATCTGCCCCTATTTAAAATATTAGCCTACATCGATTTCGGACGAGGAGAGTTTGTTTTGCTGCCCACCGTGTATGAATGGGGAAATGGAGGGAGAGACACATGTCTTTCGGACGAGCTTGAATCAAATGTGTTTTGCCGCCCATGTTTGGCGCCCATCGTGTCTGAATGGGCTCAGAGGCCATCGTGTCACGTCTGATTGAAGTTACTAGTCTACCCCTATCGACAGCAGTGTAAATCCGGTCGATAAGGATGTCAAGTGTCAGGGGTAGACAGTAATTTCCATCTCGCAAACACTTGCTTCGGGCAGCCCACAAATTATAGTAGGTGTTTAGCCGCTTCGTTCAAAACTTGGGAGAATTAGCATTCACGTTTGCCATGGGCCCTAGCGAACTAAATTAAAATCCAATTTGTATTCGATTACGAATATCCACAGACAATTCTACGTTTTGTTATTTATTTCTTCAAAACCACAACAAAGATTTATTCCACCTTTATATATGATTATTATTTAGAAATGTTGTGATCTTAGAATTCAGTAGGTTGGATACACTTTGAGTCAAACAGTTATTTGATCCAATACAATATGCTCACATGAAAAATAGTTCACCTTATGTCAATCATACAAGTACTGAGGATTACCTCGCCTAAAAAATTTGGATCATCACAACACATGGACAACATAGGGGGTCTTACAACACAATCCATTCAAAGACATGACACAACATGCACGTACAATAATCTAATGACAATTTCAACAGGTATCTAAAGAAGAACCGGGATTACCCTGGGCTTCAGATAGCAGAAACAGCATGACCTCCTCCGTCTTCAAATGCAACTTCTTACTTCCTCCAATTCTTGGGTTGCTTGCATAATGTGTGCCGCTAATTCCATAATTTCCAGCCTCAAGATAAAAATTACCTCATTCATGGCAGCCACACCATCTCTTTCCGCCTCTAGTAGAGCCTCAAGAACTATAATATCTGTGCTCAGACTACTGTCCGGTGGTGTTTCCTCTGAACTGCTACCATCTGGTAACATGGATGGCGCACTGCTTCCACAAATAGATTCTGGGGTTGTACATTGTGTCCTAGTGTGAACAGCATCCTGAAAGATTTCCGCTGGACATAAGTAAGAGATAGTTTTCGCATGATCCAGGCAGTAAGCTTACATGGTAAATGACATACGAATTATTGTCGAGCATGGCAAGCTATATTTAAATGGTTCGAAGCAGCATCAGCCGAAAAGAAATTAAAATGGTAAGATGAAACTAGGGATGTAAGTGGCAAATAAACGACATCCACTAGTCCAATCTAGTTAGTTCCCTAGTTTATTTTCCTCAAAAAACAAAAACTCTTTTGAACTATCATACCACTAGTGGATTTTAATCGGGATTAGATGGGACCCAGTTGACATCCCTAGTTGAAAGGGAGTGTACCACCACTATATTTAAGTTGCAAAGGCATCTAAGCAGTTGAAATAATCTGAGAAAGCACTTAACAGTGTGGCCTCATATAAACTACGAAGACAGTCTTGTGATGAAGTTCAAAGGAAAAGTTAAGGACTCAAATGAACTAGGCATGCATTTATTTACAATAGTACAGCAGGCACTGCTGACATATTGGCCAACTCAAGTATAGCATAACAAGTAACAAACAAGCATTTGAATCAAGCAATACAGCAAAACAAACAACTGAACTATTTGTAATTCTGTAGGATTAGAGGTTGAGGGCACAAGCCAAGAAAGCAGCCCACTCGCATTACATTTCACATGTACTAAAACACACTGGCTTACCTTATGTTGCAGTGAAGCCTCGATGCTGTTGCAATGTTCTTTGAAGATATCGTCAGCATCCCGTGGTTGCAAATCTAGTTATTCTAGTTTATTTTGTGCCCTCTATTTAGGTAAAATTAATTTTAATCGCATGCACTGGTACGAATTGATCATCAATGGTTCATCTAAACTAATGAAAGAAGGGTGTGTGCATACACGACAATATATCTGCTTCCCTCTATTTTTATGCTTGTTCGAGGTGCCGGCCCCAAAAGAACAAATATTTTGCTTGATGGGGTTGGCAGCTCCATAATTAATAGAAGCATCAAATTACTCATGCAACTTGGGAAGGTCAATAACACACAAACAAGTAACGAACAGAGGCTCGGAGCAGTGATGTAATAGCTAGCATCAGAAAATGTAGGGTAAAACGAACAAAAAGCAGCGGAACCACATGCTACTTTGGTGATGTGTAATTAAGCATAGAGAACATCAAGCAGTCTGATGGAACCAACAGGTGGCATCAGAACAACACCATTATCATAAATATAGCATGCAAGAAGTAAAATAGTAGGCAGTAATATCTAGGAAGTACAATAATACTTAGGACAAAACTAAAGCATATTAACTATATGTGCACTGGTATGTAATTTAGCACATGTAACATGTTCATTGCCAGAAGTATGGCCCTACAGGTGCAAGCAGAATAACGCGTCTCATGAAAAATTGAATGATGCCCTGAAGAAATTCAAAGGTGCGGTGCTTATGCTAAGAAAGTGAACGTAGGCGCTGGCCGTTGAATAATAGTACCTGTTTCTCGGTGGCGTATGGGTATCGTTGTCATACTTGATAGCTAAGGATCGTCGATGGTTCTCATGTTGCGGTTGAGTTTGGGCCAGCTGTCGCCGTCGCTGAAGCGGCTCCGGTGCTATGGTTGCGGCGGCTGTCGACATACAAGAAAGCTCATCTGTGGTAAGTGTACAGTTGCACGATGAAGAGAAAAACCGAAGGAGTACAAATCGAATAACCTGATGAGGCTGCAGCGTCGGTAAAAGCAGGGCCGGTGGAGTTGAATATGGCATCCGTGGAGCGGGTCCGGTGTAGTGGACGAAGGCTTTGGTGGGCACGTTGTACAGTGCTTTCGGTGAGGCGGATCTATTGCGGCGGACAAGGGCTTGTATGAAGGGCCAGCAATGGGGCGAACGAGGGAGTCAGTGAAGGGCCTACATTGTGGTGGACGAGGGCGCCGATTAAGCAGATCCGGTGTAGTGGACCATGATGGCGGTCAAGGAGATACGGAGCGGTGGACAAGCCAGTCGCTGAAGCGGCTCCGGTGAAGTGTTGAGTTGGCAGTTGGGGGTTCCAAGGTGCGGAAGGTAGATCCAGCGGGGTGTGAGGTCCACCGCTGCAGTAGAGGACTAGATTCGGCGGCTTGCCGTGGTTGGGGGGTTCGGGGAGGGGAAGGGGAGGGGCTCTAGGGAAGAATGTTGGGGCAAAGAGGGGAAAACAATGGAGTTACCAAAGCAGCCCTTTCCCGTTCATGTGGTAGGGGTAAAACAGGAATATCGCAGGGCTAAACTTTCAGGCGTGAGATATTTCGATGTGAGCGGGAAGTTTGAAGGCTTTTGGCGCCTGAAATTATATTCTACTCTTGTATGGCCGACTATGATATCATGGCCGAGAATTTGTTTGTTTTGCACTCAAAAAAAGTGCAAGTTTTGAAAATTAGTGTCTCCAACTCAAAACTTAGATTGTCCATTCAATTCAAATATGGATCATTGAGCTAGTACAAGCAAATACCATCATACGGTCCAATTCAAATGAAATTCCAAATGTGTTTATCCAAAATATGATGACAAAAGCAAAAATGTGTATGTGTATGAATAAAGTGGATGATTATAAAGTTTGAACATGTCCATTCGTGTACATCTCTAGGTTTGATATATGAATTTGAAATCATGAAATCCTGGCTTAAGAAATGTACCTCCGTTTGAATGAATTACAAAAGCTAATGATGGAGTTGAATTCCAAAATTCCAATCTTAGGTTTGTAATTCTGGTACATCAAGGTATATCAGGCATGTTCAAAAGTATCGTTATATCATAGTCCAAACTGTGAAACAAATTGATCAACCATGAGTGCACACACTATTGACCATGTATATCTCAAATATGCTAAAGTCCCTCAAATATAGGCACCTCACTCTTTATCTGAAGCCAACCCCCCCCCCCCCACACACACACAGAAGTCATTCTCTCCCCCGAACACCAACACACGAGCACATTAACACCCCTCTCTCTTCTAAAGTCCGGACCCCAATATATGTCTCTATCACTTTGTCTCTCGGGCATGCACACATCTCTTCCCCTACTCTCTATGGTCTCCCGGCATCTCTGTTTCCCAAGCACACGCACTATGTAGAGTGTATCTTTCCCATACACACAAAACATCGCCCCCAAACGTCTATCTCCCTAGTTATGTGGTTCTCGCACACTCACCTCACACACCACCCCCACTGCAAACAAGCACACTTTGTCTCCTTGTGCATCACTCTCCTCTTTCTATCTCTCCCACATGCGGACCAGCCCCAGCTCCTTCCCTGTATACATATATGTCGTGACTCTTTCCATAGCTCCCTAATGTATCATCGTTCTCAATCTCGCACATTGTTCTCTACACCATATATTCTAGATCTCTCATGAAGTCCCTATCACACACACGATGACTTGCTTCCCTTGCGTCTCCGTACATAGGCCAATTTCGAACAACATCAACATTGTCTCCCTACCTATACGCCATTTATGGACACAAACGACCCCTCTCTCGTCCCCTCTCTTCCTCCATCTCTCTCTCTCCGTCGCTAGCTCTCTCTCTCTCTCTCTCTCTCTCTCTCTTGCTCTCACACCCCTCTCCCACACACACTCGACGTCTCTTCCAAATAGTCTGTTCCCCCCGCCCGCACCCATGCTATCCCGCTACTACACATGTCATGCCATTCCCCCTTCCCTTATACTAGGTTTACATCATTAGTGGTCTCTCTACTCCACACACACACACACTCCTCTCACACACAAACGTGCGCACAAACACACACAGACACGCACAAACACCCATTTATCTGGATCCTCATCTCTCCCCATGTCTGCATGTGTATCTCACACACTCACTCTCTGATTATGTATATGTGTCTCCACGTTACACAACACAAATCCCCATGTACATGTCTCTCTATATCCTCCACACACATAGACACAAAGAATTTGTTATCATTGCCTCAGTCTCTAGACATATGACACACGCACGTTGTCTCTCTCTCGAGCGCAAACACGCACAAGAAGGGTTTCCCTATGAATAACTTACCGTCTATTCATCAACAGTCGTGGCAGTACGGCGAACACGAGACGTGAAAAAGAATAAATCTACACGTGCTTAGACCACCTAGTATGACTGCTAGGACTAGAGCAAGCCAAAAAGTGTGCCGCCGTCACCCCCTCCTTATCGGCAACGGGAAAACCTTTGTTTTACACAGTCGAGAAGTCATTGTGCTAAGGCCCCACATGCTTTGGCGTTCAATAGAATGTAGATACTAGTTTATGGAAACAAGTATCGATAATACGTTTGTCTCTCCACACTTATATTTCTTCTCTTATAACAAAACGAGTTGGTGATGATGGTACACGTGCCATCTTGCAATATAGACTGTCCGTTCTATATCTGACGGATGGAAATTAAACTAAAAGATACCCGCACCCCTCTCCACATTATCAGACAAGGCCTTCCCTCGTTCATCCTTATCTCCAACAAACTGGCCTAGTGGCTGCTGCCGGCGTCGTCAATCCCCATGCCTCCGCTCAGTCCGACCACCAATCAGCACCGCGCCCCACTCCTCTTCACCTTATCTCCTATTTCTCGAGATATCATTAGTTTTTACACATGGGATTACTCCTGCATGGGTCAATCACAACAAGTGTATTATAAAAAATGCATCTTGATGTTCCGTGCAATGCACGGATCTTGCTAGTACTCCTACACAAGACTAAGTTGGTGATGATGGTGTGTCTACCATCCGTCGTTTCTGACCATTAGATCTACATCTAACGACTGTGAGGTAAGTTGTTGCCTTTTCTCACCAACATCCCACTTGTCTACCAATTTGCAGAAAAACCCATAATTAGTATCTTAAAACCAACCACATCCCTCCCTGGCCTCACCATAAAGGCCCAAGGAATATATTCTAATTGAAACATAATATATCTCTAATGATATATGTATATCAAAATTAGAGTGTTTTGTATCAAGTTTGTGAATAAGTATTATTCTAATTATGATCCGTTGCAACGCACATGAACATTGCTTGTATTTTTATCCATGCAAAAAAAATCCTAGTATTTCCATAGTTTCGAGTTTTCCATCAAGATATTACTCACTCATGGTTGATATTTACTTTCAATCATGTACACATATGCACTATGTAACTAGCCTTGCTTCTTGGCTTCCAAAGCTTAACTTTCACTCCTACTTACAATATGTAGAGTATTAACAAAAAACTACCACTTTCAACCAGCCCTAGGAAGAATCTATTATACAAAAGATAGCAAAAACATACCCAAAATTTCTTAATCCACGCCAAAAACTACTACCTAGTACCGATTAGGCTTGTTTAAACCCATTTATGACAGGGTTGGCCCACACGTCCGTGCTGACGAGGCTGCTTAAACCAACACATTTTGTTTGACCATTGACACGAGGGACCCACATCTGACCTTCTATCCTGTTATTCCCCCACAAATCATTATTTTTCCTGAACATTACTTCAAACAGTACTGATGCGTGTTCATCAGTGGCGCCGGTGATGAGCGACTTGGCCGCCGCTCCGCCGGAAGGGCCGGACGCCGCGCTGGCCTCCGCACGGGTTGGCAAGCTAGCCCGAGCATGACTCATGAGCGAGCAAGCAGCCGCGCTGGCCTTCACTCGAGCCAGATGGCTGGCCTTAGCGCGGTGCGCGCGAGCAAGCCGCCGCGCTGCCGTGCCAATCTAGCTAGCAAACCTTGCAGACAGGCAGCTGGACGGAGCTATCTTGGCTAGCTAGCGGCCGCGAGCGCCGAATGGAGCTGGCATCCGGGCTGTCGCAAGATGGGCTCTGCACCGCCGGCGTTTTGACCTCGCCTTTTGCCGGCGGAGGTAGCTGCATCCCATGGCCGAGGATGACTAGGTGGATGGGCCGGAGGTAGGAGGTCACTCGGGGATTTTTGTGCAGACTGAGATGTAGGTCCCACAAGTCATAACGCATGGTCGAATAGAAGGCGTTGACTTAATGGGCAACATGGGCCCTGTTTGGATACTCTAAGTCAGAGGTTAGAGTTAGATTCTAACCCTGAATTAACCCTTAACTAACTCTAACCAAAGTGGTGTTTGGATGACAGGGTTAGATTGACAAAAAATGCTCTTTCTCAATCAATTGGCCGAGAGTTGCACTGTCCGAGGCAGACGGGGACACGCCCGGCAAGGAGCTGCATTGGCCTCTCGCGCAGCCCGCCGGCCAAATCTGCCATCCCAGTGCAAGGAGTCACGCTGGCCAAGGACAACGGGGACGGGCCGTGCAATGAGCCGTGACTGCTTACCGGCAGGCAGACGGGCCGCGGGGAGACGACGGGGTTGGAACAGGAGGATAGGGCGAGGTTGCTGCCGGGAGAGCGAGAGAAAAATGTGTTTTTTAATGGTCACGAGAAGAACTAACCCAAATAAGCACCTCTTGGATGGGTTAGTTTTTTTGGGTGGGTTAGATGCATCTAACCCAAACTAACCCTCCCTATTTTGATATTTTTGGGTTAGTTAAGTCCAAACTAACTCTAACCTATGTATCCAAACAGGGCCATGGGTTGAAACGTGCCTATAACAACACTTTGTAGAGTAGTCATTTCTTGGTAGGGCTGGTTGGTAAGGGCATGTACAATGGTTGATATGGTAGTCTTATCTTAAGTCTGCCATGTATGCAAGTGGTAGTAGTTTCTTGGCATTATTAGTGGTTTCTTGCATTATTAGGGGTTTCTTGTAAGGAACAATGTACTACTAGCAACAAAAGGCAATTCTAGGTTGCGTTGTACTCCAACGAGTACTACTAGTGGTCGCGGGAGTGTATACCTCGTTTTGTGGGTTCGATCCCGGCCGAATGCACGGCGGCCTTTTTTTAAATAGTAACTTTGCTGCGAGCCAATATTTTACACGGGTAGTTTGAGTTTTGAAGTCAAACGGACATGCGGCACCAAAATCTAGGTGCACTGGATAGCCTAGCCACGTGAACGGGTTTTCCTTCCCAGCATCTCGTGGCTCGCGTGCTCGCCCTAGCCACACCTTGCTTGCAGCTTCCTCATCAGCTAGTAGCATATTTAAACTAGCGCCTCCCAATTAAGCCCGAGGAGCCGGAAAAGCCTGGCGAGGCATTGGGAACTGTGCAATATGGCTCTGTACGTAAAGTGCTCTACTACTACTCTGTAGCTTGTGGCATTGCACGCATGGACTTCACTCCATTATCGGCTCTATAAAAAAAATTCCTCATGATGTGTTTTTTTAAACGGAGGCAAAATCTTTGCCTCATCTCATTCATAAACAAGGAACTACTAAAAAAGTTCGACAAGATCCATTACACCTCCACAAGTGGAAGCGAAAAGCCTAGTCTCGCTGTATCAAATAACTCAAATGTTCTGCCCCCGTAGTAACCGTCGCTGATAAACAGGCTGCTAGTGTGTGCGTGAGAGGAGCGGTTGAGTAGGCCAGCTACGTGAGAGGAGCGACTGAATAGAGCACCGAGAGTACCCACTAGGCCACTACGCAAGTCTACTTTCCCTGTATTGATAGTACAGCGATGGTTCTAGAGAATAGTAGTACCCTCCACTTCCAACTGTAGCTCCTTGGCCCTGAGATTCAAGAGTTCAAAACGGGTGCACTATACTAGAAGTATAGTACATCACACTACTAGTTGAGAAAGTAGTACTAGTACTGCTACAATATGAGTACGTACTCCTCTGTCACATAATGTAAGACGTTTTTTGACACTAGTTGGCGTGTACAAAAAATAGCAAAAACATACCCAAAATTTCTTAATCCGCGCAAAAAACTACTACCTAGTGCCAAAATTTTCTTACTAGTGCTATTATTTACAATATAATGCAATCCCATAACGTCCCATAATGCTAGTACTAGTAATAAATAATAGCCTCACCCCTTCGCTAAGGAACGATCTACAGTTGGAAGGGACGAGGCCGTGCGGTTACTATGCTCTTATCTCCTCCTCGCCAGTTCCCCTCCCCCCGAAGAGAAGGCAGTTCGTCCCCGCTCCCATGGATTCGCCAGGCGGTTCTCCTCCTCGTCGGGGCTGGGAGACCTTGGACGACGATCCTCTGGGAGAAATCGCACGCCGCTCTGACGTCCTCACGGCCGCAAGACTCGGTGCTTCATGCACCAACTTTTTCAAGACGGTGCTTAAACAGGCTTGGGAAAAGGCCATGCTTGTTAGTCTTCCATGCGTCCTCGAGGAGAAGGTTCTTCTATGGGAAAATCCTTCGAACAGTCCACCGCTCCCTGGCCATGGTTGCACGTTGACTCCGCTAGAGTTGCCGATGTTGAGAGGTAGTCCATTTTGTCCGATGAGCAGGTCAGTAATGGAGTTTGATCATGTAGTACTTAGTTATTCCATTTCCATCCCATAATTTCTCTGTTGTCCACCGTCTTATATATAGGTTTGGGTCGGTGCCAACGAAGATTGGCTTGCATACCTCCGGCCGGATACCACCATCATTTTGCACAACATCGACAGCAGCGCATCTGTTCCCGTAGACCCCTTCTCCACCATTGGGATCGGCCTTCCGGACTGGCTGGGCTTGAATATGTATGATGATGCCTACATGATATTGAAGAAGATAGCAATTGCGGACCCACTAAGAAAACGCAGCTACGATGACTACTATCTCATCATGGTGTTCGACATAAGGATTGCCATCAATGCAAGAGGCAGTAACGGCAGAGGCTGGCGCATGTTGGCGGCGGCAGATTTGTACCCCTACACGTTCGAAGACATCGTGCGCCTTCTAGGCCGCATCTTCATGGTGACATGCCAGGGGACTTGTTTCATCCGGTTGCCATCCTACGGTACGGGAGATTACAAACAGAATGCACAAACCATCATTTGCATCCGTAATGGTACTCCATTATTTTGCAGGGACCAGTCATCCACCGATAAAAATAAGATCGCCGATCCTGGATGTGCATTTGCATCCGCGATTTAGTCTAACCTGGAACCTTGTAGCTGACTTTGGCATATTGGGATCAACTATCTTAGCAGTCGTTACCCATGGTACCACTGATGTGCAACATGGTCACACAATCTACCACGATCGGACCGTCACCATCTACCTAGGTATTCCATTTTTTAACTCTCTCGCCTTCTCTTTCATTGTTGTACTACTTACTAGTACTAGTAGGAGTACTTTTTACCTTGGAGGACACGTATAGATAGCTAGGCCCTTGAAGACTTGAACCCACTAGCTGCCACCATTTTTGTTTTTCCATGTCTTACTATCTCATCCATGTAGCCAAGAGTGGGTATATATAATAAGCCGGTTAATTTACTTCCTCTATACCGGAGTAGTACTATTTGCTGCACAGTATTATTGACCGCCATATTTGAGCACAACATTATTATGCATGGACCTTGACTATTGTAGGACCTTAAGAAGAGGTGTCTAGAGGGGGGTGATTAGACACTAAGTACCAAAGTTGCAGTCTTTAAGTTTCCTTAAGTTTAAGTGGAGATTAGGCACAAGTTTAACATTCACAATACATATCAAGCAAGCATGCAAAGAGTATATGGGCAGTGGAAAGTAAAGCATGCAACTTGCAAGAAAGTAAAGGGAAGGGTTTGGAGGATTCAAACGCAATTGGAGACACGGATGTTTTTGGCGTGGTTCCGATAGGTGGTGCTATCGTACATCCACGTTGATGGAGACTTCAACCCACGAAGGGTAACGGTTGCGCGAGTCCACGGAGGGCTCCACCCATGAAGGGTCCACGAAGAAGCAACCTTGTCTATCCCACCATGGTCGTCGCCCACGAAGGACTTGCCTCACTAGCGGTAGATCTTCACGAAGTAGGCGATCTCCTTGCCCTTAAAAACTCCTTGGTTCAACTCCACAATCTTGTCGGAGGCTCCCAAGTGACACCTAGCCAATCTAGGAGACACCACTCTCCAAGAAGTAATAAATGGTGCGTTGATGATGAACTCCTTGCTCTTGTGCTTCAAATGATAGTCTCCCCAACACTCAACTCTCTCTCATAGGATTTGGATCTGGTGGAAAGAAGATTTGAGTGGAAAGCAACTTGGGGAAGGCTAGAGATCAAGATTCATATGGTAGGAATGGAATATCTTGGCCTCAACACATGAGTAGGTAGTTCTCTCTCAGAAAATGTATGCTGGAAGTGTAGGTTTAGTCTGATGGCTCTCTCCATGAATGAAGAGGAGGTGGAGGGGTATTTATAGCCTCCACACAAAATCTAACCGTTACACACAATCTACCAAACTCGGTGGGACCAAATCGTTAAACTCGGTCAGACCAATTTAGCAAATAATGTGACCGTTAGGGTTTTCGGTGGGAACGAAATGCAACTCGGCGAGACCAATATGGTTAGGGTTAGGGCATAACGTAATCGCGGTAAGACTGATTACACAAACTCGGTGAGACCGATTTTGGTAATAAGCTTTCCAGAGAGTTGGTCAGGCAAACTCGGTTGGACCGATTACACAAACTCGGTGGGACCGATTTTTGTAATGAGTCGACCAGGAAGTTTGGATTGTAATCTCGGTAGTACCGATTGCTCAAACTCGGTGAAACCGATTTTGGTAATGGACATACACAGAGAGATTACAATCCCGTCTCAGTGAGACCGAGATCCCTATCGGTGAGACCGATTTGCTTAGGGTTTGTGGCAGTGGCTAAGACATCTGAAATCGGTGGCGCCGGATAGAAAGAATCGGTGTGACCGATTTTGGCTTTACGTTTTAGGTCATTTGTGGAAGTGGGAAAGTGGTTGAGGGTTTTGGAGCATATCACTAAGCACATGAAGCAAGAGGTTCATTAAGCAACACCTCATCCCTCCTTGATAGTATTGGCTTTTCCTATAGACTCAATGTGATCTTGGACCACTAAAATATAAAATGAAGAGTCTTGGGCTTGAAGCTTGAGCCAATCCTTTGTCCTTAGCATCTTGAAGGTGTTCCCGCATCCTTTAGTCCATGCCACTCCATTGTTGAACTTATCTGAAACATACTAGATAAAAGTGTTAGTCCAACAAGAGATATGTTGACATTAATTACCAAAACCACCTAGGGAGCACTTGTGCTTTCAATCTCCCCCTTTTTGGTAATTGATGACAACATACATCAAAGCTTTAGATAAAGATATAAAGAGTAGCAAGTAAAGCTTTGGAAAGACATGTAACAAAGATAGGCTCCCCCTACATGTATGCAATAATGTGAATATGGAATATAGAAGCATGTGAGAGCATAACCATGATAGAGTAGGCAATGTGTTACATGTATCTTGGCCATATGCATCAGAGCAAAGAATATTAAGGAAAATACCTTCATGCTCATGAGTCCTTCTTGCAAACAGTATGTACATCAGCAAGAATTTCCCATACACATGATTGTGATGCATATACTTACCTTGTAGTCTTGAGTTGGCTTAGGATGGAATGAACCTGCGTAAACAAGGTTAGATAACACAGATACATCTACTAGCCAGAGCAAACAAAAGAAACTACAAGAATACCAAGACTGGGATGACATGTAGAGAGTGAGTACCAAGTACCACATTGGATTAGACATGTCCCCAAGAGTAAAGATATGCAATGAATTTAAATGATTTCTTTCCCTTAGATGTCTTGCTCCCCCTGAATCTAGCATGGGATACTGGGAGAAGATAGGGAATAGAAAATCAGAGCTGAAAGATATGAATGATGATCAGAGCTAATGTATGCTAATGCAAATAAGCACAACAGATCATATGAACATGTCTCTCCCCTCAAGAAGACATGTGGGCATCTCTCCTCTTGAACACCAAGCATATGCGACCCTTGAGAAATACTTTCTACTTAAGTATTCTCTCCCCCTGGAGATCTCTCTCTCCCCTTGAGGATCTTTCTCCCCCTTGAGGATCTCTGTCGGTGTCAAAACCGGCGGATCTCGGGTAGGGGGTCCCGAACTGTGCGTCTAGGCGGATGGTAACAGGAGACAAGGGACATGATGTTTTTACACAGGTTCGGGCCCTCTCGATGGAGGTAAAACCCTACTCCTGCTTGATTGATATTGATGATATGGGTAGTACAAGAGTGGATCTACCACGAGATCAAGGAGGCTAAACCATAGAAGCTAGCCTATGGTATGATTGTTGTAATGGTTGTTCGTCCTATGGACTAAAACCCTCCGGTTTATATAGACACCATAGAGGGCTAGGGTTACACAGAGTCGGTTATAATGGTAGGAGATCTACATATCCGTATTGCCAGGCTTGCCTTCCACGCCAAGGAAAGTCCCATCCGAACACGGGACGAAGTCTTCAATCTTGTATCTTCATAGTCTTGGAGTTCGACCGATGATGATAGCCCGACTGTCCGGACACCCCCTAGTCCAGGACTCCCTCAGTAGCCCCCGAACCAGGCTTCAATGACGACGAGTCCGGAGCGTATATTGTCTTCGGCGTTGCAAGGCGGGTTCTCCTCCAAATTCCATGTGCTTGCCGAATAGTGTCCGGCTTCCTTACCAATGTTGCGCTCCTTGGCTTCCACGCCCAATAATGGCCCTCTTCCACGTGTCACACAAATGCGAAAGGCCAGGGTATTTTTATATTTTACCCCCTAGCTGCGCAAGTAACTTGCCTATAAGAGAGGCAAGAATCCAGATCCAAATCACACCATCTTCCTTCCGCGAGTACTCATCGGAGCGCTTCTGACCAAAAATCCTTTCCATCATGGACCGTCGACGCGGCTCCTCCTCTCACGCTCCCAGCCCTCAGCCAGGAGATTGGAGGAGATGCTCAGTTCCGCACAACGAGCTGGTGACGCTCCAGGCGGAGGGATACCTTCCTCCGGCCTTTATGGTCCCGGTTCGAGCCGGGCTGGCCACCTACAAAGGTGGAAAGCAAGCGGAGGCCACCCCTAGTCCCTCCAAAGGAGAGCGGGTGTGCTTCGTCCCTTATCTCATAAGGGGGCTCAGATTTCCCATTCATCCGTTCCTCCGGGGGCTTCTGGAGTTCTACAGACTCCAGCTTCATCACCTCACGCCCGCCTCTATTCTACACATCGCGGGTTTCGTAGCCCTTTGCGAGCTGTTCCTGGGCATCGAGCCCCATTTTGCGCTGTGGAAGAGACTATTTTGCCTCGTACCCCGTTCTCACGAGGGGTCAATATATCAAGTGGGCGGTGCCGAAATATGGCGCATCGCCGGGACCGGATATCTATCCGGAACCCCAAAGAAGGCGTCCGAAGACTGGCCTTCGGAATGGTTTTATGTAGAAGATGCTCCACTGCCGGACCCAGTTCGGATCGGCCTCCCGGAGTTCAGCAAGGCCCCTCTGAAGAAACGCCTAAGTTGGCGCCCGCGGAGCCCTCAACAGGAGGAAGACAAGAGCGTCCATTATTTGATGGGCCGGATAAGGTTGCTGGCCCATTCCGGATTGACCATGATTGGAGTCATGGCCACGTGTATTATGCGAGGGGTGCAGCCGCTCCAATATAGGGGCCACCCCATGTGGGATTTCAACGGGGAGAATGATGCCACCCGTCATGGCCGCAAGGGGCCGGGATCGACCTTGGATCTGGTGAAGATTCTGTCCGGCCTGTACAAGGGGGAGAAGGAGGACTTCCTCCAGACGAGCCCATTGAATGGGTTCTCCATGAATAACCCTCGGAGCTGGGTAAGCGGACGTTGATTTGTCCGACCCGTGCTTTCAAAGTCAAGTTTCTTACTTTATGATTTTGACGCAGGAACTGCGTCGGGATGTGGAGGGCATACATAGTCCGGCTCCACAACCCGAGGATCCGGAAAGATCCCTTGATCTGGCCTTCAAAGAGGACCCGGACATAAAGGTGGAGCTAATTGACGGGGTGTTCCACCAACTCAGCATGGACAATGCTCTAGTTGCCATTACGGCTGACTACCCCGGCCTAACTCCGGCTTCCCAGGTAATTATGACCGGAGTCCTGACACCATTACTTCATCCTTGCGTATTTCTGACCACCGTATACAACGGTGTCTTGCAGGAGGTGCCTTCAAGGCAGGAAGCCGAACCCGCGGCGGCTGACCAGCAAGGGTCAGTCCGGCCCCGCAGGCGGAAGAGGGGTGCGGTGCGAATCAAAACGTCACCGCAACGGTATAGCTCGCGACCGTTATTCAGGAAAAGGATTCCTAGGAGGTGTATTAATGCTCATGACTTTTCCAGGAGAAAGAGCACTCGCTGGACTGTGCCCGGAGAGGTTGCCAACCAAGCCTCCGCCAGCCAGGCTCCAACACCTGGTCCGGAGGGGGAGGCGAGCGCAAGGCGCGAGCCGGATACTCCTCCAATGGAGGATGCCGACAGGCTGTCCGCCACCAGGTCTGAGGTGGAGAGCGCCATGAACCATAGGCGCCGCCGGACAGTTCTTCGTGACGCATATTTCTCCCCTGAGGCGTTGAATGCCTTTAACACGGGAGACGCGCACCTCCGTGCTGCTCAAGATGGTTTAACCAGAGCCACAGAGCAGTATGTAAAAGACATACGGGTAAGGGATTATAATAGTTGTATATGCCAGTAGCCCCCGAGACTTAAAGTAGTTAAAATAACTGATTTAAGGATCATTTAATGTGCAGGATCTTACAAAGAAGAATACCCAATTGTCCCAGGAGCTACAAGAGTGCAAGGCCCAACTTGAGGCCGCACTAGCTGCCGCAGGAGGAGACACAGAGACCCCCCCTGGTAACACATTATTTCAAAAAGATAAGCAGTGTGCGGCGTGCGTATAAGTGACAATGATATTGCAGATGTTGCCGGACCTGATCCGGACAAGCAACAGCTACTGCGCTAGCTCAAGGCCGGTGTCGGTGTCAAAACCGGCGGATCTCGGGTAGGGGGTCCCGAACTGTGCGTCTAGGTGGATGGTAACAGGAGACGAGGGACACAATGTTTTTACCTAGGTTCGGGCCCTCTCGATGGAGGTAAAACCCTACGTCCTACTTGATTAATATTGATGATATGGGTAGTACAAGAGTGGATCTACCACGAGATCAAGGAGGCTAAACCATAGAAGCTAGCCTATGGTATGATTGTTGTAATGTATGTTGTCCTACGGACTAAAGCCCTCCGGTTTATATAGACACCGGAGGAGGCTAGGGTTACACAGAGTCCGTTACAATGGTAGGAGATCTACATATCCGTATCGCCAAGCTTGCCTTCCACGCCAAGGAAAGTCCCATCTGGACACGGGACGGAGTCTTCAATCTTGTATCTTCGTAGTCTTGGAGTCCGGCGGATAATGATAGTCCGGCGGATAATGATAGTCCGGCTGTCCGGACACCCCCTAGTCCAGGACTCCCTCAGTAGCCCCTGAACCAGGCTTCAATGACGATTAGTCCGGCGCGCATAATGTTCGGCATTGCAAGGCGGGTTCCTCCCTTGAATAATCCAGAGAAGATTATGAACACCAGGATAGTGTCCGGCTCTGCAAAATAAATTCCACATTCCACCGTAGAGAGAATAAAATGTACACTTAGTTCAATCTGCTGACGTATTATGCGGCGTGACATCACACCGCTACCAAGCCACTGTTTGAATCATTTTTTACTATACCACCTCAGCACGTTTAGCGAAGTGGTTTCCTTGGCACGTCTTGTCGAAGCAGAGATCGTGTTCCCCTTATTCCGGGATTCTCATCAATACGGACGTGGGTAACCCAACCGAGCCATTGATGGTGGCGCTTGGGAGATAAGCGAGTTTTACCAGGCTGGTGGGGGATGCACAGTTTCGTCCGCCTATATATAAGGGATAAGGATTCACCTTCTCACCTACGCCTTCTTCCTCCTTTGCTTATCCATCTCCGCGCACTCAAGCTCCAACGCCCAAGTTCACGCATCTCGCCTCGACCTTCTCCGAATATGTCCGGAGCGGGAGGCAAGTGGTGGGCCTCCACCGTTAAGGAGGAGCACATCACCAAGCTGCGCAGCGCCGGATACCTTTCCGGCGATATCGCGCATCGGCTGCCCGACGAGGGGCAGCTCATCCCTACCCCTGGGCCTCATGAGAGGGTCGTCTTCCTCCCCCACTTCCTCCGCGGACTAGGCTTTCCGCTCCATCCATTCGTCCAGGGGCTCATGTTCTACTACGGCCTGGATTTCCACGATCTGGCGCCGAACTTCATCCTCAACATCTCGGCGTTCATCGTCGTGTGCGAGGCCTTCCTCTGCATCCGGCCCCACTTCGGCTTGTGGCTCAAGACCTTCAACGTCAAGCCGAAGGTTGTGAAGGGCACGCAAGCGGAATGCGGAGGCGCCATGTTGGGTAAATTACCCAACGTCCTTTGGCTCGAAGGGGCATTCGTGGACTCCGTCAAGGGGTGGCAATCGGGGTGGTTCTACATCACCGAGCCGTGCAAGCCTACATGGGCGGCGGCCCCTGAGTTTAGATCTGGCGTCCCCATGCAGCTTACCTCCTGGAAAGAGAAGGGCTTGCTGTGGAGCGATCCGAAGGAGGTGACTGGACTCCGAGCCTGCATCCAGAAACTGGTGAGCAATAAGCTCAGGCTCATCGACGTGGTCCAAGTCATGCTCATCCGCCGGATTCTCCCATGCCAAGAACGGGCATTCAATCTGTGGGAGCTCAATCCGGAACAGCACCAGGCGCTAAGCGGGCTCTTCGATACGACATACGAAGGCGCCTGGAGGGTGCTGTTTAAGGGCGCCGAAGCCCCCGCATCCGCGACGGAAGATCGCGGATTCAGCTCGCAGCATCCAACTGACGAGGTAAGTGATTCAACCCCATTACGGGACACTTTGTAGTAATCTAATTGATTATAAGAGGGTTTCATTCTTCCCTTTCCTTTGACAGGAATGGATGGAGAAGGCCAGGCAGCTTATCAGCCCGGCTCCCATGCCAGAAGACCCAGTGGACGCTCGTTTAGCTGGGCTGCTGGTTCCGGCACCGCACGTGGTGCCGGAGAAGAAGGCCAAGAAGGTGGCCGCGGGGACTCGAAAGAGTTCCCGCAATCAGGCGTCTGACGACAACGCGGACTCCTCCCCCGAAGACGAGGAGGAGGAGGAGTACTCTCTCCCAGAGGGGGGAGAGAAGAAGAGGAAGGCTTCCCCAATAGGGGAGGCCGAAGGGTCCAAGAGGGGGAGAACTATCCCCCCGGACAGTTTCGCCAACACCATCGTTGGCGAGGATGAATGGTCTCCAAGGGCCAGGCGTCTGGCAAGATCGTAAGTATCCGGATCCTTTATATGCAATATCTTTTCTATCACGTAGTGTCCTTCTAACGCCGCATTCTGCCCGTAGTCCGGCCAATGACGATCTCCGCGACTCATCGAGCGGGTCGTTGGCCTCATTGGATGTGAATTCACTTCCGACCGCCTCTACCCCACGCGCCGACGAGGACGCCGAGGTGGGATCCCAGAGAGGGACCCATCAGGAGGAGGCTCCGGAGGCGCCGTCAGGCAGCCTCCCGGACTTTGCGCCGGACTCTACATCGTAACCCGCAGTGGTTCCAGAGTCCGGCAAGCGACCCTTCGAAAGAAGGGCAAGACCGTGACGCCGGCGACCTCCGTCCAACCGGAGGCGCCGGATAACTTGTTGGAGGCGCTTAAAGGCGCTTCCATCGAGGAAGAACACCGCACTATCATGAGTGCGGTGATTCAAAAGGTTCAGCTCGCCAAAAGCAGGCTGACCGAAGCCTGCAGCAGCCTTTTAACAGGCTTTGAGGTAAGAAGTTAAAATTATGTAATGTAATACCACATAGACAGTAGCCCCTCATGCTCGGTTCGGTGTTCGGAAAGAAAAGCCGGATTGAGGATCTAACAAGATATGCGCAGGGTTGCTAAAAATATGTCAATATGGGTTTGCAGGCTGCGCTGCTGGCCTCTGCCGCATTAACGGTGGAGGTCGATGTGCTAAAGCAGGATCTCGAGCGGTCCAAGCGAGAGCTCGGCCATGCGAAGAAGCAGCTCGAGGACAAAGAAGGTGAGTGAGGGAGTCCTGGACTAGGGGGTGTCCGGACAGCCGGACTATCATTATCCGCCGGACTCCAAGACTACGAAGATACAAGATTGAAGACTCCGGCTCGTGTCCGGATGGTACTTTCCTTGGCATGGAAGGCAAGCTTGGCAATACGGATATGTAGATCTCCTACCATTGTAACCGACTCTGTGTAACCCTAGCCTCCTCCGGTGTATATATAAACCGGAGGGCTTTAGTCCGTAGGACGACATACATTACAACAATCATGCCATAGGCTAGCTTCTAGGGTTTAGCGTCCTTGATCTCATGGTAGATCCACTCTTGTACTACCCATATCATCAATATTAATCAAGCAGGACGTAGGGTTTTACCTCCATCGAGAGGGCCCGAACCTGGGTAAAAACATCGTGTCCCTCGTCTCCTGTTACCATCCACCTAGACGCACAGTTCGGGACCCCCTACCCGAGATCCGCCGGTTTTGACACCGACATTGGTGCTTTCATTGAGAGTTCCTCTGTGTCGTCGCCGATAGAGCGGATGCCTCCACCCGTCTTCAAAGACGGTGTTTTCACCGGAGGGGCCTTGGCCGCCGGCCAAACTATCCGGCTTGGTGGTTTTCTCATGACCGCCTGTCCGACCGCCGCTTCGGCAATGACTTCTCAAGTCGTCGGAAGCAATCTTCGCGTCAGCCCTAAAGCTGCCGAACAGTTAGATCCAATAGAGCTCTCGTCGGTTAACGAGCTCTTGGATCGCATCGCCGCCCTGGGAGTTGCTACGGACTACAACCAGATTGGGCTTAAAACCGATCTGAGAGAAATTAACTCTCCCCACGCCACCCACCACGTTGCAGTGGTAGAGGAGCAATACGGCAACTCTTTGCCAGTGTTGAAAACAATTCATGTCCGGACTCCCGAACCCTCCATGCCGGATTCCCGCGGAGGGACGGACTTCGATCGAGCGTTGAACTTGAAATCATGCGTCGCCCCGGACTCGCTGGATTGTGCCCAGCAAACCAAACTTCCGAATTTGGAAACCCCTTGGCCTTTGAGCCTCGAGATGGGTAGGGATCCAGATTTTATTCCACCCACCCGCCCAGACATATGCGATCTATCTCTAATACGGCAAGAGCCTACTGAAACAGTACATCACTACTGGGCCAGATTCCTCCTGGTTATGGACAGGATAAAGGACTGCCGAGAGGAAAACGCAATATCAATCTTCCGCAATAACTGCACGGACAAGGGAATACTAAACGCCATTGATCGTCACAAAATTACGCGCTTCACCGATCTGGCATCCATTGTACGAAAGTACTGTGCGATGGAGAGTTTCTGGAAAACCGAAAATCAATTTTGGGATAACCCGGCCCCAAACCCAGTCCGCAGTAAAAGGGCGACGTACACTCAGGCCCCAGATGCAAAAGAGAAAAAACAAAAACCCAATAAGGGAAACAGAACCGTACTAGAGGGATGGCTCAATGGACCCTATAAGCTTCATAGTACAGAGGGAGCCGTCCCAACACATAGCCTTCGAGCATGTTGGATATTACGGCAGGTGGCCAAAACTGGCGAAGAGCTCATAGCTCCGGGAAACCACTCCAACAATACCAGCACGGTATCAACAGTCTTCGAGACTTTCGCATCAAATAATATGCGAAAACAAACAATCCGCGAACTCGCCGAAGTCTACCAAGTAGCAACAGCAAATCCATGGAGCGACACAACTATTACTTTCAATGCCAGCGACGAGCCCACATTCCGAACAACTAGAGCCCCAGCCGCACTGGTACTTAGTCCCATAGTGGACGGCTTTCGACTGACAAAAGTCCTCATGGATGGCGGCAGCGGACTAAACCTCATTTATGAGGAAACTCTGCGAAAAATGGAAATCGATCGGAGCCGTACTGAGCGAAGCAGCACAACCTTTAGAGGAATAATCCCCAGCCGGGAAGCGCGCTGCACCGGAAAAATCACACTCGATGTGGTGTTCGGCTCTCCGGACAATTATAGATCCGAAGAAGTCACGTTCCAGGTGGCCTCGTTCAGCAGTGGGTATCACGCCATATTAGGACGAGAGGCATTCACAATTTTTCAAGCAATACCTCATTACGGGTACATGAAGCTCAAAATGCCTGGGCCCAGCGGAATAATCACTCTCGCTAGTGATCCGGACATAGCACTCCGCGCCGAAAACAAGACAGCCGCACTAGCCCTCGAGGCACTATCCGAAGCCTTAGCAGCAGAGGAACTCACCGCGCTGCGCTCTACGGTGAACGGGGACGATGTGATACTTGATAAAAGATCCAAGTCCACCTCCTTCAAACTAGTAGACGAGATAATAAAATTCCAGGTCCATCCAACGGACCCAACAAAGACGGCCTCCATTGGGGCACAATTGAACCCCGAAGTAGACGCCGCACTGCGCGAATTCCTTCGGGAAAATTGGGATATCTTCGCCTGGCATCCTTCGGACATGCCCGGAATCCCTCCCAGGTTGGCGGAACACAGCCTAAACATCCTAAAAGGATTCAAGCCAGTCAAACAGGCTCTTCGACGATTTTCCGAGCCCAAAAGACAGGCAATGGGAGAAGAGCTAGCCAAACTATTGGAAGCCGGATTCATTAGAGATATCAAACATCCGGACTGGCTAGCAAATTTGGTGATGGTACCAAAGAAGGATAAATCTTGGCGCCTCTGTGTCGATTTTAAAGACCTCAATAAAGCTTGCCCAAAGGATCCCTTCCCTCTCCCCCGCATCGATCAAATTATCTATGCCACACCAGGGCACGATTCATTATGCTTCCTGGACGCATACTCTGGCTATCATCAAATCAAGATGGCGGAAGCAGACCAAGCCGCAATGGCATTTATCACTCCATATGGACCATTCTGCTTCAACACGATGCTCTTCGGACTCAAAAACGCCGGCGCAACATATCAGCGCATGATTCGAACATGTCTGGCCACCCAGATCGGCAAAACAGTCGAGGCATACGTAGACGACGTAGTCGTCAAAACAAAACACGTCGAAACTTTAGTAGACGATTTGAGGCTCACATTCGACAACCTCAGAGCATATGACATCAAGCTGAATCCGGAAAAATGCGTTTTCGGCGTACCAGCCGGAAAGCTGCTGGGCTTCATCGTATCCGGTAGAGGAATTGAAGCAAATCCGGCTAAAATCCGAGCTCTGTCATAGTTGGATATTCCAAAAGACCTCAAACAAATACAAAAATTAACAGGATGCGTGGCAGCCCTAAGCCGATTTATCTCCCGTTTAGGAGAAAAGGCGCTGCCCCTCTATCACCTCTTCAGGCGCACCGAACACTTCGAGTGGACGGATGCCGCCACTGCCGGACTCGAAGAAATAAAGGCCATATTGGCAACAAATCCGGTCCTGGCTGCGCCGACTTTGGGCGAACCAATGTTGTTATACATCGCAGCAACGCATCAAGTTGTAAGCGCGGTCCTCGTCGTCGAACAAGTGACAGAAGGACATAAATTCCCTCTTCAAAAACCAATGTACTATGTATCCACTGTGTTAACCCCCTGCAAATCCCGCTACCCGCACTATCAGAAGATAGCATATGCGGTGTTCATGGCATCCCGGAAACTCCGGCACTACTTTCAAGAGTGTTCGATTACAGTGGCCTCTGAAGTACCACTCAATGACATTATAAATAACCGCGATGCAACGGGCAGGATTGCAAAATGGGCCATCGAGCTCTTACCATTCGACATAACTTATAAACCTCGACGAGCTATAAAGTCACAAGTTTTGGCTGACTTCGTCGCCGAATGGACTGAAGCCGAACTCCCTAAAGAGTACGGCGCGTACTCCAATTGGATTATGCATTTCGACGGCTCTAAAATGTTGGCCGGACTGGGGGCTAGCATCGTACTGACATCCCCAACCGGAGATACAGTCCAGTATGTACTTCAAATAATGTACACGGACTCCAACAATGCAGCCGAATACGAGGCCCTGTTACATGGTCTCCGGATGGCAGTCTCCATGGGCATTCAACGCCTAGAAGTGCGCGGGGATTCAAACATTGCAATATCCCAAATAAATGGAGACTTTGACTCCAAGGATCCGAAAATGGCAGCATATCGCAACGCTGTCCTAAAAATGTCAACTCGGTTTGAAGGACTAGAATTCCATCACATAGCTCGAGATAATAACCAAGCGGCCGATGTACTGGCACGCATCGGTGCGAAACGTGATGCTGTCCCTCCTAATATCTTCCTGGAACGGCTCTTCAAGCCATCCGTATTATGGGAAGAGGAGCCCGGTAGTGACAAACCGGAGAAAACCGCACCAACTGGTGATTCGGCGGATGACATAACACCTTCAGCCCACGTTATAATGGCAGTCATTGCCGCGTGGACAGAACCTTTCCTAGCCTACTTACTTAGGCAAGAACTTCCCGAAGACCAAAACGAGGCCCGCTGTATAGTCCGGCGATCGAAGGCCTACAAGGTCCATGAGGGAGAACTTTATAAGAAAAGTACAACCAGAGTCCTTCAAAGGTGTATCTCCGAAGAGGAAGGGCGAAACCTCCTGGCTGAAATTCATGCCGGACTAGGCGGACACCACGCAGCAGCCCGGGCCCTTGTAGGAAAGGCATTCCGTACAGGATTTTATTGGCCGACGGCTCGGGCACACGCGCAGGACTTGGTCCAGCGATGCGTCGGTTGTCAGCTCTTTGCTAATCAGAGCCATATGCCACCCACCGCCCTCAAAACCATACCCATTACCTAGCCGTTCGCGGTCTGGGGGCTTGACATGGTTGGACCCCTTAAAGGGGGAATCCACAAGCAAAGGTACCTATTGGTCATGGTGGATAAATTCACCAAATGGATAGAGGCCAAACCGGTCAAAATGGCAGAGTCCGGACCAGTGATAGACTTTATATCAGGGGTGGTACACCGTTACGGAGTCCCCCACAGCATCATCACCGACAACGGCACGAACTTCACAGCCGACGAGGTTAAGTCATGGTGCAAAAATATGGGCATCAAGCTTGACTATGCTTCAGTTTATCACCCTCAAACCAACGGTCAAGTGGAAAGAACAAATGGTCTAATCATGAGCGGCATTAAACCCAGACTAGTAAGGTCACTTACTAAATCCGACACACAATGGGTCGAGGAGCTCGACTCCGTACTCTGGGGGCTGCGGCAACGCCTAACCGCACTACCGGATTCACACCATTTTTTATGGTACACGGCGCAGAGGCAGTTTTGCCCTGCGACATTATTCATGACTCACCTCGAGTGTGCATGTATGAGGAAAGAGAAGCCGAGCTCGATCGGCAGGACAGCTTGGACACATTGGAGGAAGAACGTGACGTCGCGAAGGCTCGTTCCGCATTCTATCAGCAGCAGGCCCGAAGATATCAAAGCAGAGAAGTACGGGCCAAGACTTACAACGTTGGTGAACTAGTTCTACGCCTGCCGGACAAGAAAAAGGGCAAGCTCAAGCCCAAATGGGAGGGGCCCTTCATTATCGATCAAGTACTGACCGGCGGAGCATACCGTCTGCGAAATGCGTCGGATAACCGACTCGAGCCGAACCCATGGAACGCAGCCCGCCTCCGGCGAT
Organism: Triticum timopheevii; assembly: GCA_963921465.1. Lineage (NCBI taxonomy): Eukaryota > Viridiplantae > Streptophyta > Magnoliopsida > Poales > Poaceae > Triticum > Triticum timopheevii. The sequence goes on from OY997272.1 coordinate 235,790,090, forward strand.
TCTATGCCTAGCGCCGGACTAAGAGTTAGTCCCCTTGCCCCGTCCAAAATTTTACACTTCGACTGTCTTTTATTTCTCTTTTTATCCTTTTTATTTGAAAGCCCTTACGGGCCTATTTCCGCACTCTTCACATACGCATGATGTGCCACCCGCACTCATTATTCCTGGGGGCTTCTTTTACATAAGCTCAATTATACGGGTTTCATACCCAGCACATGTGTCAAGCTTCCACTTGTACCTTTTACTCGCCATTATATGCATCGATATGACTTAAGTTTTGGCCAAGCTGGGTTGCCTGGCTCCTGTGCTTACCCCTACGTTCCCGATTGTTTAGCTAGGAGGTAAAGGATATGTTTCTCGATTATGGAAGTGAAAAAAGGTTCGTCGTAAAGGCTTATGTCGATGCAAGTTTTGACACTGATCCAGATGACTCTAAGTCTTAATCTGGATACATATTGAAAGTGGGAGCAATTAGCTAGAGTAGCTCCGTGCAGAGTATTGTAGACATAGAATATTTGCAAAATACATACGGCTCTGAATGTGACAGACCCGTTGACTAAACTTCTCTCACAAGAGAAACATGATCACACCTTAGTACTCTTTGGGTGTTAATCACATAGCGATGTGAACTAGATTACTGAATCTAGTAAACCCTTTGGGTGTTGGTCACATGGCGATGTGAACTATGAGTGTTAATCACATGATGATGTGAACTATCGATGTTAATCACATGGTGATGTGATCTAGATTATTGACTCTAGTGCAAGTGGGAGACTGAAGGAAATATGCCCTAGAGGCAATAATAAAGTTATTATTTATTTCCTTATTTCATGATAAATGTTTATTATTCATGCTAGAATTGTATTAACCGGAAACATAATACATGTGTGAATATATAGACAAACAGAGTGTCACTAGTATGCCTCTACTTGACTAGCTCGTTAATCAAAGATGGTTATGTTTCCTAACCATGGACAAAGAGTTGTTATTTGATTAACGGGATCACATCATTAGTTGAATGATCTGATTGACATGACCCATTCAGTTAGCTTAGCACCCGATCGTTTAGTATGTTGCTATTGCTTTCTTCATGACTTATACATGTTCCTATGACTATGAGATTATGCAACTCCCGTTTATCGGAGGAACACTTTGTGTGCTACCAAACGTCACAACGTAACTGGGTGATTATAAAGGTGCTCTACAAGTGTCTCCAAAGGTACTTGTTGGGTTGGCGTATTTCGAGATTAGGATTTGTCACTCCGAATGTCGGAGAGGTATCTCTGGGCCCTCTCAGTAATGCACATCACTTAAGCCTTGCAAGCATTGCAACTAATGAGTTAGTTGCGAGATGATGTATTACTGAACGAGTAAAGAGACTTGCCGGTAATGAGATTGAACTAGGTATTGGATACCGACGATCGAATCTCGGGCAAGTAACATACCGATGACAAAGGGAACAACGTATCTTGTTATGCGGTCTGACCGATAAAGATCTTCGTAGAATATGTAAGAACCAATATGGGCATCCAGGTCCCGCTATTGGTTATTGACCGGAGACGTGTCTCGGTCATGTCTACATTGTTCTCGAATCGTAGGGTCCGCACGCTTAAGGTTTCGATGACAGTTATATTATGAGTTTATGAGTTTTGATGTACCGAAGGAGTTCGGAGTCCCGGATGAGATCAGGGACATGACGAGGAGTCTCGAAATGGTCGAGACGTAAAGATCGATATATTGGACGACTATACTCGGAGTTCGTAAAGGTTCCGAGTGATTCGGGTATTTTTCGGAGTACCGGAGAGTTACGGGAATTCGCCGGGGAGAAGTATTGGGCCTTATTGGGCCCTGCGGGAAAGAGAGAGGGGCTGCCTAGGGCAGGCCGCGCGCCCCCCCATGGTCTAGTCCGAATTGGACTAGGGGGAGGGGCCGCACCCCCTCCTTCCTTCCCTTCTCTCTTCCCCTTCCTTGTCTCCTACTCCTAATACATGGAAGGACTCCTAGTTGGACTAGGAAAGGGGGAATCCTACTCCCGGTGGGAGTAGGACTCCCCTAGGGCGCGCCATAGAAGAGGGCCGGCCCTCCCCTCCTCCACTCCTTTATATACGGGGGTAGGGGGCACCCCATGGACACACAAGTTGATCTTCGTGATCGTTCCTTAGCCGTGTGCGGTGCCCCCCCCCCCCTCCACGATATTACACCTCGGTCATATTGTAGCGGTGCTTAGGCGAAGCCCTGCGACAGTTGAACATCAAGATCGTCACCACGCCGTCGTGCTGACGGAACTCCTCCCCGTACCTCTGCTGGATCGGAGTTCGGGGTGCGTCATCGAGCTGTACGTGTGTCAAGAACTCGGAGGTGCCGGAGTAACGGTGCTTGGATCGGTTGGACCGGGAAGACGTACGACTACTTCCTCTATGTTGCGTCAACGCTTCTGCTTCGGTCTACGAGGGTACGTAGACAACACTCTCCCCTCTCGTTGCTATGCATCACCATGATCTTGCGTGTGCGTAGGAAATTTTTTGAAATTACTACGTTCCCCAACAGTGGTATCAGAGCCTAGGTTTTATGGTTTGATGTTATATGCACGAGTAGAACACAAGTGAGTTGTGGGCGATATAAGTCATACTGCTTACCAGCATGTCATACTTTGGTTCGGCGGTATTGTTGGATGAAGCGGCCCGGACCGACATTACGCGTACGCTTACGCGAGACTGGTTTTACCGCCGTGCTTAGCACATAGGTGACTAGCGGGTGTCAGTTTCTCCAACTTTAGTTGAACCGAGTGTGGCTACGCCCGGTCCTTGCGAAGGTTAAAACAACACCAACTTGACAAACTATCATTGTGGTTTTGATGCGTAGGTAAGAACGGTTCTTGCTCAGCCCATAGCAACCACGTAAAACTTGCAACAATAAAGTAGAGAACGTCTAACTTGTTTTTGCAGGGCATGTTGTGATGTGATATGGTCAAAGACGTGATAAGATATAAGTTGTTGTATGAGATGATCATGTCTTGTTGAAGTTATCGGCAACTAGCAGAAGCCCTATGGATGTCTCTTTGTTGCATAAGATGCAAGTGCCAAATAATTGCTTTACTTTATCGCTATACGATAGCAATAGTTGTAAGAGCAATAGTTGGTGAGACAACCATGTGATGACACATTGATATAGATCAAGATGATGAAGATCATGGTGTTGTGCCGGTGACGATAGAGATCATGACAGTACTTTGGAGATGGAGATCAAAGGCGCAAGATGATCATGGCCATATCATGTCACATATTTTGATTGCATATGATGTTTATCTATTATACATCTTATTATTGCTTTGATTGACGGTAGCATTTTAAGATGATCTCTCACTAATTATCAAGAAGTGTTCTCCCTGAGTATGCACCATTGCCAAAGTTCGTCGTGCCCAGACACCACGTGATGATCGGGTGTGATAAGCTCTACGTCCAGCTACAACGGGTGCAAGCCAGTTTTGCACACGCGGAATACTCAGGTTAAACTTGACGAGCCTAGCATATGCAGATATGGCCTCGGAGCACAGAGACCGAAAGGTCGAGCGTGAATCATATAGTAGATATGATCAACATAGTGATGTTCACCATTGAAAACTACTCCATCTCACGTGATGATCGGTTATGGTTTAGTTGATTTGGATCACGTTATCACTTAGATGACTAGAGAGATGTCTGTCTAAGTGGGAGTTCTTAAGTAATATGATTAATTGTACTTAAATTTATCATGAACTTAGTCCTGGTAGTATTTTGCAAATTATGTTGTAAGATCAATAGCTTGCGTTGTTGCTTTCATATGTTTATTTTGATATGTTCCTAGAGAAAATTGTGTTGAAAAATGTTAGTAGCAATGATGCGGATTGGATCCGTGATCTGAGGTTTATCCTCATTGCTGCGCAGAAGAATTATGTCCTTGATGCACCGCTAGGTGACAGACCTATTGCAGGAGTAGATGCAGACATTATGAACGTTTGGCTAGCTCAATATGATGACTACTTGATAGTTTTGTGCACCATGCTTTATGGCTTAGAATCGTGACTTCAAAGACGTTTTGAACGTCATGGACCATATGAGATGTTCCAGGAGTTGAAGTTAATATTTCAAGCAAATACCCGAGTTGAGAGATATGAAGTCTCCAACAAGTTCTATAGCTAAAAGATGGAGGAGAATCGCTCAACTAGTGAGCAAGTGCTCAGATTGTCTGGGTACTACAATCGCTTGAATCAAATGGGAGTTAATCTTCCAGATAAGATAGTGATTGACAGAGTTCTCTAGTCACCATCACCAAGTTAGGAGAACTTCATGATGAACTATAGTATGCAAGGGATGACGAAAATGATTCCCGAGCTCTTCGTGATGTTGAAATCGACGAAGGTAGAAATCAAGAAAAAGCATCAATTGTTGATGGTTGACAAGATCACTAGTTTCAAGAAAAGGGCAAAGGGAAAGAAAGGGGAACTTCAAGTAGATTGACAAGCAAGTTGTCACTCCCACGAAGAAGCCCAAAGCTGAACCATAGCCTGAAACTGAGTGCTTACACTGCAAAGGAAATGGTCACTGGAAGCGGAAATACCCTGAATATTTGGTGGATAAGAAGGATGGCAAAGTGAACAAGGGTATATTTGATATACAGGGTATTGATGTGTACCTTACTAGTATTTATAGTAACCCCTGAGTATTTGATACTTGTTCGGTTGCTAAGATTAGTAACTCGAGACAGGAGTTACAAAATAAACAAAGACTAGTTGAAGGGGAAGTGACGATAAGTGTTGGAAATAGTTCCAAGATTGATATGATCATCATCTCACACTCCCTATACTTTCGGGATTAGTGTTAAACCTAAATAAATGTTATTTGGCGTTTGCGTTGAGCATGAATATGATTTGATCATGTTTATTGCAATACCGTTATTCATTTAAAGTTAAAGAATAATTGTTATTCTGTTTACATGAATAAGACCTTCGATGGTTATACACCCAATGAAAATAGTTTGTTGGATCTCGATCGTAGTGATACACATATTCATAATATTGATGCCAAAAGATGCAAAGTTAATAATGATACTGCAACTTATTTGTGGCACTGCCGTTTGGGTCATATCGGTGTAAAGCGCATGAAGAAACTCCATAAAGATGGATTTTCGGAATCACTTGGTTATGAATCATTTGATGCTTGCGAACCGTGCCTTTTGGGCAAGATGACTAAAACTCCATTCTCCGGAACAATGGAACGAGCTACTGACTTATTGGAAATAATACATACCGATGTATGCGATCCAATGAGTGTTGATGCTCATGGCAAGTATCGTTATTTTCTGACCTTCAAAAGATGATTTGAGTAGATATGGGGATATCTACTTGATGAAACATAAGTCTGAAATAGTTGAAAGGTTCAAAGAATTTCAGAGTGAAGTGGAAAAATCATCGTAACAAGAAAATAAAGTTTCTGCGATCTGATCGCGGAGACGAATATTTGAGTTACGAGTTTGGTCTTCAATTAAAACAATGTGGAATAGTTTCACAGCTCACGCCACCTGGAACACCACAACGTTATGGTGTGTCCGAACGTCGTAACCGCACTTTATTGGATATGGTGCGATCTATGATGTCCCTTATTGATTTACCATTGTCGTTTTGGGGTTATGCATTAGAGACAGCTGCATTCACGTTAAAAGGGCACCATCTAAATCCGTTGAGACGACACCATATGAACTGTGGTTTAGCAAGAAACCCAAGTTGTCGTTTCTTAAAGTTTGGGGCTGCGATGCTTATGTGAAAAAGCTTCAACCTGATAAGCTTGAACCCAAATCGGAGAAATGTGTCTTCATAGGATACCCAAAGGAGACAGTTGGGTACACCTTCTATCACAGATCCGAAGGCAAGACATTCGTTGCTAAGAATGGATCCTTTCTAGAGAAGGAGTTTCTCTCGAAAGAAGTGAGTGGGAGGAAAGTAGAACTTGATAAGGTAATTGTACCTTCTCCCTTATTGGAAAGTAGTGTTGGGGAACGTTGCAGAAAACAAAAATTTTCCTACTCATTTCACCAAGATCATCTAGGAGTTCATCTAGCAACGAGTCATCGGATGCATCTACGTACCTTGTAGATCGCGAGCGGAAGCGTTCAAAGAACGGTGATGATGTAGTCGTACTCGACGTGATTCGAATCACCGGAGATCCTAGCACCGAACGGACGGCACCTCCGCGTTCAACACACGTACGGGACGGGAGACGTCTCCTCCTTCTTGATCCAGCAAGGGAGAAGGAGAGGTTGATGAAGATCCAGCAGCACGACGGCGTGGTGGTGGATGCAGGGCGTCACAGAAGCAGGGCTTCGCCAAGACTACGAGAGAGAGACGTAACGGGGAGAGAGGGAGGCGCCAGGGCTGGTGTGTCAAGTCCCTCCTCTCCCCCACTATATATAGGGGTGCCATGGGGGGGCGCCGGCCCTAGTAGATGAGATCTACTAGGGGGGGCGGCGGCCAAGGGGAGGTTTCCCTCCTCCCCAAGGCACCTAGGGGTGCCTTCCACCACTAGGACTCCTCCTAGGTGGAAACCCTAGGCGCATGGGCCTATAGGGGCTGGTGCCCTTGGCCCATGAGGGCCAAGGCGCACCCCCTACAGCCCATGTGGCCCCCCGGGACAGGTGGCCCCACCCGGTGGACCCCCGGGACCCCTCCGGTGGTCCCGGTACAATACCGATAACATCGAAACTTGTCCCGATGCCCGAAACTGCACTTCCTATATATAATTCTTTACCTCCGGACCATTCCGGAACTCCTCGTGACGTCCGGGATCTCATCCGGGACTCCAAACAACATTCGGGTTTCTGCATATACATATCTTCATAACCCTAGCGTCACCGAACCTTAAGTGTGTAGACCCTACGGGTTCGGGAGACAAGCAGACATGACCGAGATGACTCTCAGGTCAATAACCAACAGCGGGATCTGGATACCCATGTTGGCTCCCACATGCTCCACGATGATCTCATCGGATGAACCACGATGTCGAGGATTCAATCAACCCCGTACTCAATTCCCTTTGTCAATCGATATGTTACTTGCCCGAGATTCGATCGTCGGTATCCCAATACCTCGTTCAATCTCGTTACCGGCAAGTCACTTTACTCATACCGTAATGCATGATCCCGTGACCAGACACTTGGTCACTCTGAGCTCATTATGATGATGCATTACCGAGTGGGCCCAGTGATACCTCTCCGTCATACGGAGTGACAAATCCCAGTCTTGATCCATGTCAACCCAACAGACACTTTCGGAGATACCCGTAGTCTACCTTTATAGTCACCCAGTTACGTTGTGACGTTTGGTATACCCAAAGCACTCCTACGGTATCCGGGAGTTACACGTCTCATGGTCTAAGGAAAAGATACTTTGACATTGGAAAACTCTAGCAAACGAACTATACGATCTTGTGCTATGTTTAGGATTGGGTCTTGTCCATCACATCATTCTCCTAATGATGTGATCTCATTATCAATGACATCCAATGTCCATAGTCAGGAAACCATGACTATCTATTGATTAACGAGCTAGTCAACTAGAGGCTTACTAGGGACATGTTGGTGTCTGTTATTCACACATGTATTACGATTTCCGGATAACACAATTATAGCATGAATAAAGACAATTATCATGAACAAGGAAAAATAATAATAATGCTTTTATTATTGCCTCTAGGGCATATTTCCAACAGTCTCCCACTTGCACTAGAGTCAATAATCTAGTTACATTGTGATGAATCGAACACCCATGGAATTCTGGTGTTGATCATGTTTTGCTCTAGGGAGAGGTTTAGTCAACGGATCCGCTACATTCAGGTCCGTATGTACTTTACAAATCTCTATGTCTCCATCTTGAACATTTTCACGAATGGAGTTGAAGCGACGCTTGATGTGCCTTGTCTTCTTGTGAAACCTAGGCTCCTTGGCAAGTGCAATAGCTCCAGTGTTGTCACAGAAGAGCTTGATCGGCCCCGACGCATTGGGTATGACTCCTAGGTCGGTGATGAACTCCTTCACCCATATTGCTTCATGCTGCCTCCGAGGCCGCCATGTATTCCGCTTCACATGTAGATCCCGCCACGACGCTTTGCTTGCAACTGCACCAGCTTACTGCCCCACCATTCAAAATATACACGTATCCGGTTTGTGACTTAGAGTCATCCAGATCTGTGTCGAAGCTAGCGTCGACGTAACCCTTTACGACGAGCTCTTCGTCACCTCCATAAACGAGAAACATTTCCTTAGTCCTTTTCAGGTACTTCAGGATATTCTTGACCGCTGTCCAGTGCTCTTTGCCGAGATTACTTTGGTACCTTCCTACCAAACTTACGGCAAGGTTTACATCAGGTCTGGTACACAGCATGGCATACATAATAGAACCTATGGCTGATGCATAGGGGATGACGCTCATCTCTTCTATATCCTCTGCCGTGGTCGGACATTGAGCTGTGCTCAATTTCATACCTTGTAACACAGGCAAGAACCCCTTCTTGGATTGATCCATATTGAACTTCTTCAATATCTTATCAAGGTATGTGCTTTGTGAAAGACCTATGAGGCGTCTTGATCTATCTCTATAGATCTTGATGCCTAATATATAAGCAGCTTCTCCAAGGTCCTTCATTGAAAAACTCTTATTCAAATAGGTCTTGATGCTGTCCAAGAGTTCTGTATCATTTCCCATCAAAAGTATGTCATCTACATATAGTATGAGAAATGCTACAGAGCTCCCACTCACTTTCTTGTAAACGCAGGCTTCTCCATAAGTCTGCGTAAACCCAAACGCTTTGATCATCTCATCAAAGCGAATGTTCCAACTCCGAGATGCTTGCACCAGCCCATAAATCGAGTGTTGGAGCTTGCACACTTTGTCAGCATTCTTAGGATCGACAAAACCTTCCGGCTACATCATATACAATTCTTCCTTAAGGAAACCATTAAGGAATGCCGTTTTGACGTCCATTTGCCATATTTCATAATCGTAGAATGCGGCAATTGCTAACATGATTCGGACGGACTTTAGCTTCGCTACCGGTGAGAAAGTCTCATCGTAGTCAACCCCTTGAACTTGTCGATAACCCTTAGCGACAAGCCGAGCTTTATAGATGGTCACATTTCCATCCGCGTCTGTCTTCCTCTTAAAGATCCATTTATTTTCTATGGCTCGCCGTTCTACGGGCAAGTCAGTCAAAGTCCATACTTCGTTTTCATACATGGATCCTATCTCGGATTTCATGGCTTCTAGCCTTTTGTCGGAATCCCGGCCCGCCATCGCTTCTTCATAGTTCGAAGGTTCACTATTGTCTAACAACATGATTTCCAAGACAGGGTTGCCGTACCACTCTGGTGCGGAACGTGTCCTTGTGGACCTTCGAATTTCAGTAGGAGCTTGATCAGAGGTATCTTGATCATCATCATTAACTTCCTCTCTAGTCGGTGCTGGCACCTCAGGAACATTTTCTTGAGTTGCACCATTTTCCGGTTCAAGAGGTAATACTTCATCAAGCTCTACTTTCCTCCCACTTACTTCTTTCGAGAGAAACTCTTTCTCTAGAAAGGACCCATTCTTGGCAACAAAGATCTTGCCTTCGGATCTGAGGTAGAAGGTGTACCCAATAGTTTCTTTTGGGTATCCTATGAAGACGCATTTTTCCGACTTGGGTTCGAGCTTTTCAGGTTGAAGTTTCTTGACATAAGCATCGCATCCCCAAACTTTTAGAAACGACAGCTTAGGTTTCTTCCCAAACCATAATTCATACGGTGTCGTCTCAACGGATTTCGACGGAGCCCTATTTAAAGTGAATGCGGCAGTCTCTAAAGCATAGCCCCAAAAAGATAGCGGTAAATTGGCAAGAGACATCATAGATCGCACCATATCTAATAGAGTGCGATTACGATGTTCGGACACACCGTTATGCTGAGGTGTTCCAGGCGGCGTGAGTTGTGAAACTATTCCACATTTTCTTAAGTGTGTGCCAAATTCGTGACTCAAGTATTCTCCTCCACGATCTGATCGTAGAAACTTGATTTTCTTGTCACATTGATTCTCAACGTCACTCTGAAATTCCTTGAACTTTTCAAAGGTTTCAGACTTGTGTTTCATTAAGTAGATATACCCATACCTACTTAAATCATCAGTGAGGGTGAGAACATAACGATAGCCACCGCGAGCCTCAACACTCATTGGACCGCGCACATCAGTATGTATGATTTCCAATAAGTTGGTTGCTCGCTCCATTGTTCCTGAGAACGGAGTCTTGGTCATTTTTCCCATAAGGCATGGTTCGCATGTGTCAAATGATTCATAATCAAGAGACTCTAAAAGTCCATCTGCATGGAGCGTCTTCATGCGTTTGACACCTATGTGACCAAGGCGGCAGTGCCACAAGTATGTGGGACTATCATTATCAACCTTACTTCTTTTGGTACTTACATTGTGAACATGTGTAGCATCACGTTCGAGATTCATAAAGAATAAACCATTCACCGTAGGAGCATGACCATAAAACATATCTCTCATATAAATAGAACAACCATTATTCTCGGATTTAAATGAGTAGCCATCTCAAATTAAACGAGATCCTGATACAATGTTCATGCTCAAAGCTGGCACTAAATAACAATTATTAAGGTTTAAAACTAATCCCGAAGGGAGATGTAGAGGCAGCGTGCCGACGGCGATCACATTGACCTTGGAACCATTCCCGACGCGCATCGTCACCTCGTCCTTTGCCAGTTTCCGCTTATTCCGCAGCCCCTGTTTTGAGTTACAAATGTGAGAAACTGCACCGGTATCAAACACCCAGGAGCTACTACGGGCACTAGTAAGGTACACATCAATTACAAGTATATCACATATACCTTTTGTTTTGCCGGCCTTCTTGTCCACTAAGTACTTAGGGCAGTTCCGCTTCTAGTGACCGCTTCCCTTGCAATAAAAGCACTCAGTCTCGGGCTTGGGTCCATTCTTTGGCTTCTTCCCGGCAGCTTGCTTGCCGGGCGCGGCAACCTCCTTGCCGTCCTTCTTGAAGTTCTTTTTACCCTTGCCTTTCTTGAACTTAGTTGTTTTATTGACCATCAACACTTGATGTTCCTTCCTGACTTCTACCTCTGCTGATTTCAGCATAGCAAATACCTCAGGAATGGTCTTTTCCATCCCCTGCATATTGAAGTTCATCACAAAGCTCTTGTAGCTTGGTGGAAGCGACTGGAGGATTCTGTCAATGACCGCATCATCCGGGAGATTAACTCCCAGCTGAGTCAAGCGGTTATGCAACCCAGACATAGTGAGTATGTGCTCACTGACAAAACTGTTTTCCTCCATCTTACAGCTGAAGAACTTGTCGGAGACTTGATATCTCTCGACCCGGGCATGAGCTTGGAAAACCATTTTCAGCTCTTTGAACATCTCATATGCTCCATGTCTCTCAAAACGCTTTTGGAGCCCCGGCTCTAGGCTGTAAAGCATGCCGCACTGAACGAGGGAGTAGTCATCGGAACGTGCCTGCCAAGCGTTCATAACATCTTGTTCTGCAGGGAGAACGGGTGCGTCACCAAGCGGTGCTTGTAGGACATAATCTTTCTTGGTAGCTATGAGGATGATCCTCAGGTTCCGGACCCAGTCCGTATAGTTGCTGCCATCGTCTTTCAACTTAGTTTTCTCTAGGAACGCGTTGAAGTTGAGGACTACGTTGGCCATTTGATCTACAAGACATATTGTAAAAATTTAGACTAAGTTCATGATAATTAAGTTCAACTAATCAAATTATTAATGAACTCCCACTTAGATTAGACATCCCTCCAGTCATCTAAGTATTACATGATCCGAGTTAACTAGACCGTGTCCGATCATCACGTGAGACGGACTAGTCAACATCGGTGAACATTTTCATGTTGATCGTATCTTCTATACGACTCATGCTCGACCTTTCGGTCTTCTGTGTTCCGAGGCCATGTCTGTACATGCTAGGCTCGTCAAGTCAACCTAAGTGTTTGCATGTGTAAATCTGTCTTACACCCGTTGTATGTGAACGTCTGAATAAAACACCTGATCATCACGTGGTGTTTTGAAACAGCGAACTGTCGCAACGGTGCATAGTTAGGGGGAACACTTCTTGAAATTAGTATGAGGGATCATCTTATTTACTACCGTCGTTCTAAGTAAACAAGATGCAAAACATGATAAACATCACATGCAATCAAATAATAAACGTGACATGATATGGCCAGTATCACATAGCTCCTTTGATCTCCATCTTGGGGCTCCATGATCATCTTGTCACCGGCTTGACACCATGATCTCCATCATCATGATCTCCATCATCGTGTCTCCATGAAGTTGCTCGCCAACTATTACTTCTACTACTATGGCTAACGCGTTTAGCAATAAAGTAAAGTAATTTACATGGCGTTTCTCAATGACACGCAGGTCATATAAAAGAATAAAGACAACTCCTATGGCTCCTGCCGGTTGTCATACTCATCGACATGCAAGTCGTGATTCCTATTACAATAGCATGAACATCTCATACATCACATATAGATCATTCATCATTCATCACAACTTTGGCCATATCATATCACAAACCACTTGCTGCAAAAACAAGTTAGACGTCCTCTAGTTGTTGTTGCAAGTTTTACGTGGCTGAATTAGGGTTCTAGCAAGAACGTCTTCTTACCTACGTTAAAGCCACAACATGATTTGTCAACTTCTATTTACCCTTCATAAGGACCCTGTTCATCGAATCCGCTCCAACTAAAGTAGGAGAGACAGACACCCGCCAGCCACCTTATGCAACTAGTGCATGTTAGTCGGTGGAACCGGTCTCACGTAAGCGTACGTGTAAGGTTGGTCCGGGCCGCTTCATCCCACAATACCACTGAAGCAAGAAAGGACTAGTAACGGCAAGAAAGTTGACAAATCTACGCCCACAACAAATTGTGTTCTACTCGCGCAAGAAGAACTACGCATAGACCTAGCTCATGATGCCACTGTTGGAGAACGTTGCAGAAAACAAAAATTTTCCTACTCGTTTCACCAAGATCATCTAGGAGTTCATCTAGCAACGAGTCATCGGATGCATCTACGTACCTTGTAGATCGCGAGCGGAAGCGTTCAAAGAACGGTGATGATGTAGTCGTACTCGACGTGATTCGAATCACCGGAGATCCTAGCACCGAACGGACGGCACCTCCGCGTTCAACACACGTACGGGACGGGAGACGTCTCCTCCTTCTTGATCCAGCAAGGGAGAAGGAGAGGTTGATCAAGATCCAGCAGCACGACGGCGTGGTGGTGGATGCAGGGCGTCACAGAAGCAGGGCTTCGCCAAGACTACGAGACAGAGACGTAACGGGGAGAGAGGGAGGCGCCAGGGGCTGGTGTGTCAAGTCCCTCCTCTCCCCCACTATATATAGGGGTGCCATGGGGGGGGCGCCGGCCCTAGTAGATGAGATCTACTAGGGGGGGCGGAGGCCAAGGGGAGGTTTCCCTCCCCCCCAAGGCACCTAGGGGTGCCTTCCACCACTAGGACTCCTCCTAGGTGGAAACCCTAGGCGCATGGGCCTATAGGGGCTGGTGCCCTTGGCCCATGAGGGCCAAGGCGCACCCCCTACAGCCCATGTGGCCCCCCGGGACAGGTGGCCCCACCCGGTGGACCCCCGGGACCCCTCCGGTGGTCCTGGTACAATACCGATAACACCGAAACTTGTCCCGATGCCCGAAACTGCACTTCCTATATATAATTCTTTACCTCCGTACCATTCCGGAACTCCTCGTGACGTCCGGGATCTCATCCGGGACTCCGAACAACATTCGGGTTTCTGCATATACATATCTTCATAACCCTAGCGTCACCGAACCTTAAGTGTGTAGACCCTACGGGTTCGGGAGACAAGCAGACATGACCGAGACGACTCTCAGGTCAATAACCAACAGCGGGATCTGGATACCCATGTTGGCTCCCACATGCTCCACGATGATCTCATCGGATGAACCACGATGTCGAGGATTCAATCAACCCCGTACTCAATTCCCTTTGTCAATCGATATGTTACTTGCCCGAGATTCGATCGTCGGTATCCCAATACCTCGTTCAATCTCGTTACCGGCAAGTCACTTTACTCATACCGTAATGCATGATCCCGTGACCAGACACTTGGTCACTCTGAGCTCATTATGATGATGCATTACCGAGTGGGCCCAGTGATACCACTCCGTCATACGGAGTGACAAATCCCAGTCTTGATCCATGTCAACCCAACAGACACTTTCGGAGATACCCGTAGTCTACCTTTATAGTCACCCAGTTACGTTGTGACGTTTGGTATACCCAAAGCACTCCTACGGTATCCGGGAGTTACACGATCTCATGGTCTAAGGAAAAGATACTTTGACATTGGAAAACTCTAGCAAACGAACTATACGATCTTGTGCTATGTTTAGGATTGGGTCTTGTCCATCACATCATTCTCCTAATGATGTGATCTCGTTATCAATGACATCCAATGTCCATAGTCAGGAAACCATGACTATCTATTGATTAACGAGCTAGTCAACTAGAGGCTTACTAGGGACATGTTGGTGTCTGTTATTCACACATGTATTACGATTTCCGGATAACACAATTATAGCATGAATAAAGACAATTATCATGAACAAGGAAATATAATAATAATGCTTTTATTATTGCCTCTAGGGCATATTTCCAACAAGTAGTTCATCACAGAAATCTGTTCCTGTGACTACTACGCCAATTAGTGCGAAGCTAATGATGATGATCATATAACTTCAGATCAAGTTACTACCGAACCTCGTAGGTCAACCAGAGTGAGATCCGCACCAAAGCGGTACGGTAATCCCATTCTGGAGCTCATGTTACTTGACCATGACGAACCTACGAACTATGAGGAAGCGATGATGAGCCCAGATTCCGCAAAATGGTTTGAGGCCATGAAATCTGAGATATGATCCATGTATGAAAACAAAGTATGGACTTTGATGGATTTGCCCGATTGTCGGCAAACCATAGAAAATAAATGGATCTTCAAGAGGAAGACGGACGTTGATAGTAGTGTTACTATCTACAAAGCTAGACTTGTCGAAAAAGGTTTTTTGACAAAGTTCAAGGTGTTGACTATGATGAAATTTTCTCACTCGTAGCGATGCTTAAGTCTGTCCAAATCATGTTAGCAATTGCCGCATTTTTATGAAATCTGGCAAATGGATAAACAAAACTACATTCCTTAATGGATTTAAAGAAGAGTTGTATATGATGCAACCAGAAGGTTTTCGTCAATCCTAAAAGTGCTGACAAAATACGCAAACTCCAGCGATCCATCTGTGGACTGGTGCAAGCATCTCGGAGTTGGAATATACGCTTTGATAAGTTGATCAAAGCATATAGTTTTATACAGACTTTCGGTGAAGCCTGTATTTACTAGAAAGTGAGTGGGAGCACTACAGCATTTCTGATAAGTATATGTGAATGACATATTGTTGATCGAAAATAATGTAGAATTATTCTGCAAAGCATAAAGGAGTGTTTGAAAGGAGTTCTTTAATATAAAGACCTCGGTAAAGCTACTTACATATTGAGCATCAAGATCTATAGAGATAGATCAAGACGCTTGATAAGTTTTTTCAATGAGTACATACCTTGACAAGATTTTGAAGTAGTTCAAAATGGAACAGTCAAAGAAAGAGTTCTTGCCTGTGTTACAAGGTGTGAAATTGAGTAAGACTCAAAACCCGAACACGGCAGAAGATAGAAAGAGAATGAAAGTCATTCCCTATGCCTTGGCCATAGGTTCTATAAAGTATGCCATGTTGTGTACCAGATCTATTGTATACCCTACACTGAGTTTGGCAAGGGAGTACAATAGTGATCAAGGAGCAGATCACTGGACAGCGGTCAAAATTATCCTTAGTGGAATAAGGATATGTTTCTCGATTATGGAAGTGAAAAAAGGTTCGTCGTAAAGGGTTATGTCGATGCAAGTTTTGACACTGATCCAGATGACTCTAAGTCTTAATCTGGATACATATTGAAAGTGGGAGCAATTAGCTAGAGTAGCTCCGTGCAGAGTATTGTAGACATAGAATATTTGCAAAATACAAACGGCTCTGAATGTGACAGACCCGTTGACTAAACTTCTCTCACAAGAGAAACATGATCACACCTTAGTACTCTTTGGGTGTTAATCACATAGCGATGTGAACTAGATTACTGAATCTAGTAAACCCTTTGGGTGTTGGTCACATGGCGATGTGAACTATGAGTGTTAATCACATGATGATGTGAACTATCGATGTTAATCACATGGTGATGTGATCTAGATTATTGACTCTAGTGCAAGTGGGAGACTGAAGGAAATATGCCCTAGAGGCAATAATAAAGTTATTATTTATTTCCTTATTTCATGATAAATGTTTATTATTCATGCTAGAATTGTATTAACCGGAAACATAATACATGTGTGAATATATAGACAAACAGAGTGTCACTAGTATGCCTCTACTTGACTAGCTCATTAATCAAAGATGGTTATGTTTCCCAACCATGGACAAAGAGTTGTTATTTGATTAACGGGATCACATCATTAGTTGAATGATCTGATTGACATGACCCATTCAGTTAGCTTAGCACCCGATCGTTTAGTATGTTGCTATTGCTTTCTTCATGACTTATACATGTTCCTATGACTATGAGATTATGCAACTCCCGTTTATCGGAGGAACACTTTGTGTGCTACCAAACGTCACAACGTAACTGGGTGATTATAAAGGTGCTCTACAGGTGTCTCCAAAGGTACTTGTTGGGTTGGCGTATTTTGAGATTAGGATTTGTCACTCCGAATGTCGGAGAGGTATCTCTGGGCCCTCTCGGTAATGCACATCACTTAAGCCTTGCAAGCATTGCAACTAATGAGTTAGTTGCGAGATGATGTATTACTGAACGAGTAAAGAGACTTGCCGGTAATGAGATTGAACTAGGTATTGGATACCGACGATCGAATCTCGGGCAAGTAACATACCGATGACAAAGGGAACAACGTATGTTGTTATGCGGTCTGACCGATAAAGATCTTCGTAGAATATGTAGGAACCAATATGGGCATCTAGGTCCCGCTATTGGTTATTGACCGGAGACGTGTCTCGGTCATGTCTACATTGTTCTCGAACCGTAGGGTCCGCACGCTTAAGGTTTCGATGACAGTTATATTATGAGTTTATGAGTTTTGATGTACCGAAGGAGGTCGGAGTCCCGGATGAGATCGGGGACATGACAAGGAGTCTCGAAATGGTCGAGACGTAAAGATCGATATATTGGACGACTATATTCGGAGTTCGGAAACGTTCCGAGTGATTCGGGTATTTTTTGGAGTACCGGAGAGTTACGGGAATTCGCCGGGGAGAAGTATTGGGCCTTATTGGGCCCTGCGGGAAAGAGAGAGGGGCTGCCTAGGGTAGGCCGCGCGCCCCCCCATGGCCTAGTCCGAATTGGACTAGGGGGAGGGGCCGCACCCCCTCCTTCCTTCCCTTCTCTCTTCCCCTTCCTTGTCTCCTACTCCTAATACATGGAAGGACTCCTAGTTGGACTAGGAAAGGGGGAATCCTACTCCCGGTGGGAGTAGGACTCCCCTAGGGCGCGCCATAGAAGAGGGCCGGCCCTCCCCTCCTCCACTCCTTTATATACGGGGGTAGGGGGCACCCCATGGACACACAAGTTGATCTTCGTGATCGTTCCTTAGCCGTGTGCGGTGCCCCCCTCCACGATATTACACCTCGGTCATATTGTAGCGGTGCTTAGGCGAAGCCCTGCGACAGTTGAACATCAAGATCGTCACCACGCCATCGTGCTGACGGAACTCCTCCCCGTACCTCTGCTGGATCGGAGTTCGGGGTGCGTCATTGAGCTGTACGTGTGTCAAGAACTCGGAGGTGCCGGAGTAACGGTGCTTGGATCGGTTGGACCGGGAAGACGTACGACTACTTCCTCTACGTTGCGTCAACGCTTCCGCTTCGGTCTACGAGGATACGTAGACAACACTCTCCCCTCTCGTTGCTATGCATCACCATGATCTTGCGTGTGCGTAGGAAATTTTTTGAAATTACTACGTTCCCCAACAGTGGTATCAGAGCCTAGGTTTTATGGTTTGATGTTATATGCACGAGTAGAACACAAGTGAGTTGTGGGCGATATAAGTCATACTGCTTACCAGCATGTCATACTTTGGTTCGGCGGTATTGTTGGATGAAGCGGCCCGGACCGACATTACGTGTACGCTTACGCGAAACTGGTTTTTCCGCCGTGCTTAGCACATAGGTGACTAGCGGGTGTCAGTTTCTCCAACTTTAGTTGAACCGAGTGTGGCTACGCCCGGTCCTTGCGAAGGTTAAAACAGCACCAACTTGACAAACTATCGTTGTGGTTTTGATGCGTAGGTAAGAACGGTTCTTGCTCAGCCCGTAGCAGCCACGTAAAACTTGCAACAATAAAGTAGAGAACGTCTAACTTGTTTTTGCAGGGCATGTTGTGATGTGATATGGTCAAAGACGTGATAAGATATAAGTTGTTGTATGAGATGATCATGTCTTGTTGAAGTTATCGGCAACTGGCAGAAGCCCTATGGATGTCTCTTTGTTGCATAAGATGCAAGTGCCAAATAATTGCTTTACTTTATCGCTATACGATAGCAATAGTTGTAAGAGCAATAGTTGGTGAGACAACCATGTGATGACACATTGATATAGATCAAGATGATGAAGATCATGGTGTTGTGCCGGTGACGATAGAGATCATGACAGTACTTTGGAGATGGAGATCAAAGGCGCAAGATGATCATGGCCATATCATGTCACATATTTTGATTGCATATGATGTTTATCTATTATACATCTTATTATTGCTTTGATTGACGGTAGCATTTTAAGATGATCTCTCACTAATTATCAAGAAGTGTTCTCCCTGAGTATGCACCGTTGCCAAAGTTCGTCGTGCCCAGACACCACGTGATGATCGGGTGTGATAAGCTCTACGTCCATCTACAACAGGTGCAAGACAGTTTTGCACACGCGGAATACTCAGGTTAAACTTGACGAGCCTAGCATATGCAGATATGGCCTCGGAGCACGGAGACCGAAAGGTCGAGCGTGAATCATATAGTAGATATGATTAACATAGTGATGTTCACCATTGAAAACTACTCCATCTCACGTGATGATCGGTTATGGTTTAGTTGATTTGGATCACGTTATCACTTAGATGACTAGAGAGATGTCTGTCTAAGTGGGAGTTCTTAAGTAATATGATTAATTGTACTTAAATTTATCATGAACTTAGTCCTGGTAGTATTTTGCAAATTATGTTGTAAGATCAATAGCTTGCGTTGTTGCTTTCATATGTTTATTTTGATATGTTCCTAGAGAAAATTGTGTTGAAAAATGTTAGTAGCAATGATGCGGATTGGATCCGTGATCTGAGGTTTATCCTCATTGCTGCACAGAAGAATTATGTCCTTGATGCACCGCTAGGTGACAGACCTATTGCAGGAGCAGATGCAGACGTTATGAACGTTTGGCTAGCTCAATATGATGACTACTTGATAGTTTTGTGCACCATGCTTTATGGCTTAGAATCGGGACTTCAAAGACGTTTTGAACGTCATGGACCATATGAGATGTTCCAGGAGTTGAAGTTAATATTTCAAGCAAATACCCGAGTTGAGAGATATGAAGTCTCCAACAAGTTCTATAGCTAAAAGATGGAGGAGAATCGCTCAACTAGTGAGCAAGTGCTCAGATTGTCTGGGTACTACAATAGCTTGAATCAAGTGGGAGTTAATCTTCCAGATAAGATAGTGATTGACAGAGTTCTCTAGTCACCATCACCAAGTTAGGAGAACTTCATGATGAACTATAGTATGCAAGGGATGACGAAAATGATTCCCGAGCTCTTCGTGATGTTGAAATCGACGAAGGTAGAAATCAAGAAAAAGCATCAATTGTTGATGGTTGACAAGATCACTAGTTTCAAGAAAAGGGCAAAGGGAAAGAAAGGGGAACTTCAAGTAGATTGACAAGCAAGTTGTCACTCCCATGAAGAAGCCCAAAGCTGAACCATAGCCTGAAACTGAGTGCTTACACTGCAAAGGAAATGGTCACTGGAAGCGGAAATACCCTGAATATTTGGTGGATAAGAAGGATGGCAAAGTGAACAAGGGTATATTTGATATACAGGGTATTGATGTGTACCTTACTAGTATTTATAGTAACCCCTGAGTATTTGATACTTGTTCGGTTGCTAAGATTAGTAACTCGAGACAGGAGTTACAAAATAAACAGAGACTAGTTGAAGGGGAAGTGACGATAAGTGTTGGAAATAGTTCGAAGATTGATATGATCATCATCGCACACTCCCTATACTTTCGGGATTAGTGTTAAACCTAAATAAATGTTATTTGGCGTTTGCGTTGAGCATGAATATGATTTGATCATGTTTATTGCAATACCGTTATTCATTTAAAGTTAAAGAATAATTGTTATTCTGTTTACATGAATAAGACCTTCGATGGTTATACACCCAATGAAAATAGTTTGTTGGATCTCGATCGTAGTGATACACATATTCATAATATTGATGCCAAAAGATGCAAAGTTAATAATGATAGTGCAACTTATTTGTGGCACTGCCGTTTGGGTCATATCGGTAATGCACATCACTTAAGCCTTGCAAGCATTGCAACTAATGAGTTAATTGCGAGATGATGTATTACTGAACGAGTAAAGATACTTGCCGATAATGAGATTGAACTAGGTATTGGATACCGACGATCGAATCTCGGGCAAGTAACATACCGATGACAAAGGGAACAACGTATGTTGTTATGCGGTCTGAACGATAAAGATCTTCGTAGAATATGTAGGAACCAATATAGGCATCCAGGTCCCGCTATTGGTTATTGACCGGAGACGTGTCTCGGTCATGTCTACATTGTTCTCGAACCGTAGGATCCGCACGCTTAAGGTTTCGATGACAGTTATATTATGAGTTTATGAGTTTTGATGTACCGAAGGAGTTCGGAGTCCCGGATGAGATCGGGGACATGACGAGGAGTCTCCAAATGGTCGAGACGTAAAGATCGATATATTGGACAACTATATTCGGAGTTCGGAAAGGTTCCGAGTGATTCGGGTATTTTTCGGAGTACCGGAGAGTTACGGGAATTCGCCGGGGAGAAGTATTGGGCCTTATTGGGCCCTGCGGGAAAGAGAGAGGGGCTGCCTAGGGCAGGCCGCGCGCCCCCCCATGGCCTAGTCCGAATTGGACTAGGGGGAGGGGCCGCACCCCCTCCTTCCTTCCCTTCTCTCTTCCCCTTCCTTGTCTCCTACTCCTAATACATGGAAGGACTCCTAGTTGGACTAGGAAAGGGGGAATCCTACTCCCGGTGGGAGTAGGACTCCCCTAGGGCGCGCCATAGAAGAGGGCCGGCCCTCCCCTCCTCCACTCCTTTATATACGGGGGTAGGGGGCACCCCATGGACACACAAGTTGATCTTCGTGATCGTTCCTTAGCCGTGTGCGGTGCCCCCCTCCACGATATTACACCTCGGTCATATTGTAGCGGTGCTTAGGCGAAGCCCTACGACAGTTGAACATCAAGATCGTCACCACGCCGTCGTGCTGACGGAACTCCTCCCCGTACCTCTGCTAGATCGGAGTTCGGGGTGCGTCATCGAGCTGTACGTGTGTCAAGAACTCGGAGGTGCCGGAGTAACGGTGCTTGGATCGGTTGGACCGGGAAGACGTACGACTACTTCCTCTACGTTGCGTCAACGCTTCCGCTTCGGTCTACGAGGGTACGTAGACAACACTCTCCCCTCTTGTTGCTATGCATCACCATGATCTTGCGTGTGCGTAGGAAATTTTTTGAAATTACTATGTTCCCCAACAATACCACGGTTGTGTCTCAACCAAAGAGGTATTCGGACACACTCCGGACTCTAGAGTCCCGAGGTTGAAGCGAAAAGGTCGGCAAAGACAAACGATCTACAATCCGGCTAGAAGGCATTTCACATGTCACTTTAAAGGATAACATACATTGTCATATTTACTGATTGTATTCCTCCTCAATCCGGCTGTCCAGTTTACAGTCCCGTTGGGAAAATTTAGCAGCCAACTCTACTTGGCTGTACACTAAACTCACAGGGATCTCCTTCCCATCGGGCCCCACCGGTCCAACTTCGGCCATGTGGTTGGGGTCCACCTTTTTGTACCGCGTCTTCACCATGGCCCAAGCCTCCCTGGCACCTTGACGGCAAGCCGAAATCTTCCACAAACGTAAGCGCTGCCGCACTCCCTGCAGCTTCTCCGCAAGCTCCCCGAGGCTCTCGAGTAGGGTGAGGGCTGGCCATAAAGCCTGAACGACGCCGCTCATTGCCTGCCGAACTCGTTCGAGTAGCTGCAATAGTTCGGGAAGTTGATCACCCGTTGATATGGGCATCTCCTCTACAGGACGACCCGTGAGTATACCTACAAGACATATCATGTCAAAACGCTTCCTCGCCGAACTCTTCTTTTCAAAAGAGTCCGCTCAAGCACTTACTATAAATGCCGCGACGAAGACACTGATTCTCCTTAACGGAGCCGGACAGCTCGGCCTGAACGCCTTTCAGCTCTTCTCCGAGCTTGGCGTTGGCATCCTGGAGCTTGTTCCTTTCCTGTTGAACCCTATTCAGCACACTCTCGCCGGCCTTTAGCTGGCGCAGCAATGCTTGCCTGTCCGGATCTTGTCCGGCGGTACCTACAATGTCATTATTAGACTTGCGCGCACGCCGCACAGCGCTTATGTTTATTAATAAAAATGTGTTACCAGGAGAGGTCTTTGCATCTCCTCCTGCGGCAGCAAGGGCGGCCTCCAGTTGGGCCTTGCAATCTTGTAGCTCCCGGGACAGCTGGGAGTTCTTCTCGGTAAGAGCCTTTGTTTCCAAATGATCCTTAAATCAGTTAGCATAACTACTTTAAGTCTCGAGGGCTACTGGTATGTACAACCATTAAAATTCCCTTACTTGTATGTCTTTCACATACTGCTCCGTGGCTCTGGTAAAACCATTTTGAGCAGCACGGAGATGCGCGTCCCCTGCGTTAAAGGCATCCAATGCCTCAGGGGAAAAGCACGCTTCACGAAATACTGTACGGCGGCGCCTATGGTTCATGGCGCTCTCCACCTCAGACTTGGTGGCGGACAATCTGTCGGTATCCTCCGTTGGAGAAGGATCCGGCTCGCGTCTTACGCTTGCCTCCCCCTCCAGGCCGGGCGCTGGAGCTTGGCCGGTGTTGGTTGGATCGGCAATTCCTGTGCTCGCAGTCCTGCGAGCGCTTTTTCTCCTACAAAGATCATGAGCACTCAGACCTTTCCTCGGAACATTGCTCTGAAAATTCGAATACGAGCTATACCTTTGAGGCGACATTTCTGTCCGCATTGCGCTCCTTTTCCGCCTGCTTGTTCGGACTGGCCTCTGTTGGTCAGCCGCCGCAGGCTCGGCTTCCTGCCGTAAAGGCGCTTCCTGCAAAATACCATCGTTCGCGAAGGTCAGAAATGGGCAAGGAAGAGATAACGGTGTCCGGACTTCGGTCGCGGTCACCTGGGAAGCCGGACTTAGTCCGGGGTAGTCTGCCGTAATGGCAACCAGGGCATTGTCTATGCTGAGCTGGTGATACACCCCGTCGATCAGCTCCACCTCGATATCCGGGTCCTCTTCGGAGGCCGGACCCAGGGATCCTTCTGGATCCTCGGGTTGCGGGGCAGGACTCACCATGTCCTCCATAGTCCGGCGTAGATCCTGCGCCGAAGACATAATGTAAGAAGCTTAAACTTCAAAAGCATGGGTAGAGCCCTTCAAGGTGTTCACTTACCCATCCTCTAGGGTTGATCATGGAAAACCCGTTCAAAGGGTTCGTTCGAAGGAAGTCCTCCTTCTCCCCCTTGTACAAGCCGGACGGGATCTTTACCAGATCCTCGGTTGAATCCGGCCCTTTACGACCGTGCCGGGTGGCATCGTCTTCCCCGTTGAAATCCCACATGGGGTGGCCTCTGTACTGTAGTGGCTGAACCCCTCGCTTGATGCATGTCGCCATGACTCCGATCATGGTCAAGCCGGAATGAGCCATTAATCTTATCCGGCCCATCAAGTAATGGACGCTCTTGTCTTCCTCCAATCGGGGGCTCCGCGGGCGCCAGCTGAGGCGTTTCTTCAAGGGAGCAGCACTAAACTCCGGGAGGCCGATCCGGACTGGGTCTGGCAGCGGAGCGTCTCCTATATAAAACCACTCCAAGGGCCAGTCTTCGGACGCCTTCTTGGGAGTACCGGATAGGTATCCGGTCCCGGCGATGCGCCATATTTCGGCGCCGCCCACTTGATATATGGACCCCTCGTGAGAGCGGGGTACGAGGCAAAACAGCCTCTTCCACAATGCAAAATGGGGCTCGATGCCCAGGAATAGCTCACAAAGAGCTACGTAACCCGCGATATGCAGGACAGAAGCGGGCGTGAGGTGGTGGAGCTGGAGTCCGTAGAACTTCAGGAGCCCGCGGAGGAACGGATGTATTGGGAATCCAAGACCCCTTATTAGATAGGGGACAAAGCATACTCGCTCCCCCTTGTTGGGGCTTGGAGTGTCCTCCACCTACCTCCCACCTTGATAAGTAACCAGTCCGGCCCGGACTGGAACCATGAAGGCCGGAGGGAGAAATCCCTCCGTTTGGAGCTTCACTAGCTCGTTGTGCGAAATAGAGCACCTCCTCCAATTCCCCGGCGGTGGGCTGGGAGCGCGCGAGGAAGAGCCGCGTCGACGATCCATGATGGAATGGATTTCTAGGTCAATGGCGCTTCGATGGAGTATTCGCGGGAGGAAGACGGTGCGGTTTGGATCTGGATTCCTGCCTCTTTTATAGGCGGACGACTCGCACAATTAGAGGGTGAAATGTAAAAGACACCCTGGCTTTTCGCATTCGTGCGACGCGTGGAAGAGGGCCATTATTTGGCGTAGAAGCCGAGGAACATAGTGTTCAAGATGAAGCCGGACACTATTCGGCAGGTACATGGATTTTGAAGCGAGAACCCGCCTTGCAACGCCGAAGACTATAAACACGCTGGACTTATCGTCATTGAAGCCTGGTTCGGGGGCTACTGAGGGAGTCCTGGACTAGGGGGTGTCCGGACAGCCGGACTATCATTATCCGCCGGACTCCAAGACTACGAAGATACAAGATTGAAGACTCCGGCTCGTGTCCGGATGGTACTTTCCTTGGCGTGGAAGGCAAGCTTGGCAATACGGATATGTAGATCTCCTACCATTGTAACCGACTCTGTGTAACCCTAGCCTCCTCCGGTGTATATATAAACCGGAGGGCTTTAGTCCGTAGGACGATATACATTACAACAATCATACCATAGGCTAGCTTCTAGGGTTTAGCCTCCTTGATCTCGTGGTAGATCCACTCTTGTACTACCATATCATCAATATTAATCAAGCAGGACGTAGGGTTTTACCTCCATCGAGAGGGCCTGAACCTGGGTAAAAACATCGTGTCCCTCGTCTCCTGTTACCATCCGCCTAGACGCACAGTTCGGGACCCCCTACCCAAGATCCGCCGGTTTTGACACCGACAGTGAGTAACACCACTTTGAATAGGTACCTTACAGAAAAGGATTTTGGTTGCAATAAAATTAACAAGGATAATATGTGTATTGCAGGGGCCACTAACGAGGTGGCAGCCCTGAAGGATGCTGTGTCCACGGCCGAACACAGTGCGGCCGCGAAACGGGCAGAGCGAGAAAAGCAGTAGGCACGGGTGGAGGAAGTTCGGCAAGAGCTCCAGGCTCTCATGGAAAAGCATGAGAGTTTGGAGCGTGACTCCAAGACTCGAGAGTCCGAGCTTGCCTCGGCTCTCGAAAGTGCCAAGTCCGCCAAGGCCGAGGCCCATAAGGCCCTTCAGGAGGTTGAAGATATAAAGAAAATAGCGGCGGGTAAGGCATTTTTCATGCAAAGCAAGCATGTTGATGTAAAATACCTGATACTTACCCGCATTCGGAGCTCTCCAGGGGCGTTTGCAGATCTGCCGCATAGTGCGTTCGATGCCGCCGCGTTCTATCGTGGCGAGGAGGGGAGCTCGACGGAAAAAGTCTTCTGGTCTCAGTATGCTGAGGCTAGACACCCGGTGCCCCCAAGCGACCAGCTGAAGCAGCTGGTCGAACTCCACAAGGTAGCTGAAGAGGCCATGAAGGGCCTTATAGTCCGGCTGTGGCCTGGACAGGCCATGCCTGGGAGCTACTTTGGCCTCGTGCGGCGGCTGGTGGATGCATGCCCCTGGGTGGATGTCATTAAGCACTCCGCCTGTATTGAAGGCACTCACCGGGCCCTCGCCCGCACAAAGGTGCAATGGGGCAGGTTGGATGCGGAGAAGCTTCTCACGGACCCACCGCCGCCGGGCAAGGAGTATCGTATGCCCGAAATGTATTATAAAACTGTCCTGAAGGGAGCCCGCAATATTGCACATGAGTGCCCCCGAAATGTAATCTTTGAGTGAATTTGCTATGTATTATCCTGCGTGCTGAAACTTTGTTCATGTGCGCGTTTAAGCAACGCTTTTTTAATTTAAAATATTACCTTCTGTGCGGCCGTTTATGAAATCTAAGAGATGGCAAGTCGTTGGCTTCAGCCCCCAAGCCACGAGTGCTGGGGTGTCTGGGATAAACTTGAGCACTCTTGTTCCCATTTTTGGGTCCATCTAGGGAGGCGCTCAACACAACGAACAAGGCAACCGGACTTATAATGCTTGAACACTCTCACTTAGCCATAGAATTCTATAATTTTAAATTTCGGCGAAGCCCCTGGTATTCGGAAGACCGAATCCGGGGCGCTATCCACGCCTTCGTCGGACATTGTTCGGAACTTCGCTCAAAGTGGCGTGAGTCTTTAAGGACCCGAAAAGACCTCTCGAACAGCGACCAGTCTCTCGCCTTATCATGCCAGTCAGTTTTAGCTTTCTCCACTGAGGCGCTCGCCCGGCTCAACCGGGGGGCAATCGCAGTGGTTCTCCCAGTGCTACCTTAGCCGACAGAACGGAACGTAAGGCACCAAAACATGGGATCCGGGCAAACCCAACTATTGACCCAAGACATGATTCGGAGCCGATTCATATAATGCTATAAGTTCGGGGTGCCGCACTTATGAAAGTGTTCGGACTTTATCACACCATAGTTTGGGGAACAGAAGCCCCTGGCGTATTCGGCCGTACCAAAATATACGGGAACAAGATGTCATATAATGAGCATATATATATAAAAGGTAATGCAATTGCAATCAAAAAGGTGCTGCATTATTTATGAAAGAAAGTCTGCTAAGAGAGCGGACTGATACAAATAGTGCGGTAAGCAAGGGATTTGGACTAAGTAAACATGTCCCCCTCCAGGGGTGAGCTGCGGACTTGGTGTATATAATTTAATTTAATGCTCGTAATTGAGACCACCTGAGTGTTCGTCGCATCCTTCTTTAGTCCCTGACTGTTGCATCATGAGTTCGGCAGCTTCTCCGCCGGACAGGGCTTCTGGTTAACAGAGTCCTGTGTACATAAAAGAAGAAAAATAAAAAAAATAAAAAATATATATATATATATATATATATATATATATAAAGGGGGGCACACTTGCGAGCCCCCGGTGTGGTCGAACCGCACTCTGGGTCCGTTGCGATCGTGCCCCCTCCCCTGTGCCCATGGTATCTCCAAAGCGTAATGATGTACGCGGAGTGTTATCCTTGCGATCATGCGCGGGCGAGGGTTGGGGCCGCATTGCTACGCGTGCTCCGATCGCGCCAGGTGGTCTTGGTTGGCATTGCTCCGGGCGCGTTGTGCTGTACCTGGTCTTTTAACCGCCGGACTCGAGAATTGCCTTAAAAGGCTGCTCTGTACTTCTGCCATGAGAGCCGCTGTATGTTCCTCCGTTCGGAGGGAGCGTTCCGTATTTCCATTGACCGTGATGACTCCACGAGGGCCTGGCATCTTGAGCTTTAGGTATGCATAATGCGGCACCGCGTTGAATTTTGCAAACGCGGTTCGTCCGAGCAGAGCGTGATAGCCGCTGCGAAACGGGACTATGTCGAATATTAACTCTTCGCTCCGGAAATTATCCGGGGATCCGAAGACCACTTCCAGTGTGACTGAGCCTGTACAGTTGGCTTCCACTCTTGGTATGACACCTTTAAAGGTTGTCTTTGTAGGTTTAATCCTTGATGGGTCTATGCCCATTTTGCGCACTGTATCCTGATAAAGCAGGTTCAGGCTACTGTCGCCGTCCATCAGGACTCTCGTGAGGTGAAATACATCGACGATTGGGTCTAAAACCAATGCGGCGAATCCGCCATGGCGTATGCTGGTCGGATGGTCTCTTCGATCGAAAGTGATCGGACAAGAGGACCATGGATTGAACTTTGGGGCGACTGGCCCCATCGCATAGACGTCCCTTAGTGCGCGTTTCTTCTCCCTCTTGGGTATGTGGGTCACGTATATCATATTCACCGTCCGCACTTGTGGGGGAAAACCCTTCTGTCCTCTATTGTTCGGCGGTCGGGTCTCTTCCTCGTCGTCGCTGTTTAGCCCCTTGTCATTGTTTTCGGCAATTAACTTGCCGGCCTGCTTGAACACCCAGCAATCTCTATTGGTGTGGTTAGCTGGCTTTTCAGAGGTGCCATGTATCTGGCATAAGCGGTCGAGTATTCGGTCCAGATTGGACAGACCCGGAGTGGTTCTTTTGAATGGCTTCTTCCGCTGACCGGGTTTAGAGCCTCGGAATCCGGCGTTGACTGCCGTATCCTCCTTATCGTCGCCGTTAATGTGGCGTTTGTTTTTGTTTCGACGTGACCTGCTGTTGTTGTCCTTAGTATCCGGACTGCCAGAATTTTTACGGAGATTGTTGCTGCGGGCTAGCCAGCTGTCCTCTCCCGCGCAAAAGCGGGTCATTAACGATGTGAGGGCTGCCATGGATTTCGGCTTTTCCTGCCCCAGGTGCTGGGCTAGCCATTCATCCCGGATGTTATGTTTGAAGACTGCAAGGGCCTCTGCATCCGGGCCGTCGACGATTTGGTTTTTCTTTGTCAAGAACCGTGTCCAGAATTGTCTGGCCGATTTGTCTGGCTGCTGAATAATGTGGCTTAGGTCGTCGGCATCTGGTGGTCGCACATACGTGCCCTGGAAGTTGTCAAGGAATGCAGCTTCCAGGTCTTCCCAGCACCCAATTGACTCTGCGGGCAAGCTGTTTATCCAATGCCGAGCTGGTCCTTTAAGCTTGAGTGGGAGATACTTGATGGCATGGAGATCGTCACCGCGGGCCATATGGATGTGGAGGAGATAATCTTCGATCCAAACCGCGGGGTCTGTTGTGCCATCGTAAGATTCGATGTTTATGGGTTTAAACCCTTCGGGGATTTGATGATCCATTACTTCGTCAGTGAAGCATAGCGGGTGTGCGGCGCCTCTGTATTGAGCAATATCGCGACGCAGCTCGAGAGAGCACTGTCTACTGTGTTCGGCCCGGCCGGGGTTATTGTATCCGGCGCGACGGTATTCGTCATGGGTCGTGGGGCGCCCACGTGATCCGTAGATGGATCTGGATTGCCTTGCTTTGTCCTCCAATACGTCTCGCAAGTCCGGCGCATTCCCTCTTGGCTTCGCACTTTTGGAGCGATGCCGGGGTACGGTCTTGGCTGGGGGCCTAGATGCCTCTCTGTCACGACCACGGGGTGGTCGGTCAGCCATATCGTGCGCTGGTGATGGAGGTATGTATGCTTCCTCCTCTAATCGGGGGAGCAACTTGCGTCTCGGGTAACTTTGGAGGGGCGTTCGAGTTTATACTCTTCGGCCGCGAGGACCTCGGTCCATCGATCGGCCAGCAGGTCCTGATCAGCTTGAAGTTGTTGTTGCTTTTTCTTTAGGCTGTTTGCTGTGGCGATAAGCCTGCGCTTAAAACGCTCTTGTTCGACGGGGCCCTCAGGTACGACGAATTCGTCATCGTTGAGGCTTGCTTCGTCTTCGGAGGGAGGCATATAGTTATGATCCTCGACCTCTTCGTCTGCCGCCCTCTCGTGAGGGCTTGCTTCTGCATCCTCCTGCGCTGAGTCTTGCTGGAGGGGATTGTCTTTGGCACTCTCTGGAGTATTATTATCTCCTGTGCCGGAATCTCCATTCTTGCTGTGGCGGGATTTAGAGCGGCGCCGCTGACGCCGGCGTTTGGGCTGCTTCTTTAAAGAGTCTGCCTCCGCTGCTTCTTCGCCATCCCCGTCTTTTGGGGTGTCCACCATATATATGCCATATGACAAGGTGGTCTTCCAGTTCCCTGTAGGCGCTAGTTCCTGTTCGTCTCCGGCATCGTCGTCCATAGCGTCGATGTCGTCGGAGTCGTAGTCTAGCATGTCGGTTAGATCGTCGACAGTGGCTACAAAGTGGGTGGTGGGTGGGCTCTGAATTTCTTCGTCATCCGTACCCCAACCACCCTGGCCATAGTCCGTCCAGGACTCTCCTAATAACGAGAGATGCTTTAGTGAATTCAGGATGTCGCCAAAAGGCGAGTGTTGGAAGATGTCCGCGGCGGTGAATTCCATAACCGGCGCCCAATCCGAATTGATTGGTAGGGGCATGGGAGGTTCGGAGTCCGGCAAGGAGTCCGGCACCTCGGAATCACGAGTTTCGCAGGGGACAAGATTAGTGTTCGGCTCCATCGTCATGGATGTTGAAGCCCCCAGGGCGGCGTCTATCCACCGGCCCTCGATCTGGGCGACCGGCTCTGGACTAATGGCCGAAGCGGATCCGTGTGCGGCAACCAAGGCACTGTTCGGTGGCAGAGCTAGATCATGCCCGTCGTCACAGTGTGGCGCGCTTGGCTGTGGCTCGAGTCCGTCGAAGATCAAGTCTCCGCGGACATCGGTCGTGAAGTTTAGGCTTTCGAATCTGACCTGACGGCCAGGGGCGTAGCTTTCGATCTGCTCCAGATGGCCAAGTGAATTAGCCCGCAGTGCGAAGCCGCCGAATACGAAGATCTGTCCGGGGAGAAAAGTCTCACCCTGGACAGCGTTGTTGGTTGAAGATGCCATCAAGCCTATCGGTGACGACACAGAGGAACTCTCAATGAAAGCACCAATGTCGGTGTCAAAACCGGCGGATCTCGGGTAGGGGGTCCCGAACTGTGCGTCTAGGCGGATGGTAACAGGAGACAAGGGACACAACGTTTTTACCCAGGTTCAGGCCCTCTCGATGGAGGTAAAACCCTACGTCCTGCTTGATGAATATTGATGATATGGGTAGTACAAGAGTGGATCTACCACGAGATCAAGGAGGCTAAACCCTAGAAGCTAGCCTATGGTATGATTGTTGTAATGTATGTTGTCCTACGGACTAAAGCCCTCCGGTTTATATAGACACCGGAGGAGGCTAGGGTTACACAGAGTCGGTTACAATGGTAGGAGATCTACATATTCGTATCGCCAAGCTTGCCTTCCACGCCAAGGAAAGTCCCATCCGGACACGGGACGGAGTCTTCAATCTTGTATCTTCGTAGTCTTGGAGTCCGGCGGATAATGATAGTCCAGCGGATAGTGATAGTCCGGCTGTCCGGACACCCCCTAGTCCAGGACTCCCTCAGCCGGCGAGAGGGTGCTTATGAAGGTGCAGCAGGAGAGGAACAAACTCCAGGATGCCCACACCCAGCTTGGAGAAGAGCTAAAGGGTGTTCGGGCCGAGCTGTCTGGCTCCGTGAAGGAGAATCAGCGGCTTCATCGCGGCATCTATAGTAAGTGCTTGAGCAAACTCTTTTGAAAAGAAGAGTTCGGCGAGGAAGTCAATTGACAGAATTATGTCTGTAGGTGTGCTCACAGGTCTCCCTACGGAGGAAATGCCCGGTTCAACGGGTGACCAACTTCCCGAGCTGGTGCAACTTCTCGAACGTGTTCGGCAGGCGATGAGTGGCGTTGTCCAGGCCTTATGGCCGTCCGTCTCCCTACCCGATGGCCTTGGAGAGCTTGCGGAGAAGCTTCAGGGAGTATGGCAGCGCTTCCGTTTATGGAAGATATCGGCCTGCCGTTAATGTGCCAGGGAGGCCTGGGCCATGGTGAAGACGCGGTATAAGAAGGCGGATCCAAACCACATGGCCGAGGTCGGACCTGTGGGGCCCGATGGGAAGGAGATCCCTATGAACTTAGTGTACGGCCAAGTAGAGTTGGCCGCAAAGTATTCCCAACGGGACTGTAAATTAGACAGCCTGTTAGACGGGATTGAGGAGGAGTACAGTCAGTCAATTTGATGATGTATTTAAAATGACATGTAAAATGCCTTCTAGCCGGATTGTAGATCGTTTGTCTTTGCCGACCTTTTCGCTTCGACCTTGGGACCCTAGAGTCTGGAGTGTGTCCGAATACCTTCTCGGTTATGAAAAAACCAGGGCATGCATGGAGACCAGGCGTAGGGGTCATTAGTGCTTTATCAGACAAGTGCCCAACTAGTTATGTTATATTACATGGTTAGTAAGAAACATCTTCCAGGGAGAATAGTTCCGTTAAGGGTTCCTTTCCCTGGGAGGCATGCCCTAAAGTGCATGTCCGGACTGCGAAAAGAGCAGGAAAACATCTAGGGGCAGATAAATAAATAGGTAAAAAATCATCTTTCAAGTCACCGACCGAATATTCCCTTAAGAACGCTAGCTTTCGGCTTCACCCAGTCTGAGGTACATATCAGGCTGACCTGGCAGTAACAATCACAGAGGTGCTCCCTTTACCTCCTAGCCGAACAATTGGGAACGTAGGGGTAAGCACAGGAGCCAGACAACCCAGCTTCGCCAAAACTTAAGTCATATCGATGCATATAATGGTGAATAAAAGGTACATGCGGAAGTTTGACACATGTGTTGGGCATGAAGCCCGTATAAGTAAGCTTCTGTTAAAGAAGCCCCCAGGTATAATGAGTGCGGGTAGCACATCAAGTGTGTGCGAACAATGCGCAAATCGGCCCTCCAGGGCTTTATAAAAAAAGTGGGATAAAAGAGAGACAAAAGGCAACTGAAGTATAAAATGTGGACGGGGGAAGGAGACGAACTCTGAGTCCGGCGCTAGGCGTAGAATCTTCGGAGGCGGGATGCGTTCCATGGGTTCGGCTCGAGTCGGTTGTCCGATGCGTTTCGCAGATGGTATGCTCCGCCAGTCAGGACTTGGTCGATGATGAAGGGACCTTCCCATTTGGGCTTGAGTTTGTCCTTTTTCTTGTCCGGCAGGCGTAGAACTAGTTCGCCAACATTGTAAGTTTTAGCCCGTACTTCTCTGCTTTGATATCCTCGAGCCTGCTGCTGATAAAATGCGGAACGAGCCTTTGCCATGTCGCGCTCCTCCTCTAATGCGTCCAAGTTGTCCTGCCGATCCAACTCGGCTTCTCTTTCTTCGTACATGCACACTCGAGGTGAGTCATGAATTATGTCGCAGGGCAAAACTGCCTCCGCGCCGTATACCATAAAGAATGGTGTGAATCCGGTAGTACGGTTTGGCGTGGTCCGCAGCCCCCAGAGTACGGAGTCGAGCTCCTCTACCCAGTGCGTGTTAGATTCCGTAAGGGACCGCACTAGTCTGGGCTTGATGCCGCTCATTATTAGACCATTTGCTCGCTCAACTTGACTGTTGGTTTGAGGATGATAGACTGAAGCGTAGTCGAGCTTAATGCCCATATTTTTGCACCAGAGTTTAACCTCGTCAGCCATGAAGTTCGTGCCGTTATCGGTGATGATGCTGTGGGGGACGCCATAACGGTGTACTACCCCGGATATGAAGTCTATCACTGGTCCGGATTCGACCGTTTTAACTAGCTTGGCCTCTATCCATTTGGTGAATTTGTCCACCATGACCATCAGGTACTTTTGCTTGTGGGTTCCCCCTTTAAGGGGTCCAACCATGTCAAGCCCCCAGACCACGAACGGCCAGGTGATGGGTATAGTTTTGAGGGCGGTGGGTGGCATGTGGCTCTGATTAGCAAAGAGCTGACAGCCGACGCATCGTTGGACTAAGTCCTGAGCATCTTCCCGGGCCGTCGGCCAATAAAATCCTGTACGGAAGGCCTTGCCTACAAGGGCCCGGGCTGCAGCGTGGTGTCCGCCTAGTCTGGCGTGAATTTCAGCCAGAAGGTTTCGCCCTTCCTCTTCGGAGATGCACCTTTGAAGGACTCCGGTTGTACTTTTCTTATAATGTTCTCCCTCGTGGACCTTGTAGGCTTTAGATCGCCGAACTATGCAGCGGGCCTCATTTTGGTCTCCGGGAAGTTCCTGCCTAATTAAGTAGGCTAGGAATGGTTCTGTCCACAGGGCGATTACTGCCATTATTTCGTGGGCTGAAGCTGTTATTTCATCGGCTGAACCGCCGATTATGTCAGATTGTTCTCTGTTGGGTGGTGCGGTTTCTTCCGGGTTGTTATTTCCGGACTCCTCTTCCCATAGTACGGATGGCTTAAAGAGCCGTTCCAGGAAGATGTTTGGAGGGACAGCGTCGCGTTTCGCGCCGATGCATGCCAACACGTCGGCTGCTTGGTTATTATCCCGGGCTACGTGGTGGAATTCGAGTCCTTCGAACCGAGCTGACATTTTTAGGACAGCGTTACGATAGGCTGCCATTTTCGGATCCTTGGCGTCAAAGTCTCCATTTACTTGGGATATTGCAAGGTTTGAATCCCTGCGCACCTCTAGGCGTTGAATACCCATGGAGATTTCCATCCGGAGACCCTGTATGAGGGCCTCGTATTCGGCTGCATTGTTGGAGTCTGTGTACATTATCTGAAGTACGTATTGGACTGTGTCTCTGGTTGGGGACGTCAATACGACGCCAGCCCCCAAGCCGGCCAACATTTTGGAGCCGTCGAAATGCATAATCCAATTGGAGTATGCGCCGTACTCTTTAGGGAGTTCGACTTCAGTCCATTCAGCGACGAAGTCAGCCAAGACTTGCGACTTTATAGCTCGCCGAGGTTTATAAGTTATGTCGAATGGTAAGAGCTCAATGGCCCATTTTGCAATCCTGCCCGTCGCGTCGCGGTTGTTTATAATGTCGTTGAGGGGTACTTCGGAGGCCACTGTTATCGAACACTCTTGAAAGTAGTGTCGCAGCTTCTGGGATGCCATAAACACCGCGTACGCTATCTTTTGATAATGCGGGTACCAGGACTTGCATGGAGTTAAGACAGTGGATACGTAGTACACTGGCTTTTGAAGAGGGAATTTGTGTCATTCTGTTTCTCGTTTGACGATGAGGACCGCGCTGACAACTTGATGTGTTGCCGCGATATATAATAACATTGGTTCGCCCAGGTTAGGCGCAGCCAGGACCGGATTTGTTGCCAGTATGGCCTTTATTTCTTCGAGTCCGGCCGTGGCGGCATCCGTCCAC
Organism: Triticum timopheevii; assembly: GCA_963921465.1. Lineage (NCBI taxonomy): Eukaryota > Viridiplantae > Streptophyta > Magnoliopsida > Poales > Poaceae > Triticum > Triticum timopheevii. The sequence goes on from OY997272.1 coordinate 235,825,599, forward strand.
TCGAAGTGTTCGGTGCGCCTGAGGAGGCGATAGAGGGGCAAAGCCTTTTCTCCTAAACGGGAGATGAAGCGGCTTAGAGCTGCCACGCATCCAGTCAATTTTTGTATTTGTTTGAGGTCTTTTGGAATATCCAGTTGTGACAGAACTCGGATCTTGGCTGGGTTTGCTTCAATTCCTCTACCGGATACAATGAAGCCCAGGAGCTTTCCGGCTGGTACGCCGAATAACGAATTTTTCCGGGTTCAGCTTTATGTCATATGCTCGGAGGTTATCGAATGTGAGCCTCAAATCGTCTACTAGGGTTTCGACGTGTTTAGCCTTGACGACCACATCATCTACGTATGCCTCTACTGTTTTGCCGATCTGGGTAGCCAGACATGTCTGAATCATGCGCTGATATGTTGCGCTGGCGTTTTTGAGTCCGAAGGGCATCGTGTTGAAGCAGAATGGTCCATATGGAGTAATGAATGCCGTTGCGGCTTGGTCTGCCTCCGCCATCTTGATTTGATGGTAACTGGAGTATGCGTCGAGGAAGCACAATGAATCGTGCCCCGCAGTAGCATCGATTATTTGATCGATGCGGGGAAGGGGGAAAGGATCCTGTGGACAAGCCTTATTGAGGTCTTTAAAATCGATACATAGGCGCCAAGATTTTTCCTTCTTTGGTACCATTACCAGGTTTGCTAGCCAGTCCGGATGTTTGATGTCTCTGATGAATCCGGCTTCCAATAGTTTGGCTAGCTCTTCTCCCATTGCCTGTCTTTTGGGTTCGGAAAATCGCCGAAGAGCCTGTTTGACTGGCTTGAATCCTTTTAGGATGTTTAGGCTGTGTTCTGCCAATCTGCGTGGGATTCCTGGCATATCTGAGGGGTGCCAGGCAAAGATGTCCCAATTCTCCCGAAGGAATTCTCGCAGTGCGGCATCTACATTAGGGTTTAACTGTGCCCCAATGGAGGTCGTCTTTGTTGGGTCCGTTGGGTGGACTTGGAATTTGACTATTTCGTCCGCTGGTTTAAAAGAGGTGGACTTGGACCTCTTATCGAGTATCACATCATCCCTGTTTACCATGGAGCGCAGCGCCATGAGCTCCTCTGCCGCTAAGGCTTCGGATAGTGCCTCTAGGGCTAGTGCGGCTATCTTGTTTTCGGCGCGGAGTGCTGTGTCCGGATCACTGACAAGAGTGATTATTCCGCTGGGCCCAGGCATCTTAAGCTTCATGTACCCGTAATGGGGTATGGCTTGAAAAATTGTGAATGCCTCTCGTCCTAGTATAGCGTGATATCCGCTGCTGAACGGGGCCACTTGGAACGTGACCTCCTCGGACCTGTAATTGTCCGGCGAGCCGAACACCACATCAAGTGTGATTTTTCCTGTGCAGCGTGCTTCCCGGCTAGGGATTATTCCTCTAAAGGTTGTGCTGCTTCGCTCAATGCGGCTCCAGTCTATTTCCATTTTTTGAAGGGTTTCCTCGTAGATGAGGTTTAATCCGCTGCCGCCATCCATGAGTACCTTGGTAAGACGAAAGCCATCCACTATTGGACTGAGGACCAATGCGGCTGGTGCTCGGGCTGTTCGGAATTTAGGTTCATCGCTGGCGTTGAAGGTGATGGCCGTGTCGCTCCATGGATTTGTTGTTACTACTTGGTAGACTTCGGCGAGGCTGCGGATTGTTCGTTTCCGCATGTTATTTGATGCGAAAGTCTCGAAGACTGTTGACACCGTACTGGTACTGTTGGAGTGGTTCTCCGGGGCTAGAAGCTCTTCGCCACTTTTGGCCACCTGCCGCAGTATCCAACATGCCCGAAGGCTATGTGTTGGAGTGGTGCCTTCTGTACTGTGAATTTTACAGGGCCCGCTGAGCCATCCCTCCAGTACGGTTCCGTGCCCTTTATGGGGTTTTTGCTTTTTGGTTTTTGTACCTGGTGCCTGAGTATGATGCACCCTTTTGTTTCGGACTAGGGTTGTATTCGGAGCCGGATTGTCCCAAAACTTAGTTTCGGTTTTCCAGAAACTCTCCATCGCACAGTACTTTCGTACTATGGACGCCAGGTCGGCGAAGCGTGTAATTTCACGACGACTTACGGCATTCAAGATTCCCTTGTCCGTGCAATTATTGCAGAAAATTGAAATTGTGTTTTCCTCACGGCAGTCCTTTATCCTGTCCATAACCAGGAGGAATCTGGCCCAGTAATGATGTACTGTTTCAGCGGGCTCTTGCCGGATTTGAGATAGATCGCATATGTTTGGGTGGGTGGGTGGAATTGAGTCCGGAACCCTACCCATCTCGAGGCTCAAGGGCCGGAAAGTTTCCAAATTTGGAAGCTTGGATTGCTGGACGTTGTCCAACGAGTCTGGTCCACTGCCTGACTTTAGGTTCAGTGCTTGATCGACGTCCGTCCCTCCGCGGAAATCCGACATGGAGGGTTCGGGAGTCCGGACATAACTAGTTTTTAATATAGAAGAGGAGCCGCCGCTTTGTTCCTCTACCACCGCAACGTGGTGGGTAACTTGGGGAGAGTTAATCTCTCTCATATCGGTTTTAAGCCCAATCTAATTGTAGTCTCTAGCGACTCCCAGGGCGGTGATGCGATCCAAGAGCTCGTTTACGGAAGAGAGCTCCATTGGATCCAGCTGCTCGGCGAATTCCGAGTTGACGTGAAGATTGCTTTCGATGACCCGAGAGCTCATCGTCGAAGCGGTGGCCGAACAGGCGGTCATGAGAAAACCACATAGCCAGATAGTTTGGCCGGCGGCCAAAGCTCCTTCGGTGATGGTACCGTCTTTAAAGACGGGAAGAGGCATCCTTCCTGATCGTGACGGCACAGAGGAAATCTCAATGAAAGCACCAATGTCGGTGTCAAAACCGGCGGATCTCGGGTAGGGGGTCCCGAACTGTGCGCCTAGGCGGATGGTAACATGAGACAAGGGACACAATGTTTTTACCCAGGTTCGGGCCCTCTCGATGGAGGTAAAACCCTACTCCTGCTTGATTGATATTGATGATATGGGTTGTACAAGACTGGATCTACCACGAGATCAAGGAGGCTAAACCCTAGAAGCTAGCCTATGGTATGATTGTTGTAATGGTTTTTCGTCCTACGGACTAAAACCCTCCGGTTTATATAGACACCGGAGAGGGCTAGGGTTACACAGAGTCGGTTACAATGGTAGGAGATCTACATATCCGTATTGCCAGGCTTGCCTTCCACGCCAAGGAAAGTCCCATCTGGACACGGGACGAAGTCTTCAATCTTGTATCTTCATAGTCTTGGAGTCCGGCCGATGATGATAGTCCGGCTGTCCGGACACCCCCTAGTCCAGGACTCCCTCAATCTCTCTCCCCCTTAAGAAGGTGATAAGCTTTGATGTGATATCTCTCTCCCCCTTTGACATCAATTTCCAAGAAGGGCTTTCTGGAATCTGTCGAATGGGTTTGGTCCCTGAGACACAGCACAAAGCAATGATAAAAATGTGATGCTTGTAGAGGACAAGATTCATTGAGTGGAGCTGGATCAGAAGAAACATAGAATAAGTGGCAAACTGTTTTTTCCTGATGTGAAGTCGGTGGCACCGAGTGGTATGCTTCGGTTGTACCGAAAGGATTCGGTTGGACCGAAAGCAACAAATCGGTGAAACCGAGTTCATCGCAGGGAAAACACTTGTCACCTCAGCTCACTAGACTAGTAAGATCTCACAAAGATTTGCAAGGAATTTACTGAAAGATGTGCAATGAATTTTATGTAGAAAATGCAGAGCAAACAGAAAGAAATCTAGATGAAGTTTTTCTTGAAAGGGGAAACAAATATGCATGAGACAAATGCAAAAACACAGAAAAGAACACAAGAGAACTTCATCTAGAGATGGTCGGCGACAAAGTCACCTATGTTAGAGTATATTGACTTAGGAGTCAAGTGAGATCACTTGATCATAGGTCATACTCATCGTTTAAGCTCGAAATGGGGTTGCCATTTTTTGTTTAAGCATCTTGATGTATTCACATCTTGTCGAGTTGCTTTAGCTCATGACTTGGAGTAAAGCTTCTCTAAGATGGAATAACATACCTTGGTTGGTGGTGTTGTCCATGTAGTTGAACTTGTGTGGGTTGCTCAAGGTTGATGTAGCTCATCAAGAATTTGGAGCACCACTTGGAATTTGAGTCCATCTACCTACATGGGTTAGTTCTTGCTAGGAAGAGAACTTGTGTATCCAAAAATGACAATCATGAAGTTCAACATAGAGTTTGTCAAAGGATATGTTTGAATGGTTCCGTGCTTCCTTGTTTTCAACCACCATAGTGTAGAGACTTGGTGATGTAGCGATTGCTCAAGATGTGAGTAGATTTCAATCTCATGGAATTTGATTCCACCAAGTACCTACATGGGTTAGATAACATGCAAGATGCAAATATATCCAAGACATAAGATTTTCATCGTAAGAGAAATATCAAGGATTAGTCATAAGCTCATGTCTTGCATGTATCCAATGGAGTTTCTACTCCAAGTTTGAAGCATCAATGATGTTCAATTCTCCTCATAACCTGCAAAACACTTTCTCATCAAGAGGTTTAGTGAATATATCCACTAATTGCTTTTCGGTGCGAACATGCTTAAGATCAATGTCACCCTTAGCAACATGATCTCGAATGAAATGATGACAAACTTCAATATGCTTAGTTCGAGAATGTTGCACAGGATTATGACCAATTTTGATAGCACTTTCATTGTCACAAAGCAATGGAACATGTCTCACATATATCCCATAATCTTTAAGAGTTTGGGTCATCCAAAGTAATTGAGCACAACATGAACCAGCGGCAATATATTCAGCTTCGGTGGTGGATAAGGATACTGAGTTTTGTTTCTTGGAGGACCAAGACACAAGAGATCTACCAAGAAATTGATAAGTACCCGAAATGGAATTTCTATCAACCTTGTCTCCGGCATAGTCCGAGTCGGAATAGCCAAGAAGATCGAAAGAGGCCCTCTTAGGATACCAAATGCCAAAATTTGGTGTATGGATTAAGTATCTCACTATCCTTTTCACGGCCTTAAGATGACATTCTTTAGGAGCAGCTTGATATCGTGCACACATGCACACACTTAGCATGATATCGGGACATGAAGCACATAGATATAATAATGAACCAATCATAGAGCGATAAACCTTTTGATCAACCGGTTCACTATCTTTGGTCAAATCAAGATGTCCACTAGGAGGCATGGGTGTAGACATACCTTTGCATTCTTGCATATTGAACTTCTTGAATAAGTCCTTGGTGTAATTCATTTGAGAAACAAAGGTACCTTCCTTAGTTTGCTTGATTTGCAACCCAAGAAAGAATTTGAGTTCACTCATCATAGACATCTGAAACTTCTCTGACATTAGCTTCCCAAACTTTTCACTAAAATGAGGGTTAGTCGAACCAAATATAATATCATCAACATAGATTTGGCACACAAATAGTTCTCTAACCCTTTTAGTAAAAAGAGTAGAATCAATTTTCCCAATTTCAAAGCCTTTTTAAATAAGAAATTTGGTTAAGCATTTATACCATGCTCTAGGAGCTTGTTTAAGACCATAAAGAGCTTTGTGAAGTTTGTAAACATGATTGGGTTTCTTAGGATTGACAAAGCCGGGAGGTTGCTTAACATAAATTTCCTCCTCTATATCACCATTTAGAAAAGCACTTTTAATGTCCATTTGGTACAAGGTGATATCATGATGATTAGCATAGGCAAGTAAGATGTGAATGGACTCAAGTCTAGCAACGGGAGCATAAGTCTCACCATAGTCCATACCTTCGACTTGTGTGTAACCTTGGGCGACAAGACGTGCTTTGTTGTGAACTACTTGTCCATCTTCATCTTGCTTGTTGCGAAACACACATTTGGTACCGATGACGTTGTGGTTGTTGTCGGGCTTCTCAACCAATGTCCAAACTTGGTTCCTCTCAAAGTTGTGTAGCTCTTCATGCATAGCATTTATCCAATCAGGATCTTCCAATGCTTATTCAAACTTCATAGGTTCAATGCTAGAGATGAAAGAAAAATTTTCACAAAAGTTAGCTAAACGAGTTTTAGAGCGAGTGATTCTCCCGGTTTGAATGTCATTGTAGATTTGCTCGACGGGATGATCTTTAGCAATTCTTGCTCGGACTCGTGAAAGCTTTTGCTTGGGTCTTCGTTGAACATCTTCTTCATCTTGTTCTTCTTCTTGGCCTTCTTCATTGTTGGCGTTGTCGTTCTCTTTTCGTGGTGGAGAAGGAGGTTGTTGACGTTCATCTTGATGCACTTCCTCGTTTTCTTCATCTTGGTGTGTCCCACTTGTGGATGCTTCCGTATCAACTCTTGGTTCACCTTGTCGTGAAGTAGAAGCTTCCACTTGGACGGACGAGGTACTCTCCTTCACCTCCGTTGGACAAACCTTGCCAATAGCCAAGTCCTGGATTGCTTCCAAAGGATCTTTGTCTCCTGCATCAATTGGCAATTACTCTACTTGCGAGCCGTTATATTCATCAAACTTCACATCTACTTTCTCTTCAACCTTTCGGGTGAAATTGTTGTAGACACGATAAGTGTGAAAGTTTGAGCCATAACCTAGTAGGAAACCTTCATGAGATTTAGGAGCAAATTTAGAGTGACGATGCTTATCAAGAATGTAGCACTTTGAGCCGAATACTCGAAAGTATCCAACTTGGGGTTTGTTACCGGTGAGGAGCTCGTATGCCGTCTTGCCGAGTAGCTTGTGAAGATACAAGCGATTTGTTGCATGACAAGCTGTCTCAACCGCTTCTGCCCAAAAGTGCTTCAGCGTCTTGTACTCATCAAGCATCGTTCTCGCCATTTAGATGAGTGTCCGGTTCTTCCTCTCAACAACTCCATTTTGTTGAGGTGTGTACGTAGCCGAGAACTCGTGTGAAATCCCTTCTTCGTTAAGAAAGGTGTCCACATTTGCGTTCTTGAACTCCGTTCCGTTGTCGCTGCGAACCTTCTTGATCTTCACTTCAAATTGATTTTGGGCCTTCCTAGCGTAGTTTTTGAAGATCTTTTGGACCTGCGATTTATCATCGAGAAAGAACACCCACGTAAATCTTGAAAATCATCAACTATAACTAGACCAAAAGAATTTCCACCGAGACTCTTGTAAGAGTTGGGACCAAAAAGATCCATGTGAAGTAGCTCGAGTAGCCTCCTTGTGGTCATGATGTTCTTCACGGGATGCCTTCCTCCAACCTGTTTACCTGCCTGACAAGCGCTGGAAAGTCTATCCTTATCAAATATGACATCGTTAACTCCAAGGATATGATTTCCTTTAATAAGCTTGTCAAGGTTTCGCATACCAACATGACCTAGTCGTCTATGCCATAACCAACTTTTTGAGGATTTAGCAATGAAGCAAGTTTTAGGTTGAGCCTTTTTTGTGAAATCAACAATGTATAGATCACCTCTACGCACACCGGTAAAGACCATTTTATGATTGTCTCGACGAAACACTTGGCAATCTACTTCAGTAAATAGGACATTGAAACCGAAATCAGCAAGTCTAGATACTGAAAGTTGTATCCAAGAGATTCAACGAGCATGACATTTTGTATGGAGCTATCATGTGATATGGCCACCTTACCGAGGCCAACCACCTTACCCTTTGAATTGTCACCGAAAGTGACATACTTTCAAGGACTATCATTATCAGCAAGCTCATGAAACATGTCTTTATCTCCGGTCATGTGGTCGGTACATCCACTATCAGGAACCCATTCCTTTCCTCCTGGCATATATCCCCGAAGATTTGCCATAAGACCAAAATGTCTCATTGCATCATCAAGATCGAAGTCACTATCATCATCCTCATCATAGTATCCACGTTCAACATCGTCATGTGGTGGATCAAATCCTAGAGAGGGTGATTCATTAGAATGAGTTTGGCAATGATCTTGCTTATGATTTTTTATAGCTTCGGAAATAATATCACTAATAATACCAACATTTCCTTTGGCACGCATAAGGTTTGTAAGCTCAAATAGACGATCACCAAACATAGGATCACTAGTATTCATCTTACTCAAAGCAATAGATTTATGAAGAATTTCATCAAGATTTTTCAAGGAATAGTTTGGAAAGCGTTCCTCAAGAAATTTCCATATAGTGTAGGCACACTTAAAAGTAGGCAAACATCCAATCAAGTTTCTAGGCAATCCTCTAATGATAAGTTCGGCAGTTCTAAGATTCCTAATCATGTCAATTGACTCATCATCGGTGGGATGCATAGGATCAACATAAGATGCACAAGGGCTAGCAATGTACTTGTTCAAATGATATTGGTTGAAAATTACAAGCATCTCATTTTTTCACTCATGAAAATACTCTCCATCAAGAATAGGCACCTCTATGTCTAAGACTCCCCAAAGTAGACTCATCCATCTTCCTCCAATGGTGATTAAACCAAGGCAATGGAGACCAATGCTCTGATACCACTTGTAGAACCTTGAGAAGAGGTGTCTAGAGGGGGGTGATTAGACACTAAGTACCAAAGTTGCAGTTTTTAAGTTTCCTTAAGTTTAAGTGGAGATTAGGCACAAGTTTAACATTCACAATACATATCAAGCAAGCATGCAAAGAGTATATGGGCAGCGGAAAGTAAAGCATGCAACTTGCAAGAAAGTAAAGGGAAGGGTTTGGACGATTCAAATGCAATTGGAGACACGGATGTTTTTGGCGTGGTTCCGAAAGGTGCTGCTATCGTACATCCACGTTGATGGAGACTTCAACCCACGAAGGGTAACGGTTGCGCGAGTCCACGGAGGGCTCCACCCACGAAGGGTCCACGAAGAGGCAACCTTGTCTATCCCACCATGGCCATCGCCCATGAAGGACTTGCCTCACTAGCGGTAGATCTTCACGAAGTAGGCGATCTTCTTGCCCTTACAAACTCCTTGGTTCAACTCCACAATCTTGTCGGAGGCTCCCAAGTGACACCTAGCCAATCTAGGAGACGCCACTCTCCAAGAAGTAATAAATGGTGCGTTGATGATGAACTCCTAGATCTTGTGCTTCAAATGATAGTCTCCCCAACACTCAACTCTCTCTCTCATAGGATTTGGATCTGGTGGAAAGAAGATTTGAGTGGAAAGCAACTTGGGGAAGGCTAGATATCAAGATTCATATGGTAGGAATGGAATATCTTGGCCTCAACACATGAGTAGGTAGTTCTCTCTCAGAAAATGTATGCTGGAAGTGTAGGTTTAGTCTGATGGCTCTCTCCACGAATGAAGAGGAGGTGGAGGGGTATTTATATCCTCCACACAAAATCTAACTGTTACACACAATCTACCAAAATCGGTGGGACCGAATCGTTAAACTCGGTCAGACCGATTTGGCAAATAATGTGACCGTTAGGGTTTTCGGTGGGACCGAAATGCAACTCGGTGAGACCGATATGGTTAGGGTTAGGGCATAACGAAATCTCGGCAAGACCGATTACACAAACTCGGTGAGACCGATTTTGGTAATAAGCTTTCCAGAGAGTTTGTCAGGCAAACTCGGTTGGACCGATTACACAAGCTCGGTGGGACTGATTTTGGTAATGAGTCGACCAGGAAGTTTGTATTGTAATCTCGGTAGTACCGATTGCTCAAACTTGGTGAAACCGATTTTGGTAATGGACATACACAGAGAGATTACAATCCCGTCTCGGTGAGACCGAGATCTCTATCGGTGTGACCGATTTGCTTTGGGTTTGTGGCAGTGGCTAAGACATCTGAAATCGGTGGCGCCGGATAGAAAGAATCGGTGTGACCGATTTTGGCTTTAGGTTTTAGGTCATTTGTGGAAGTGGGAAAGTGGTTGAGGGTTTTGGAGCATATCACTAAGCACATGAAGCAAGAGGCTTATTAAGCAACACCTCATCCCTCCTTGATAGTATTGGCTTTTCCTATAGACTCAATGTGATCTTGGACCACTAAAATATAAAATGAAGAGTCTTGGGATTGAAGCTTGAGCCAATCTTTTGTCCTTAGCATCTTGAAGGAGTTCCCGCATCCTTTAGTCCATGCCACTCCATTGTTGAACTTATCTGAAACATACTAGATAAAAGTGTTAGTCCAACAAGAGATATGTTGACATTAATTACCAAAACCACCTAGGGAGCACTTGTGCTTTCAACTATGTATGTCACCATGTGTCCAGATCTGAGATGCCGCATGTACCAGATGAACGGCGCCGAGTTCGACCCCCGTGATGCTATGTGGGTGCCGAGGAACACTCTTGGAGAGTACTCGCTTTTCATTGGGGACAGCTACCCCATTGTGAAGCAGATGCCACCTTCCATGCACGACACCGTAGGCCTGCCATTCATGAAGCATGGTTGTGTCTTCAGTGCGCACCGCCGGATGAATGACATGCTGGGACACGCTATCCCTGATTTATGCCGCTTCAGGTTGGATGAGTCTCCATCGTGTGGAACCGGACTAGAAATCCGCGACAATGATTCCCGTTGCCCACTCTCGGTGTCAAAATCGGCGGATCTCGGGTAGGGGGTCCCGAACTGTGCGTCTAGGCGGATGGTAACAGGAGACAAGGGACACGATGTTTTTACCCAGGTTCGGGCCCTCTCAATGGAGGTAAAACCCTACTCCTGCTTGATTGATATTGATGATATGGGTAGTACAAGAGTGGATCTACCACGAGATCAAGGAGGCTAAACCCTAGAAGCTAGCCTATGGTATGATTGTTGTAATGGTTGTGTGTCCTACGGACTAATACCCTCCGGTTTATATAGACACCGGAGAGGGTTAGGGTTACACAGAGTCGGTTACAATGGTAGGAGATCTACATATCCGTATCGCCAAGCTTGCCTAAAGTCCCATCCGGACACGGGACGAAGTCTTCAATCTTGTATCTTCATAGTCTTGGAGTCCGGCCGATGATGATAGTCCGGCTATCCGGACACCCCCTAGTCCAGGACTCCCTCAGTAGCCCCTGAACTAGGCTTCAATGACGATGAGTCCGGCGCGCATATTGTCCGGCATTGCAAGGCGGGTTCCTCCTCCGAATAATTCATAGAATATTGTGAACACCAGGATAGTGTCCGGCTCTGCAAAATAAATTCCACATTCCACCGTAGAGAGAATAATATGTACACAAGTTCAATCTGCTGACGTATTTTGTGGCGTGATGTCATACCACCACCAAGCCTTTGTTTTTTATTATACCACCTCAGCGCGTTTAGCGAAGCGGTTTCCTTGGCATGTCTTGTCGAAGCAGAGATCGTGTTCCCCTTATTCCGGGATTTCCATCAATAGGGACGTGGGTAACCCAACCGCGCCATTGATGGTGGCGCTTCGGAGATAATCGAGTTTTATCAGGCCGGTGGGGACGCATAGTCTTCGTCCGCCCATATATAAGGGGATAAGGATCCACCTTTTTTACCTACGCCTTCTTCCTCCTTTGCTTATCCATCTCCGCGCACTCGAGCTCCAGCGCCCAAGTTCGCACACCTCGCCTCAACCTTCTCCAGCCATGTCCAGAGCGGGAGGCAAGTGGATGGCTTCCTCCGTTACGGAGGGGCACATCGAAAAACTGCGCGGCACCGGATACCTGTCCAGCGACATCGCGCACCGGCTGCCCGACAAGGGGCAGCTCATCCCCACCCCCAGGCCCCATGAGAGGGTCATATTCCTTCCCCACTTCTTCCGTGGACTGGGCTTCCCACTTAATCCCTTCGTCCGGGGGCTCATGTACTACTACGGCCTGGACTTCCACGATCTGGCGCCAAACTTCATCCTCAACATCTCGGCGTTTATCGTCGTGTGTGAGGCCTTCCTCTGCATCCAGCCCCACTTCGGCTTGTGGCTAAAAACCTTCAATGTCAAGCCGAAGGTAGTGAAGGGCGTCCAAGCGGAGTGTGGAGGCGCCATGGTGGGCAAAATGCGCAACGTCCTCTGGCTCGAGGGTGCCTTTGTGGAAACCATCACCGAGCCGCGGGACCCTAAATGGGTAGTGGCCCCCGAGTTCAGATCTGGTACCCCCATGCAGCTCGCCTCCTGGAAAGAGAAGGGCTTGCTATGGGGCAGTTCGGAGGAGCTGAGCGGACTGCAATCCTGTCTCCAGACCTTGGTGAACAAGAAGCTCAAGCTTGTCAACGTGATCCAGGTCATGCTCGTCCGCCGGATTCTCCCCTGCCAACAATGGGCCTTCAATCTGTGGGAGTTTGATCCGGCACAGCACCGGACCCTTAGCGGTCTCTTCGACACAACGTACGAAGCTGCCTAGAGGGTGCTGTTCAAGGGGGGAGAAGCCCCCGCATCCGCAACTAAAGATCGCGGATTCAGCATGAAACGCCCGGCCGGTGCGGTAAGATATGTTATCCTTTATGGGACATTTATTTCTTTCATAGTTTGACTCTCTTGCGGGATCTAAAATCCCCAATGCCTTTAACAGGACTGGCAGAGGACGTCCGGACAGGTTAACTGTCTGGCTCCCCTCCCCGAAGACCCAGCGGATACCCGTTTAATGGGGCTGCTAGTCCCGGCACTCTATGTGGTGCCGGAGAAGAAGGCCAAGAAGAAGGCCACGGGAACCCGAAGGAGTTCCTGGCGCCAGGTGGTATCGGACTCATCGTCCGATGGCTCCGAGGCGGACTCCTCCCCCGAAGACGAGGAGGAGAAAGAGGACTCTCCCTAGGAGGGGGGAGAGAGGAAGAGGAAGGCTTCCCCAACAGGGGAGGCCGAAGGGTCCAAGAGGGGCAGGACCCTTCCTCTAGACAGCTCCGCCAACGCCAACGTTGGCGATGAAGGGTGGCCCTCAAGGGCCAAGCCTCCGGCAAGATCGTAAGTATCCGAATTCCTGAATGATTTATAATTTCTCTTTTGCGCCACATAGTGTCCTTCTAATGCCGCACACTACCTGTAGTCTGGCCGAGGATGATCTTCCCGCTTCATCAAGCGGGTCCTTCGCTCCGTCGGATGTAGATTCCATTCCGACCGCCTCCACCCCTCGCGATGTTGAGGACGCCGAGGTGGGATCCCAGGGAGGGACCCGCCAAGAGGGGGAGGCTCCAGAGGTGCCACAGGGCAACCTCCCAGACTTCGTGCCGGACTCCGCGCCTGAACCCGCAATGGTTCCGGAGTCTGGCAGGCGGCCCCTTCGTAAGAAGGGAAAGACCATGACACTGTTAGCCTCCGTCCAACCGGAGGCGCCAGACAAATTGTTGGAGGCGCTCAACGGCGCTTCCATCGAGGAAGAACACCGCACTATCATGAGTGCGGTGATTCAGAAGGTTCAGCTCACCAAGAGCGGGCTGACCGAAGCCTGCAGCAGCCTTCTAACAGGCTTTGAGGTAAGAAGTTTTTAAAATATGCAATGTAATACCGCATAGACAGTAGCCCCTGATGCTCGGTTCGGTGTTTGGAAATAAAAGCCGGACTGAGGATCTAAAAAGATATACGCAGGAGTTCTAAAAATTATGTCAATATGGGATTGCAGGTTGCGCTACTGACCTCTGCCGCACTGACTGCGGAGGTCGGTGCTTTGAAGAAGGACCTCGAGCGGTCCTAGCACGAGCTCGGCCTTGCCAAGAAGCAGCTCGAGGACAAAGAAGGTGAGTAACACCGCATTAAATTTGTACCTTACAGAAAAGGATTTTGGTTGCAATAGAAATAACAAGGATAACGTGGGTACTGCAGGGGCCACGAACGAGGTGGCGACCCTGAAGGAGGCCGTGTCCGCGGCCGAACGTAATGCGGTCGCGGAACGAGCGGAGCGAGAGAAGCACGAGGCGCGGGTGACGGAGGTGCGGCAAGAGCTCCAGGCTCTCATGGAAAAGCATGAGAGTTTGGAGCGCAACTCGAAGACTCGAGAGTCCGAGCTTGCCTCGGCTCTTGAAACTGCCAAAGCCGCTAAGGCCGAGGCCCATAAGGCCCTCCAGGAGATTGAGGCGGTGAAGAAAATAGCGGCGGGTAAGGCATTTTTCATGCAAAGCAAGCATGTGAATGTGAATTACCTGTTACTTACCCAAATTCGGAGCTCTCCAGGGGCGTTTGCAGATCTGCCTCGCAGCGTGTCCAATGCCGCCGCTTTCTACCGGGCCAAGGAGGGGAGCTCAACGGAGAAGGTCTTCTGGTCTCAGTATGCTTTGGCCGGACATCCGGTGCCCCTTAGCGACCAGCTGAAGCAGCTGGTCGAGCTCCACAAGGTAGCCGAGCAGGCCATGAAGGGCCTCATAGTCCGGTTGTGGCCTGAAGAGACCATGCCTGGGAGCTACTTCGGCCCCGTGCGGTGGCTGGTGGATGCGTGCCCTTGGGTGGAAGTCATCAAGCGCTCCGCCTGCATTGAAGGTGCCCGTCGGGCCCTTGCCCGCGCAAAGGTGCACTGGGGTAGGCTGGATGCTGAGAGGCTTCTGACAGACGCGCCGCCGGCGGGCAAGGAGTATCGTACGCCCGAAATGTATTATAAGAGTGTCCTGAAGGGTGCCCGCAAGATTGCGGATGAGTGCCCCAAAGATGTAATATTTGAGTAGACTCGCAATGTGTTATCCTGTGCGCTGCAAACTTTGTTCATATGCGCTAAGAAACGCTTATTAATTTAAAATATTACCTTCTGTGCGGCCGTTTATCAAATCTGAGAGATGGCAAGTCGTCGGCTTCAGCCCCCAAGCCACGAGTGCTGGGGTGTTCGGGATAAACTTGAGCGCTCTTGTTCCCATTTTTGGGTCCATCTAGGGAGGCGCTCAACACAACGAACAAGGCAACCGGACTTATAATGCTTGAACACTCTCACTTAGCCATAGAATTCTATAATTTTAAATTTCGGCGAAGCCCCTAGTGTTCGGAAGACCGAATTCGGGGCGCTATCCACGCCTAGGCCGGACACAGCCGGTTCCTCGCTCTAAGCGGCATAAGTCTTTAGGGACTCGAAAAGACCTCTCGAACAGCGACCAGCTCTCGCCTTATCATGACGGTCAGTTTTAGCTTTCTCCACTGAGGCGCTCGCCCAGCTCAACCGGGGCGCAATCGCAGTGGTTCTCCCAGTGCTACCTTAGCTGATAGAACGGAACATACGGTACCAAAACATGGGAGCCAGGAAAACCCAGCTATTGACCCAAGACATGATTCGGAGCCGATGCATATAGTGCTATAAGTTCGGGGTGCCGCACTTGTGAAAGTGTTCGGACTTACGACACCATAATGCGGGGAACATAAGCCCCTGGTGTATTCGGCCGTACGAAATTGTACGGATGCAAGATGTCATAAATGAACATATATATAAAGAAAAGGAATGCAATTATAAGCGAAAAGTGATGCATTGTTTATTCAAAGAATTCTGCCATGAGTACAGAACGATACAAATAGTGCGGTAGGAAAGGGTTTGGACTATTAGAAATGTCTCCCTCCAGGGGTAGGCTGTGGAATGGTGTATTTAAACAGATTTAATGCTCATTATGGAGACCACCTAAGTATTCGTCGTAGCCTTTGTCCTTCCCTGGCTGTTGCATCGTGAGTTCGGCAGATTCACCGCCGGACAGGGTCTCTGGTGAACGGAGTCCTGTGGAAAAAATAAAAAAGGAAAAGAAAAGGAGCGACACACTTGGGAGCCCCTGGTGTGGTTAAGTCGCACTCTGGGCCTGTCGTGATCGTGCCCCTCCCCCTGTGCCCAAGGTATCTCCAGAGCGTAATGATGTACGCGGAGGGATAGTCTTGCGATCATGCAAGGGCTGGGGTTGGGGCCGCATTGCTACGCGTGCTCAGAACATGCCAGGTGGTCTTGACGTATGTTACTCCGGGCGCGTTTGGCGATGTCCGGTCGTTTAACGGCCGGACTCGAAAATTGCCTTAAAAGGCTGCTCTGTACTTCTACCGCGAGAGCCGTTGTGTGTTCCTCCGTTCGGAGGGAGCGTTCAGTGTTTCCGTTGACCGTGATGACTCCACGAGGTCCTGGCATCTTGAGCTTAAGGTATGCATAATGCGGCACCGCGTTGAACTTTGCAAACGCGGTTCGTCCGAGCAGAGCATGATAGCCACTGCGGAACGGGACTATGTCGAAGATTAACTCCTTGCTTCGGAAATTATCCGGGGATCCGAAGACCACTTCTAGTGTAACTGAGCCTGTACAATTGGCCTCAACACCTGGTATGATGCCTTTGAAGGTCGTCTTTGTAGGTTTAATCCTTGAGGGGTCTATGCCCATCTTGCGCACTGTATCCTGATAAAGCAGGTTCAGGCTGCTACCGCCGTCCATCAGGACTCTAGTGAGGTGAAATCCATCGATGATTGGGTCTAAAACCAATGCGGCGAATCCGCCATCGCGGATACTGGTGGGGTGGTCCCTTCGATCGAAAGTGATCGGGCAAGAGGACCATGGATTGAACTTCGGGGCGACAGGCTCCATCGCATATACGTCCCTAAGTGCACGCTTCCGATCCCTCTTGGGTATGTGGGTTGCGTATATCATGTTTACCGTCCGCACTTGTGGGGGAAAACCCTTCTGTCCTCTACTGTTCGGCGGCCGGGTCTCCTCGTCATCGCTATGTAGCCCCTTGTCATTGTTTTTGGCAATTAACTTGCCTGCCTGCTTGAATACCCAACAATCCCTGTTGGTGTGGTTAGCTGGCTTTTCGGGGGTGGCATGTATCTGGCAAGAGCGGTCGAGTATTCGGTCCAAATTGGATGGACCCGGAGTAGTTCTTTTGAATGGCTTTTTCTGCTGACTGGGTTCAGAGCCTCTGAATCCGGCGTTGACTGCCGTATCCTCAGTGTTATCGCCGTTAACGCGGCGTTTGTTTTTGTTGCGACGCGACCTGCCACTGCGGTCCTTGCTGTCCGGACTGCCAGAGTTTTTGCTGAGGTTGTTACTACGAGCTAGCCAGCTGTCCTCTCCCACACAGAAGCAGGTCATGAGTGATGTGAGGGCTGCCATGGATTTTGGCTTTTCCTGTCCTAGGTGCCGGGCCAGCCACTCGTCGCGGATGTTATGTTTGAAGGCTGCGAGGGCCTCTGCATCCGGGCAGTCGACGATTTGATTTTTCTTTGTGAGGAACCGTGTCCAGAATTGTCTGGCCGATTCATCTGGCTGCTGAATTATGTGGCTTAGGTCATCGGCGTCTGGTGGTCACACATATGTGCCCTGGAAGTTGTCAAGGAATGCGGCTTCCAGGTCCTCCCAACACCCAATTGATTCTGCAGGCAAGCTGTTAAGCCAATGCCGAGCTGGTCCTTGAAGCTTGAGTGGGAGATATTTGATGGCGTGGAGATCGTCACCACGGGCCATATGGATGTGAAGGAGGTAGTCTTCGATCCAAACCGCGGGGTCTGTTGTGCCATCGTAGGATTCAATGTTCACAGGTTTAAACTCTTCAGGGATTTGGTGATCCATTACTTCATCTGTGAAGCATAGTGGGTGTGTGGCGCCTCTATACTGGGCAATATCACGACGCAGCTCAAGAGAGCTTTGTCTAGTGTGTTCGGCCCGGCCGGAGTTGCTATATCCGGCGCGACGGTAGTCATCGTGGATTGTGGGGCGCCCACGTGATCCGTCGATAGATCTTGATTGTTTTGCCTTGTCCTCCAATATGTCTCGCAAGTCCGGCGCATTCCCTCGTGGCTTCGTAATTTTCGAGCGATGCCGGGGTACGGTCCTGATGGAGGGCCTAGATGCCTCTCTGTCGCAGCCACGGGGTGGTCGGTCTGCCGTGTTATGCACTGGTGATGAAGGTTTATATGCCTCCTCCTCTAATCGGGGGAGCAACTTGCATTTTGGGTAGCTTTTGGAGGGGCGTTCGAGTTCATACTATTCGGCCACAAGGACTTCCGTCCATCTGTCGGCTAGCAGGTCTTGATCAGCTTGAAGCTGTTGCTGCTTTTTCTTTAGGCTATTTGCCGTGGCCATAAGCCTGCGTTTAAAACGCTCTTGTTCAACGGGATCCTCGGGCACGACAAATTCGTCATCGTTGAGGCTTGCCTCGTCTCCGGAGGGAGGCATGTAATTGTCATCCTCTATCTCCTTGTCTGCCGCTCTCTCATGAGGGCTGGCTTCTCCGTCCTCCTGTGCTGAATCTTGCTGGAGGGGGTTGTCTTCAGCACTCTCTGGGGTGTTATTATCTCCGGTGCCGGAATCTCCATTCTTGCTGTGGCGGGATTTAGAGCGGCGCCGCTGACGTCGGCGCTTGGGCTGTTTCTTAGAGGAATCTGCCTCCGCTGCTTCTTCGCCGTTCTCATCCTTTGGGATGTCCACCATGTATATGTCGTATGACGAGGTGGTCTTCCAGTGCCCCGTAGGCACTGGTTCTTGTTCGTCTCCGGCATCGTCGTCCATACCGTCGATGTCTTCGGAGTCGTAGTCTAGCATGTCGGTTAGATCGTCGACAGTGGCTACAAAGTGGGTGGTGGGTGGGCTTCGAATTTCTTCGTCGTCCGCATCCCAACCATCCTGACCGCAGTCCGGCCAGGGCTCTTCTGATAACGAGAGATACTTCAGCGAATTCAGGATGTCGCCAAAGGGTGAGTGCTAAAAGATGTCCGCAGCGGTGATCTCCATGATCGGCGCCCAATCGGGTTCGATCGGCAGGGGCGCAGGAGGTTTGGAGTCTGGCAAGGAGTCCGGCACCTCGGAGTCACGAGCTTTGTAAAGGACAAGGTCGGTATTCGGCTCCATCGTCGTAGCAGTTGCAGCTCCTGAGGCGGTGTCCAGCCACCGGTCCTCGATCTGCATGGTCGGCTCCGAACTATGGGTCAGAGCAGATTCGTGTGCGGCCTCCAAGGTACTGTCCGGCGGCAGAGCTAGATCATGCCCATCATGACAGTGCGGCATGCTCGGCTGTGGCTCGAATCCATCGAAGATCAAGTCTCCGCGGATGTCAGCCATGAAGTTTAGGCTTCCAAACCTGACCTGATGGCCAGGGGCGTAGCTTTCGATCTGCTCCAGATGGCCAAGTGAATTGGCCCGCAGTGCAAAGCCGCCGAACACGAAGATCTGTTCGGGGAGAAAAGTCTCACCCTGGACGGCATTGTTGTTGATTGAAGAAGCCATCAAGCCTATCGGTGACGACACAGAGGAACTCTCAATGAAAGCACCAATGTCGGTGTCAAAACCGGCGGATCTCAGGTAGGGGGTCCCGAACTGTGCGTCTAGCCGGATGGTAACAGGAGACAAGGGACACGATGTTTTTACCCAGGTTCGGGCCCTCTCGATGGAGGTAAAACCCTACTCCTGCTTGATTGATATTGATGATATGGGTAGTACAAGACTGGATCTACCACGAGATCAAGGAGGCTAAACCCTAGAAGCTAGCCTATGGTATGATTGTTGTAATGGTTGTGTGTCCTACGGACTAATACCCTCCAGTTTATAAAGACACGAGAGGGTTAGGGTTACACAGAGTCGGTTACAATGCTAGGAGATCTACATATCCGTATCGCCAAGCTTGCCTTCCACGCCAAGGAAAGTCCCATCCGGACATGGGACGAAGTCTTCAATCTTGTATCTTCATAGTCTTGGAGTCTGGCCGATGATGATAGTCCGGCTATCCGGACACCCCCTAGTCTAGGACTCCCTCACCCACCGCTATGGATCGTGCCATCCATGAAGAACACCTAGGACTAGAACCTGGAGGAGGACAGGTAGCCCATCTATAACGTGTAAGTGGAGTACGGTAAATTGTGAACGGTAGCGATGTGAATATATGTAGACTAGTCGTGCACAAATTTATCACATGAATTGGAGATGAACTTGTGTGGCATACTGGCATTTGTCCTTTAGAATTTATTACTAGTAAATGTGTTATGTGTACGTGCAACTTGTGTGGTTGTTGCACGGGCTCCAACATGCTCTTTGAGAAAAAAAGGTGGCACAGCTTTGGATATAGGTGACATGGCGGCATCATACACTAGCATCGTTCGCTATAGTTGTAGTACACTCCTACTAGGACGACAACTCCTATAAAACCTTGCGCTTGGCTCTTTGCCTCTTCGGGAGGTTCAACAGTTCGTACTCGTGTGAACCTTGCACTTGGCTCTTCGCCTCTTCGGAAGGTCCAACAATGATGATACTACAGTACAATATGCTTCTCGCAATCTGACACCGATTGAACTATTGCATGTCCACCGCGAGAGCGAGGGCGAGGGAGAGGGAGAGGGAGAGGGCGCTGTAGTCAAAACCCTCTCCTCGTCCTGCGAGCCACCGCGCGCACGCGTGGGCGAGGGAGAGGCATAGTAAGCAAGCTTCTCCTTGTTCGATGAGTTGACGAGACACATCAAAGCAATACTAGTACTAGTCCATACTGCGTCCTTTCCGGTTAATATGGCTTAATTTGAAACGAGAAAAATACACTAGCGGACAATGTATGTAACAATACGCTCTTTACGGTCAAATATATAGTTTTGCGGTGATTATATGATCACTAGCTCATCGTAGAGCACCGTATTGCACCCTACTGACCGGCCACATAGTCAACGTGGCACTTTGTTGACTGGTTAAATTGTCACCTGGTTTCTGGGTCCCACTTGTCAGTTGGAAGAGCAAAGAAATCAGTTAAACAAAACTTTACACAGGCGCGACAGGAGTCCAACCCTTGTGCGTGAACCACCCTGGTTGTGTATGTGAGTGCATGCACGTGTACTCCCTCGGCCTTCCAACAAAGAGTGTACACCGGCTAAAAAACAAAGAGTGTAGTACATCTACACTTCCAATGCATTTAGCCTTTAATCTAAATCGATATTGACTGACTAATGTACCAACTTGTGCTCTAGGTATAGGCTACATGTCTATCCTAAATTACAGCATGCAACGACATTCATTTAATCTTCTTCCCTCAATGGTCACATGCACACATAAGTCTGCTACTTTTGGGCGTTAATTATGCCCTGGTCAATGTGTAAACCTCCAAATGTACGGTCTTTCATGGACGTAGGGAGTAGGTTGAGCACTTGAGCGTGAGCGTGTCTATTGTGTCGTGTGTTGTGTGTCGCATGGGTGCGTGAGTGTTGTGTGCGTCCATGTGTACGTGTGAGTGTTGCATGTTGCTTGGATGCATGCATGAGGCTTACTCCCTCCCATTGACATGTCATATTTCAAGCTTCCTTTGTTCCCTCCATATGGTGATACTCCCTCTGTTCCCAAATACGGTGTAAAAGCCTCCCTCTGTTCCCAAATACAGAGTATTTGTCTTTCTAGAGATTACAACAAGTGACTACATACGGAGCAAAATGAGTGAAGTGGGCGTAGAGGCATAGGGATACTGTAGATAGAAGTCTTCGCAATCCATTATTCCCCATCTTAGTCAGAGAGAACTATTCAACTAGTCTTTGCAATGAAGTGACAATACACGCTGCAGCAGATGGGGACACTTAATTAATAAGTTGAACCAGCGTGTTGGTGTTACTAAATCAGCCTTACCCTGTACTGCCATCATGTTTGCCGATAGAGCACGCTTCCGCAAATACGCCTACGCACCTCTCTCCTCTAACATATGGGCCCTCATGAGGTAGACCCACATGTCATCGCTGTAACTATTTACACTCTGAAGGACGGTATATCCTGGTAGTAGTACTAGTAGAATTGAGATTTAATGCACTTTCTTCCCTGTCTTTCACTCTTCTTCCTCCTCTCTTCTTCTTCCGCCTCCCTTCCCCATCGTCGGCCGCACACCATTTCCCCCCGCTCACTGCTCGCCCGCCCACGCCATCTTCCTTGGTAGCTCGCGTGTACCATATCCCCCCGCTCACTGCTCGGCCACACAAGGAGAAGCTTCTTCGCCCGCCCGCCCGAATCCACTTCCCCGCTGGCTCGTAGGCACCGAAAACCCCAAAGGAAGAACCGACTAACATGCACAGCCGCGATTGGAATTCTCTCCCTGATGTTCTCTTGGAGCAGATTTGTAATCGTATGAACCTACTCAGCACCGTCCGTCTGGCCGCATGCTCGGTGTCTTTGTACCGTCTACTCATCTGCAACCGGTCGGCTCTTTTCAAGACACCCTGCTTACTAATGCCCGATCCTCGCAGGTGGCCCAGACACCGACTTGATGATCCTATGGAGGTTGTCGTGGTGCCCCTCGACATGCTACCACTACCCGTCCACCTGTCCTTCATGCGCGGACACTACTGGGCGGGCATGAAGGCCAACTGGATCATCCTCATCCACCAATCCGGTAGTCCGTGGCGTCTCATGGATATCTACACCCAGTGAGAGATCACCCTTCCATCGTTGGATACCGCCGCCATCGAGCCTTGCGGCCTGCCGGACACTCTTGCCTACTACGCACGAGACGCGTCAAGCTTTTGGTTCGACCTTTATTTGCTGAAAGTTGTAATCTGCGAAGTTCCCACACCATCAGAAGACTACATGGATTACAAGATCATTGGCTTGTTCAACATGGGATTAGTCTATCTGGAATCCGGTCGCCATACATGGTTATGGCTCATCGTCAATCCTGTTGAGGCAACATTTCTGTCTGATGCTATAGTGCACGATGGCATCATTTACGCGGTCGACGCACAGATTGGCTGCCTATACTGGGATCAAGTGCATCCTAACTCACCTACGTAGGATGTACTGATAATGATTATGGAGATGCTGTGTAGAAGCCATATATATCAATTAGGCTTCAAGTGTGTACTTGTTAGTTAAACCTATGGTTAAAATGTGACACTAAATACGACTAGTAAGTAGTACAGTAGCAGTACTAGTATACGTCGGTCAAATTATTCATCATGTCCACACATTGAATTGACGTGACAACACGCTGCGCGTGAGGTGACACAAGAATCCCGGCGGCGTGTTTGGGTATTCTGGACTTCAGATTTGGAGTACCACTTATCTGTCGAAATCTTTCATCATTCAATTAAAACAGTCGATTGATCATACATTGAGTACCATATAACTGGAATTAACCGATGCAAGTCGAAGAAGGATTGGCCGGTACTACTGGCTGGCGTCAAGTTCGATCCCACAGATTAGGAACTGATCGAGCACCTTGAGGCCAAAGTGAGTGCTGACAGCGCGAGATCTCACCCTCTCATCGATTTGTTCATACCAACCATCGACAGTGAGCACGGTATATGCTACACCCATCCTGAGAAACTTCCAAGTAAGACACCGATCGACCGTCTACTTGCACAAACATATTCCTTTGTTTATAGCTCTATTTTTATTTTTAGACGCAGACCTAGTGAAGCAATTACAATTTGACAGTTAATAAAAAGTGAAACAAGTGACTACAACATGCCAAATATGTTATGAAAATGCCAGCAAGCATTTCTTCCAGCGCAATTCTAGGGCGTTCAAAAGGGGCACGTGGACGCGTCGCAAGATACAGTCGGAGTGCAGCAAGCACGCGATGTGGCACAAGACCGGCAATACCTTCCAGGTGATGGTCAACGGCCAGCAGACGGGCAGCAAAAAGGTTCTGGTGCTGCACACCAACAAGAACTTCGACCAGCAAAGGACCAACTGGGTGATGCACCAGTACCGCCTCGGGGACCTGGAGCAAGAGAAGGAGCGGGAGCTGGTCCTCTGCAAGATTTTCTACCAGACAAACACTAGGGCCAGGAGTAAAAAGATTATAAGTTAGTTTGGTATTGGTACTTGTACAACCTTGTCGTCCGCAAGTTGGTATTGTTGTTAACGATCTTTTGGTATGAACTTGGCATTTGCTTCCAACCATCATGCCGAGGGTCGACGTGGATATAAAGCTGAATCATTTGTTTCAAAACGAAATTTTAGGCACCTGATTTTTATTTGATGGGTAGCATAAGCACCTGTCGTTCGAATTCCCAGTTCTCCAAATTTTTCGAAACAAGTGCATGCACTTATTATCACGATGAAAAACCAATATCCCTGCTGCATCCTAGTTATTAGTCTGTACTTGCAGAATTCTCTCATTTATTGAGCAGGTATATTGGTTTTTCAGGTCGAGCAAGTTTCAACGGGGTTGTAGACTGCCCAGGGTTGGTTTTGTTTTTAGCAGGCCCGGCCCATGACGACAACGGGGCACAAAGATCCAGCAGGTATCTACTGGCCTCTAGCCCGCCAGCGTTTGTTATATTTTGTCTTACAACATCCGCAGGTAGTTTTTTTTACTGAATCAAACACATAGCACAGTTCTATTTTCCTCTTGTAACGCATGTCCTACATCCGTTTTCTAATCTCTACCTATAGTTTTACTAGTTCATATACATGTATCATTATATTGATAATACATAAAATTCCCTTTTCATATTTACATCCTTATTTTTGTTGTTATTTTCCCTCCCAGCGCTGATTTTTTTACCACTAGTTTTCCCTTAAACCAACTCAATTGTCCCACGTCTTATTTGCTTACAAAAACAAAACGATTGTTTTGGCAAATCAATAAGTTCTTACAAAAAAGTCTATCATTTCGGGATTACAACAGTTCAGACTCCACCGAATTAAATTACTGGGCAAAAAATAAGGTTGAACTTTTTGACCGTGGTCCTAGGCAGAAAATGGGCTGTAATAAATTACTTAAGAATTAGCAAATGGGCTGCAAATTATTAAAAATAGCAAATGGGCTCTATGTTGTCTGCCATAGATTTGGAGGCTGACTTGTGGGCCTACTAAGTTCATGCGTACACAAGGTTTCTCAAAAAAGAAACTTAGTCAACAATCGACTCTACCAGCGTCAGACCGATAGATGTCAATCTAACGGCAATCATGCTTCTTCAGTCTCTGATCTTCCTGCCCCGGCAGCCCAAACCAGCACCGTCGGAACCGCCTGCTCCCACCTCCTGTGGCCGGCTGTGCTGCCGGGCAGGCCTCACGGACCCATCATACTCGCATCCCTAGCATGTCTATCCCTCTACTCACCCACACCTCATGTTATTTTCCGGCGACGGCAGCCGAACCAGTCAACCCTCGTACTCTCCACCGCGTGGGCAGCCACTGTCGTGTCTTCCCCGGCTCCGTGTCAATCCCTTCATAGGCCCCACCACCGTCCACTACCCTAGTGCTCTCAGCACGGCGTGGTCAACGTGGTCAACGAACGACATCCATCAGAAATGGACTGTACGTGGAGAGGCTGACAGCTGGGTCCACGGCCGCACACAAGGAAATGCCTCTTTATTACGCGCAAAATAATGATTCCTCCACCTGACATCTGGGACCCGCCGGAAGGGCCTCAGTATTTCGCGAAAAAAAGTACCCCCCGCTGACAGGTCGGACCCACCAGCTATATCTTCGCACACAAGGAAGTGCCTCCTTATTACGCACAAAAAAATGAATACCCCCTGCTAGCTGAGACCCACAATAGTGGGAGGCTGACTTGTGGGCCTACTAAGTTGACGGGGATGAAGGGCTTTGTCAACTTAGTCAATATGAATGATTCTAGCTCCACTAACTATACGATGTCCATCCAATGGCCATAGTGCTTCTTCAACCTCTGGTCTTCTTGCTCCAGCCGCCCAGCAATGCCGGTCGTGCCGCCTGCTCCTGCCTCCCGTGGCCGGCTGTGCTGCCACAGAGGCCTCACCGCCCCTACTACTCCCACCGCTGGCTAGGCCATCCCTCCACTCACCCACACCCCCTGTTATTCTGCGGTGATGGCAGCCTCACACTGCAGTCGAACCAGTGAACCCTCATACTCCTCTCCGCGTGGGCATCCATTGTCGCGTCTTCCCCGGCTCCGCGTCGTCCCCTTCCTAGGCCTCGCTATCGTCCACCGCCGTGGTGCTCTCGGCACGGCGTGGTCAATGTGGTCGACGACCAACTTCCATCAGAAGAGTACTGTACGTGGAGAGGCTGACAGTTGGGTCCACGGCAGCCGCAAGGAAGTGCCTCCTTATTACGCGCAAAATAATTATTCCTCCACCTGACAGCAGGGACCCACCGGGTGGGCCACCGTATTTCACGAAAAAAAAGTTTCCCCCTGGCTGTTGGGACCCACTGGACGGGCCACCGTATTTCGCGAAAAATGTTCCCCCCGCTGTCAGCTCGGACCCACCGGAAGTGCCTCCTTATTACGCACAAAAAAATGAATAGTCCCCCTGCTAGCTGGGACCCACCTTGGTGGGAGGCTGACTTGTGGGCCTACTAAGTTGACGGGGACGGAGGGCTTGGTCAACTTAGTCAATATGAACCATTCTAGCTCCAGTGACCGTACGATGTCCATCCAACGGTCGTAGTGCTTCTTCAACCTCTAGTCTTCTTGCTCCAGCCGCCCAAAGCAGCGCCGGTCGTGCCGCATGCTCCTGCCTCCCGTGGCCGGCTGTGCTGCAGTGGAGGCCTCACCGCCCCCTATTATTCCCACCGCTGGCTAGGCCCTGCTGCGACGGCAGCCTCACATCGCAGCCGAACCAGTGAACCCTCGTACTCCTTTCTGCGCGGGCTTCCACTGCCGCGTCTTCCCCGACTCTGCGTTGTCCCCTTCCTAGGCCTCATCGTCGTCCATCGCCCTGGTGCTCTCGGCGCGGCGTGGTCGACGTGGTCAAGGAACGACTTCCATCGGAAGATTACTGTACGTGGAGAGGCTGGCAGCTGGGTCCACAGCGGCCGCAAGGAAGTGTCTCCTTATTACGCTCAAAATAATTATTCCTCCACCTAACAGCAGGGACCCACCAGACAGGCCACCGTATTTCGCGAAAAAAAAGTCTCCTTGACTGCTGGGACCCATATGCTACATCTTCACACGCAAGGAACTGCGTCCATATTACGGGCAAAAAAAATGATTCGCCCCCCTGACTGCTGGGACCCACCAGCTACATCTTCGCACGCAAGAAAGTGCCTGATAGTCGGGACCCACCTGGTTGAAGCGTACGTAGCGTTGTCATTCTGGTCGCGAATGTGTACGTACATATTGGTCGATGTAGACGCGCATGTGTCGTAGTAGAGGCGCGTACGTAGCATGTACACGTACGTACAGCGGCCAGGGTGCAAGAAAGTAAATACAGCTACATACGTACATACGGGCGCGGTCTCGAATGCCTACTCGCGCATACGTACGGCCAGGGCTGGTGTACATGGCTAGGTCGAAACGAAGAAACTGCGTCGTCATCGTGTTCATGGGGAGGCAACGGAATGCGGCGTGTTCATCGGGAGGCAATGGAACGCGTGGGAGCCAACCAGCTTTTACGGAACAGCCAATGGAAATGAGGTCTGGCGTACCGCAGAATGGAGGAAACAGTCTTGTGTTCGACCGGCCATGTTCGAAACGGGATCCTATTCATCGAGAGGGGTCTGGCGTACCGCAAAACGGAGGAAACAGCCTTCTGTTGGACCTCCTACATTCGAAACAGGGTCCTACTGATCGGGAGGGGTGTGGTGTACCACAAAACAGAGGAAACAGAGTTGTGTTGGAGCGCTACGGTCGAAACGGCTTCCTGTTCATCGGGAGGGGTGTGGCGTACCGCAAAACGGGACTCCACGGGATACTGTTCATCTCCACCATCGACCTCCTCCGGCCTCCACGGGCTACTATTCATCCACCGTCGACCTCCTCCAGCCTCCACCTGCGACTGTTCATCCACGGGCTCCTGTTCATCTAGCCTCCACTACGCGCTACTCCATCGGCTACTGTTCGACCAGCCCTCTCCACGGGCTCCTGTTCAACCACCCCTCCACTGGCTACTGTTCATCCAGCCCTCCACCGGCTACTGTACAACCAGCCCTCCACGGGGTCGTCCTATTCATCCAGCCCTCCACGGGGTCCTGTTCATCCAGCCCCAACCGGCTCGATCGATCGGGGTCCTGTTCATCCAGAGGCAACACCACGGGGTCTTGTTCATCCACCCCCACCGGGAACTGTTCATCATAACCCCCCCAGCAACACTCACTATTCATGAAGGGAAGGAGGCAGCAGGGTTCGATCGGCTTCAGTTAGCAGCACTAGCGAAGGAATCACTCGGGTTCAGTAACGTAGCTAGTGCAATCACTCGGGTTCAGTTAGAGCCCAACGCCTTACTCGAGTTCAATTAGATCCCAACGCCTCACACCCACGCGCGTACGGTACGAGAGAAACGCGCATCGCTTGGCCCCCGACCACCCACCGTAACCGGGAACTCCCCGATATTTTCCTCGCCCTCACTTCTACCATGGTTTTTTCTGTCATGGACGACCCAAATAATGTCATGCAGCCGCGTCTCCGGCCCGTCCAGGACGAAAAGCCCATTTTCTGTCATGATTTTTTGTCATAGAAGTAGGAGCCCACCACATCTATGATGATACCGGGTTTTGTCACAATTAACGTCATAGAAGTGTCATAAGTATGACAGAAAAAAAATTGTTCGGCCCAAAATGTCACGGATGTGTCTTTTTTTTGTAGTGACACATGCAAACACTAAGCATAATATCCGGCTTAGATGCACATAAGTACAATAAAGAGCCAATCATGGAGCGGTATACCTTTTGATCGAAGTCTTTACCATTTTCATCGGTGCATAGATGGCCATCTGTGGGCATAGGGATTTTGACGCCTTTGCAATCTTGCATGCTGAATTTTCTCAACACATCCTTGAGGTATTTCTCCTGAGATATGAATATGCCATTGTGTCGCTGATGAATTTGAAGACCTAAGAAGAATTTTAATTCTCCCATCATAGACATTTGATATTCCTCACTCATCATATAGGCAAATTCATCACTTTAACGTTGGTTAGTATAGCCAAAGATAATATCATCAACATAAATTTGACACACGATTAATTCATCATCATATGCTTCGGTGAAAAGAGTTGGGTCAAGTGAACCAGGTTTGAAGCCTTTCTTCATGAGGAATTCCTTCAATGTATCGTACCACACCCGAGGTGCTTGCTTGAGGCCATAGAGGGCCTTGTTGAGTCTGTAGACATGATCTGGAAATTTTGGATCCTCAAAACCTGGTGGTTGAGCAACATATACTTCTTCCTCAAGCTTATCATTGAGGAATGCAATTTTCACATCCATTTGATGTAAGATGATATTATGATGGTTAGCATAAGCAAGCAATATGCGAATAGCTTCAAGTCTAGCAATAGGTGCAAAAGTTTCATCGAAATCAACTCCTTCAACCTTTGTGTAGCCTTGAGCTACAAGACGAGCCTTATTCCTCACCGCAAGGTCATTTTCATCTTGTTTGTGGCGGTAGATCCATTTGGTACCGATGATGTTGTGCTTGCGTGGGTCTGGTCGCTTGATAAGCTCCCACACATTGTTAATCTTGAATTGATGCAATTCATCTTGCATGGCTTGAATCCACTCAGATTCCATGAATGCTTCATCAACTTTAGTGGGCTCTGTGATAGAGACAAACGCAAAATGCCCACAAAAGTTAGACAAGTGTGAAGCTTTTGAGCGCGTGAGAGGACCAAGTGTGTTGATGTCGCTAATGATTTTCTCAATATGCACTTCGTTTGCAACGCGAGGATGTGCAGGTTGATGAATTTGCTTAGGCCCAGCAATTTCTTCAGGACCATTTTCTTCAGGAGCACCAGCGTGATTGTCTTCACGATCCAGAATTCAGCAGATTCTTCGGTAGGGATGACATCCTTAGTAGCCTTGAGCTTGATGGATTCCTTAGGTGACACTTCATCTAGCACAGGAGGTAGGTGCTCTCTTTGCGAGCCATTAGTTACATCGAACTGCACATCTACAGTTTCAACAATCTTGTGATGATTGATGTTGAAGACTCTGTAGGTGTGCGAGTCCTTTTCGTAACCAAGCATAAAACCCTCATGTGCTTTCGGTGCAAATTTAGAGTGATGGTGAGGATCTCTAATCCAGCATTTAGCACCAAAGACTTTGAAATAACTTACATTGGGTTTCTTGTCAGTGAGGAGTTCAGATGAGGACTTTTTATTTGTGAAGATATACCCTGTTGATGATGTGGAACGCAGTATCAATTGCTTCAGGCCAAAAGCGCTGAGGTGTCTTGTATTCATCAAGCATAGTGCGAGCCATCTCAACAAGAGTTCTATTCTTGCGCTCCATGACGCCATTCTGCTGAGGACTATAAGGAGCAGATAATTCATGAGTAATGCCAAGTATATCAAGATATTTATCAAGGCCAGTGTTCTTGAACTCTGTTCCATTATCACTCCTGATATGTTTGATCTTCACACCGAAGTTAGTAGAAGCTCTTGAGGAAAATCATCCGAAGACTTCTTGCACTTCATTTTTGTAAGTGATGATATGCACCCATGTGTAACGAGAATAGTCACCAACTATGACAAAGCCATATAATGATGCGGAACTGGAGAACGTGGCATAATGAGTAGGGCCAAAGAGATACATATGAAGTAATTCAAAGGGATAAGAAGTGGTCATTATAGTCTTCGAGGGATGCTTGGCTCTGGTGACCTTTCCAACCTCACAAGCCCCACAAAGATGATCTTTGAGGAATTTGACACCCTCGATGCCAATGACATGCTTATTCTTCGCGAGTGTATGCAAGTTACTCATCCCAGCATGACCAAGTCGTCGATGCCATAGCTAGCATTCTGAAGCTTTTGCAAGTAGACATGTGGCAGGCTGTGGTCCTGCAGAGAAATCAACAATATACAAGTCTCCTTTCCTAAAGCCTTCGAAGACTTTGGAATTGTCAGATTCCATTAGCACAATGCAATGATATTTGCCAAAGACACAACCATATCAAGATCACAAAGCATTGAGACAGACATGACTTTGAATCCTAACGACTCGACAAGCATGACTTTGTCCATATGTCTATCCTTTGAGATTGCAACCTTACCTAGACCCAATACCTTGCTTTTGCCTTTTTCAGTGTAGGTGATATGCTTCAGATGAGATGGTGACAAATCAGTGTCCATCAACAAGTTCCTGTCACCAGTCATGTGATTTGTACATCCACTGTCGAGGACCCACTCAGTAGCTTTGGGTTGTTCATCTTGTAGATGAATTAGTGCAACTTACGAACCCATATACTTCATCAGTGAAGAATATGATATCAATTTCATCAACAGAAACAGATATAGTAGTATGAGGACGTGAGAAATGAATGATTAATTTCTTCATGATTAGCTTGCGTCCTTTCAAGCACATTCAGGTCTCCAGCAATTTCTTCAGACGATCAAGTTCGTCTAGAGACCTGACCCTGCATAAGAGATTAGTTATTTTTCTTCACCACCCACATCTGAAGGGGCGGCAAAGAGTTCATCATTCTGCGAGCTCCATAAGAAAAAGATGGCATAGAAGCCAGTGCACTTTGTTTCACAGATGAGTGGTTAGGATAAGCATATGAATAAGCAGAGAAATTCTTCGAGGACTTATGAACATAATGGTTTGAAGAATAATGCACATATTCATAGTCTTTAGACTTTCCCTGCGAAACAGAAGTGTTAGCATGATGATGTTCATATGAGGATTTTGATCCACGTGAGGATTTTGATCCATATGAAGAATTTGGTCCATATGACGACTTGGATCCATATGAAGAATTTGATCTGGGGTTCCTATTCTTCATGGGTGGTGTCATGATGACATTCACCTGAAGTTTTCAAGGAATCTTTTAGGAACCCAGATTTTCTTCATAGGGGGACCATTCCTACAGTTAGTTCCAACATATCGAGTAAATACTTCACCATTCTGATTGTTAAACAGTTTATAGTTGGAGTCAAATGACTCATCAAAAGAATATGAAGAATCACAAGTAAAGCCAGATAGAGTGCATGGATCTACAGGAGGTCCTTTCGTAGCAACCCATGAGGTTTTGCGATACTGCTCAGGTTTCCAGTAGGTCCCATCAGCATTGAGTTTCCTCTCAAAGGCAATTCCCTCTTTCCTAGGGTTCCTGTTCAAGATCTGCTTTTTGAGCACATCACATAGAGTCTGATGCCCTTTGAGGCTTTTGTAAATAGCTGTCACATACAATTCCTTCAGCCCTGCATTATCGTCAGTGATACATGTGGTATCCTCGGATGAGGAATTTGTGACCACACAGGCAGTTGAAGAATTTGCAGCAATAGAAGCATTTGAACATTCAGGTGATGAATTAGCAGATTCATGCTCAATGCATTTCAGACATGGTGGAATAAATTCTTCCTGAGCAGAACTGATCTGTTGAGCAAACAATGAATCGTTTTGCCTTCTGAAGATCTTCATAACTCACTTTTAACTTCTCAAGATCTTGCTTTCTCTGAAGAAATTCATAAGAAAGCTTCTCATGATCAGTTAAAAGAGTGTTATGATGATTTTGAAGGTTGTCAAACTTAGTTTGAAGCCTCTGAAGATTATCTGTCAGAGTCTTGGTTCGATTCAACTCCTCACCCAACAGTTCATCCCTTCTGTCTAGTTGATTTTGAATCTTTTCTAAAGCCTTCTATTGTTTAATAGCAATTTTAGCAAGTTTTGAGTAGCTAGGCTTGAGATTGTCATCAGATTCATCCTCACTAGAGTCAAAGGGGGAATGTTTGAGTACCTTGGCACCTTTTGCCATGAAGTAGTAGGTGGGAGCATAGTCATCGAAGCTTTTGTCAGCAGAGTTGGGGAGGTCATTTTCTTCAGTGTTGAAGATGGACTTGCTGACGTAAGCAGTAGCAAGGGCTAAGCTTGCCACACTAGAGTCTGATTCCTCGGATTCCTCCTCCTGCACATTGTCCTAGATTCGGCTTCAGAGTCCATTTCCTTGCCAATGAATGCCCAGGCCTTCTTGGAACTACTCTTCTTGTGAGAGGAAGACTTTGAAGATTTTGATGATGAAGACTTTGAAGATTTCTTCTTCTTCTTTGAGTCATCAGAATCGTCATGTTTGTACTTCTTCTTCTTTGATTCCTTTTCCCATAGAGGACAATCAGACATGTAGTGACCAGGTTTCTTGCATTTGTGGCAAGTTCTCTTCTTGTAGTCATGAGACGAGGAATCATCATTTCTTGAAGAGTTTTCAAAGCGACCGCAGCGAGAGAACTTCTGGAATTTCCTCACGAGCATTGCTAGCTCCTGGCTCAGTTCTTCAGGATCACCAAGGCTGCTACCAGAGTCTTCAGCTTCGGACTCAGAGACTGCCTTGGCCTTCAGTGCATGTGATCTTCCGTAGCTCGGTCGATAGAGATCTCTCTTCTCAGCAAGCTGGAACTCATGAGTATTAAGCCTCTCAAGGATATTAGCGGGATCTAGTGACTTGTAATCAACTCGCTCTTGAATCATCAGTGCAAGGGTGTGGAATGAAGAATCAAGTGATCTCAGCAATTTCTTCACCACCTCATGGTCGGTTATGTCAGTGGCACCAAGTGCATGAAGCTCATTTGAGATGTCAGTGAGGCGATCGAAGATTTGCCGAACATTTTCGTTGTCGAGTCTTTTGAAGCGGTTGAAGAGATTGCGAACAAACATCAACTCGGGAGTCACGTTGAGTTGAGACTCCGTCGTTTACCTTGGACAGCCAGTCCCAAATCAGCTTGGCAGTTTCTGGAGCACTCACTCTGTCATACTCTCCTTTGCTTAGATGACCACATATGATATTCTTCGCTTGAGAATCGAGTTGCTTGAATCTCCTCACATCAGCAGCATTCACAGATGGAGTGACAGAGGGAACGCCATTTTCCACAACATACCAGAGATCATTATCAATTGCCTCAAGATGCATGCGCATCTTGTTCTTCCAGTAGGGGTAGTCCGTCCCATCAAAGGTAGGACACCCAGCCGAGACCTTGATCATACCTACAGTCGACATAACTAAAACTCCAGGCAGTTAAACCAAAATCAAACAGAACAAGGGAGTACCTCGCTCTGATACCAATTGAAAGTGTGTTACGTCGACTAGAGGGGGCTAAATAGGAGATTTTTATGAATTATTCACTGAGGAATTTCAGGGAGAGGATATTCCTAAACGAAGAACTATTTGCAACAGAATAAGTACTCAGGTATAAGCATAACAGAGCAACAGCATAGTCATCATGATGAAATGACAAACTAACACAGAATACAGAAAGCGTAAACACAGGATAAGCAGGACGAAGACAAATTGACTGAGGAAATAGGATTGAGGAATTACAGAAAAGCTTCAGTCAAAGTCTTCAAACAGTAATGATCAGTTTCATCAACACATAATTGAGGAAATGAAAGGGTTGAGGAAATAGAACTAGTAGGCTTGATGAAGACAATGATTTGGTAGACCAGTTCCAACTGCTGTGACAGTTGTACGTCTGGTTGGAGCGGCTGAGTATTTAAACTCGAGGACACACAGTCCCGAACGCACAGTCCTCGCCGTATTCTCCTTGAACTAAGATCACACAGACCTCGCCCAATAGTAGTGGTAAGTCTTCATAGGTGACTTCCAAATCTTCACAGACTAGGTCACTCGGCGATCCACAATTCCTCTTGGATGCTCAGACCATGACGCCTAACCATCTGGAGCATACACAGTCCTCAAAGGTAACAAGCATCGGTTCCACACAAGAACAATCTCTTCAGTGATTCTCAATCACTTTGGGTTTGTAGGTTTGGGTTTGGGATTTGTGTTTTCCTCACTCGATGATTTTCGCTCAAAGTCCTCGGAGGATGGGATGCTCTCAAATAACAAGTGTCAGTTTCTCTCGAAGCAGCCAACCAGCTAGTGGTTGTAGGGGGGCAGCTATTTATAGCCTAGGGAGCAGCCCGACATGAGACATAAATGCCCTTCAATGATATGACCCTTAGGTGGTAGGATATTTTGGACAGCTGGCGCGTGGCACAGCAACGATTGGATTTGAGGTTCGAATTCCTCAGGGCTATCATGTTCCTCACTGTGCAGGCAATCCGCAATGGCAAATTCCTAACTCCTCAATCAGAACAAATTCCTCAGAGAATAGAAGATCTTCGTCTCTGTCACTCAAGAAAATGACTGAACTGATATGAGATTTCCAATGGCTTCACTCGAAGGATTGGCTAGGTGTAGGATTTTGAGATGAGCATCACTTGGAAATCAGTTTCCTTAGTATTACCTCGACCCCCTTTAACATTACGGTGTTTCATATGACTCAAGAAGAAGAAAATGGAACTACGAAAACAAAGTCTTCACGCTTCATAGTCCTCACATGAATATCCAAGTCTTCACGGTCACACCGATTTCTTCACTTTCAAAGTCTTTAGTCGAAGACATTCATTTTTAGGGGTCGACTTTTACTGTAAATATCAAACTCCTCATCGACTTATAAAACCTATGTACACTCATAAACATATTAGCCCCTTAACCTATAAGTCTTCAATACACCAAAATCACTAAGGGGCACTAGATGCACTTACAGTTTCACAGAAGAGTGGTTAGGATAAGCATATGAATAAGCAGAGAAATTCTTCGAGGACTTATGAACATAATGGTTTGAAGAATAATGCACATATTCATAGCCTCTAGACTTTCCCTGCGAAACAGAAGGGTTAGCACGATGATGTTCATATGAGGATTTTGATCCACGTCAGGAATTTGATCCAGATGAAGAATTTGGTCCATACAAGGACTTGGATCCATATGAAGAATTTGATCTGGGGTTCCTATTTTTCATAGGTGGTGTCCTGATGACATTCACCTGAAGATTTTCAAGGCACCTTTTGGGAACCCAGATTTTCTTCATAGGGGGGCCGTTCCTGCAGTTAGTTCCAACAAACCAAGCAAATACTTCACCATTCTGATTCTTGAACAGTTTATAGTTGGAGTCAAATAACTCATCAGAGGAATATGAAGATTCACAAGTAAAGCCAGGTAATGTTCATGGATCTATGGAGGGTACCTTCGCAGCAACCCATGAGGTTTTGGGGTACTGCTCAGGTTTCCAGTAGGTCCCATCAACATTGAGTTTCCTCTCAAAGGCAATACCCTCTTTCCTAGGGTTCCTGTTCAAGATCTACTTTTTGAGGACATCACAAAAAGTCTGATGCCATTTGAGGCTTTTGTATATGCCTGTCACATACAATTCCTTCAAGCCTGCATTATCGTCAGTGATACATGTGGTATCCTCAGATGAGGAATTTATGACCACAGAGACAGTTGAAGAATTTGCAGTAATAGAAGCATTTGAGCCTTCAGGTGAAGAATTAGCACATTCACGCTCAATGCATTTCAAACATGGTGGAATAAATTCTTCCTGAGCAGAACTGATCTATTGAGCAAGCAATGAATCGTTTTCCTTCTGAAGATCTTCGTAACTCACTTTTAACTTCTCAAGATCTTGCTTTCTCTGAAGAAATTCATAAGAAAGCTTATCATGATCAGTTAAAAGAGTGTTATGATGAATTTGAAGGTTGTAAAACCTACACTGAAGTCTCTGAAGATTATCAGTCAGAGTCTTAGTTCGATTCAATTCCTCACCCAAGAGGTCATCGCTTTTGTCTAGCAGATTTTGAATCTTTTCCAGAGCCTTTTGTTGTTTAACAGCAATTTTAGCAAGTTTGGAATAGCTTGGTTTGAGATTGTCATCAGATTCATCCTCACTAGATTCAGAGGGGGAATGCTTGAGTACCTTGGCACCTTTTTCCATGAAGCAATAGGTGGGAGCATAGTCATCCGCGCTCTTGTCAGTAGAGTTGGGGAGGTCATTTTCTTCAGTGTTGAAGATGGACTTGCTGACGTAAGCAGTAGCGAGGGCTAAGCTCGCCACATCAGAGTCTGACTCCTTAGATTCCTCCTCTTCCACATTTTCCTCATATTCAGCTTCAGAGTCCATTTCCTTGCCAATGAATGCCCGGGCCTTCTCGGAACTTCTCTTCTTGTGAGATGAAGACTTTGAAGATTTTGATGATGAGGACTTTGAAGATTTCTTCTTCTTCTTTGAGTCATCGGCATCATCATCTTTGTATTTCTTATTCTTTGATTCCTTTTCCCACAGAGGACAATCAGACATGTAGTGACCGGGTTTATTGCATTTGTGGCAAGTTCTCTTTTTGTAGTAATGGGACGAGGAATCATCATTCCTTGAAGACTTTCCAAAGCGACCACGGCGAGAGAACTTCTGGAATTTCTTCACGAGCATTGCTAGCTCCTGGCTCAATTCTTCAGGGTCACCAAGGCTGCTACCAGAATCTTCACCTTCAGATTCAGAGACTGCCTTGGCCTTCAGCGCATGTGATCTGCCAAAGCTCGGTCCATAGAGGTCTCTCTTCTCAGCAAGATGGAACTCATGAGTGTTTAGCCTCTCGAGGATATCAGCGGGATCAAGTAACTTGTAATTAGCTCACTCTTGAATCATCAGTGCAAGGGTATCGAATGAGGAATCAAGTGATCTCAGCAATTTCTTCACCGCCTCATGGTCGGTGATGTCAGTGGCACCAAGTGCTTGAAGCTCATTTGAGATGCCAGTGAGGCGATCGAAGGTTTGCTAAAAAAATCCATTGTCGAGTCTTTTGAAGTAGTTGAAGAGATTGCGAAGTACATCAACTCAGGAGTCACGTTGAGTAGAGACTTCTTCGTTGACCTTGGACAACCTGTACCAAATCAACTTAGCAGTTTCTCGAGCACTCACTCTGTCGTACTGTCCTTTGCTCAGATGGCCACATATTATATTCTTCGCTTGAGAATCGAGTTGCTTGAATCTCTTCACATCAGCAGCATTCACAGACGGAGTGACTGAGGGAACACCATTTTCCACAACATACCAGATATCATTATCAATTGCCTCAAGATGCATGCACATCTTGTTCTTCTAGTAGGGGTAGTCCATCCCATCAAAGGTAGGACACCCAGCCGAGACCTTGATCATTCCTGCAGTCGACATAACTAGAACTCCAGGTGGTTAAACCAAAATCACACAGAACAAGGGAGTACCTTGCTCTGATACCAATTGAAAGTGTGTTATATCGACTAGAGGGGGTGAATAGGCGATTTTTACAAATTCATCATGGAGGAATTTCTAGGTGAAGAAATTCCTAAGTAACGACACACTAGCAGCGGAATAAGTACTCAGGCATAAGCATATCAGAGCAGTAACATAGTCATCATGATGAAATGAAAACAAACACAGAGTACAGAAAGCGTGATAATAGGATAAGCAGGCTGAAGACTATGTGACTGAAAAATAGGATTAAGGAAATTGAGAAAGTCTTCAGTCAAAGTCTTCAAACAGCAATGATCAGGTTCATCAACACAGAATGAGGAAATGAAAGGGTTGAGAAAATAGAACCAGTTGGCTTGGTGAAAACAATGATTTGGTAGACCAGTTCCAACTGCTATGACAGTTGTACGTCTGGTTGGAGCAGCTGAGTATTTAAACTCGAGGACGCACAGTCCTCACCATATTCTCCCTAGATCTAAAGTCACACAGACCTCGCCCAACACTCCTGGTAAGTCTTCATAGGTGACTTCCAAACCTTCACAGACTTGGTCACTCGGCGATCCACAATTCCTCTTGGATGCTCAGACCATGAAGCCTAACCGTCTGGAGGATGCATAGTCCTCAAAGGTAACAAGCGTCGGTTCCACACAGGAATAATCACTTCAGTGATGCTCAATCACTTTGGTTTTGCAGGTGTTTGGGTTTGGGTTTTGGGTTTTCCTCACTTGATGATTTTCACTCAAAGTCCACGGAGGATGGGATGCTCTCAATGACAAGTGTCAGTTTCTCTCGGAGCAGCCAACCAGCTAGTGGTTGTAGGGGCCGGCTGTTTATAGCCTAGGGAGCAGCCCAACATGATAATACATAAATGCCCTTCAATGATATGACCGTTAGGTGGTAGGATATTTTTGACAGTTGGCGCGTAGCACAGCAACGGTTGGACTTGAGGTATCAAATTCCTCAGGGCTATCATGTTCCTCACTGTGTAGGCAATCCACACTGGCGAATTCTTAACTTCTCAATCAGAACAAATTCCTCAGAGACCAGAAGATTTTCGTCTCTGTCATCGAAGAAATTGACTAAACTGATATGAGATTTCCAATGGCTTCACTCGAAAGGATTGGGTAGGTGTAGGATTTTGAGATGAGCATCAATTGGAAATCAGTTTCCTTAGTATTACCTCGACCCCCTTTAACAGTACGGTGTTTCCTATGGCTCAGGAAAGTGAAAATGAAACTACGAAAAAAAAAGTCTTCATGCTTCATAATCCTCGCATGAATATCCAAGTCTTCAAGGTCACACCAATTTCTTCACTTTCAAAATCTTCAGAAGAACCAAAGTCTTCAGCTGAAGACATACATTTTTAGGGGTCGACTTTCACAGTAAATATCAAACTCCTCATCGACTTATAGAGCTTGTGTACACTCACAAACATATTACTCCCTTAACCTATAAGTCTTCAATACACCAAAATCACTAAGGGGCACTAGATGCACTTACATATTATCATTCTTGGATGTTTTACAATCATTTTATAGCAACTTTATATTGTTTTTGGGATTAACCTATTGACATAGTGCCTAGTGCCCAGTGCTAGTTGATGTTTTTTGCTTGTTTTTTACTTCATAGAATATCAGTACCAAACGGAGTCCGAACACAGCAGAACTTTTTGGAGATTTTTTTGGACTAGAAGACAACTTGCGAGCCAGGGAAGCACCAGAGGGGAGGCCCGTGGGGCCCACTGGACACCAAGGCACGCAAGGAGGTCCAGGCGCGCCCTGATGGGTTGTGGGGACCAAGGGGGTCTCCTCCACAGCCTCTCACTCTATAAATACCCAAATATTTCGGAAACCCAAGGGGAGTCGATGGAACACAATTCCAACCGCCGCAAGTTCCAGAACCATGAGATCCAATCTAGAGCCCTATTTCGGCACTCTGCCAGAGGGGACCACGATCATAGAGGGGTTCATCATCCTCATTAGTGCTCCTCCGATGATGCGTGAGTAGTTCACCATAGACCTACGGGTCCGTAGGCAGTAGCTAGATGGCTCCTCTATTTTTGATTCTCAATACAATGTTAACCTCATTGTTCTAGGAGATCTATTTGATGTAATGACTTTGCGCGGTGTGTTTATGAAGGAAATATGCCCTAGAGGCAATAATAAAGTTATTATTTATTTCCTAAATTCATGATAAATGTTTATTATTCATCCTAGAATTGTATTAACCGGAAACTTACTACATGTGTGAATACATAGACAAAACATATAGTCCCTAGTATGCCTCTACTTGACTAACTCGTTAATCAAAGATGGTTGTGTTTCCTAACCATAGACATGTGTTGTCATTTGATGAACCGGATCACATCATTAGTAGAATGATGTGATGGACATGACCCATCCGTTAGCTTAGCATTATGATCGTGTCAGTTTCATTGCTACTGCTTTCTTCATGACTTATACAAGTTCCTCAGACTATGAGATTATGCAACTCCCGAATACCGGAGGAACACTTTCTGTGCTACCAAACGTCACAACGTAAATGGGTGATTATAAAGATGCTCTACAGGTGTCTCCGAAGGTATTTGATGGGTTGGCATATATCGAGATTAGGATTTGTCACTCCGTGTTTCGGAGAGGTATCTCTGGGCCCTCTCGGTAATACTCATCACTATAAGCCTTGCAAGAATTGTGACTAATGAGTTAGTTGTGGGATGAAGAATTATGGAACGAGTAAAGAGACTTGTCGGTAACGAGATTAAACTAGGTATGATGATACCGACGATCGAAGCCCTACGCGGATCACTTCGCCATCACCATCACCACGCCGTCGTGCTGATGGAACTCTCCCTCGACACTTTGTCGGATCAAGAGTTAGAGGGACGTCCTCGAGCTCAACATGTGCTAAACGCGGAGGTGTCGTATGTTCGGTACTTGGATCGGTCTGATCATGAAAAGGTACGATTACATCAACCGCATTGTCATAACGCTTCCGCTTTCGGTCTACGAGGGTACGTCGACACACTCTCCCCTCCCGTTGCTATGCATCACCTAGATAGATCTTGTGTGATCGTAGGAAAATTTTGAAATTACCGCGTTCCCCAACAGTGGCATCCAAGCCAGGTCTATGCGTAGATGTTATATGCACGAGTAGAACACAAAGAGTTGTGGGCGATAATAGTCATACTGCTTACAGCATGTCATACTTTGATTCGGCGGTATTGTTAGATGAAGCGGCTCAGACCGACATTACGCGTACGCTTACGCGAGACTAGTTCTACCGATGTGCTTCACACACAGATGACTAGTGAGTATCTGTTTCTCCAACTTTAGTTGAATCGAGTGTGGCTACGCCCGGTCCTTGTTGAAGGTTAAAACAACACACTTGACGAAAAATCGTTGTGGATTTGATGCGTAGGTAAGAATGGTTCTTGCTAGAAGCCCGTAGCAGCCACGTAAAACTTGCAACAACAAAGTAGAGGACGTCTAACTTATTTTTGCAGGGCTTGCTATGATGTGATATGGTAAAGCATGATGTGATATAAATTGTTGTATGAGATGATCATGTTTTGTAACAAAGTTATCGGCAACTGGCAGGAGCCATATGGTTGTCGCTTTATTGTATGCAATGCAATCGCCATGTAATTATTTTACTTTATCACTAAGTGGTAGTGATAGTCGTAGTAACAATAGGTGGCGAGACGACAATGATGCTACGATGGAGGTCAAGGTGTCGCGTCGGTGACGTTGGAGATCATGACGATGCTTCGGTGATGGAGATCATGAGCACAAGATGATGATGGCCATATCATGTCACATATTTTGATTGCATGTGATGCTTATCCTTTATGCATCTTATTTTGCTTAGTACGACGGTAGCATTATAAGATGATCCCTTACTAAATTTCATGGTACAAGTGTTCTCCCTGAGTATGCATTGTTGCTACAGTTCTTCGTGCTGAGACACCACATGATGATTAGGTGTGATAATCTCTGCGTTCACATACAACGGGTGCAAGCCAGTTTTGCACACGCAGAATACTCGGGTTAAACTTGAAGACCTTAGCATATGCAGATATGGCCTCGGAACAATGAGACCGAAAGGTTGAACGTGAATCATATAGTAGATATGATCAACATAGTGATGTTCACCATTGAAAACTACTCCATCTCACGTGATGATCGGACATGGTTTAGTTGATTTTGATCACGTGATCACTTAGATGATTAGAGGGATGTATATCTAAGTCTAAGTCATGATTAATTGAACTTTAATTTATCATGAACTTAGTCCTGATAGTATTTTGCAAATTATATTGTAGATCAATAGCTCGAGTTATAGCTTCCCTATGTTTTTTATATGTTCCTAGAGAAAACTAACTTGAAAGATGATAGTAGCAATAATGC
Organism: Triticum timopheevii; assembly: GCA_963921465.1. Lineage (NCBI taxonomy): Eukaryota > Viridiplantae > Streptophyta > Magnoliopsida > Poales > Poaceae > Triticum > Triticum timopheevii. Next base: position 235,867,677 of record OY997272.1, read on the forward strand.
GGACTGGATCCATGATCTAAGGTTTATCCTCATTGCTGCACAGAAGAATTATGTCCTTAATGCACCGCTAGGTGACAGACCTATTGCAGGAGCAGATGCAGACGTTATGAACGCTTGGCTAGCTCAATATGATGAATACTTGATAGTTTAGTGCACCATGCTTAATGGCTTAGAATCGGGACTTCAAAGACGTTTTGAACGTCATGGACCATATGAGATGTTCCAGCAGTTGAAGTTAATATTTCAAGCAACTACCCGAGTTGAGAGATATGAAGTGTCCAACAAGTTCTATAGCTAAAAGATGGAGGAAAATAGCTCAAGCAGTGAGCATGTGCTCAGATTATCTGGGTACTACAATCGCTTGAATCAAGTGGGAGTTAATCTTCCAGATAAGATAGTGAATGACAGAGTTCTCTAGTCACCATCACCAAGTTACTGGAACTTCGTAATGAACTATAGTATGCAAGGGATGATGAAAATGATTCCTGAGCTCTTCGTGATGTTGAAATCCACGAAGGTAGAAATCAAGAAAGAGCATCAAATGTTGATGATTGATAAGACCACTAGTTTCAAGAAAAGGGCAAAGGGAAAGAAAGGGAACTTCAATTAGAATGGCAAGCAAGTTGTCACTCCCGTGAAGAAGCCCAAAGCTGGACCAAAGCCTGAAACTGAGTGCTTCTACTGCAAAGGAAATGGTCACCAGAAGCGGAAATGCCCTGAATATTTGGTGGATAAGAAGGATGACAAAGTGAACAAGGGTATATTTGATATACAAATTATTGATGTGTACCTTACTAGTGTTTATAGTAGCCCCTGGGTATTTGATACTTGTTCGGTTGCTAAGATTAGTAACTCAAAACAGAAGTTATAGAATAAACAAGACTAGTTGAGGGTGAAGTGATGATGTGTGTTGGCAGTGGTTTCGAGATTGATAAGATCATCATCGCACACTCCCTATACTTTCGAGATTAGTGTTGAACCTAAATAAATGTTATTTGGTGTTTGCATTGAGCATAAATATGATTAGATCATGTTTATTGCAATACAATTATTCATCTAAGATAGAGAATAAATTGTTATTCTGTTTACATGAATAAAACCTTCTATGGTCATACACCCAATGTTGATGGTTTATTGAATCTTGATCGTAGTGATACACATATTCATAATATTGATGCCAAAAGATGCAAAGTTGATAATGATAGTGCAACATATTTGTGGCACTACCGTTTGGGTCATATCAGTGTAAAGCGCATGAAGAAACTCCATAAAGATGGATTTTTGGAATCACTTGATTCTGAATCATTTGATGCTTGCGAACCATGCCTTATGGGCAAGATGACTAAAACTCCATTCTCTGAAACAACAGAACAAGCTAGTGACTTATTGGAAATAATACATACCGATGTATGCGGTCCAATGAGTGTGATGCTCGTGGCGGGTATCATTATTTTCTAACCTTCACAGATGATTTGAGGAGATATGGGTATATCTACTTAATGAAACACAAGTCTGAAACATTTGAAAAGTTCAAAGAATTTCAGACTGAAGTGGAGAATCACCGTAACAAGAAAATAAAGTTTCTACGATCTAATCGTAGAGGAGAATATCTAAGTTACGAGTTTGGCCTTCATTTAAAACAATGTGGAATAGTTTCACAACTCACGCCACATGGAACACCACAGCGTAATGGTGTGTCCGAACATCGTAACTGCACTTTATTTGATATGGTGTGATCTATGATGTATCTTATTGGGTTACCACTATCATTTTTGGGTTATGCATTAGAGACAGTTGCATTCACTTTAAATAGGGCACCATCGAAATCCGTTGAGACGACGCCTTATGGAACTATGGTTTGGCAAGAAACCAAAGTTGTCGTTTCTTAAAGTCTGGGGCTGCGATGCTTATATGAAAAAGCTTCAACCTAATAAGCTCAAACCCAAATCGTAGAACTGCGTCTTCATAGGATACCCAAAGGAAACTGTTGGGTACACCTTCTATCACAGATCTCAAGGCAAGATATTCATTACTAAGAATAGATCCTTTCTAGAGAAGGAGTTTCTCTCGAAAGAAGTGAGTGGGAGGAAAGTAGAGCTTGATGAGGTAATTGTACCTTCTCCCGAATTGGAAAGTAGTTCATCACAGAAATCAGTTCTAGTGATTCCTACACCACTTAGTGAGGAAGCTAATGATGATAATCATGAAACTTCAGATCAAGTTACTACAAAACCTCGTAGGTTTTCCAGAGTACGGTCCACACCAGAGTGATACGGTAATCCTATTCTGAAAGTCATGTTACTAGACCATGATGAACCTACGAACTATCAGGAAGCGATGATGAGCCCAGATTCCGTGAAATGGCTTGAGGACATGAAATCTGAGATGGGATCCATGTATGAGAACAAAGTGTGGACTTTCGTGGACTTGCTCGATGGTCGGCAAGCCATATTAAATAAATGGATCTTCAAGAGGAAGACAGACACTGATAGTAGTGTTACAATCTACAAAGCTTGATGAGGGAGTCCTGGACTAGGGGGTGTCCAGATAGCCGGACTATCATCGTCCGCCGGACTCCAAGACTACGAAGATACAAGATTGAAGACTCCGTCCCGTGTCCGGATGGGACTTTCCTTGGCGTGGAAGGCAAGCTTGGCGATACGGATATGTAGATCTCCTACCATTGTAACCGACTCTGTGTAACCCTAGCCCTCTCCGGTGTCTATATAAAGCGGAGGGTTTTAGTCTGTAGGACACAACAACCATTACAACAATCATACCATAGGCTAGCTTCTAGGGTTTAGCCTCCTTGATCTCGTGGTAGATCCACTCTTGTAATACACATCATCAATATTAATCAAGCAGGACGTAGGGTTTTACCTCCATCAAGAGGGCCCGAACCTGGGTAAAACATCGTGTCCCTCGTCTCCTGTTACCATCCGCCTAGACGCACAGTTCGGGACCCCCTACCCGAGATCCGCCGGTTTTGACACCGACATTGGTGCTTTCATTGAGAGCTCCTCTGTGCCGTCACCGATAGGAAGGATGCCTCCTCCCGTCTTCAAGGACGGTATTTTTGCCAAAGGAGCCTTGGCCTCCGGCCAAACTATCCGGCTAGGTGGTTTTCTTATGACCGCCTGTCCGGCCACCGCTTCGACAATGACCTCTCAAGTCATCAAAAGCAATCTTCACGTCAGCTCGGAATTCGCCGAGCGGCTGGATCCAATAGAGCTCTCGTCCGTAAACGAGCTCTTGGATCGCATCGCCGCCCTGGGAGTCGCTACAGACTACAATCAGATTGGGCCTAAAACCGATCTGAGAGATTAACTCTCCCCAGGTCACCCACCACGTTGTAGTGGTAAAGGAACAATGCGGCGACTCTTCTCCTGTATCGAAAACTAGTCATGTCCGGGCTGCCGAACCCTCCATGCTGGATTCCCGCGGAGGGACGGACTTTGATCAAGCACTAAACTTAAAGTCAGGCATCGGACTGGACCCGTTGAACAACGTTCAACAATCCAAGCTTCCAAATTTGGAAACTTCTCGGCCTTTGAGCCTTGAGATGGGTAGGGTTCCGGACTTAATTCCACCCGCGCGCCCTGAAATATGCGATCTATCTCTAATCCGGCAAGAGCTCGCTGAAACAGTACATCATTACTGGGCCAGATTCCTCCTGGTTATGGACAGGATAAAGGACTGCCGAGAAGAAAAGCAATCTCAATCTTTTGCAATAATTGCACGGACGAGGGAATCTTGAATGCCGTCAGCCGTCGTGAAATTACACGCTTCGCCGACCTGGCGTCCATAGTACGAAAGTACTGTGCAATGCAGAGTTTCCGGAAAACCGAAAATAAGTTTTGGGACAATCCGGCCCCAACCCTAGTCCGCAACAAAAGGGTGCATTACACTCAGGCACCAGATACAAAAACCAAAAAGCAAAAACCCCATAAAGGGCATGGAACCATACTGGAGGGGTGGCTTAGCGGACCCTGTAAAATTCACAGTACAGAGGGCGCCACCCGAACACATAGCCTTCGAGCATGTTTGATATTACGGCAGGTGGCCAAAAGTGGCGAGAGGCTTCTAGCCCTGGAAAACCACTCCAACAATACCAGTACGGTATCAACAGTCTTAGAGACCTTTGCATCAAATAATATGTGGAAACAAACAATCCGCAGCCTCACTGAAGTCTACCAAGTAGCAACAACAAATCCATGGAGCGACACAGCCATCACCTTCAACGCCAGCGACGAACCTAAATTCCGAACAGCCCGAGCACCAGCCGCACTGGTACTTAGTCCAATAGTGGACGGCTTTCGACTTACAAAGGTCCTCATGGATGGCGGCAGCGGATTAAACCTCACCTACGAGGAAACTCTTCAAAAAATGGAAATAGACTGGAGCCGCATTGAGCGAAGCAGCACAACCTTCAGAGGAATAATCCCTAGCCGGGAAGCGCGCTGCACCGGAAAAAATCACACTCGATGTGGTGTTCGGCTCGCCGGACAATTACAGATCCGAAGAAGTCACGTTCCAAGTGGCCCCGTTCAACAGCGGATATCACGCTATATTAGGACGAGAGGCATTTACAATTTTTCAAGCCGTACCCCATTACGGGTACATGAAGCTCAAAATGCCTGGGCCCGGCGGAATAATCACTCTCGTTAGTGATCCGGACATAGCACTCCGCGCCGAGAATAAGACAGCCGCATTAGCCCTGGAGGCACTATCCGAAGCCCTAGCGGCAGAAGAGCTTACAGCGCAACGCTCTACTGTGAATAGAGACGATGTGATACTCGATAAGAGATCCAAGTCCACCTCCTTTAAACCAGCAGACGAAATAATAAAATTCCAGGTCCATCCAACGGACCCGACAAAGACGGCTTCCATCGGGGCACAGTTGAACCCTGATGTAGACGCCGCACTGCGAGAATTCCTTCGGGAAAATTGGGACATTTTCGCCTGGCACCCTTCGGATATGCCCGGAATCCCACGCAGATTGGCAGAACACAGCCTAAATATCCTAAAAGGATTCAAGCCAGTCAAACAGGCTCTTCGATGATTTTCCGAACCCAAAAGACAGGCAATGGGAGAAGAGCTAGCCAAACTATTGGAAGCCGGATTCATCAGAGATATCAAACATCCGGATTGGCTAGCAAACCTGGTAATGGTACCAAAGAAGGACAAATCCTGGCGCCTATGTGTCGATTTTAAAGACCTCAACAAGGCCTGCCCAAAGGATCCCTTCCCCCTCCCCCGCATCGACCAAATAATCGATGCTACCGCAGGACACGATTCACTGTGCTTACTCGACGCATACTCCGGCTACCATCAAATCAAGATGGCGGAAGCAGAACAAGCCTCAACGGCATTCATCACTCCATATGGACCATTCTGCTTCAACATGATGCCCTTCGGACTTAAAAACGCAGGCGCAACATATCAGCGCATGATTCAAACATGGCTGGCCACCCAGATCGGCAAAACAGTAGAGGCATACGTAGACGACGTAGTCGTCAAAACCAAACACATCGAAACTCTAGTAGACGACTTTAGGCTCACATTCGACAACCTCAGAGCATACGACATCAAGCTGAATCCGGAAAAATGCGTTTTCGGCGTACCAGCCGGAAAGCTCCTGGGCTTCATTGTATCCGGTAGAGGAATTGAAGCAAATCCAGCCAAGATCCGAGCTCTGTCTCAGCTAGATATTCCAAAAGACCTCAAACAAATACAAAAACTGACTGGATGCATGGCGGCTCTAAGCCGCATCTCCCGTCTAGGAGAAAAGGCATTGCCCCTCTATCGCCTCCTTAGGCGCACCGAACACTTCGAGTGGACGGATGTTGCCACTGCCGGACTCAAAGAAATAAAAGCCATATTGGCAACAAATCCGGTCCTGGCTGCGCCCAACCTGGGCGAACCAATGTTGTTATACATTGCGGCAACACATGAAGTTGTAAGTGTGGTACTCGTCGTCGAACGAGAGACAGAAGGGCATAAATTCCCTCTTCAAAACCAGTGTACTACGTATCCACTGTGTTAACCCCCTGCAAGTCCCGTTACCCGCACTATCACAACATAGCATATGCGGTGTTCATGGCATCCCGGAAGCTCCGACACTACTTTCAAGAGTGTTTGATAACAGTGGCCTCCGAAGTACCCCTCAACGACATTATAAACAACCGCGACGCGACGGGCAGGATCGCAAAATGGGCCATTGAGCTCTTACCATTCGATATAACTTACAAACCTCGGCGAGCTATAAAGTCACAAGTTTTGGCTGACTTCGTCGCTGAATGGACCGAGGCTGAACTCCCTAAAGAGTACGGCGCATACTCCCATTGGATTATGCACTTCGACGGCTCTAAAATGTTGGCCGGATTGGGGGCTGGCATCGTATTGACGTCCCCAACCGGGGATACAGTCCAATACGTACTTCAGATAATGTACACGGACTCCAACAACGCAGTCGAATACGAGGCCCTTTTACATGGCCTCCGGATGGCAATCTCCATGGGCATTCAATGCCTAGAGGTGCGCGGGGATTCGAACCTTGCAATATCCCAAATAAATGGAGACTTTGATGCCAAGGATCCGAAAATGGCAGCATATCGCAACGCTGTCCTAAAAATGTCAGCTCGGTTTGAAGGACTTGAATTCCACCACGTAGCCAGGGATAATAACCAAGCGGCCGACGTATTGGCACGCATCGGCGTAAAATGTGACGCTGTCCCTCCAAACATCTTCCTGGAATGGCTATTTAATCCATCCGTACTATGGGAAGAGGAGTCCGGAAACAACAAACCGGAAGCAGTCGCACCAACCGACACAAAGCAATCTGACATAACCGGCGATTCAGCCGACGAAATAACACCTTCAGCCCACGACATAATGGCAGTAATCGTCCCGTGGACAGAGCCATTCCTAGCCTACTTGCTTAGGCAGGAACTTCCCGAAGACCAAAATGAGGCCCGCTGCATAGTCCGGCGATCTAAAGCCTACAAGGTCCATGAGGGAGAACTCTATAAGAAAAGCACAACCGGAGTCTTTCAAAGGTGTATCTCCGAAGAAGAAGGGCGAAACCTTCTGGCTGAAATTCACGCCGGACTAGGTGGACACCACACAGCAGCTCGGGCCCTTGTAGGAAAGGCATTTCGTACAGGATTTTATTGGCCGACGGCCCGGGCAGATGCTCAGGACTTAGTCCGAAGATGCGTCGGTTGTCAGCTCTTTGCTAATCAGAGCCATATGCCACCCACCGCCCTCAAAACTATATCCATTACCTGGCCGTTCGCGGTCTGGGGGCTTGACATGGTTGGACCCCTTAAAGGGGGAACCCACAAGCAAAGGTACCTATTGGTCATGGTGGATAAATTCACCAAATGGATAGAGGCCAAGCCAGTTAAAACGGCAGAGTCTGGACCAGTGATAGACTTCATATCTGGGGTAGTACACCGTTATGGTGTCCCCCACAGCATCATCACCGATAATGGCACGAACTTCACGGCCGACGGGGTTAAATCATGGTGCAAAAATATGGGCATTAAGCTCGATTATGCTTCAGTCTATCATCCTCAAACCAACGGTCAAGTGGAACGAGCGAACGGTCTAATAATGAGCGGCATCAAACCCAGACTAGTGCGGTCACTTACGAAATCTGACACGCACTGGGTAGAGGAGCTAGACTCCGTACTCTGGGGGCTGCGGACAACGCCCAACCGTACTACCGGATTCACACCATTCTTTATGGTATACGGCGCAGAGGCAGTTCTGCCCTGTGACATCATTCATGACTCACCTCGAGTGCGGATGTACGAAGAAAGAGAAGCCGAGCTGGATCGGCAGGACAGCTTGGACGCATTGGAGGAAGAACGCAGCGTCGCCAAGGCTCGTTCCGCATTCTATCAGCAGCAGGCTCGAAGATATCAAAGCAGAGAAGTACGGGCCAAGACTTACAACGTTGGCAAACTAGTTCTACGCCTGCCGGACAAGAAAAAGGACAAACTCAAGCCCAAATGGGAGGGCCCTTTCATTATCGATCAAGTCCTGACCGGCGGAGCGTACCGTCTACGAAACGCGTCGGACAACCGACTGGAGCCGAACCCATGGAACGCAGCCCGCCTCCGAAGATTCTATGCCTAGCGCCGGACTAAGAGTTCGTTCCCTTCCCCCGTCCAAACTTTTACACTTCAGCTGTCTTTTGTTTCCCTTTCTTCCCTCAACCCTTTCCTAAAAAGCCCTTAAGGGCCTACTTGCGCATTGACCGCACACACTTGATATGCTATCCGCACTCATTATACCTGGGGGCTTCTTTACCAGAAGCTTAATTATAAGGGCTTCATGCCCAGCACATGTGTCAAGCTTCCACATGTACCTTTTATTCACCATTATATGCATCAATATGACTTAAGTTTTGGCCAAGCTGGGTTGCCTGGCTCCTGTGCTTACCCCTACGTTCCCGATTGTTCGGCTAGGAGGTAAAGGGAGCACCTCTGCGATTGTTACTGCCGGGTCAGCCGGATGTGTACCTCAGACTGGGTGAAGCCGAAAGCTAGCGTTCTTAAGGGAATATTCGGTCGGTGACTTGAAAGATGATTTTTAACCTACTTATTTATCTGCCCCCAGATGTTTTTCTGCCTTTTTCGCAGTCCGGACATGCACTTTAGGGCATGCCTCCCAGGGAAAGGAACCCTTAACGGAACTATTCTCCCTGGAAGATGTTTCTTACTAACCATGTAATATAACATAACTAGTTGGGCACTTGTCTGATAAAGCACTAATGACCCCTACGCCTGGTCTCCATGCATACCCCGGTTGTTTCTTAATCGAGAAGGTATTCGGACACACTCCAGACTCTAGGGTCCCGAGGTTGAAGCGAAAAGGTCGTCAAAGACAAACGATCTACAATCCAGCTAGAAGGCATTTCACATGTCATTTTAAAATACATTGTCAAATCTACTAACTGTATTCCTCCTCAATCCCGTCTAACAGGCTGTCTAATTTACAGTCCCGTTGAGAAAATTTAGCGGCCGACTCTACTTGGTCGTATACTAAACTCACAGGGATCTCCTTCCCATCGGGCCCCACAGGTCCGACCTCGGCCATGTGGTTGGGATCCGCCTTCTTGTACCGCGTCTTCACCATGGCCCAAGCCTCCCTGGCACCTTGGCGGCAGGCCGAAATCTTCCATAAACGGAAGCGCTGCCGCACTCCCTGAAGCTTCTCCGCAAGCTCCCAAGGCCCTCGGGCAGGGAGAGGGCTGGCCATAAAGCCTGGACGACGCCGCTCATTGCCTGCCGAACTCGTTCGAGCAGCTGCAACAGCTCGGGAAGTTGATCACCCGTTGATACGGGCATCTCCTCTGCAGGGCGACCTGTGAGTATACCTACAAGACATATTTTGTCAACTGACTTCCTCGCCGAACTCTTCTTTTCAAAAGAGTCCGCTCAAGCACTTACTATAGATGCCGCGACGAAGCCGCTCAGTCTCCTTAACGGAGCCGGACAGCTCGGCCCGAACACCTTTCAGCTCTTCTCCGAGCTGGGCGTGGGCATCCTGGAGCTTGTTCCTTTCCTTCTGCACCCTATTCAGCACCCTCTCGCCGGCCTTCAGCTGGCGCAGTAGTTCTTGCCTATCCAGATCTTGTCCGGCAACACCTGCAACATCATTATTAGACTTGTGCGCACGCCGCACACCACTTATCTTTTTAAAATAATGTGTTACCAGGAGGGGTCTCTGTGTCTCCTCCTGCGGCAGCAAGTGCGGCCTCGAGTTGGGCCTTGCACTCTTGAAGCTCCTGAGACAGTTGGGTATTCTTCTCCGTAAGATCCTGCGTTTCAAATGATCCTTAAATCAGTTAATATAACTACTTTAAGTCTCGGGGGCTACTGGCATATACAACTATTAAATTCTCTTACCCGTATGTGTTGGAAATATGCCCTAGAGGCAATAATAAAAGCATTATTATTATATTTCCTTGTTCATGATAATTGTCTTTATTCATGCTATAATTGTGTTATCCGGAAATCGTAATACATGTGTGAATAACAGACACCAACATGTCCCTAGTAAGCCTCTAGTTGACTAGCTCGTTAATCAATAGATAGTCATGGTTTCCTGACTATGGACATTGGATGTCATTGATAACGAGATCACATCATTAGGAGAATGATGTGATGGACAAGACCCAATCCTAAACATAGCACAAGATCGTATAGTTCGTTTGCTAGAGTTTTCCAATGTCAAAATATCTTTTCCTTAGACCATGAGATCGTGTAACTCCCGGATACCGTAGGAGTGCTTTGGGTATACCAAACGTCACAACGTAACTGGGTGACTATAAAGGTAGACTACGGGTATCTCCGAAAGTGTCTGTTGGGTTGACATGGATCAAGACTGGGATTTGTCACTCCGTATGACGGAGAGGTATCACTGGGCCCACTCGGTAATGCATCATCATAATGAGCTCGGAGTGACCAAGTGTCTGGTCACGGGATCATGCATTACGGTACGAGTAAAGTGACTTGCCGGTAACGAGATTGAACGAGGTATTGGGATACCGACGATCGAATCTCGGGCAAGTAACATATCGATTGACAAAGGGAATTGCGTATGGGGTTGATTGAATCCTCGACATCGTGGTTCATCCGATGAGATCATCGTGGAGCATGTGGGAGCCAACATGGGTATCCAGATCCCGCTGTTGGTTATTGACCGGAGAGTCATCTCGGTCATGTCTGCTTGTCTCCCGAACCCGTAGGGTCTACACACTTAAGGTTCGGTGACGCTAGGGTTATGAAGATATGTATATGCAGAAACCCGAATGTTGTTCGGAGTCCCGGATGAGATCCCGGACGTCACGAGGAGTTCCGGAATGGTCCGGAGGTAAATAATTATATATAGGAAGTGCAGTTTCGGGCATCGGGACAAGTTTCGGTGTTATCGGTATTGTACCGGGACCACCGGAGGGGTCCCGGGGGCCCACCGGGTGGGGCCACCTGTCCCGGGGGGCCACATGGGCTGTAGGGGGTGCTCCTTGGCCTTCATGGGCCAAGGGCACCAGCCCCTATAGGCCCATGCGCCTAGGGTTTCCACCTAGGAGGAGTCCTAGTGGTGGAAGGCACCCCTAGGTGCCTTGGGGGGGAGGGAAACCTCCCCTTGGCCGCCGCCCCCCTAGTAGATCTCATCTACTAGGGCCGGCGCCCCCCCTTGGCACCCCTATATATAGTGGGGGAGAGGAGGGACTTGACACACCAGCCCCTGGCGCCTCCCTCTCTCCCCGTTACGTCTCTCTCTTGTAGTCTTGGCGAAGCCCTGCTTCTGTGACGCCCTACATCCACCACCACGCCGTCGTGCTGCTGGATCTTCATCAACCTCTCCTTCTCCCTTGCTGGATCAAGAAGGAGGAGACGTCTCCCGTCCCGTACGTGTGTTGAACACGGAGGCGCCGTCCGTTCGGTGCTAGGATCTCCGGTGATTCGAATCACGTCGAGTACGACTACATCATCACCGTTCTTTGAACGCTTCCGCTCGCGATCTACAAGGTACGTAGATGCATCCGATGACTCGTTGCTAGATGAACTCCTAGATGATCTTGGTGAAACGAGTAGGAAAATTTTTGTTTTCTGCAACGTTCCCCAACAGTGGCATCATGAGCTAGGTCTATGCGTAGTTCTTCTTGCGCGAGTAGAACACAATTTGTTGTGGGCGTAGATTTGTCAACTTTCTTGCCGTTACTAGTCCTTTCTTGCTTCAGCGGTATTGTGGGATGAAGCGGCCCGGACCAACCTTACACGTACGCTTACGTGAGACCGGTTCCACCGACTAACATGCACTAGTTGCATAAGGTGGCTGTCGGGTGTCTGTCTCTCCTACTTTAGTTGGAGCGGATTCGATGAACAGGGTCCTTATGAAGGGTAAATAGAAGTTGACAAATCACATTGTGGCTTTAACGTAGGTAAGAAGACGTTCTTGCTAGAACCCTAATTCAGCCACGTAAAACTTGCAACAACAACTAGAGGACGTCTAACTTGTTTTTGCAGCAAGTGGTTTGTGATATGATATGGCCAAAGTTGTGATGAATGATGAATGATCTATATGTGATGTATGAGATGTTCATGCTATTGTAATAGGAATCACGACTTGCATGTCGATGAGTATGACAACCGGCAGGAGCCATAGGAGTTGTCTTTATTCTTTTATATGACCTGCGTGTCATTGAGAAACGCCATGTAAATTACTTTACTTTATTGCTAAACGCGTTAGCCATAGTAGTAGAAGTAATAGTTGGCGAGCAACTTCATGGAGACACGATGATGGAGATCATGATGATGGAGATCATGGTGTCAAGCAGGTGACAAGATGATCATGGAGCCCCAAGATGGAGATCAAAGGAGCTATGTGATATTGGCCATATCATGTCACGTTTATTATTTGATTGCATGTGATGTTTATCATGTTTTGCATCTTGTTTACTTAGAACGACGGTAGTAAATAAGATGATCCCTCATACTAATTTCAAGAAGTGTTCCCCCTAACTGTGCACCGTTGCGACAGTTCGCTGTTTCAAAACACCACGTGATGATCGGGTGTTTTATTCAGACGTTCACATACAACGGTGTAAGACAGATTTACACATGCAAACACTTAGGTTGACTTGACGAGCCTAGCATGTACAGACATGGCCTCGGAACATAGAAGACCGAAAGGTCGAGCATGAGTCGTATAGAAGATACGATCAACATGAAAATGTTCACCGATGTTGACTAGTCCGTCTCACATGATGATCGGACACGGTCTAGTTAGCTTGGATCATGAAATACTTAGATGACTAGAGGGATGTCTAATCTAAGTGGGAGTTCATTAATAATTTGATTAGTTGAACTTAATTATCATGAACTTAGTCTAAATTTTTACAATATGTCTTGTAGATCAAATGGCCAACGTAGTCCTCAACTTCAACGCGTTCCTAGAGAAAACTAAGTTGAAAGACGATGGTAGCAACTATACGGACTGGGTCCGGAACCTGAGGATCATCCTCATAGCTGCCAGGAAAGATTATGTCCTACAAGCACCGCTTGGTGACGCACCCGTTCTCCCTGCAGAACAAGATGTTATGAACGCTTGGCAGGCACATTCCGATGACTACTCCCTCGTTCAGTGCGGCATGCTTTACAGCCTAGAGCCGGGGCTCCAAAAGCGTTTTGAGAGACATGGAGCATATGAGATGTTCGAAGAGCTGAAAATGGTTTTCCAAGCTCATGCCCGGGTCGAGAGATATCAAGTCTCCGACAAGTTCTTCAGCTGTAAGATGGAGGAAAACAGTTCTGTCAGTGAGCACATACTCACTATGTCTGGGTTGCATAACCGCTTGACTCAGCTGGGAGTTAATCTCCCGGATGATGCGGTCATTGACAGAATCCTCCAGTCGCTTCCACCAAGCTACAAGAGCTTTGTGATGAACTTCAATATGCAGGGGATGGAAAAGACCATTCCTGAGGTATTTGCTATGCTGAAATCAGTAGAGGTAGAAGTCAGGAAGGAACATCAAGTGTTGATGGTCAATAAAACCACTAAGTTCAAGAAAGGCAAGGGTAAAAAGAACTTCAAGAAGGACGGCAAGGAGGTTGCCGTGCCCGGCAAGCAAGCTGCCGGGAAGATGCCAAAGAATGGACCCAAGCCCGAGACTGAGTGCTTTTATTGCAAGGGAAGCGGTCACTGGAAGCGGAACTACCCTAAATACTTAGCAGACAAGAAGGCCGGCAAAACAAAAGGTATATGTGATATACATGTAATTGATGTGTACCTTACTAGTGCCCGTAGTAGCTCCTGGGTATTTGATACCGGTGCAGTTGCTCACATTTGTAACTCAAAACAGGGGCTGCAGAATAAGCGGAAACTGGCAAAGGACGAGGTGACGATGCGCGTCGGGAATGGTTCCAAGGTCAATGTGATCGCCGTCGGCACGCTGCCTCTACATCTCCCTTCGGGATTAGTTTTAAACCTTAATAATTGTTATTTAGTGCCAGCTTTGAGCATGAACATTGTATCAGGATCTCGTTTAATTCGAGATGGCTACTCATTTAAATCCGAGAATAATGGTTGTTCTATTTATATGAGAGATATGTTTTATGGTCATGCTCCTATGGTGAATGGTTTATTCTTTATGAATCTCGAACGTGATGCTACACATGTTCACAATGTGAGTACCAAAAGAAGTAAGGTTGATAATGATAGTCCCACATACTTGTGGCACTGCCGCCTTGGTCACATAGGTGTCAAACGCATGAAGAAGCTCCATGCAGATGGACTTTTAGAGTCTCTTGATTATGAATCATTTGACACATGCGAACCATGCCTTATGGGAAAAATGACCAAGACTCCGTTCTCAGGAACAATGGAGCGAGCAACCAACTTATTGGAAATCATACATACTGATGTGTGCGGTCCAATGAGTGTTGAGGCTCGCGGTGGCTATCGTTATGTTCTCACCCTCACTGATGATTTAAGTAGGTATGGGTATATCTACTTAATGAAACACAAGTCTGAAACCTTTGAAAAGTTCAAGGAATTTTAGAGTGAGGTTGAAAATCAACGTGACAGGAAAATCAAGTTTCTACGATCAGATCGTGGAGGAGAATACTTGAGTCATGAGTTTGTCACACACTTAAGAAAATGTGGAATAGTTTCACAACTCACGCCGCCTGGAACACCTCAGCGTAATGGTGTGTCCGAACGTCGTAATCGCACTCTGTTAGATATGGTGCGATCTATGATGTCTCTTACCGATTTACCGCTATCTTTTTGGGGCTATGCTTTAGAGACTGTCGCATTCACTTTAAATAGGGCTCCGTCGAAATCCGTTGAGATGACACCGTATGAATTATGGTTTGGGAAGAAACCTAAGCTGTCGTTTCTAAAAGTTTGGGGATGCGATGCTTATGTCAAGAAACTTCAACCTGAAAAGCTCGAACCCAAGTCGGAAAAATGCGTCTTCATAGGATACCCAAAAGAAACTATTGGGTACACCTTCTACCTCAGATCCGAAGGCAAGATCTTTGTTGCCAAGAATGGGTCCTTTCTAGAGAAAGAGTTTCTCTCGAAAGAAGTAAGTGGGAGGAAAGTAGAGCTTGATGAAGTATTACCTCTTGAACCGGAAAATGGCGCAACTCAAGAAAATGTTCCTGAGGTGCCTGCACCGATTAGAGAGGAAGTTAATGATGATGATGATCAAGATACTTCTGATCAAGCTCCTACTGAAATTCGAAGGTCCACAAGGACACGTTCCGCACCAGAGTGGTACGGCAACCCTGTCTTGGAAATCATGTTGTTAGACAACGGTGAACCTTCGAACTATGAAGAAGCGATGGCGGGCCCGGATTCCGACAAATGGCTAGAAGCCATGAAATCCGAGATAGGATCCATGTATGAAAACGAAGTATGGACTTTGACTGACTTGCCCGTTGAACGGCGAGCCATAGAAAATAAATGGATCTTTAAGAGGAAGACAGACGCGGATGGTAATGTGACCATCTATAAAGCTCGACTTGTCGCTAAGGGTTATCGACAAGTTCAAGGGGTTGACTACGATGAGACTTTCTCACCGGTAGCGAAGCTGAAGTCCGTCCGAATCATGTTAGCAATTGCCGCATTCTACGATTATGAAATATGGCAAATGGACGTCAAAACGGCATTCCTTAATGGTTTCCTTAAGGAAGAATTGTATATGATGCAGCCGGAAGGTTTTGTCGATCCTAAGAATGCTGACAAAGTGTGCAAGCTCCAACGCTCGATTTATGGGCTGGTGCAAGCATCTCGGAGTTGGAACATTCGCTTTGATGAGATGATCAAAGCGTTTGGGTTTACACAGACTTATGGAGAAGCCTGTGTTTACAAGAAAGTGAGTGGGAGCTCTGTAGCATTTCTCATACTATATGTAGATGACATACTTTTGATGGGAAATGATACAGAACTCTTGGACAGCATCAAGGCCTATTTGAATAAGAGTTTTTCAATGAAGGACCTTGGAGAAGCTGCTTATATATTAGGCATCAAAATCTATAGAGATAGATCGAGACGCCTCATAGGTCTTTCACAAAGCACATACCTTGACAAGATATTGAAGAAGTTCAATATGGATCAATCCAAGAAGGGGTTCTTGCCTGTGTTACAAGGTATGAAATTGAGCTCAGCTCAATGTCCGACCACGGCAGAAGATATAGAAGAGATGAGCGTCATCCCCTATGCATCAGCCATAGGTTCTATTATGTATGCCATGCTGTGTACCAGACCTGATATAAACCTTGCCGTAAGTTTGGTAGGAAGGTACCAAAGTAATCCCGACAAGGAGCACTGGACAGCGGTCAAGAATATCCTGAAGTACCTGAAAAGGACTAAGGAAATGTTTCTCGTTTATGGAGGTGACGAAGAGCTCGTCGTAAAGGGTTACGTTGACGCTAGCTTCGACACAGATCTGGATGACTCTAAGTCACAAACCGGATACGTGTATATTTTGAATGGTGGGGCAGTAAGCTGGTGCAGTTGCAAGCAGAGCGTCGTGGCGGGATCTACATGTGAAGCGGAGTACATGGCGGCCTCGGAGGCAGCACATGAAGCAATATGGGTGAAGGAGTTCATCACCGACCTAGGAGTCATACCCAATGTGTCGGGGCCGATCAAGCTCTTCTGTGACAACACTGGAGCTATTGCACTTGCCAAGGAGCCCAGGTTTCACAAGAAGACAAGGCACATCAAGCGTCGCTTCAACTCCATTCGTGAAAATGTTCAAGATGGAGACATAGAGATTTGTAAAGTACATACGGACCTGAATGTAGCGGATCCGTTGACTAAACCTCTCCCTAGAGCAAAACATGATCAACACCAGAATTCCATGGGTGTTCGATTCATCACAATGTAACTAGATTATTGACTCTAGTGCAAGTGGGAGACTGTTGGAAATATGCCCTAGAGGCAATAATAAAAGCATTATTATTATATTTCCTTGTTCATGATAATTGTCTTTATTCATGCTATAATTGTGTTATCCGGAAATCGTAATACATGTGTGAATAACAGACACCAACATGTCCCTAGTAAGCCTCTAGTTGACTAGCTCGTTAATCAATAGATAGTCATGGTTTCCTGACTATGGACATTGGATGTCATTGATAACGAGATCACATCATTAGGAGAATGATGTGATGGACAAGACCCAATCCTAAACATAGCACAAGATCGTATAGTTCGTTTGCTAGAGTTTTCCAATGTCAAAGTATCTTTTCCTTAGACCATGAGATCGTGTAACTCCCAGATACCGTAGGAGTGCTTTGGGTATACCAAACGTCACAACGTAACTGGGTGACTATAAAGGTAGACTACGGGTATCTCCGAAAGTGTCTGTTGGGTTGACATGGATCAAGACTGGGATTTGTCACTCCGTATGACGGAGAGGTATCACTGGGCCCACTCGGTAATGCATCATCATAATGAGCTCAAAGTGACCAAGTGTCTGGTCACGGGATCATGCATTACGGTACGAGTAAAGTGACTTGCCGGTAACGAGATTGAACGAGGTATTGGGATACCGACGATCGAATCTCGGGCAAGTAACATATTGATTGACAAAGGGAATTGCGTACGGGGTTGATTGAATCCTCGACGTCGTGGTTCATCCGATAAGATCATCGTGGAGCATGTGGGAGCCAACATGGGTATCCAGATCCCGCTGTTGGTTATTGACCGGAGAGTCATCTCGGTCATGTCTGCTTGTCTCCCGAACCCGTAGGGTCTACACACTTAAGGTTCGGTGATGCTAGGGTTATGAAGATATGTATATGCAGAAACCCGAATGTTGTTCGGAGTCCCGGATGAGATCCCGGATGTCACGAGGAGTTCCGGAATGGTCCGGAGGTAAAGAATTATATATAGGAAGTGCAGTTTCGGGCATCGGGACAAGTTTCGGTGTTATCGGTATTGTACCGGGACCACCGGAGGGGTCCCGGGGGCCCACCGGGTGGGGCCACCTGTCCCGGGGGGCCACATGGGCTGTAGGGGGTGCGCCTTGGCCTTCATGGGCCAAGGGCACCAGCCCCTATAGGCCCATGCGCCTAGGGTTTCCACCTAGGAGGAGTCCTAGTGGTGGAAGGCACCCCTAGGTGCCTTGGGGGGGAGGGAAACCTCCCCTTGGCCGTCGCCCCCCCCCCCCTAGTAGATCTCATCTACTAGGGTCGGCGCCCCCCCTTGGCACCCCTATATATAGTGGGGGAGAGGAGGGACTTGACACACCAGCCCCTGGCGCCTCCCTCTCTCCCCGTTACGTCTCTCTCTCGTAGTCTTGGCGAAGCCCTGCTTCTGTGATGCCCTGCATCCACCACCACGCTGTCGTGCTGCTGGATCTTCATCAACCTCTCCTTCTCCCTTGCTGGATCAAGAAGGAGGAGACGTCTCCCGTCCCGTACGTGTGTTGAACACGGAGGTGCCGTCCGTTCGGTGCTAGGATCTCCGGTGATTCGAATCACGTCGAGTACGACTACATCATCACCATTCTTTGAACGCTTCCGCTCGCGATCTACAAGGTACGTAGATGCATCCGATGACTCATTGCTAGATGAACTCCTAGATGATCTTGGTGAAACGAGTAGGAAAATTTTTGTTTTCTGCAACGTTCCCCAACAGTATGTCCTTTACATACTGCTCCGTGGCTCTGGTAAAACCATCTTGAGCAGCACGGAGGTGCGCGTCCCCCGCGTTAAAGGCATTCAACGCCTCAGGGGAGAAGCACGCGCCACGAAATACTGTCCGGCGGCGCCTGTGGTTCATGGCGCTCTCCACCTCAGACTTGGTGGCGGACAGTCTGTCGGCATCCTCCGTTGGAGGAGTATCCGGCTCGCGCCTTGCGCTCGCCTCCCCCTCTAGACCAGGTGCTGGAGCCTGGCTGGTAGAGGTTGGATTGGCAACCTCTACGCCCGCAGTCCGGCGGGCGCTTTTTCTCCTACAAAAGTCATGAGCACTCAAACGCTTCCTAGGAACGTTACTCCAAATAATTAACTGCGAGCTATAACTTTGCGGCGACATTTCAGTCCGCGCCGCGCTCCTCTTCCGCCTACTGGTCCGGACTGGCCTTTGTTGGTCAGCCGCCGCGGGCTCAGCTTCCCGCCTTGAAGGCGCTTCCTGCAAAACACCATCATACGCGAAGGTCAGAAATGAGCAAGGAAGAGATAATGGTGTCGGGGCTTCCGTCACAATCACCTGGGAAGCCGGATATAGTCCGGGGTAGTCATCCGTAATGGCGACTAAGGCATTATCCATGCTGAGCTGGTGGAACACCCCGTCGATTAGCTCCACCTGTATGTCCGGATCCTCTTCGAAGGCCGGATCTTGGGATCTCTCTGGATCCTCGGGCTGCGGAGCTGGACTTATCATGTCCTCCACAATCCGACGCAGTTCCTACGTCGAAGGCATAATATAAGAATCTTAAACTTTGAAAGCATGGGTCGGGCCCTTAAAGTGTTCGCTTACCCAACGTCGAGGGTTATTCATGGAGAACCCATTCAACGGGTTCGTCTGGAGAAAGTCCTCCTTCTCCCCCTTGTACAGGCCAGACAGGATCTTCACCAGATCCTCGGCCGAATCCGGCCCTTTGCGGCCATGACGGGTGGCATCGTCTTCCCCGTTGAAATCCCACATGGGGTGGCCCCTGTATTGCAGTGGCTGCACCCCCCGTGTAATGCATGTTGCCATGACTCCAATCATGGTCAACCCGGAATGGGCCAGTAACCTTATCTGGCCCATCAAATAATGGATGCTCTTGTCTTCCTCCAGTTGGGGGCTCCGCGGACGCCAACTAAGGCGTTTCTTCAGAGGAGCAGTACTGAACTCCGGGAGGCCGATCCGAACAGGGTCCGGCAGCGGAGCGTCTTCTATATAAAACCATTCCGAAGGCCAGTCTTCGGACGCCTTCTTAGGGGTTCCGGATGGATATCCGGTCCCGGCAATGCGCCATATTTCGGCGCCGCCCACTTGATATATGGACCCCTCGTGAGAACGGGGTACGAGGCAGAACAACCTCTTCCACAGTGCAAAATGGGGCTCGATGCCCAGAAATAGCTCGCAAAGAGCTACGTAACCCGCGATATGCAGGATAGAGGCGGGCGTAAGGTGATGGAGCTAGAGTCCGTAGAACTCTAGGAGCCCGCGGAGGAACGGATGTATAGGAAATCCGAGTCCCCTTATTAGATAGGGGACGAAGCATACCCGCTCCCCTTTGTTGGGACTCGGGGTAGCCTCCGCTTGCTTCCCACCTTGGTAGGTGGCCAGCCCGGCTCGAACCGGGACCATGAAGGCCGGAGGGAGATATCCCTTTGCTTGGAGCGTCACCAGCTTGTTGTGCCAGACAGAACATCTCCGCCAGTCTCCTGGCAGTGGGCTGGGAGCACGAGAGGAGGAGCCGCATCGACGGTCCATGATGGAATGGATTTTTCGGTCAGAGGCGCTCCGATGAGTACTCGCGGAAAGAAGATGGTGTGATTTGGATCTGGATTCTTGCCTCTCTTATAGGCAGATTATTTGCACAGCTAGGGGGTAAAACATAAAAGATACACTGGCTTTTCGCATTCGTGCGACGCGTGGAAGATGGCCATTATTGGGCGTGGAAGCCAAGAAGTGCAGCATTGATAAGAAAGCCGGACACTGTTCGGCAAACGCACGGAATTTGGAGGAGAACCCGCCTTGCAACGCCGAAGACTATATACGCGCCGGACTTATCGTCATTGAAGCCTGGTTCGGGGGCTACTGAGGGAGTCCTGGACTAGGGGGTGTCCGGACAGCCGGACTATCATCATCCGCCGGACTCCAAGACTACGAAGATACAAGATTGAAGACTCCGTCCCGTGTCCGGATGGGACTTTCCTTGGCGTGGAAGGCAAGCTTGGTGATACGGATATGTAGATCTCCTACCATTGTAACCGACTCTGTGTAACCCTAGCCCTCTCCGATGTCTATATAAACCGGAGGGTTTTAGTCCGTAGGACACAACAACCATTACAACAATCATACCATAGGCTAGCTTCTAGGGTTTAGCCTCCTTGATCTCGTGGTAGATCCACTCTTGTAATACACATCATCAATATTAATCAAGCAGGACGTAGGGTTTTACCTCCATCAAGAGGGCCCGAACCTGGGTAAAACATCGTGTCCCTCGTCTCCTGTTACCATCCGCCTAGACGCACAGTTTGGGACCCCCAACCCGAGATCCGCCGGTTTTGACACCGACACTCGACATGTCGCAAAAGGTTTTCGACAAGTTCAAGGTGTTGACTATAATGAGATTTTCTCAACTGTAGCGATGCTTAAATCCGTCCGACTCATGTTAGCAGTTGCCATATTTTATGAAATCTGGCAAATGGATGTCAAAACTACATTCCTTAAATGGATATTCCTTAAAGAAGAGTTGTATATGATGCAATCAGAAGGTTTTGTCAATCCTAAAGGTACTAACAAGGTGTGCAAGCTCCATTGATCCATCTATGGACTGGTGCAAGCATCTCGGAGTTGGAATATACGCCTTGATGAGTTGATCAAAGCATATAGTTTTATACAGACTTGCAGTGAAGCCTGTATTTACAAGAAAGTGAGTGGGAGCTCTGTAGCATTTCTAATATTATATGTGGATGACATATTGTTGATTGGAAATAATATAGAATTTTTGGATAGCATAAAGGGATACTTGAAATAAGAGTTTTTCAATGAAATACCTCGGTGAAGCTGCTTACATATTGGGCATCAAGATCTATAGAGATAGATCAAGATGCTTAATTGGACTTTCACAAAACACATACCTTGATAAAGTTTTGAAAAGGTTCAAAAAGTGATCAGTCAAAGAAAGGGTTCTTGCCTGTATTTCAAGGTGTAAAGTTGAGTAAGACTCAAAGCCCAACCATGAAAGTGCGTTATACCGACTAGAGGGGGTGAATAGGTAATTTTTATGAATTCTTCATTGAGGAATTTGCTGGTGAGGAAATTCCTAAGTGAAGAACTACTTGCAGCGGAATAAGTACTCATAAGTAAACATAACAGAACACAAGCATAGTCACCATGATGAAATGAAGACAAGCACAGAGTACAGAAAGCGTAAACACAGGATAACACAAGAAGAAGACGGGCAGACTGAAGAAATTGAACTGAGGAAATTGAGAAAGTCTTCAGTCAAAGTCTTCAAACAGATATGAACAGGCACACAACAACATACATGAGGAAATGAAAGAGTTGAGGAAATAGAACCAGTAAGATCACTGAAGACAATGATTTGGTAGACCAGTTCCAACTGCTGTCTCAGTTGTACATCTGGTTGGAGCGGCTGAGTATTTAAACTCGAGGACACACAGTCCTCAACGTATTCTCCTTGAGCTAAGGTCACACAGACCTCGCCCAATCACTCGTGGTAAGTCTTTAGGTGACTTCCGAACCTTCACAAACTCGGTCACTCAGCGATCCACAATTCCTCTTGGATGCTCTAGACCTTGACGCCTAACTGTCTGGAAGAAGCACAGTCTTCAAAGGAAACAAGCATCAGATCCACGCAGGATCAACCTCTTCAGTGATGCTCAATCACTTTGGATTTGTAGGTGTTGGGTTTGGGTTTTCCTCACTTGATGATTTTCGCTCAAAGTCCTCGGAGGATGGGATGCTCTCAATTGACAAGTGTCAGTTTCTCTCGGAGCAGCCAACCAGCTAGTGGTTGAAGGGGGTGGCTATTTATAGCCTAGGGAGCAGCCCGACATGATAAGACATAAATGCCCTTGTCTGATATGACCGTTAGGTGGGTAGATATTTTGGAACAGCTGGCGCATAGCACAGCAACGGTCGGAATTTTGACTATCAAATTCCTCAGGGCTATCATGTTCCTCACTGTGTAGGCAATTCGCACTGGCGAATTCCTAACTCCTCATTCAGAACAAATTCCTCAGAGACCAGAAGAACTTCGTCTCTGTCACTGAAGAATATGACTGAACTGTATGAGATTTCCAATGGCTTCACTCGAAGGGATTGGTAGGTGTAGGATTTTGAGTTGAGCGTCACATGGAAATTTTTCCTTAGTATTTCCTCGACTCCCTTTAACAGTATGGTGTTTCCTATGACTCAAGAAAGAGAAAATGAAACTATGAAAACAAAAGTCTTCACGCTTCATGTTCCTCCAATGATTGCCAAGCCTTCAGGGTCACACCAATTTCTTCACTTTCAAAGTCTTCAGAAAGTCTTTAGAAATCCAAAGTCTTCAGTTGAAGAACTTCATTTTTAGGGGTCGACTTTCTCTGTAAGTATCAAACTCCTCATAGACTTATAGACCTGTGTACACTCACAAACGCATCAGTCCCTTAACCTATAAGTCTTCAATACACCAAAATCACTAAGGGGCACTAGATGCACTTACAAACCACAACAGAAAATAGAAAGAGAATGAAAGTCATTCCCTATGCCACAGTCATAGGTTCTACAAAGTATGTTGTGTTGTGTACCAGACCTATTGTGTACCTTTCCATGAGTTTTGGCAAGGGGTACAATAGTGATCTAAGAGTAGATCATTGGACAACGGTCAAAATTATCCTTAGTGAGGACTAAGGAAATATTTCTCGATTATGGAGGTGGTAAAAGATATCGTCATAAATAGTTACATCGATGCAAGCTTTTACACTGATCCAGATGACTCTAAGTCCCAATCTGGATACATATTGAAAGTGTAATTAGCTAGAGTAGCTCCGTGCAGAGCATTGTGGACATAGAATATTTGCAAAATACATACGGCTCTGAATGTGACAGACCCATTGACTAAACTTCTCTCAAGATCAAACCATGATTACACCTTAGTACTCTTTGGGTGTTAATCACATAGCGATGTGAACTAGATTATTGACTCTAGTAAACCCTTTAGGTGTTTGTCAAATGACGATGTGAGGTATGGGTGTTAATCACATACAGATGTGAATATTTGTGTTAAATCACATGGTGATGTGAACTAGATTATTGACTCTAGTGCAAGTGGGAGACTGAAGGAAATATGCCCTAGAGGCAATAATAAAGTTATTATTTATTTCCTTAATTCATGATAAATGTTTATTATTCATGCTAGAATTATATTAACTGGAAACTTAATGCATGTGTGAATACATAGACAAAACATATAGTCCCTAGTATGCCTCTACTTGACTAGCTCGTTAATCAAAGATGGTTATGTTTCCTAACCATAGACATGTGTTATCATTTGATGAACGGGATCACATCATTAGGAGAATGATGTGATGGACATGACCCATCCGCTAGCTTAGCATTATGATCGTGTCAGTTTCATTGCTACTGCTTTCTTCATGACTTATACAAGTTCCTCACACTATGAGATTATGCAACTCCCGAATACCGAAGGAACACTTCCTGTGCTACCAAACGTCACAACGTAAATGGCTGATTATAAAGGTGCTCTACGGGTGTCTCCGAAGGTATTTGTTGGGTTGGCATATATCAAGATTAGGATTTGCCACTCCGTGTTTCGGAGAGGTATCTCTGGGCCCTCTCGGTAATACTCATCACTATAAGCCTTGCAAGCATTGTGACTAATGAGTTAGTTGCGGGATGAAGTATTACAGAACGAGTAAAGAGACTTGCCGGTAACGAGATTGAACTAGGTATGATGATACCGACAATCGAATCTCAGGCAAGTAACATACTGATGACAAAGGAAACAACGTATGTTGTTATGCGGTTTGACAGATAAAGATCTTCGTAGAATACGTAGGAGCCAATATGAGCATCCAGGTTCCGCTATTGGTTATTGATCGGAGATGTGTCTCGGTCATGTCTACATAGTTCTCGAACCCATAGGGTCCGCACGCTTAAAGTTTGATGACGATTTGTATTATGAGTTATGTGATTTGATGTACCGAAGTTTGTTCGGAGTCCGGATGAGATCACGGACATGACAATGAGTCTCGAAATGGTCGAAAGGTAAAGATTCATATATTGTAAGGTTGCATTTGGACATCAGAATGGTTTCGAGTGGTTCGGACATTTTTTCCGGAGTACCGGGAGGTTACCGGAACCCCCCGAGAGAAGTATTGGGCCTAGTGCGACTTATTGGAGGAGAGGAGAAAGGGCCACGTGGGAGGGGATCCCCTCCCCTTGCCCAAACCGAATTGGACTAGGGGAGGGAGCCGGCCCCCCCTCTTTCCTTCCCCTCTCTCTCCCTTACCTTTCCCTCCGGTGGAAGAAAGGAAAGAGAGGGGGGCCGAATCCTACTTGGACTAGGAGTCCAAGCTGGACTCCCCCCTGGCGCGCCCAAACCTGGCTGGCCTCCTCTCTCTCTCCCTCCTTTATATACGTGGCTAGGGGGCACCCCAATGACAACAACAGACAACACAAGTTGATCTTTTAGCCGTGTGCGGTGCCCCCCTCCACAGTTACACACCTCAGTCATACCGTTGTGGAGCTTAGGCGAAGCCCTGTGCCGGTAGCATCATCATCACCATCACCACGCCGTCGTGCTGATGGAACTCACCCTCGGCTTCAACTGGATCACGAGTACGAGGGACGACATCGAGCTGAACGTGTGCTGAACACGGAGGTGCCGTACGTTCGGTACTTGGATCTGTCGGATCGTGAAGACGTATGACTACATCAACCGTGTTGTCATAACGCTTCCGCTTTTGGACTACGAGGGTACGTGGACACACTCTCCCCTCTCGTTGCTATGCATCACCTAGATAGATCTTCGTGATCGTAGAATTTTTTTTGAAATTACCGTGTTCCCCAATAGTTTATTGGGATCCGATGAAGTTCAAGTTTATGATAAGATCTATATCCATGAATATTATTTGAGTTTTCTTTGATCTCTTATATGCATGTGTATTTATACCCTCGTATTTGTTCTCCGAATCCTTGGTTTAGTTAGGCCGACTAGATCGATTTTTCTATAATGGGAAGTGGTGCTTTGTGATGGGTTGGATCTAGCGGTGTCCTCACCCAGTGACAGAAGGGGTAGCGAGGCACGTATGTATCGTTGCTATTAAGGATAAAAAGATGGGGTCTATTCCTACATGAATAGATCTTGTCTACATCATGTCATCGTTCTTATTGCATTACTCTGT
This sequence comes from Triticum timopheevii, assembly GCA_963921465.1. Taxonomy (NCBI): domain Eukaryota; kingdom Viridiplantae; phylum Streptophyta; class Magnoliopsida; order Poales; family Poaceae; genus Triticum; species Triticum timopheevii. The sequence goes on from OY997272.1 coordinate 235,893,809, forward strand.
TTCTCCATGAACTTAATACACTAGATGCATGCTGGATAGCGGTCGATGTGTGGAGTAATAGTAGTAGATGCAAAATCATTTTGGTCTATTAATCTTGGATGTGATGCCTATATACATGATCATTGCCTTGGATATCGTCATAATTAGCTCTATCAATTGCCCAACAGTAATTTGTTTACCCACCGTATGTTATTTTCTCGAGAGAAGCCACTAGTGATATCTACGGCCCCCGGGTCTATCTTTTATCATATTGTTTTCAGATCTATATTTAAAAAAATACCTTGCTACACTTTTTCTTTACTTATTTTATTTGTGTTCTTGATAGATCTATTTATCCAATCTCATACAATTTAATCTAGCTTTTTTCCGTGGAGGGATTGACAACCCCTTTTACGCATCAGGTTGCAAGTATTTGTTCTTTGTGTGTATGTACCGTTTACATAGTGTTGCTTGGTTCTCCTACTGGATTGATAACCTTGGTTTCAAAACTGAGGGAAATACCTACCATAGTTGTACTGCATCATCCCTTCCTTTTGGGGGAAATACCGACCCAGTTTCAAGCCGCATCAATAAGCATCACGGAAACCTGAAATAAATCTGGAAAAAATGTGTACACCAGTGTCAAGTCTAGGACTTGAACTTTGGTGGGCTAGTTCCACCACAAGGAACCTAACCATCTGAAGTACGGGATTCTTTTCTCAAATACATAGATATACATGCACTCACCCCTATGAGCGCATGCACGCATACTCTATTGCTATGATTCTTTTGATATCTAACTCATGCTTCCTTCACGAGTTCAAAAAAATGCATACTCAATTCATTCTAATTATGAGTTAATATTTAATTGTTAATCCAATGATTTGACCAAATTACTTCACTCACATGTATTTTAGATAAAATTAATGTCATTAGATTCATATTCAAAGGCTACCCATAGCCATAAATTTGCATCATATGTACTACATATTAAGGAAATAAGTAATTGTTGGTCCAGACTTTGCCCTAATAATTAGAAAGAGCATCCAAGTCCTAATCCTTTTTTAAGATGTCAAGTTAGTCTTAATTATTCAAAACTAAACACCACCAACTCAAAACAGGCTTTCTCCCCGCTTTATAGATAATGCAATCACCTTGTCCATACAACTAGTTCAAGTGCAAGAAATGTATATAAGTCCGCTCGGGCAACAACATACATGCCCAAATGAAAAAACAAAGAAAAGGGAAAAACCACCGAGTGGTCAATAGATCAGCGAATATGAGGCAGGGCAAGGGGACGAGCAGCCGTAGTCATTGCATCCATCATGCTGCCAAAGCCGGTCTCGATTTTGTTGCCTAGAGAGCGGGTGCCAGAGGTGCAAAAGCGCTAGGAATTTGAAGATAAAGTTTGTGGCCCGCCGTAAGAAGACTTGTTCAATCACCATCTTGTTATGTGTCGTCCAGAGGGTACACGTCATTGTCATGAAGAGGCGTCTCCTTCTCTGGGTTTGGTTGGCCCAAGTTTTGAGAAACCAAGCCAGGTCTAGAGCCTCCCACTCCATCCTAGAGCCCCTCATGGACAAAGCACCAAAGAAAATGAGCCTCGGGGCAGGCAAAGAATGTGCGAGTCCCCTTCTCCAGGACATACAAAGAAGGCATAGCCCATCGCCAGGCCCATGCCGATTGGCCACCTGCGTTTTTTATGGGAGCGTTCATGTAGAAACTGACACATGAAGATCTTGATCTTCAGAGGACAGGGCACTCCACATAGGTGTGGTGCACGCCAATGTCGACCATCAACAGAGGTTGTGATATGCAGAGCCAATAGAGAAGAACTACAATGGGGACAATCGCTACGATATGGCATCTGGAAAATCCTAGTGTGATGTCATAAGTGAAGCCTGAAGGCCGGTCCAAGCAATGGTTTCCTCGGGTCCAAATGAACGTCGGAACGAGATGTTCCAGAATCCATTTTGAGAGGGCGGGGAAACCAATAAGAAGTGGTTCACATAGATAGCAAACAAGTTAGGGAAATCCATGCATAGCTTAGAACCACCCACCCAAGGCTCAAGCCAAAAGAGGGTCAATCTCCATTTTTATAGAGATAGAGCCCTAGACGACTCCCCTTCTTTATTGATTGTATCGACTTCCAGAACTAAGATCCCTCCCTACATAACACACTAGAAGTGGACATCCCTGTAAATATGCAAAGAGCCACGAGCCACCATCCTCACTAAGGATCCTCCAAGCCCATCTCAACATAAGGGATACATTCATGCGAGGGAAAGCAATAATACCTAGACCCTGCAGGTCCTTGGGCAAGCAGATATTAGCCCATTTGACCATATGGTATTTTTAACGTCCACCAGCCCCCCGCCAGAAGAAACGTTATAGATCCTTATCAAAGGAGTTATACACCCCTTCTGGCAAAATATACATTCTCATCATATGCATGGGGAGACTAGAAAGGCATTAGCCAATAAGCACGGATTTACTTTCTTTGAACATAAATGTTTTGCACCACAACTCAAGCCTAGTGGCCACTCACCCCATAAGCGGGTCAAATCCCGGATGAGTATGTAATGGGAAAGGTGGAAAACTCGCAATTAAGGTTGTCTGCAATCCGTTCTTGATCGTCGTTAGAGTACCTAGCAATACCACATCATGGGACCGACGTAACTCCCATCAAAGCGACTCCGACGGCGGATCTCAGGCTTCCTCCCAGGATCGACGGAGAGCTAGCCGGATGGCTAACTCCTCCTCGTCCCGAGACGAGGCCCCAGTCGACGGATACAGAGTTGCCAGACTCGTATCCATTGCTCACCATGCCCGAGAAGGTCGGAGATCACTGAGGAAGAGCTGGGGGGAGCGGAGCGGACTGCAAGTGGACTAGAGTGGCCAGAGTTTAGTTCAGGATGCGAATAGGGACACATATTTGTGGGGTTGCGGTGGGCCGGTACGATCCGACGTGACGGATGCGTTCGAGCGTCCCTATACCCGCCCCACATATGGACAAGTTTGGAGGGTGCTGGACAACCCGGATGTATAGTGGGGTCTGCAGGGTCCAATTTGGTGGCAATTTCATGACCGGGTCGTGCGCCCGGACGTAATAGGAGATTTGAGGACTCCGGTTGTTGATGCTCTTAGGGACGTTTCTATAACTCCGTCATTCACCAATCGTACCTCCATTCGGCGGCGACGACGGTGGCATTGCGAAGAACGACAAGTCAACCAAGGCGGGGACCTTCATGACCCCTCCTCCTCCGAGCCCCTCCCCAGCCATAAAGCCCAAGGCGAAGCCCTAGCTGGAAATTGAGTGGTAGGGCATCCTTATCGACGGGTACGAGACTTGTGTCGTGGGCAGGCAATATATTTGGCTTTCGGGTGCACATGCACCTGAATTATACAAAAAAAAGTCAAAATTGAAAAAAGTCAAAATTTCCTAAAACTTTTGGAAACAAAACATGATCGAGTGTTTTACTGTGTAAAAAGTTTCTTCCATAAATGACTTTCATGGTGTTCTGGTCAAAATAATAATAATTCAACGGGGCTCGCTAAATCTCAGTCGACTGAGATCTAGCAAGTCTCAGTCGATCAGCCAAGCCGTTCGATAGATAGATTGAAGATTCATCGTCGATGCTGCTATGCTGCGACCGGGCTGTGTCCGTTTTCTTTTTTCTACGTGTTGGGCATGTGGTGCGTATAATGGGTTGGGTGGCCGGGAAGGCCTTTTTCTTTGACATATAGACTTTTCCCGTTTGTTTGTTTTTTTATTTTTTGTTTTCTTTTTACAGTCTCTTTATTCTCTAGTAAGTACTTTACCAAAAAACCATATGTGTTCTTTGTGACGTTAGTTCCCTTTTGCATTTGTGTTTTTGTTATTTCTTGTTTTCTTAAATTATTTTCTTTTCTTTTTTATTGCTTTTTAAAACCTTTTTATTGCTAATAACATGTGTTTTGCTATTTTTCTTATTAAACAAAAAAATCATTTTCTTTTTTTTGTGTTTTCTTTTTGTTTTTATAAAATGCATGAAATACAACTTTATGCTACTGTGTACGGAATTTGCTAAAATCCAGCCAATTGAGTCTTAGTCAAGTCCGAGTCGACCCATACGCCGATAGTTTCAATTAATTCAGGTCGTGCAGGACGGACATGTCGGGCTACACTTTATGTCTTAGTTTTTTTTTGTCGGATACAGGGTAGCGCAGTTGCCGGGAGGGAAGGGGCATTTTTTTCGTTGTTTCTTGGACTTTTTTTCTCATTTTCTAACTTTTTCCCTCTTTCCTTTTTATTTTTTATAGTTCTTTTTTTTCTTGTAAGTGCATTTTAACACTTTTTTGTCTATGTTCCTTTGTGACTTTGATTTTTTTTTGCATTTGTACTTTCATTTTTTTTCCTTGTTTAAAACCTTTTTCTTGCTAATTACATGATTCTAACTACTTTTTATGAAACAACGGCTTTTATTTTTGATGTTTGGAAAAATTATTATACAATCACCTCGACTGCAACTGCATGTCTTTCACACGACTGCAACTCAGTGGTGTTTTCACCACTAGGCACAAAACAACAAATGTCACGTCCCGACTACCACTGCATGTCATCAATGCTACTGCAACTTTGTGGTGTTTTGTTGGGGAGAGGGTAGTTGCATGCCTGTCACTAGGCACACAGTTGTAAGTGTCACCCCAACTGCAACTCTGTGGTGCTTTGTTAGGAGAGGCCATTGAATATCCGCCATCAGGCATGCAACTGCAAGTGTCGCACCTGATTGCAATTGCACGTTTTTCAACGTGACTGCAACTCTGTGGTTTTTTATTGGGGGAGGGTCATTGCATATCTGCCAGTAGGCATGCAACTACAAAAGTGTCAACTATGCGTCTTCCACGTGAATGCTACTTAGTGGTATTTTGTCTAGAGAGAGGGTAGTTGCATATTAAAGACTAGGCACGCAACTACAAGCGTCACGTCCCAACTACAACTGCATGTCTTCAATACAACTACAACTATGTGGTCTTTTGTCAGGGGAAGTGGCAGCTGCATGTCTGCCACTAGTCATGCAACGTCAGGCGTCACCCCAACTTTAACTCCATGGTGTTTTATCAGGAGAAGTCGTTGAATGTCTACCATAAGGCGTACAACTGCAAGTGTCACCCATGAATGGAATTGCATGTCTGTCACTAGGCATGCAACTACAAGTGTCACCCAACCGCAACTCTTTGGTGTTTTGTTGGGCAAGGGATAATTGCATGTATGCCACTAGGCACGCAACTGCAAGTGTAGCCCCCAACCGCAACTCCGTGGTGTTTTGTCGGAAAGGTCCATTGCATGTATTCCACCAGGCATGCAACTGCAAGTGTCGCCCTTAACTGCAGCTGCATGTCTTCAACGTGACTACAACTACAAGTATTACCCCCGGCTGAAACTCTGTTGTGTTTTGCCGGGAGAGGTTATTGGATGTGTGCCACCAAGCACGCAACTGCAAGTGTCAACCCTGACTGCAACTGCATGTCTTTAACTCGACTACAACTCTGCGATGTTTTATCGAGGGAGGGGCAGTTGCATGTCTGCCACTAGGCATGCAATTAGAAGTGCCACCCCCCTTTGCAACTGCGTTGTGTTTTTTGGGAGAGGGGTAGTTGCATGTCTTTCACTAGGCACGCAACTGCAAGTGACACCGCTGACTGCAACTCTATGGTATTTTGTCGGAGAGTTCGTTGCATGTCTGCAACAGCAAGTGTCGCCCCTAAATACAACTGCATGTCGTCAACGCGACCGCAACTTCAAGTGTCGTCCCCGACTGAAACTCTGTGATGTCTTGTCCAGAGAGGTTGTAGCAAGTCTGGCACGAGGCATGCAACTGCAAGTGTTGCCTCTGACTGCAATTGCATGTCTTCAAAGCGACTGCAACTCCATGGTGTTTTGTCGGGGGTGGGTCAGTTGCATGTCTGCCACTAGGCATGCAACTGCAAGTGTCACCCCAATTGCAATTTTTGGTGTTTTTTCGAGAGGGGCAATTGCATGTCTGCCACTAGGCACACAACTACAAGTGTCACCGCGATTGTAACTCTGTGGTATTTTGTCGGGAGAGGCCGTTGCATGTATGCCACCATACATGCAATTGCAAGTGTCTTCCCTGACTACAACTGCATGTCTTCAGTGCGACTGTGACTGCAAGTGTTGCCCTAACTCCAACTCGATGGTGTTTTGTCAGGGTGGGGTAGTTGCATGTCTGTCACTAGGCACACAACTGCAAGCATCTCCTGGACAGCAACTTCGTCGTGTTTTATCGGGGCATGTATGTCACTAGGCACATAACTGCAAGTGTCGCCCCAACCGAAACTCTATAGTGTTTATCGAGGGCTCGATAAGTACGCCTATTATTTATTTATTTTCATTTTTAACATTTTTTTAATTTTTGTTTGTGTTTTGGGTTTGTGGTGGGCCTTGGAGATACACAAAGTCCCAGCAAAGTACATTATCCTCATCAAGGACATGTACGATAATGTTGTGACAAGTGTTCGAACAAGTGATGTCGACACTGATGACTTCTCGATTAAGATAGGACTGCATCAAGGGTCAGCTTTGAGCCCTTATCTTTTTGCGTTGGTGATGGATGAGGTCACAAGGGATATACAAGGAGATATCCCATGGTGTATGCTCTTTGCGGATGATGTGGTGCTAGTTGGCGATAATCGGGTGGGGGTAAATAGGAAGTTAGAGTTATGGAGACAAACCTTGGAATCGAAAGGGTTTAGGCTTAGTAGGACTAAAATAGAGTACATGATGTGCGGTTTCAGTACTACTAGCTGTGAGGAGGAGGAGGTTAGCCTTGATGGTCAGGTGGTACCTCAGAAGGACACCTTTCGGTATTTGGGGTCAATGCTGCAGGAGGATGGGGGTATTGATGAAGATGTGAACCATCGGATCAAAGCCGGATGGATGAAGTGGCGCCAAGCTTCTGGCATTCTCTGTGACAAGAGAGTGCCACAAAAGCTAAAAGGCAAGTTCTACAGGACGACGGTTTGACCCGCAATGTTGTATGGCGTTGAGTGTTGGCCGACTAAAAGGCGACATGTTCAACAGTTAGGTGTGGCGTAGATGCGTATGTTGAGATGGATGTGTGGCCACACGAGGAAGGATCGAGTCCGGAATGATGATATACGAGATAGAGTTGGGGTAGCACCAATTGAAGAGAAGCTTGTCCAACATCGTCTCAGATGGTTTGGGCATATCCAGCGCAGGCCTCCAGAAGCTCCAGTGCATAGCGGATGGCTAAAGCGTGCGGAGAATGTCAAGAGAGGGCGGGGTAGACCGAATTTGACATGGGAGGAGTCCGTTAAGAGAGACCTAAAGGATTGAGGTATCACCGAAGAGCTAGCTATGGACAGGGGTGCATGGAAGCTTGCTATCCATGTGTCAGAGCCATGAGTTGGTTGCGAGATCTTATGGGTTTCACCTCTAGCCTACCCCAACTTGTTTGGGACTAAAGGCTTTGTTGTTGTTGTTGTTGTTGTTGTGTTTTGGGTTTGTTATGTCTTCATCTAAATTGTGGGTGTTTTTTTCTCCTCTTTTTGCAAGTATACAATCCATTTGCTCATCCGCTCCCATATGCAACTACATGTGTTGTACCTTGCATGCAACTGCAAACGGCATAAGGCACGCGCAACTAAGGGAAGTGGCAGGAGTTGTGCATAGGAGGCACCATGTTATTATTGTTTTATCTTTTTAAATTTTATTTTTCTATTTTTTATTTGTGGTTTGGGTTTGATTTTTTTTTCTTTCCGAAATAAGACTATTTTTAAACCTTACACTCACTTGTATGTCCGCCACGACGTACGTGCAATTACATGCATTGCACACCACATGGAACTCCATTTGAGGCCACAAGCGTAACAAGTTTTTTAATACACATTGAACATTATTTAAAAGCACGTTGAACCTTTTTCTTCAATACATGTTAAACTACTTTTAAGTACATGACAATCTTTTTTCAAATACTCATTGAATAGTTTTCTTTTCCTACATTAAACATTTTTCAAATACAGTTTGAACATTTTTAAAATACACAATGAACATTTTTAAAGCAACTCGAAACATTTTCTAATTGCATGATGAGCATTTTCTTTACGACCCGTTACATATTTTTAAATTTTTATAAAGCACACACATTGTTTTCTAAAATATGGCAACTAATGTTATAAATGCTTACATTAATTTTTGAAGGAACTTAAAGAAACATGGAATAAATACTTTGGGACAGAAAATAGAGGGAAAAACATTAAAAGAGGTTTTTTAGGCCATTAAAGAGGTAGAAAAGTGGACGTTAGAAAAAGCTAACTGCCCAGCCGATGCCCGACAACGAGCGGTGCCTGACAAAAAATCACAAGGTAGCCCAAAATTGCTGAGCAACTTGGGCCAGGTCATGTCAAGCCATGTACGTGGGTAGTATGGGCCAGGTCAACCTACGATCGCATCGCACGGGAGGAGACGGCAAATCCAACGTCAGCTAGCTGCGGGTCGACTGAGACTTCACTATTTCCTCAAACTTTTGGAAACAAAACATGATCGAGTGTTTTACTCGTGTAAAAAGCTTCTTCCATAAATGACTTTCATGGTGTTCTGGTCAAAATAATAATAATTCAACACATATACAAGTCACTATTTGTACTTTTGGTCCCTGAATTGTTACTTTTTGCCTGAAATCAACGGGGTTTTTCCTTGGCTAAACTTGTCATGCGAGTACAACACAAGGTTAACTTTATTTCCGGGAAGTTTCAGTTTTTTTGTGTGTGTCAATTGCCAAATTGTTTTTTCCATATCAGGGGCGTGTGCACCCGAGAGCACAAGGGTATTTCCCCCTTCATAAGGGTCCTTTCTGTATCTCCGTAATTCACCGATCGTACCTCCACCCGGCGGCGGCGGCGGTGGCATGGCGAAGAGAGGCAAGTCGGCCGAGGCGGCGACCTCCACGGCCCCTCCTCCAAGCCCCTCCCCAGCCATAAAGCGTAAGGCGAAGCCCCGGCTGGAAATCGAGGGGTACCCCGTGGAGGGCATCTCCATCGGCGGGCACGAGACGTGCGTCATCTTCCCGACGCTGAGCCTCGCCTTCGACATAGGCCGGTGCCCGCAGCGCGCCGTGGCGCAGGACTTCCTCTTCATCTCGCACGCCCACCTCGACCACATCGGGGGCCTCCCCATGTACGTGGCCACGCGGGGGCTCTACAGGCTGCGCCCGCCCACCATCTTCGTCCCCAAGTACCTCAGGGAGCTCGTGGAGCGGCTGTTCGACGTGCACCGCGCCATGGACCAGTCCGAGCTCAACCACACCCTCGTCCCACTCGACATTGGAGAGGAGTATGAGCTCAGGAGGGATCTCAAGGTCAGGGCCTTCAAGACCTACCATACCATACCCAGCCAGGTGAGGGAACTTGCTTCAGTTCTTGGAATTGTGCACCCCCTAGTTGATCTGTGAGGAATTTTGCAATGGCTTGGTTGAAAGTGATATCTGATATGGTTCTAGGGGTACGTGATATACTCAGTGAAGCAAAAGCTCAAGCAGGATTATCTTGGCCTCCCGGGGAGCGAGATCAAAAGGTTGAAGCTGTCAGGCGTGGAGGTCTGTATGTCTTGGTGGATGTCAATATTTCATAGGAATAAGTAAATCAGAACCTACTAAGAGTTGTTGATGTGATCATGTGCTTGCAATTTTCCATTCCTTGCAGATTACTAATACAGTGACAACACCCGAGGTTGCTTTCACTGGGGATACGATGTCAGATTTCATTCTTGATCCTGATAACGCAGACGTATTGAAGGCAAAAATTCTTGTGATGGAGGTATTACGTCTTACTGCTTTATCATCATATAACCAACTTCCATTTTATTAACAATAGCAAGCAGTTTTTGTCTCCAAGTATATTCAAATTACACTGCATGCAAGCTAGCTGCTGTTATTTTGCAAACAGAACTTATCACATCTAGGAAAAACTCATGTGCCACCAGTTAGCTGCAATTAAACGAATCCTGGTGGTTAGAAGCATGTTTCACTTCTTGTGCTCAAAACTTTTGCTGTTATTTTTCTCTCATGAGTTTTTCTTTGTTCCTATTATTGATCTGCTGAGCTGTTCTTAAAATTTTCAGAGTACTTTTCTGGATGACTCTGTCTCGATTGAGCATGCAAGGGAATATGGGCACATACACTTGTTTGAGGTTTACTTTGATTATTTTTGTCTGTCATAGGAAAGAAAGATGACCTAGTATCCGTAATAGTGCTTATGCTTCCATTTATGTTTGATGATATTTCCAGATTGTGAATCACTCTGAGAAGTTTGTAAACAGAGCCATTCTACTAATTCACTTTTCGGCTCGTTATACAACAGAGGTGGGTTTTTTTTTTGACCTGAAACAACAGAGGTGGGTTAATATCTATTGTTTCAGTTCTCTCTGTGGAAATAGTATGGCTTGTTATTCAAATCTTAGCTATTGATGATTGAAGTCTATTTTACCCCCTTTACTGGCCGATTTATCCCAATTTCGCTCATGTTAAGGATGCTTTGGCTCCACATGTTAGTTCTAGCTTTTATGTTAATCAACTTCACCAATAATGCGCAACCCTTTTATAGTCTGAACTCCTTGTGACAAAGCACAACATGTCGATGATGCTAAAAAAATGCAGAGATATCAATTACCTTACTGCATTTCCCTTGCTCTGTGAAAATCCCCTATATTTGACTCTACATGCTTTGCAAGTAAATCTGTTGTATCTCTTGACCCCATCATCAGACATCCAGACCTATCCTTTCCTTGTGTAAAAGAAAAAGAAAACTGCGACAGATTCCTAATACTAGAGTTGCTTTTTTCAGGAAATTGATGCAGGGATAAGTAGATTGCCCCCGTCGTTCCGAAGCAGAGTTTATGCGTTGAAAGAGGGCATCTGAAATTAGGTTTCTTGTCTTGCGTCGAAACTAGACGAACAAAATGTCTGTATTTTTCACCCAAAACCTTGCTTGTATGGTATGCCATCGTAACAAGGTTGTTGACATGTCCCTAGTATTGAATTCATCTGGAATTCTGTGAAATGATGACTGGTTTAGTTGAGTGTTGATTTTGTCTATGTGAGATGGGAGAAGATTGAAATGCTTATTGTGTTTGGTTGACAGAAGAATTTGAAAGAAGTAATAATACGTACAAAACAAGCTGCATTTCTTTCTGAAGATGGATACTTAGGGTATACAAAAAAAACATAAACAAGAGCGGTTACAGTACGTCCATGTTGTACAACATGCATGCGTATATGTATATATAGGTACACAATTCCTATTTCCTCGGAAGAAGAAGAAGAAGAAGAAGAAGAAGAAGAAGAAGAAGAAGAAGAAGAAGAAGAAGAAAAGCAAGTACATTGACTACACGAACAGAGAGCAGCAGACCCTCCTATATTCCTCACTCTATGCATGCTTACGGCCTTGTTGTCTAGTGTAGCATCAAAGATGGATGGGTTGTCGCGTGGAACGTTAACTGTTGTTTCCTTCCCTTGGGCGTGTCCGCTTGGCAGGTATGGTATGGTAGGGTACGGCGACGATCAGCAGGGACTGCCCGCGTTGCAGTCCAACGGGCCGGCGAAGCGGGTGAGCCTCCTGACGTACTCCCCTGGCTTGGGCTTGAGGAGGTCCTTACCGTTGAGCTTCTGGCTTATTTTTCCGCCGGACGTGATGAAGAAGGCGTCGTTTATCATCAGGTCGCCTTCCGATGTCCACACCCAGTTCTTCCACTCCGACTCGGCCGCGTACTCGCGCTTGGTCGCCTGCTCCACGTTTGAATTTGAATTTGAATTTGAATTGATGATTTGATTTGAACCATCCGGTACGTGGATAGATGGAGTGAGTACGTACCTCCTTGGCAGCCATGTTGGGTGGTGCTCTGTAGCGGTTCCCTTGGCTGACGATGGTGGGCGCGCTGCTGCCTCCGATGGCGTACATGAGCCAGTTGGTGTAGTCGTTGTTGACGACGTGGAAGAAGCCGTAGCGGCAGCGAGGCATCCTCTGCACCAGGCCTCTCCCGAAGTGGTTGAAGGCGACGGTGACCTGCATCACCTTGTCCTCCTCCTTCCCATCGGTGGCGCCGAAGAGCATCACGTCGTTGTGGTGGGCCAGGTGGGTGTTGGAGACGGTGACGGCCGTGGACATGGCCACCACGTCGATCATGCCGTCCTCGCAATTATCCATGGATAGGTGGTCCACCCACACTTTGGTGGCGTTGAAGATGGAGACGCCGTCGCCGTCGGCGCGGGTGCGGATCGTGGAGTGGGTTGCCGTCATCGACACGTTGCCGCCCGACGTGTGTACGATGCCGTGCACGTGGAGGTTGTTGATGATGACGTTGTTCTGGTGCTGGATGGTGAGCCCGCCGCCGTTGGCCACGTGCACCTGCGCCCCGCGCCCGTCGATGGTCTTGTCGCTCTGGATGATGATCTCCTGGGACGCGTTGATCACCATGTCCCTCGCGAAGATGATCCACAGCGGCTCCGTCTGGACCGCGCCCCACCGGAGCGTCCCGGGCCGTGGGTTGGTGAAGTCATCGTCGTTGGCGTCGGTCACGATGTAGATCTTGCCCGTGAGGCCGCCGGTGGTCTCGCGGCCGAACCCCTTGGCGCAGCGTGCCATCCGCTGCCGGTCCGTCGCCCAGTCCTTGCGGCACCGCCAGCACCGGTCGATCGGGTTCGTCGCCATGCACGGGCCCGTGTACTTTGGCTTCTTCGACTTCTTCTCCGAATACAGCGCACGACGCGGGCTAGTCGACCTGCACGCTCACCACATGTTCATGCCAATGTCACTTAATTTATCTACCACTCACTCGCTACAACCTAACCACTCCTACTCTACTCGTATATGATACTAATATTAATGCATGCATGCATGCATGCCTGTGGACGGCGCGGTTGAAGTGGTCCACGACGCTGTAGGGGTCGGGGTTGTACGCCGGGTTGGCGCTCGCTACGGCCGTCGCCGCCAGGAACGCCGCCCCCAAGAGGAGCAGCGACGCCGGCCTGCTCCATTGGAGGCTCCGATCCATGGACAACTAACTCTCTATCTTGTGGTATGATTGCTTTGTTTGGGTAGCTCCAGATAGATAGGTAGAGAGGGGACAACCCTATCGCTCGCGTGGAAGAGAAGACAAGGCCTATATACGTAGGAGGATGGCCGTCGAGGTGGTATTATTAGCACAGAGGGGTGAGGCGAGCCACGCTCCACGGAGGAGACAAATTGTTTTGCCAATATTTGATTTTCTATTCTTGGTCTGGCCAGGCCGGAGAGGAGAGCCAAGACAAGGGAACGCATGAACCGCCAATGAACGTTCGTTAGGTCGACTCAAAGTTACTTTGAGTTTTTTTTCTTCTAAACACATTACAACCAAAGTCCCTCACATACACGAGCATACACTCATCTCTATAAACGCACGCATGCACGCACGTGCACCCTATCATATTACGGATTGTGGTATTGATGACAAGCAATTGATGGACAAATAAGACTATCTAAGACTAGCCACAATGGTGAGTAACATACACTAGTAACATACACATATCCCTAGACTATATTACTACCTTCATAGTGGGTAGTAACATAAGTGTGGTAACATGCAAAGCTTCATTTATTAGGTTATAGACTCATATTGCATTGGGACATGTGATGCTACAGTAACTAGCTAAGTTACTATAAGGCTGGTCGTAATGGTAGTATCATAAGCGGTATCATGCATGCCAGCTAGACTTTTTGAATGATGTGGCACACAATTAAATGAGGAAAGAGAGGGTGTGGTATCATATCATGATACCGTATCATATTAAATATTGTACTACTTTGTGTCATGCATGGCAATTAATATGGCAACCTAAGATAATAACTTATGATACTATGCATTACGGAGCTAGTATCATATGCATGATACTACTATATGATACTCCCCATTACAACCAGCCTAACCACCTCTCTCCTCATTAAATCACTGCCACATAAGCAAATTTGCTGAGTTGGACTTGATGTTATTGCTGAAGTTACTCCCACTGTGGCTAGTCTAATGTAAAACTAAGTTTTACTCCCAAGAGCAAAGGTTGTCGAGCATCGGCAACCCCCAAAAGGGAAAAAAATAAAACTGAGGCTTCTCAAAGGTTGCTTTTTGTAACCTTATCTTAGGGCATGTTTGGTTGCTTGTGTATGCCTCAGTCAGGCCTAGGAATGTGGCTTTGGCCCGTTAGGATGCCTGACCTATATCCAAATATTGGCTCATTCTTTCCTCTCAACCAGGTGTTCGGCTTGCAAGGGAGGGGAATGCAGCGCCGAGCTCATGCGAGTTGATGGATGCTGCGAGCCCACGCGTGTCCCTGAAAAATCGACTGGAGGAATTGGATCACCTCTCGCCAATTTGATCGCCATATTTAGCCCTCATCCACTCACCTCGAAACCCCCGCCACCATTTCCTCCCCTTCGAGCTCTCTGTCCCGGGCGTATTCTTCACCGCCGAGCAGGTCAGCGACACACCGGTCGGTTGTGGTCGGCGTCGTCGATCCTTCTTCTTCCTCTTCTTCCCTGAGTTGTTTCGCACCTCCTGCTTGTCTACACTAATGTTTTAAGTTCAATCACTGCCTACTCGTTGTACCTTAGATATGTGAGCATGTGGTAGGAGTAGATCTGTGGGTAGTATGGTAGACCCTAGATATGTGAGCATGTGATGATGTGGTAGATCATATAGTAGTGTTGTCATTTTGCTAGAATGTTAGGTTTTGCTTCTCAACATTGTTGATGTTCATGTTGTTGTGGTAGATGCGGCAATGTGTTGAACTGGATGATAGTATGTGTAGTATAGTAGTAGGTAGATAGGTAGATATAGTATGGTAGATAGGTAGATGTGGTATTGTGTTGAACTTTGTGATCAGTTAATGCTAGTTTGACCAGTCCATGTGTTGTATGCATTATCTTTGTTCAGTAGTATTGGTGCTAACCATTGTCATACATGAACACCAAGACCTTAGTTAGGACATTGTTTTGTCTGAGAATATGCGCCCCTATGTTGAGGACTCACAACTGCTATCCGATCAGAGACCTCCTGATGCAGATGTGTTTGAGGGGCCTGTAGTGCAATCATCTATAGTGGTGGTGATGCCTGAGGCAGCTACTAAGGCTACAAAGGCAGCGATTTGGGAGGGCTAGGAAGGGGAACACAATGAAATGGCAGCCTTCCCCGAGCACGTTCATGCTTAACAAGATGTGTGAGTTCATCGCTAGTGGGGTTAGGACTGACAAGGTCTTCAAGGAGGTGCACCTCAACGTTGTTACCAAGCAAGTCTTTGAGTTATGTGGCACAAAGGTGACCTCAACCCTAGTCTACAAACACCTCGGGAAGTGGAGATCCATATGGATCCGAGTGTCCAAGCCCAGAGACCTTAGCGGAGCATAGTGGGATCAGGACACCTTCGCGATCCCGATGGAGGCAGAGCACTACCAAGTCCACGTCACGGTTAGCTAATATAGCACTTGGTTTTGTGCTCTAACATGTCGATCACAACTAATATCGATGTGTTTCTTTCTTAGGACCACTCCAAGGAAACTGAGTTCCTCAACACTCCCATCCAGAACAACTCTTAGATGCAGACCATCTTCTCATGCGGTCTGGCTACTGGCAAGCATGCCATGGCTTTCAATTAGCCTCTCGTTCGCTATGCATGAGTATCTATACACCCTAGAGTCTGAGGCCATCATCCTTGATGGTCCTGACGAGGTTGCTGGTGGTGATCACTATCCTGCTCATGGGAGAAATAGGAAGAGGGGGGCTTGATGGAGGAGGAGCTCAACATCTTTAGCAGCATGACTAATGCAGTGAAGGAGGTGGCTTTAGTCAGGAGGCTTTGATGTTGTCTACTCTTAGCCACCTGTTGGACAACAGGGCGTGGGGTCTTTGGTTTGTTGGGATGGAAGTGCATCATAGGGTCCTATGGCTTACAGCCTGGCTGGGCAAGCACTACTTTAGTGCTAAGGTCTGGTGGTAGTGATGGCGTGCATGATGGTGATGTCCATTTTGGTAGCTAGGGATTTAAAACAGTTGTTGGCCTATATATTTTGATGAGGTGTTATATGCTAACCCATCATGTTGATGGTTAACTTGCGGTGGTAGGATTACATCCTCTTTGGGATGTGGTGGTAGGATGACACCATAGTAGTTAGGATGAACTTGTGGTGCTTTTTGGGTATATGACTAGACATACCTATGTTGCTTTTGTTCCAAATTTGCCTATTGTTTGAACTGTTGCTCTTTAGCCTTGGTAGATGAAGTGGTATTTGGCATACTCAGGTGGGGTTCTAGGAGTCTATGGTTCATGGCAGACATGCCATGAACAAGTGAAAGGTACAAAGACAGCTGCTACAAAGGATTTAAGAGTATGCATGAGGCAGAGATGATTACTCCAACTTTGCAATCAAAGAGAAGAGCTATCCTGAAGTAGGCAAGGGTGCAGGTTAGGCGGGTAGTGTGGGATGAAGAACTAGATAATATCCTTTTAGTTTGTCGTCATTGCAGTGTTGCTTTTATCCTATGATCATCGTGATCATATGTAACATGCAATGATCACTAGTTAGGGATGTGGTAGATAAGGTCACCACATAGGCATATGAGGTCACTACATCGAGTCGAATGTGTGCAACCAGACGTCGTGTGGTGCATGAGCCCAGCCAAAAATCACGACATGGGCAACAAAACGTTTGGGGGGGGGGGGTTGGTACCCTAATGCACGCAACCAAACATGATGTAGAACATGGCCTAGAACCTGTTTTTACTCAGCCAGGTTGAGCTGAGTAATGGATGTGAAGGAAATATGCCCTAGAGGCAATAATAAAGTTATTATTTATTTCCTTATTTCATGATAAATGTTTATTATTCATGCTAGAATTGTATTAACCGGAAACTTAGTACATGTGTGAATACATAGACAAACATAATGTCACTAGTATGCCTCTACTTGACTAGCTCGTTGAATCAAAGATGGTTAAGTTTCCTAGCCATAGACATGAGTTGTCATTGATTAATGGGATCACATCATTAGAGAATGATGTGATTGACTTGACCCATTCCGTTAGCTTAGCACTTGATCGTTTAGTATGTTGCTATTGCTTTCTTCATGACTTATACATGTTCCTATGACTATGAGATTATGCAACTCCCGTTTACCGGAGGAACACTTTGTGTGCTACCAAACGTCACAACGTAACTGGGTGATTATAAAGGTGCTCTACAGGTGTCTCCGAAGGTACTTGTTGAGTTGGCGTATTTCGAGATTAGGATTTGTCACTCCGATTGTCGGAGAGGTATCTCTGGGCCCTCTCGGTAATGCACATCACTATAAGCCTTGCAAGCAATGTGACTAATGAGTTAGTTGTGGTATGATGCATTACATAACGAGTAAAGAGACTTGCCGGTAATGAGATTGAACTAGGTATTGAGATACCGACGATCGAATCTCGGGCAAGTAACATAC
The DNA here is from genome assembly GCA_963921465.1 of Triticum timopheevii. NCBI lineage: Eukaryota > Viridiplantae > Streptophyta > Magnoliopsida > Poales > Poaceae > Triticum > Triticum timopheevii. The sequence continues at coordinate 235,911,310 of OY997272.1, forward strand.
CGATGACAAAGGGAACAACGTATGTTGTTATGGGGTTTGACTGATACAGATCTTCGTAGAATATATGGGAGCCAATATGAGCATCCGGGTTCTGCTATTGGTTATTGACTGAAGACGTGTCTCGGTCATGTCTACATAGTTCTCGAAGCCATAGGGTCCGCACGCTTAACGTTCGGTAACGATTTATATTAAGAGTTATGTGTTTTGATGTACCGAAGGTAGTTCGGAGTCCCGGATGAGATCGGGAACATGACGAGGAGTCTCGAAATGGTTGAGACGTAAAGATCGATATATTGGACGACTATATTCGGACATCGGAAAGGTTCCGAGTGATTCGGGTATTTATCGGAGTACCGGAGAGTTACGGGAATTCGTCGGGGAGTATATGGGCCTTATTGGGCTTTAGAGAAAGAGAGAGGGAAGGATGCGCCCCCTCCTAAGGGCCTAGTCCGAATTGGACTAGGGGGAGGGGCTGCGCCCCCTCCTTCCTCCTCTTCTCTTCTCCCTTTCCTTGACTCCTACTCCTACTACATGGAAGGGGGGAATCCTACTCTCGGTGGGAGTAGGACTCCCCAGGGCGCGCCATAGAGAGGGCCGGCCCCTCCCCTCCTCTACTCCTTTATATACGGGGAGGGGGGCACCCCATAGACACACAAGTTGATCTGTTGATCTCTCCCAGCCGTGTGCGATGCCCCCCTCCACCATATTCCACCTCGGTAATATCGTAGCAGTGCTTAGGCGAAGCCCTGCGTCGGTAGCATCATCAACACCGTCATCACGCCATCGTGCTGACGAAACTCTCCCGTAAAGCTCTGCTGGATCGGAGTTCGTGGGACGTCATCGAGCTGAACGTGTGCTAAACTCGGAGGTGTCATACGTTCGGTACTTGGATCGGTCGGATCGTGAAGACGTACGACTACATCAACCGCGTTGTGCTAACACTTCCGCTTTCGGTCTACGAGGGTACGTGGACAACACTCTCCCCTCTTGTTGCTATGCATCACCATGATCTTGCATGTGTGTAGGAATTTTTTTAAAATTACTATGTTCCCCAACAGTGGTATCAGAGCCAGGTTTATGCGTAGATGTTATATGCACGAGTAGAACACAAATGAGTTGTGGGCGATACAAGTCATACTGCTTACCAGCATGTCATACTTTGGTTCGGTGGTATTGTTGGATGAAGCGGCCCTGACTGACATTACGCGTACGCTTATGCGAGATTGGTTCTACCGACGTGCTTTGCACACAGGTGGCTGTCGGGTGTCAGTTTCTCCAACTTTAGTTGAATCGAGTGTGGCTACGTCCGGTCCTTGTGAAGGTTAAAACAACACTAACTTGACAAAATATCGTTGTGGTTTTTATGCGTAGGTAAGAACGGTTCTTGCTAAGCCCGTAGCAGCCACGTAAAACTTGCAATAACAAAGTAGAGGACGTCTAACTTGTTTTTGCAGGGCATGTTGTGATGTGATATGGTCAAGACGTGATGAGATATAAGTTGTTGTATGAGATGATCATGTTTTGTTGAAGTTATCGGCAACTGGCAGAAGCCTTATGGTTGTCTCTTTATTGCATAAGATGCAAGCGCCAAATAATTGTTTTACTTTATCGCTATGTGATAGCAATAGTTGCAAGAGCAATAGTTGGCGAGACGACCATGTGACGACACATTGATATAGATCAAGATGATAGAGATCATGGTGTCATGCCGATGACGATGGAGATCATGACAATGCTTTGAAGATGGATATCAAAGGCACAAGATGATGATGGTCATATCATATCACATATTTTGATTGCATATGATGTTTATCTTTTATACATCTTATTTTGCTTTGGTTGACGGTAGCATTATAAGATGATCTCTCACTAAATTTCAAGGTAAAAGTGTTCTCCCTGAGTATGCGCCGTTGCCAAAGTTCGTCATGCCGAGACACCACGTGATGATCGGGTGTGATAAGCTCAACGTTCATCTACAACGGGTGCAAGCCAATTTTGCACACGCAGAATACTCGGGTTAAGCTTGACGAGCCTAGCATATGCAGATATGGCCTCAGAACACTGGAGAACGAAAGGTCGAGCGTGAATCATATAGTAGATATGATCAACATAGTGATGTTCACCATTGAAAACTACTCCATCTCACGTGATGATCGGACATGGTTTAGTTGATTTGGATCACGTGATCACTTAGATGATTAGAGGGATGTCTATCTAAGTGGGAGTTCTTAAGTAATATGATTAATTGAACTTTAATTTATCATGAACTTAGTCCTGATAGTATTTTGCAAATAATGTTGTAGATCAATAGCTCGCGTTGTTGCTTCCCTATGTTTTATATGTGTTCCTAGAGAAAACTAAGTTGAAAAATGATAGTAGCGATGATGCGGACTGGGTCCGTAATCTGAGGTTTATCCTCATTGCTGCATAGAAGAATTATGTTCTTGATGCACCGCTAGGTGACAGACCTATTGCAGGAGCAGATGCAGACGTTATGAACGTTTGGCTAGCTCAATATGATGACTACTTGATAGTTTAGTGCACCATGCTTAACGGCTTAGAATCGGGACTTCAAAGATGTTTTGAACGTCATGGACCATATGAGATGTTCCAAGAGTTGAAGTTAATACTTCAAGCAAATACCCGAGTTGAGAGATATAAAGTCTATAACAAGTTCTATAGCTAAAAGATGGAGGAGAATAGCTCAAGCAGTGAGCATGTGCTCAGATTGTCCGGGTACTACAATCGCTTGAATCAAGTGGGAGTTAATCTTCTAGATAAGATAGTGATTGACAGAGTTCTCTAGTCACAATCACCAAGTTACTGGAACTTTGTGATGAACTATAGTACGCAAGGGATGACGAAAACGATTCACGAGCTCTTCGTGATGCTGAAAAATCGACGAAGGTAGAAATCAAGAAAGAGCATCAAGTGTTGATGATTGACAAGACCACTAGTTTCAAGAAAAGGGCAAATAGAAAGAAAGGGAACTTCATGTAGAATGGAAAGCAAGTTGTCACTCCCGCGAAGAAGCCCAAAGCTGGACCAAAGCCTGAAACTGAGTGCTTCTACTGCAAAGGAAATGGTCACTAGAAGTGGAAATGCCCTGAATATTTGGTGGATAAGAAGGATGGCAAAGTGAACAAGGGTATATTTGATATACAGGTTATTAATGTGTACCTTACTAGTATTTATAGTAGCCCCTGGGTATTTGATACTTGTTCGGTTGCTAAACTTAGTAACTCGAAACAGGAGTTACAGAATAAACAGAGACTAGTTGAGGGTGAAGTGATGATGTGTGTTGGAAGTGATTCCAAGATTGATATGATCATCATCGCACACTCCCTATACTTTCGGGATTAGTGTTAAACCTAAATAAATGTTATTTGGCGTTTGCGTTGAGCATGAATATGATTTGATCATGTTTATTGCAATACGGTTATTCATTTAAAGTTAGATAATAATTGTTGTTCTGTTTACATGAATAAAGCCTTTGATGGTCATACACCCAATGAAAATAGTTTGTTGGATCTCGATTGTAGTGATACACATATTCATAATATTGATGCCAAAAGATGCAAAGTTGATAATGATAGTGCAACTTATTTGTGGCACTGCCGTTTGGGTCATATCGATGTAAAGCGCATGAAGAAACTCCATAAAGATGGATTTTTGGAATCACTTGGTTATGAATCATTTGATGCTTGCGAACCGTGCCTTTTGGGCAAGATGACTGAAACTCCGTTCTCCGGAACAATGAAACGAGCTACTAACTTGTTGGAAATAATACATACCAATATATGCGATCCAATGAGTGTTGATTCTCGTGGCGGGTATAGTTATTTTCTGACCTTCACAGATGATTTGAGCAGATATGAGTATATCTACTTAATGAAGCACAAGTCTGAAACATTTGAAAAGTTTAAAGAATTTCAGAGTGAAGTGGAGAATCATTGTAACAAGAAAATAAAGTTTCTACTTCGTAGAGGAGAATATTTGAGTTACGAGTTTGGCCTTCATGTAAAAACAATGTGGAATAGTTTCATAGCTCACGCCACATGGAACACCACAGCGTAATGGTGTGTCCGAACGTCGTAACTGCACTGTATTGGATATGGTGCAATCTATGATGTATCTTACCGATTTACCACTATCATTTTGGGATTATGCATTAGAGACATCTGCATTCACTTTAAATAGGGCACCATCAAAATCTGTTGAGACGACGCCTTATGAATTGTGGTTTGGCAAGAAACCAAAGTTGTCATTTCTTAAAGTTTGGGGCTGCGATGCTTATGTGAAAAAGTTTTAACCTGATAAGCTCGAACCCAAATTGGAGAAGTGCGTCTTCATGGAATACCCAAAGGAAACTGTTGGGTACACCTTCTATCACAGATCCGAAGGCAAGATATTCGTTGCTAAGATGGATCCTTTCTAGAGAAGGAGTTTCTCTCGAAAGAAGTGAGTGGGAGGAAAGTAGAACTTGATGAGGTAACTGTACCTGCTCCCTTATTGGAAAGTAGTTCATCACAGAAATCAGTTTCTGTGATTCCTACACCAATTAGTCAGGAAGCTAATGATGATGATCATGAAGCTACAGATCAAGTTACTACCGAACCTCGTAGGTCAACCAGAGTAAGATCCGCACCAGAGTGGTACGGTAATCCTATTCTGGAGGTCATGTTACTAGACCATGATAAACCTATGAACTATGAGAAAGCGATGATGAGCCCAGATTCCGCGAAATGGCTTGAGGCCATGAAATCTGAGATGGGATCCATGTATGAAAACAAAGTGTGGACTTTGGTGGACTTGCCCGATGATCGGCAAGCCATAGAAAATAAATGGATCTTCAAGAGGAAGACAGACGTTGATAGTAGTGTTACTATCTACAAAGCACGACTTGTCGCAAAAGATTTTCCGACAAGTTCAAGGTGTTGAATACGATGAGATTTTTCTCACTTGTATCGATGCTTAAGTCTATTCGAATCATGTTAGCAGTTGCCACATTTTTTTAAATTTGGCAAATGGATGTCAAAACTGCATTCCTTAATGGATTTATTAAAGAAGAGTTGTATATGATGCAACCAGAAAGTTTTTTGTCAATCCTAAAGGTGCTAACAAAGTGTGCAAGCTCTAGTGATCCATCTATGGACTGGTGCAAGCATCTCGGAGTTGGAATATACGCTTTGCCGAGTTGATCAAAGCATATAGTTTTATACAGACTTGCGGTAAAGTCTGTATTTACAAGAAAGTGAGTGGGAGCATTACAACATTTCTGATAAGTATATGTGAATGACATATTGTTGATCGGAAATAATGTAGAATTTTTTGGAAAACATAAAGGAGTATTTGAAAAAGAGTTTTTCAAAGAAAGACCGCGGTAAAGCTGCTTACACATTGAGCATCAAGATCTATAGAGATAGATCAAGACGCTTGATAAGATTTTTCAATGAGTACATACCTCGATAAGATTTTGAAGTAGTTTAAAATGGAACAGTCCAAGAAGGAGTTCTTGCCTGTGTTGCAAGGTGTTAAATTGAGTAAGACTCAAAACCCAACCATGGCAGAAAACAGAAAGAGAATGAAAAATCATTTCCTATGCCTCAGTCATAGGTTCTATAAAGTATGATATGCTGTGTACCAGACCTATTGTATACCTTGCTCTGAGTTTGGCAAGGGAGTACAATTTTGATCTAAGAGTGGATCACTGGACAGAGGTCAAGAATATCCTTAGTGAGGACTAAGGAAATATTTCTTGATTATGGAGGTGATAAAAGAGTCCGTCGTAAAGAGTTACATCGGTGCAAGCTTTTACACTGATTCAGATGACTCTAAGTCTCAATCTGGATACATATTGAAAGTGGGAGCAATTAGGTAGAGTAGCTCCGTGCAGAGCATTGTAGACATAGAATATTTGTAAAATACATACGGCTCTGAATGTGACAGACCCGTTGACTAAACTTCTCTCATGAGCAAAGCATGATCATACCTTAGTACTCTTTGGGTGTTAATCACATAGCGATGTGAACTAGATTATTGACTCTAGTAAACCCTTCGGGTGTTGATCACATGACCATGTGAACTATGGGTGTTAATCACATACAGATGTGAATATTGGTGTTAAATCACATAGTGATGTGAACTAGAATATTGACTCTAGTGCAAGTGGGAGACTAATATGCCCTAGAGGCAATAATAAAGTTATTATTTATTTCCTTATTTCATGATAAATGTTTATTATTCATGCTAGAATTGTATTAACCGGAAACTTAGTACATGTGTGAATACGTAGACAAACATAATGTCACTAGTATGCCTCTACTTGACTAGCTCGTTGAATCAAAGATGGTTAAGATTCCTAGCCATAGACATGAGTTGTCATTGATTAATGGGATCACATCATTAGAGAATGATGTGATTGACTTGACCCATTCCGTTAGATTAGCACTTGATCGTTTAGTATGTTGCTATTGCTTTCTTCATGACTTATACATGTTCCTATGACTATGAGATTATGCAACTCCCATTTACTGGAGGAACACTTTGTGTGCTACCAAACGTCACAACGTAACTAGGTGATTATAAAGGTGCTCTACAGGTGTCTCCGAAGGTACTTGTTGAGTTGGCGTATTTCGAGATTAGGATTTGTCACTCCGATTGTCAGAGAGGTATCTCTGGGCCCTCTCGGTAATGCACATCACTATAAGCCTTGTAAGCAATGTGACTAATGAGTTAGTTGTGGTATGATGCATTACATAACGAGTAAAGAGACTTGCCGGTAACGAGATTGAACTAGGTATTGAGATACCGACGATCGAATCTCGGGCAAGTAACATACCGATGACAAAGGGAACAACGTATGTTGTTATGCGGTTTGACTGATAAAGATCTTTGTAGAATATGTGGGAGCCAATATGAGCATCCAGGTTCCGCTATTGGTTATTTACCGAAGACGTGTCACGGTCATGTCTACATAGTTCTCGAACATGTAGGGTCCGCACACTTAACGTTCGGTGATGATTTATATTAAGAGCTATTTGTTTTGATGTACCGAAGGTAGTTCGGAGTCCTGGATGAGAACGGCGACATGACGAGGAGTCTCGAAATGGTTGAGACGTAAAGATTGATATATTGGACGACTATATTCGGACGTTGGAAAGGTTTCGAGTGATTCGGGTATTTATCGAAGTACCGGAGAGTTACGGGAATTCACCGGGGAGTATATGGGCCTTATTGGGCTTTAGGGGAATGAGAGAGGGGAGGATGCGCCCCCCCCCCCCCCCCAAGGGCCTAGTCCGAATTGGACTAGGGGGAGGGGCTGCGCCCCCTCCTTCCTTCCCTTCTCTTCTCCCTTTCCTTGACTCCTACTCCTACTACATGGAAGGGGGGGAATCCTACTCCCGGTGGGAGTAGGACTCCCCAAGGCGCGCCATAGAGAGGGCCGGCCCCTCCCCTCCTCCACTCCTTTATATACGGGGAGGGGGGGCACCCCATAGACACACAAGTTGATCTGTTGATCTCTCCCAGTCGTGTGCGGTGCCCCCCTCCACCATATTCCACCTCGGTAATATCGTAGCAGTGCTTAGGCGAAGCCTTGCGTCGGTAGCATCATCAACACCGTCATCACGCCGTCGTGCTGACGAAACGCTCCTGCAAAGCTCTGCTGGATCAGAGTTCGTGGGACGTCATCGAGCTGAACGTGTGCTGAACTCAGAGGTGCCGTACGTTCGGTACTTGGATCGGTCGGATCGTGACGACGTACGACTACGTCAACCGTGTTGTGCTAACGCTTCCGCTTTCGGTCTACGAGGGTACGTGGACAACACTCTCCCCTCTCGTTGCTATGCATCACCATGATCTTGCGTGTGCGTAGGAATTTTTTTGAAATTACTACGTTCCCCAACAGGATGCAGGGAGGCAAACTATGGTGCAAGACCAAACATGCCCTTAGTTTCTTGAGTCATAGGGAACCCGTGCTATTAAGAGGGGACGAGGATGGTGAAGTATATTTGCTCATGACTTTTATACCTAGTTCACACCTTCAAAGTCATCATTTTTAACATCCCGAACCAGTTGGAGCAAAGTGCCCAGACTATCCAGATGTCGAGATTGACAGGCGCAAGATTGAGCCCAGTGTGGGATCGCCTAGACTTAGGTTCGGGTTTGCTCGATCTTTGCACCATACGATCAACACTCGATTTGGGATCACTCGATGACCATGCCAGACCTTCCGGCACTGGTTCACAAAGGCTAGTTTGAACAAAGTTTGACTTGTTGACCAGCAGATAGGTTACCACTCGAGCTGTCCCAAGCAAAGTGCCCGAGTGTGTCGTTCTAGTAGGAAAAACGACTAGTTTGAGGACGCAGAGTAATTGATCCCGAGCACACAGGCTCTCGGAATCTGTCTCGCTCGATAAGTCGTTGCGATTCGGGTTACCAGACACACGTGACCAAGGTCGGGCCCAGCAGAGGGTGTGGCAGAGATAAAGAAAAGGAGGAATCCTCCTGGACAGTGGGGCAGAACGAGATTTCCATTCCAAACCGTGGTGGATTGGCGTCAGAGCCGTAGCTCGAGTCCGCGGCCAATTCCTGATCCATGGATCAGTGTCCGTTAATGACGTCAATGGGCTAGAGTAAATGAAGAAATGGGTAGGTGGGGATATGGCAGGCTCCTTCCTCTCGCACCTGGGTCAGGTTCTATCGGGGCGGCTCGGTGGCGACAACAGCAGCTCTTCTAGGGTTCGAGGATCTTTGCTCCGGCGCGCATGGAGTTTTTGATGCAGTCATTCAACAGGTGTGAAATCTGTCCATGTCTGCTCTTTCTGGTCTGCGATTTGGTTTTGCTAAAGTGGGGATCTAAATCTTGAGTGCTCGTTGTGTGTGTGCAGTAGAACTCTGATTGAAGAGGTGACTGACAGATCCGCGCCCCGCCACTTGAAGCACTCGCAGCTGCCACTTCAACGTCGGGTAGAGACCTAACAGGGTGATGCAGCGGCGACCTAACAGGGAGTGGTGATAAGCCAGAGGCTTCAGAAACTTCCATAGAGCAGGTTGATTCAAAGACGTCTGGGTGGACACAAAGGTATGAACTTCAAAGCATAGAAATAATTAGGAACATAAGGAAACCTACTTCAAAGTGAATCTTTGTCGTTTGCTGTACTATGAGGACAGAAGTAAAATTGATAAAATTCTGGGAAAGATATCTGTGGTTGCCATGATTGCATTGTGTGCAAGTGCGGGAGGGGTAATCTGTGACAGAAATTGAAAACATTAAAATGAGCAAAGCCAGAATGCAGAAATGACATCTGAATATTTGTGTGGGACAGAGGATGACGGGTAGCTACCGATGTTCACATCGGGCAGCGAGTCATTGTTGAAGCCGACCATTATTTGTGTGTTTGTATTTCAGAGTCAGGATCGGAGCTGCCGCGCCACGTCGTGCCCCATACCGAGATAAGATGACGGCATTGGAGAAATCAGTCTGCGTCTTTGCCGAGGCCCCTGGGGAGAATGTCATTGTACCAAACTTAGGGGTCACTTTTGATACACTAGGCGAGACCTATGATTTCTACAATACGTATTCATGGAAGAAAGGATCCGGAATTCAATATGAGAAGAGTAGGCTAAATGTCAATCGGACAAGATGAGTGGTATGCTTCCGTTTGTTGAAACCTTTTACAATATGCATATCTGTTTTTAGATTGTCTGTACTTGTTTAGCTGAAAGTTGGTAGTATGAAATGGTTGCAGGGAAAACCAAACCCAATTTCTGAAACCAAGCACCTGTTGAATTCATCGAACGACTAGATTACTTCTACTGCTTTCTTAACTGAACTTCGGGATGTGGGGGCTGGTGCCGCCTGTCCTTCATTAGCACTGGACGAGTGTTCAGTGTCTTGTGGTGATACTTGTTGAGCCGCGACATCACAACTGCCTGAGTCGGACATGATTATAGCTTGCAGATAACGTTGTCAGTGCTTAAGCAATGAGAAATCATGTATCACATAGCGTGCGGTCCCTATGTCTAGTGATATCAGACATGCAAAGTGCAATGCTTGATGTGTACGTAGACATGCACTAGCAAAAACTATTAAGAACAGAATGTATCTAGACAAAGTAGTTCTACTCGAATCTGCATATGCATGCGCTGGTTTGCATTGACAGGCTAAAAGGAAACAGATCTGTGTTCTGCTCTAAACAAAGTTTAGGATACTAGGAGTGATCTATACTTTGCAATTCAGAACAATTCGAGATTTGCACAATTAGAATAAAGTAAGCATACACAGGATTCAGATCAGATCCACCCTCGCAAAACACAAAAACAGGATTTGACCTGCGAGCGTACCCGGCGTAGCGCGAGATTGCAGGTGCTTCTTCGGGTTGGGGAGGGTGAACAGGGGAGTAACTGAGTATGGCCGCCCGTTGGGTGTGCACGGGAGAGGTAGGTACAAGTGATTTATTGCACAGTAACACCCTTAATAATTTTGACTCCCCATATCAACAAAATTAGATTAATACCGGGAACATAATTCATTACTGGCGGACATGAGTGATTACAAGGATTTAACTTAGCACCACAAGGATATCTGACGAACACGGCTGCACTAACCTATTCTCCTACCTACGAAGCAAATAGGCTATCTTGGCTAACATAAACACTCCGACCACCAGTGGCAGTATGGCAGCAACTAGCATAACAAGGAGGCATGACGTGGCCGCCGCTGCGCCTCCTGTGTTAACCCGAGCGTGCCCGCTCCATGCCTGCTGCTCCGCTCGGCCATTCCGTGCAAGCTCGCTTCCGCGGCTCCACTCCTCCATTGGTTCGCCTGATCTAGCTCTCTGGTGCCTGTAAGCTGCGGGTTGATGAGGGGCGGCTACAGGATCTCCAACAATCTGGTCACTCAGCTGAGCACGATACTCCTCGCTCGACCTCATGTATCCACAGAGCCCTCTCTACAAATCACAACAAATGAGGAAACAAAATGCATTAGAAACTAGAAATCCAACGCACAGGCTGCGATCAGCAAAAATCGATTCTGGCTATAAAACTTACATCCGTATTGACTCACTTGTAGAAGTGACCAGCGTTTAATCCGCTGTGAGCAATCCAAGTGTAAATCCGGGCATGGCAGTCCTTGCATGGAACAAGAGGCCAGACCTCGTCATGGCCTACCGACGAGGAAGATGCAGACATGGCTAGGAAGCGTTGGAGTTGCTGGCAATGGCTGGAGTGAGTTCTGGTGGAGCTGCAGATCTGGGTGAGCGGCCGGCTGGATGAAGGGGATTATGAAGAGGAGCGTGTTCAAGAAGATTGGTAGCTACTCCCTCCGTCCGGAAATACTTGTCCTCCAAATGGATAAAATAAATGTATCTATAACTAAAATAAGTCTAGATACAACCATTTCGAGGACAAGTATTTTTGGACGGAGGGAGTACAACGGCTGGGTACATTAAATGAAGTAGTGGGCGGCATTAATCCAGAATCGCGGCCGAACCGGCTCAATTCGTGAGCATATTTCTGATCCGCGCCGAGGATTGCTGACAGCATAACCGTAACGCATCCCGACCGTGGGCCAAGGGCCATAATAAAAAACCAAAAACCAAAAAATGAGCTGGACCCGCTCTGACGCCGTTGAGCATCTCGATATAGCCCTGCGGTGCAGATTCCGGGATCCTATGAGCTCGGGCTCACATTAGTACTTTCGCTAGTTTGAGAACTACTTTAAATAGCCTTTCTCCACTTCGGGTTAGGGTTAACCCCTTCGAGAGGCCATTTGAGATCAAGCAAAACATCATTCCCCACTTCCCAAGCCACTATTCCTTTGACTCCTTGAGACTTTTGACTTGAATTTAGCAAGTTTTCCAAGTGAGGATGAAGACTCCTAGGCGATTGGAGGCACTAGTGAGTATATTTGTAGATTTCAAGTTTGTGAAGGTTTGGAGATCACCTCCAGACCTACACCTACAATTAGTGTTATTATAAGCTCAGGCTTTGTTTGGTAAGACTCATGGAGAAGGCACTAGTCTGTTAAGCTCAGGCTTTGTTTGCTAAGACTCATGGAGAAGGCAAGACTTTATGTCGTTGGGGGTAATTCATGTTCCTCACACATCTCCAAAAAGACTAGTTTCCATGCCTCAATAATTTCTATTCGCATGGTGTAAAAGCACGCCCAAACTAATTTGCTAGATTCATGGAGTACTATGTTGAAACAAATCACAATTTACCATAGTCGTTGAAAAACTGAGGTTGTTTCATTCAATATTTAAACGTTTCCATCTCATGTTAAGAACACACCCACTGATGTCCGATTCCCTCCCAGTCATTATGTGCTCCATACCTTGTTCAAGGACTATGTCATTATTCAGTGTTCACAATACATACATCTTGTGGGGTTGCTCTTGAAATGGCTAGTCCCAAAAAAAGGATTTCGCATTGCCAAGAGGATCATAGTGAGTTTGCAGCTACAAGCCTGCAACAAATCAAGGGAACCAACTTCTCACCACTTCTTCATGTGGGCCAAAAGACAAATAGCACAAGCAGAAAGTGATGCTTCCTTCAATTGCGCCTTGTGGGGACTGATAGCAGGCAGTAACGAGAAGCCTATATGTGCCCGGCAAATCTTAGAACTGCAATATGCCAATGGCAATGGAGCAACAGGACTCCGAGCTGCCTGTGCTCTGCTTGACCCTGGGCAACGTTTGAGTACCCAGAGGCCCATACAACTGCAGGTTGCCATCCAGGCTTCTCAGTCACGGATTACTCATTTTTCCCGTTGTCGAAAACCCCAATGCGCTGTTTTCTCTGGTCAAAAACTGCCCTGAAGGATTGACCTTCATCACGAAGTTGCTCACTGAACCGTCTTTTTGTTTCATTGTTTACTTTATCCTTCACGCCTGTGGAATTATCTTCAGCCAAGGGGTTGGAGACCTACAAGCAATGATTTTCAATATAGCAAACTGGCAGGAAGCAAAGACTTGGGCCTAAATAAATTGCCAAAGGGACCTCGGACATAGGATAGATAAAACACAATTAAAATAGAAGGCCTTTCAGAAAAATACTCCCTCCGTTTCAAATTACTCGTCGCTGAAATGGATGTATCTAGAACTAAAATGCATCTAGATACATCCATACGTGAGACAAGTAATTCGGAACGGAGGGAGTAGAAAGCAAGGGAATATATGCAAACAAGTGATTTGTACAAAATATTAGCAAGTATGAAAGAATATGCAGAGGATGAATAGTAGCAGAAAGTAAGGTGCTACTAACAGCATAGTGCGGTCATTTAACTGCCATAATGTTAGCAGTGGGTTAATACTAACCAAATTGTACCCTGATCCAGGTCCTATGATTAAAGATGAAGTGGGTCTCCTTTTGGCTGCACCGATAGAAAATCCACCCTTTTCAAGCTGCAAAAGAAAGGAAGATTGAGCATATCAAAAAAGGAATATGGTATTTCCATTTTAAGTAAACAGTGTAACACAGACTTGAGTGAAGGAGCATCACATCATGACTACAAAGTGATAAACAACTGCAAGGGTGCAGCCAACGTAACTTCTACTCCCTCCGTTCCCAAATATAAGTCTTTCTAGATATTTCAACAAATGACTACATACGGAGCAAAATCAGTGAATCTACACTCTAAAACATGTCTAAATACATCCGTATGTTGTAGTCCATTTGAAATGTCTAAAAAGACTTATATTTAGAAACGGAGGAAGTATTTTGGAATAATCAAAGTATCTTCAAAGGTTCAGTAACTAAATACTCCCTCTTATCTCAAAATGTAAGATGTTAGTGTCAAGAAACGTCTTACATTTTGAGACAGATGGAGTACAAAGTGTCCAACTAAATCCGTGTTTTTGTAGCTCAGAAACTAGGACTAGATTTTAATAATGACGTAATTTCTCTTTTGCACTCCAGAGAAACAAGTGCAGCCAAGGATCAAGCATAAATAAAGCACAAGGAAAGCAATATGTTGGACTTTCACTAAAGCAAATGCCGTACCCGATCACCCCAAGTAAGTGTTTTTTGATGAGTGCCATATGTCTTGGCCAGCCCAGAAAGAGTATGTGTACTTCCATCTGCATGCTTGGACCTGTCAGTATCCTCATCAAAATCTTTTGACCATTTGCTCTGTCCTAGCTCTTTAATGTCATCTAAGTCTTCTTCATCTGATGAATCCCACTTGTCCCCTGGCATAAAAAAGTACGCACCAAGATTCATTAAAAATATAAAATTGACAATGACATATATCGAGTTCAAATACTCCACACTTGCCCACGTGGGAGAGTTTGTCTCACAGGGCAGAAGGTTCCAACAAGTGTGCGGGCAGGAGATCCACAGTAGGTCAGGTTAGTTGGATTATAAGACTATAAGTTGACAGAGATAACAAAATTGCCAGCATACTGACAAGGTGATGCACGTCAAAAAAAAGACAGGGTAATGGTGTTTGCTTCATTCCTACAAAGAGAGCTTAGGGTTGACAAGATATATGCATCAACAGAAAAAACGAGTCAAACTACAGGGCATTCTACACTTGGGGTGTGTTTGGTTCAGGTCACAGGGTGGAATGCAACGGATCCTTTCTGCGCCAGGGGCTTTCTACACTTGGGGTGTTGTTTGGTAGGAGTGGAGAACCAGAACCAAACCATTCTCCTGAATGGAAAATTCAGCCCAGATGTGGAATGCACAAGTACCTCCGATTTGGAGGAATCACGCAAAACACCTCTCAGCTCTCACCTCTCCCGCGACTCACTCACCCCCAAACCCATCCTTGGCCAGCACTGCCACTCCCTCATCTCTCTCCCTCTCGATCTGCGACTGTGCCGGCCACTCCCTCGTATTTCCCTCTCCGGAGCCGCCTCTCCCTCGCCTCCCCATCGTCTCTCCCTATCTCTCGATCTCTGGTGGCGCCGCACCGAGGATCGAAGATGGTGGTGGGGACGGCAAGGGGAGCAAGGGTGGCGGTCAAAGATGGCGGTGGGGATGGCAAGCGGAGCAGGGGCGGCGGTCTAGCAGCTGCGTCGGAGCAACTGGGCTGGCTAGCGGCGGCGGCGGCAGAGGAGCAGTGGCAGAGGCTCGTCGTGCGGCTGCGGTGATTTCGTCCTGCTGCTCGCCTCGGCATGCAAACTGCGACGAGTACCTGAGTACTCTTCATGCATATGGTCACTACGGCCCGGAGCTCGTCTTCACAGGCCCGTCGACAAGTCACCGGCAGCCATCCGGAGCTCATTCACCTGTCGCCCGAAGGTGAAAATGCCCCGCTGCCCCGTGCTTGTCTTCTATGTATGATGCCATTGCATATGCAGATGCAGTTGATGTGCACATAACTATATGCGTGTATGTAGCCATGACGCAAAATTCAGTTTATGTGTATGGACATGCTAGGATTGTTGCAAGAGTTAGCTAAGATCTGTGTGAAAATTGTTAACGATGAGCAATTTGCGTGAGTTCCAAATTTTGTGATGAATACCAAAGCAAATTTGATGTTTCAAAGTTTGTAATGAGGAATAATATATCCTGTAATTGTGCATTGTTAGTTGTTCCTGATGCAAATGCAAAAGAAATGCTGGTGAAAATTGCAATAACGTTTTACTAAGAATGCAATAGATTTCTCTCATTCCATCTCTCCCACCAAACGCAGGAACGGAACCATTCCATTCTATTTTTTGACCCCCACCAAACGCAAGAATGGAACCGACCCATTCCACCAGAATAGAACCATAACATTTCATTCCACTTGGTTCTCAAACCAAACACACTCTTGGGAGTATGAGAAGAAAAATACTTTGCAGGGCTGCTTCAATTTTTTGTTAGGGTTATTAAACCATAAGATTAACTGTGGCCAAGGATATGTCATCAATATGTACCTTGATCAGGTACATCATCTGCTGATTCAGGTATAGCCTTCTTTGAGCTTCCAGACTGGGTGTTAACTGCCGTATCATCAGCATCATCAGTATCCTCTGTGTCCATATCAACCTATTTAACATATAGAAATCATGAGAAAGTTCGTCTCTTCACAAATGACTGGTGAAATAGTGTTACCTCTTGTATAGAATGCTCATGAAGATTGTCACCATGGAATAAAGACTGAAAATAAAGGTGCAAATGATTAGAAACATGATTAACTATATGTATCTAATATAAGGGCTATTGCAAAACATTAAACATAACAATACTCTCAAGAACATACATGGGTATCTAGTCGCACATATAGTGGTGGAGCCTCCTCCCAGTCAGCTGCCATCTTTTTGATATCATCCAATGTAAACCCATGCACATTCCTAGCAGCACAGCCCTGTGTATTACAAAAGATATATAAGACATTCTACGCTATTAAAAAGAATCTATTTTATCTGAGTATAAATATCATACAACTAAGCATATTTCCGACAAAACTACCACAAAGCTACACCGCTAGGAAAAGTTTCACCAAAATGCACACATATTTATCGTATCTATCATAAAACTGCATCTTCAAGGTGTATCTACTCTGCCTGTGGACTACAGAAACATGCAAGGTGTACCTACTCTGGCTATGGAGTAGAGGAACATTCAAGGTGCATGCATTTGACTGAAAGCTTTCTACATTGGCAATTACACCATATGGTTCACATGTCGTAAGCACCACAACTTCAGGTATATATTTCATCAGCAGTGCATATGGACAGTCTCCCAATCCATATTCTTACCAAACTATACCAAAACAAATAATTGGCAAAGAGTTCTTAGAATTGATGATCCATGACTTATCCGACAAAAATAGAATTGGTAGCTGTCTGAAGTACATAATCACATATTTACAACAAGTTAGGCCTTTCTTATTATGTGATATTACATGAACTTACTGTTGGATCCTTGTATGGTGCCTCGAGCAAGTAGACCTCATAGCCAGATCTCTATACAAGAAAACAGAATCAGTAACCTACTATAAAAAAAAAATCCAGATTAGGAGACAATAATAATTCAGACAATCAAATTCCAAACAATGAGGTAGTGCAATAAAGTGCCTCCTGAAATGCATAAGATCTTATCCAGCAAGGTTTGGACGTCAACAGTTGATTCTCGGTATATACAACTCATTGACCTTGCAACCGCATGTTTTATAGCTATTATGCAAACCATATAAAAATGTAAACCACGTTTCAGTATGCAGTTAACTGCATAGTGCATACAGAAACATGGAACGGACCAGAAGAAAGAGAGTGCTCTTCCTGTGCGCAGGCATAAACACGTACACTCATGAGAGAGAGAGAGAGAGAGAGAGAGAGCTCTTTGTGCGCAGGCATAAACACGTACACTCATGCAAGAGAGAGAGAGAGAGAGAGCTCTTTGTTCGCAGGCATACACATAGAGAGAGAGCTATTTGCGCGCAGGCATAAACAAATACTCACAGGCATAGAGAGGGAGAGAGAGATGAGCGGTTTTTTATTCTTGTTTTTACGTAAATCGTTGCATAACATTATGTATGTCATGGTATACCGTATTGCCTATGTGAAGGGGGGGGGGAGGGGGGGGGGGCTGCCTATATGACACAAGAGCAACTAGTATAGATCAAAAACACATTCAAGAGGAAAGGAGGAAGAAGAAAGTCACTACTGTGGCAAACAAATTAAATCAAAACATGCAACATTAATATGCAATTTCAAAATAGTACTACATCTGAGTACTGCCTGACTGGCAGTTGGCCCTAAAACATGCTTTTTGAATATTTAAGAACGGTGTGGTTTAAATATTTAAGAAAAGGTCCAGGTAAGCAAAATAAATTCTCGCAGTTGACGCAAAAGAGACTGAGGGTTTACCTTCGCGCTTGCCCAAAATTGAGCAAAATCAGCTACCCGCAGATTGCGGTCATCCACTAAAAACGGTCAGGGATACCAGCAATAAACATGTCAGTTACCACAATCCAGCATCCGCCACTGGTGAAAATAAAGGCATCGCCTGGTGTACTGTATGCCGCGACGACAGCTAAAATGTTGCTTAACTGAATGTTTTGAACAATAAGGAATATAAACTTCCGAGACAAATGGGCACCCAACCACTGTCTAGGGAACCGATGTCATAATTCCCACAAACTGATCACCAAAATATTTGATAATTAATAGAAAACAAAGTTTCTATTGTGAAGAAAACCTTTTAATATTCATATTAAGATGTTGATGAATTTTGACAGGAAAAAATAGGAAGGGTACTCATTCAACACTCCATGAAATTACAAGCAAAGACATAAACAAGGCAGACTATAACATGCAAGGTAAAACAACCAATGCGGACTAAATTGTTGAGTCATGATAAAGCATGTTGCATCATTTAATAATATTTAGAGTAACTTCATACCGATCACAAATGTGAAATTCCCTTCATCAAGGGTCTTCTTAAACGCGTTTAACATGCTTGATCTGTAGGTCTGTCAAATGGAGAAGAAATTAGACTTCTTATGGTGGAGCTTTTCTTTTTAAAAGGCAACTGATAGCCGATGCTCATATCCACAATCCAGGTAATTCTTTCTATAGGGAACCTTACATTATCCTTACATTTAATGCTAGTTTCAGATACTATCTCGTTCTCTATACATGCATTGCAAACTCTTGGGAAGGTCCCCTGATATCCATATTTCAACAAATATGAAGTACATTTCTTTACATAAGGTTGCATTGCACCGATGCATTAACTAAAATATGTTTGCCTGCTTGTTAATAACAACAGGCGATGCTACGATTTAGCTATAGCAGGTTCCCAATAATTGGCAGGTGCATTCAACATGACAAAAAGAAAGTAATAGACAAGAACAAATGAGATACATCACCTCCTCCATTTCAGGCTCATAACAATATTCAATCACTTTCTTGGTCAACTGTTTCCGTCCTTTGGATGCAGTAGAAGATTTAGACCCTTCGTTGTCTTCGACCTTCTAAGAGCAATTTAGCACAATATCAGTTACAAGACAAATTATCCATAGAAATAGCAGGGCCATGATGAGCATTTCTGAAAGTCTAAGCCAAGAAATAAATGGTCGACAGTACACAATAAATTGTGTCCACTGTTCAGTTTCTACCGACCTTCTCAACCTCAATCATGAAATAGTCATCCATCGAGTGAATTCTGGGTGCACTTCCACCACTCTCAACTTCAAGATCACGCAATGCCTTCGCAAGGTAGCTCTTTCCACTACCTACAAGTTCTAACATTTGTCAGAACCGTAACAGTTGTGAAGCACTGACATGAAATGATTTGACCCTACCAGAATAATAGATAATTTTGTGCGCCAAATTAAACCATAATACTACTCCCTCCCCACCCCACACATCATTTTTGGAAAGTGATTCATGAAGACTCAACTTTATGTAGTACCTTATCACAGTATTTTCACAGGACCTTGAAGATATATCGCTATGCCACGATGG
The DNA here is from genome assembly GCA_963921465.1 of Triticum timopheevii. Classification (NCBI taxonomy): domain Eukaryota; kingdom Viridiplantae; phylum Streptophyta; class Magnoliopsida; order Poales; family Poaceae; genus Triticum; species Triticum timopheevii. Next base: position 235,930,719 of record OY997272.1, read on the forward strand.
GGTACTTTGTGACAAAGCCATCTATGTTCTTTCATATAAACAGTGAAGGTACTTCTACAAGTATTGGTGGAGAAAGTTAAACAAATTTGTTTATACCTCTCTAGAAGCAACATATGTATACGAACGGAGGGAGTAGGAAGTTCATCATGCATATTGATGTTTGCTTTCGATTGAAAACGTCATCAAATAGATTACAATTTGTTCAAAAAATAATCAGGAACTGCCAAGTAATGTGCCCGGGTTTCATGTATATGTAAGAAAGACAACATGCACTCTTAAACAACAGGAACACTGAAACGATAAGGTCACTGCTTATGGAAGTATCAAAAGGTTGAAAACTTCCCACAGCATATCAGATCTAATGTCATTTTACTGGCTAGGATTGCCAACTTTGTTGCACTTAATAATTAGACTACTTAATGACTATGAAACATTAACAATGGTATATGAAACAACCTGGAAGCCCTCGCAGGATGATAACAATATGATCAGGGCGTGAAGCGCGAAGGGGCTGCTTGAACAAGTCGCATGCATTAACAATATTGACTTCCACATTGTTAAAAGAATGTTTGTCCTGTGTTGGCATTCTATCCTCCAGATGCTGCTCCGATTGTTGCCGATGTACGAAATCTACCCCCTGGAGAAACACGCACATATATAACAATTAATACTTTTGACTTCTGAGTGGCCAATGATATATTATAAGCAAAGCATCCAAGTGCATGAAGAGAACCTCATTTTTGTTGGGTCCATTGTAATAATTTGCGTTTGGCATCAGGTGGGAATGATGCAAGGTATTATCACTGGGTGGAAGTGATGTAGTAGCCGGGGAACTGGAGAGGACAGGAAACAACGACGAGTTTGCTGCCTGCAGAGGTGGCATTGCATGGTAATCTGGGGTAGAAGGCATTGGAGGATCTGGTGGTGGCGGCACAACACCCGCATGATGACGCCAATCGCGGGAATCATAATGGTTTCCTGCCTCAGCATGTTGTGGTAGTGGTGGAGCACCCGGCAATGCTTCAGGGTGAAACTGATGATGGTGATGGTGGTCGAAATACTTCTCCTGAGATCCTCCAACAGAATCTAAGGCACTATACCTATCAAACGGCATCGGCGGAGGTGGCATCCTTCTGACGAGATCGTAATCAGTGAAATTGCCTCCCTGCGCATAGGGGTTATTATAATTTTGATGAGGAGGATAAGCCCCATCTCCTCCATGGCCGAAACCATCGGGTGGATACGGTTCGCCATGCCACTGTGCAGGCGGCAGCTGAACGCGGCCATGGCCATGCTCCCGGATCAGCCCGAGCAGCCGCTCTCCCTCCACGGAAGCCCTGCCCAACATTGGCGGGTAGGGAGGGGGCGGGCCGGAGAACGGAGGCGCCTCCCCCACGCGCATCCTCTTGTGGGGACCTTCCGTGTCGAGGAGATCGTACGGGTGCGGCCCCGGAGGAGCCCACATCGGCGGTGGCGGCGGCGGCGGGTGGAAGGGGGCATGGTACTGGGGCGGGAGAGGAGGGGGCGGTGGGTGGAGATCGTAGGGAAAGGGGTGGGGCGGGAGAGGCGGAGGCGGGCAAAAGGGGAAGTGGGGCGCGGTGCAGACGGGGCAGAGGTCGTTGCCGGCGCCAGCTGCGAAGCGCCATGGATGATCCATGAGGAGGTGGCCGCGTGGGTTTGGGGATCTAGGGTTTCGAGGGAATAATCAAGGGGGGCTGAGGCTTGCTTCCAGAAGTTCTCTGGGGTTCTGCAGATGGCTTCGCCGGTTGGGGACGGGGCGAGGAGGCTGTGCGCGCAGCTGCTAGAAGGAAGATGAGCTGGTTCGATTCTGTGCGGAGGACCCTCGTAGAGTCGTAATTTGTATCGTTCGCGACCTCACCTGATTTAACCATAATTTTTCACCAATGAGCATATAGTCTCTTTAGGCATTCCGAACATATGGATTTTAAGCATGGTAACCCAAACATTTGGATTTTAAACATGGCGACCTGAATGTTTTTTTATGACGACTTTAATTGATATGAGGTGGCAAGTTTAGGCAATTTTGTGACAAAAAAATGAACCGGGGCAAAATTGTCATGTTTTAACAACTAAACTTGTCACCTCATGTCAATTAAAATTGTCATCAAAAAATATTCAGGGTGATATGCTTAAAATCCGAACGTTCGGAATTTATCGGTGTCTTAAGTACTCCCTTCAGATCAGAAATTTAGATTGTCGACTTAGCTAGTGAAACATGTATAATATGTCATAAAAAATACACATATATGAAAGCTTTATTCAACAATGTACGTAGTGATATACTCCCTTCGTCCCAAAATAAGTGACTCAACTTTGTACTAACTTTATATTAAAGATAATAGAAAGTTGAGTCACTTATTCTAGGATGGAGGGAGTAATTTTTATGGCATACAACACATGTTTCGGTAATCGGTAGTCAAATCAGAGACTAAAAAATGCATGCTCAACTTGTATTGTCGTCCGAAAGAGGTATGTGTTTGTAAAGCATATATTCTGAATTTCAACCTTACTATCAAGTTAATATCTAAAACAATAATATAAAATGATAATTTGTTCATCTGAGCTTCTTTTTCATATAAATAAGGGTGCACCCAGTGCTAAATATAAAGTAATATGATAATCTAAATATTGCTCTAGCTTTTCTTATTTTTTGGTTGATATGGTTCAGGGGTATCACAAAAAAAAATTGTGAACAATAACCTCATTGCAAAAAAAAAACTTATTTCAAAATAAACATAGAAGGAACATTATATATTGATTTAAAGTATGTTTTTTTATATGTTAATTTCTATCTAGGCACACCCGAATTATATGTGTGCATTTGCCGCCTTCCATGGCCACCATCGCTCATTGGTATGGAAAGCTCCCATGATCCAACAACTGCCAAACATTTTTTGCACCTCTCTGTTTGGCTTGAAACAACCACTAATCGTCTTTCTTCGGGTATATGTTGAAATAAATCAAGGAACTCCATCCAGACCTCGACGACGTAGGTGATAGGTGCAGGAACAAAAGTAAAATGGTTGTCAAGTGGTGTTCCCCTAACCTCTTGGGGGTGGAGTAGATGTATGGCCTCCACCAAATTATTATAGGGAGAGAGAAGAGAGGAGGGAGGGAGAAGAAAGGTGGAGGAGGAGGACCCGACAACTGGGACCAATATGTTGTATGTGTGGCTGGCATCTCCTCGGCACATTAGATCTGGCATCTCGAGCCCGCCAATTAACTATGCTAACTGGAGCTTTCATCTTATTAAAGACTCTTACCATGTAAAACCACACAAGTAATTAACTCCCTCACGTCGGCTCTCATCGTTGAGGCTTCCCTGAAAGCCCTGCCCAATTGAGAAATAGATAGACAAATAGATGACGAGGAAGAGTGCAAAGAAACATGTGTCAAGAGATATGGCGTTTTTCTAATGCTTGTAGTCGACATAGAGTACCAAGGATGATAAAGAAAAATACTTGTATCGAGAGCAACCTAATAGCAAGTCCAACCAGTTTAAAGCATCTCCAACAGGTGACGTAGAAGTTGGTGCCAAAAATGATTTTGGAGAGGGGAGAGAAATTTTTTGGGCACCTGAACTTTTTCCGTCGTAGCAGATGTGCTATAATTGCATTGATTTTTGAATATGATAATCAGAGCAAAATTCAAGCATGTGTGAAAACATAAACACCAAAATGATCCATAGTCATGCCTCTAAGGCTAGCTCATGTATTGATTTGATCTTGTTTTTCTAATCATGAACATTGCTATCGTAAAAGGATGCTATCAATAATGAGAACACACTGATACTGGAACAATAGTGTTGGATAGATCCAACTTATGAATTACTAAGAGATCATGTCATTATTATGAACCCATGTGATTAAGATCACAGGATACTAGAATACGTATATGTGTAACAAGAACAAAATTGGTAACGAGGATGTCCAGTATAGCGATCAAAGTATTGATCACGGGGATACCAATAATATCTTACCTCGTGTTTAGTACTGTACCGCAAAGCAAAAGGAACGGTATTCGTAAACAAAAGGTTAGCTCGAGAACTGCGTGAATATGCGTGAGTTGTCAAGGGTGTCATATCCTGCCATTAACTAAAAGTGTTCCGCCCTTCTGGGTCATGTTCGCTTATTACCGAACATGTAGGTTCACACGCTTAACGAGTACTAACTCCATATGGGTTTATTAGTCCCTCTTGTATTTTGGGGCAAACTTTGACCTTTTATTTAACTACCAAAAAATAAGATATATACCACAAAAAATAGTATCATTGGAAACCTCTTTCAAGTATGAATCCAACAATATAAGTTTGTGATGTACAAATTACATTTTGTTAGTCAAATCTATAGTCAAAATTTGGTATAAAATACGAAGGGGGCTAATAAACCAGGACGGATGTAGTAGTAATTAAGATGAGACCAAAAGTTTGAGAGAATGAGCATCGAAAGAGTTTCCGATGGAGTCAGAAGTGTTCGATATGGTCTCAAATGTGTTTCGGGAATTCTGAAAAGGAAAACACTTTAATTCTACCGACTAATTACAACCCATCATCATCATCCTCACTCGCGCGACATGTGCCCAATAGGCCCCACCTACCGCTCTCCATCCCTCGTCGTACTCTTATATCTTTTCTAACTTTCCCTTTTGCCCATTTTCTCCAAATCCCCTCCCCATCCGACTACTCTCTCTCTCTCTCTCTCTCTCTCTCTCTCTCACACACACACACACACACACACACACAACAAGGCTCCTTCACCCCAATCTCTTCTTCGCATCACCACCTCACCCGATTGCTTGTATCCATGTCGGAGCTCGCTCATCCTCCGCACCACAAAAGTTGGCGATCTCTTCTCCACATCACCACTTCGCCCGAACCCTTTGTATTCATCATTTTGTCTACAAAAAATCGCTCGGGTAATTTGTCAAACAAATAGAAGGCAAGGTCAAGTCCGAGAATAGCCGAAAGTATCGCGGCGACGATACTGGCAGGAAGGACTTTTGTGGTGGCGATGGCGGTAGAGTTAGGAGAGGGCCGACGTGGATGAGTGAGAAGAGAGGAGAGGAAAAGGTTTGGTCTGATAAGGTTGGGGGATTTGCTGAAATTTGTGGTAGGTCCTGTATGTCGGAGCCGACGTGACGTCCGGGCACGTCCAGGCCTCATCATATTCGCCCCAGATATAGATTGGATATGGGGGTGCTGATCAGCCTAAACGTATAAGGCCGGTTTAAAGAGCCCCGGCTAGGCCACAATTTAAATACATTAAAACTAAGCACTAATCCAGCCATCTCAAGGCATTAGCGTCTACAACCGTCGGATCTATAGTTTCCAGTGTTTTCGGCCGTCCAACAAAACTCTACCGCAGTACTTCTCGCGACTGGGAGTGGGCAGCTGCTCCCGCGACAAAATTGGGGGGTCGTGGTTAATTGGGCCATCTCGCACAAAGCCCTTATAAACATCACGAGGAAAAAAACACATCAAACGCCACCCCTCTTCCTTCGCCCGACGCCCTCTCCGTGCCGCCTCACTTTCTTTGAGACCTGGAGATGTCTGTGGCGGCCAAGATCCCTCCCAGCCCTCTTACGCTACCACTCCATCCGGCGAAAAAGGAGGAATGCCTGGCGAACATGAAAATCCTTCACTGGTACACATCCGTTCCTGTCCCAGTTGCCCATCAATTTGGAAGCGACGAGGCGGCTGTAGCACCAGGAAGCGTCGCCATCGTCCGACCTCAACGCGCCACCTGCAAGGTCTCCCTCCCGCCCACCTCTTCCTGACCCAGCCCGTCGTCTCGTTCGTCCGCCCGCCCCTGAGCCCTGACCCGATTGTTGCCAATCTGATTAGTGATGTGTCGATGCCCCGTGTTCCCGTCGCTACCCAAAAGTATTCCACTACAGCTTCCCCATGCCTCCTTCCCCTCGTGCTCTCATTTGATGATTTGAAATTGGGATCTAGTTAATCTACAAGTATTGTTTTTGCAGGGGAATCTGTGAGTAGTTGATTTGATGGTCTGGTAACGCAGTAGCCCAATCAGATTACAACGACGGGGGTGGCGCATGCTCTCTGTATCTCCATTGTGTCTGTTCTTATTGCTGATTCAACACAGGATGGTTGCAGAAAAGCACTCCAGAAACCACCCGATTGTGATGGGACCTCTTATTTGCCATCTCTAATCACGTTGCCTGCCATGATGTGGACATGTAACTTATTTTATACACGATTACACATGAATTTAGGAATGTCCTTGATATGCAGCAATCAGTTATTTGTTGGTAGACTGAGAAAAACATGTGTCAATTGATACGTCTTCAACGTATCTATAATTTTTGATTGTTCCATGCTATTATATTACCCCTTTTGGATGTTTATGTTCTTTATTTTACACATTTATATCATTTTTGGGACTAACCTACTAACCGGAGGCCCAGCCCGTATTGCTGTTTTTTTGCCTATTTCAGTATTTCGAAGAAAAGGAATATCAAAAGGAGTCCAAACGAAATGAAACCTTCAGGAGCGTGATTTTTGGAACGAACGTGATCTAGAGGTCTTGGAGTGCAAGTCAAGAAGCGGCCGAGGCGGCCACGAGAGGGTAGCCCCCCCTAAGGGCGCGCCCCCCTGTCTCGTGGGCCCCTCGGGCGGCCACCGACGTACTTCTTCCTCCTATATAAGCCTATGTACCCCGAAAACATCCAGGGATCCACCGAAACACAATTTCCACCGCCTTAACCTTCTGTATCCGCGAGATCCCATCTTGGAGCCTTCGCCGGCGCTCTGCCGGAGGGGGAATCAACCACGGAGGGCTTCTACATCAACACCATAGCCCATCCGATGAGTTGTGAGTAGTTTACCACAGACCTTCGAGTCCATAGTTATGAGCTAGATGGCTTCTTCTCTCTTTTTGGATCTCAATACAATGTTCCCCCCCTCTCTTGTGGAGATCTATTCGATATAAATTCTTTTTCTAGTGTGTTTGTCGAGATCCAGTGAATTGTGGGTTTATGATCAAGTTTATCTATGAATAATATTTGAATCTTCTCTGAATTCTTTTATGTATGATTGAGTTATCTTCGCAAGTCTCTTCGAATTATCAGTTTGGTTTGGCCTACTAGATTGATCTTTCTTGCCATGGGAGAAGTGCTTAGCTTTGGGTTCAATCTTGCGGTGTCCTTACCCAGTGACAACAGGGTTTGCAAGGCACGTATTGTATTGTTGACATCGAGGATAAAAAGATGGGGTTTATATCATATTGCATGAGTTTATCCCTCTACATCATGTCATCTTGCTTAAGGTGTTACTCTGTTCTTATGAACTTAATACTCTAGATGCAGGCAGGAGTCGGTCGATGTGTGGAGTAATAGTAGTAGATGCAGGCAGGAGTCCGTCTACTTGTCACGGACGTGATGCCTATATACATGATCATGCCTAGATAATCTCATAATTATTCGCTTTTCTATCAATTGCTCGACAGTAATTTGTTCACCCACCGTAATACTTATGCTATCTTGAGAGAAGCCACTACTGAAACCTATGGCCCCCGGGTCTATCTCTTATCATATTTGCTTCCAATCTACTTTTATTTGCATCTTTACTTTTTGCATCTATATTATAAAATACCAAAAATATATTTATCTTGTCATAATATCTCTATTAGATCTCACTTTCGCAAGTGGCCGTGAAGGGATTGACAACCCCTTTATTGCGTTGGTTGCGAGTTCTTTGTTTGTTTGTGTAGGTGCGTGGGACTTTTGAGGAGCCTCCTACTGGATTGATACCTTGGTTCTCAAAAACTGAGGGAAATACTTATGCTACTATTGCTGCATCACCCTTTCCTCTTCAAGGAAAACCAACGCAAGCTCAAGACGTAGCAAGAAGGATTTCTGGCGCCGTTGCTGGGGAGGTCTTTGCTCAAGTCAAGACATACCAAGTACCCATCACAAACCCATCTCCCTCGCATTTACATTATTTACCATTTGCCTCTCGTTTTCTTCTCCCCCACTTCACCCTTGCCGTTTTATTCGCCCTCTCTTTCCCATTCTCCTCTCTCTTTCGCTTGCCTTTTTCCGTGTGCTCGTGTGTTAGATCGTTTACCTTGTCGTTATGGCTAGTCCTCCTATCCTTGTTATCACTCCCGAACATGAAGTTCTTAATTTTAAGCAACGGGAGGGAGAAAAATTAAAAGATGCTTGACATAGAATTTGCAATGCTCAAAATAGATCTACTGGGAAGCTTTCCACTTCCGTTCTTCTCCGCAATTTTTATGTAGGCATCACTCCTTGGAATAGATGTGTTCTTGATACTGTTGCCGGAGGTGATTTCTTGAGTAGCCATACGTTTGATGTTTATAATGCTATGTTAGATTTGTTTGGCCCACCACCTCTTTTGGTTAATGGAACTGTTTTAACTTTAGAACACGTGATGCAATGGCTTGATATTATTGAAAATAAAATGGCTACTGTTGAGTTGATTGAAAATTTGGATGAAAAGATCCATAATCACATTACCCAATATGGATCTAGGGTTGGAGTTACCTTGAAAAATCTTAAAGAAAAAGAACCTATAGTTAATGAAAAAATAGATCTAGATTCTGAAAGAATTGGTAAACTTGAGGATATCATTACCAACATAGGTTCCACATTTTCCTCCATGAAAAACACTCCAAAACCCCCTACCAAAACTACCAAGTTTATTTATGTTCCTAAAAATAAGGGGGAATCTTCTAGTAAAGGAGATGCGGATCTCAAATCCATAAGTGTTCACCCCAATTGTCTCTCTATCGTTAAGGAACCTTTTGCTACGAATGAATTTCTTGAATTTTTGCCTAAACGTTTAGTCATTGCTAAAAAGGGAGAAACCCCTAAAGATTATAAGTGCTCTATTGAGGACCTGAGTGCCAAAGATGACACTACTTAGATCTATCTTCGCTTTTATGCCTAGCTAGGGGCGTCAAAACGATAGCGCTAGTTGGGAGGCAACCCAATTTTCTTTGTGTTTTTTTTGTTTTTGTTCATGTTTAGTAATAAATCTTGCATCTACCTTCTATTTAGATGTGTTTTTATCTTTTAATTAGTGTTTGTGCCAAGTAGAACCTATAGGATAACCTATGATGATAGTTGAGTTGATTCTGCTGAAAAACAGAAACTTTGCAGGCACGAATTTAGTTTTGTTAAATCACAGAAACGTGATTTTGCGTTGATTATTTTTGCTACTTATCAATAGACAAATTTTCCAGGACTTCCTATTTTAGTAGGATTTTTGGAGTTCCAGAAGTTTGCGTTAGTTACAGATTGCTACAGACTGTTCTGTTTTTGACAGATTCTGTTTTTCTTGTGGTGTTTGCTTATTTCGATGCATCTATGGCTAGTAAAATAGTTTATAAACCATAGGGAAGTTGGAATACAGTAGGTTTAACATCAGAATAAATAAAGAATGAGTTCATTACAGTACCTTATGTGGTGGTTTTGTTTTCTTTCACTAACGGAGCTTATAAGATTTCCTGTTGAGTTTTGTGTTATGAAGTTTTCAAGTTTTAGGTAAAGCTTTTATGGACTATGGAATAAGGAGTGACAAGAGCCTAAGATTGGGGATGCCCATGGCACCCCAAGATATTCAAGGATAGCCAAAAGCCTAAGCTTGGGATGCCCCGGGAAGGCATCCCCTCTTTCGTCTTCGTTCATTGGTAACTTTACTTGGAGCTATATTTTTATTCGCCACATGATATGTGTTTTGCTTGGAGCGTCGTGTATTATATTAGTCTTTGCTTTTTAGTTTACCACAATCATCCTTGTTGTACACACCTTTTGGGAGAAGCCTACTTGATTAGAATTTGCTAGGATACTCTATGTGCTTCACTTATATCTTTTGAGCTTGATAGTTTTTGCCTAGTGCTTCACTTATATTTTTTAGAGCACGGTGGTGACTTAATTTTGAAGAAATTGCTAGTCTCTCATGATTCACTTATATCTTTTTGAGAGTCTTTTAGAACAGCATGGTATTTGCTATGGTTACAAAGTTGGTCCTAGAATGATGAGCATCCAAGTTGGGTATAATAAAAACTATCATAGAAAAGAATTGGATGCTATGATCAATATAATGCTTGACAATTGTTTTGAGATATGGAGGTAGTGATATTAAAGTCATGCTAGTTGAGGTGATTATGAAAAATACTTGTGTTAAGGGTTGTGATTCCCGTAGCATGCACGTATGGTGAACCGCTTTGTGATGAAGTTGGAGCATAATTTTATTTATTGATTGTCTTCCTTATGAGTGGCGGTCGGGGACGAGCGATGGTCTTTTCCTACCAATCTATCCCCCTAGGAGCATGCGCGTAGTGCTTTTGTTTTTTGATGACTTCTAGATTTTTGCAACAAGTACATGAGTTCTTTTGACTAATGTTGAGTCCATGGATTATACACACCCTTTCACCTTTCCACCATTGCTAGCCTCTCTTGTATCGTGCAAATTTCGCCAGTTCCACACACCCACCATTTACCTTCCTCAAAACAGCCACCACACCTACCTATTATGGCATTTTCATAGCCATTCCGAGATATATTGCCATGCAACTTTCCACCGTTCCGTTCATATGACATGCATTACTTTTGTCATATTGCTTTTTGCATGATCATGTAGTTGACATCGTATTTGTGGCAAGGCCACCTTCATAATTTTCATACATGTCGCTCTTGATTCATTGCATATCCCGGTACGCCGCCGGAGGCATTCATATAGAGTCATATCTTGTTCTAGTTTTGAGTTGTAATTCTTAGTTGTAAATCAATAAAAGTGTGATGATCTTCATTATTAGAGCATTGTCCTAGTGAGGAAAGGATGATGAAGACTATGATTCCCCCACAAGTCGGGATGAGACTTCAGACTTTAAAAAAAAAAAAGAAGAAGAAAAAAAAGAGAAAGGCCACAAAGAAAAAAAAGAAAGGGCAAAGAAAAAGAAAAAAGGAAGAAAAAAGGAAAAAAAATAAAATAAAATGAGAGAAAAGGAGAGAAGGGACAATGCTACTATTTCTTTCTCCACACTTGTGCTTCAAAGTAGCACCATGATCTTCATGATAGAGAGTCTCCTATGTTGTCACTTTTATATACTAGTGGGAATTTTTCATTATAGAACTTGGCTTGTATGTTCCAATGATGGGCTTCCTCAAAATGCCCTGGGTCTTTGTGAGCAAGCGAGTTGGATGCACACCCACTTAGTTCCTTTTGTTGAGCTTTCATATATTTATAGCTCTAGTGCATCCGTTGCATGGCAATCCCTACTCACTCACATTGATATCTATTAATGGGCATCTCCATAGCCCGCTGATACGCCTAGTTGATGTGAGACTATCTTCTCCTTTTTGTCTTCTCCACAACCACCATCCTATTCCACATATAGTGCTATGTCCATTGCTCACACTCATGTATTGCGTGAAAGTTGAAAGAGTTTGAGATTATGAAAGTATGAAACAATTGCTTGGCTTGTCATTGGGGTTGTGCATGATTAAATACTTTGTGTGATGAAGATAGAGCAACAGTCAGACTATATGATTTTGTAGGGATAACTTTCTTTGGCCATGTTATTTTGAGAAGAAATGATTACTTTGATTAGTATGCTTGAAGTATCACCATTTTCATGTTAATATGAACTTTTATTTTGTATCATTTGGATCTGAACATTCATGCCACAATAAAGAAAAATTACATTGAGAATTATGCTAGGTAGCATTCCACATCAAAAATTCTGTTTTTATCATTTACCTACTCGAGGAGGAGCAAGAATTAAGCTTGGGGATGCTTGATACGTCTTCAACGTATCTATAATTTTTGATTGTTCCATGCTATTACATTACCCCTTTTGGATGTTTATGTGCTTTATTTTACACATTTATATCATTTTTGGGACTAACCTACTAACCGGAGGCCCAGCCCGTATTGTTGTTTTTTTTGCCTATTTCAGTATTTCGAAGAAAAGGAATATCAAACGGAGTCCAAACGGAATGAAACCTTCGAGAGCATGATTTTTGGAACGAACGTGATCCAGAGGACTTGGAGTGCAAGTCAAGAAGCAGCCGAGGCGGACACGAGAGGGTAGGCCCCCCTATAGGGCGCGCCCCCTGTCTCGTGGGCCCCTCGGGCGGCCACCGACGTACTTCTTCCTCCTATATAAGCCTACGTACCTCGAAAACATCCAGGGAGCCATCAAAACACAATTTCCACCGCCGTAACCTTATGTATCCGCGAGATCCCATCTTGGAGCCTTCGCCGGCGCTCTGCCGGAGGGGTAATCGACCACGGAGGGCTTCTACATCAACACCACAGCCCCTCCGATGAGTTGTGAGTAGTTTACCACAGACCTTCGGGTCCATAGTTATTAGCTAGATGGCTTCTTCTCTCTTTTTGGATCTCAATACAGTGTTCTCCCCCTCTCTTGTGGAGATCTATTTGATGTAAACTCTTTTTGCGGTGTGTTTGTTGAGATTCGATGAATTGTGGGTTTATGATCAAGTTTGTCTATGAATAATATTTGAATCTTCTCTGAATTCTTTTATGTATGATTGAGTTATCTTCGCAAGTCTCTTCGAATTATCAGTTTGGTTTGGCCTACTAGATTGATCTTTCTTGCCATGGGAGAAGTGCTTAGCTTTGGGTTCAATCTTGCGGTGTCCTTACCCAGTGACAATAGGGGTTGCAAGGCACGTATTGTATTGTTGCCATCGAGGATAAAAAGATGGGGTTTATATCATACTGCATGAGTTTATCCCTCTACATCATGTCATCTTGCTTAAGGCGTTACTCTGTTCTTATGAACTTAATACTCTAGATGCAGGCAGGAGTCGGTCAATGTGTGGAGTAATAGTAGTAGATGCAGGCAGGAGTCGGTCTACTTGTCACGGACGTGATGCCTATATACATGATCATGCCTAGATAATCTCATAATTATTCTCTTTTCTATCAATTGCTCGACAGTAATTTGTTCACCCACCGTAATACTTATGCTATCTTGAGAGAAGCCACTACTGAAACCTATGGCCCCCGGGTCTATCTCTTATCATATTTGCTTCCAATCTACTTTTATTTGCATCTTTACTTTTTGCATCTATATTATAAAATACCAAAAATATATTTATCTTATCATACTATCTCTATTAGATCTCACTTTTGCAAGTGGTCATGAAGGGATTGACAACCCCTTTATTGTGTTGGTTGCGAGTTCTTTGTTTGTTTATGTAGGTGCGTGGGACTTTTGAGGAGCCTCATACTGGATTGATACCTTGGTTCTCAAAAACTGAGGGAAAATACTTACGCTACTATTGCTGCATCACCCTTTCCTCTTCAAGGAAAACCAAGGCAAGCTCAAGACGTAGCATCAATCTTTTTGTCTGTGAAGAATTGAGATAATTTTCTCTATCTTTTTGCAAAAAGTCTATGTAGTTTGAAATGTCTTTTTTCAAACGCATTGACCAACAGAAGGAGTCTTCAGTTTAGTACTTGGCTAATCTGATTTGTTGTGACGCCCCTGATTCAATCGTACACTAATCATGCACGCAAACATGTACGATCAAGATCAGGGACTCATGGGAAGATATCACAACACAACTCTAAAAGTAAAGTAAGTCATACAAGCATCATATTACAAGCCGGGGGACTCGAGGGCTTGAATATAAGTGCTCAAACATAAACAAGTCAGCGGAAGCAACAATATCTGAGTATAGACATAAGTTAAACAAGTTGCCATAGATGGCTAGCACAAACTGGGATACAGATCGAAAGAGGCGCAGGCCTCCTGCCTGGGATCCTCCTAACTACTCCTGGTCGTCATCAGCGGCCTGCACGTAGTAGTAGGCACCTCCACTGTAGTAGGAAACGTCGTTGACGGTGGCGTCTGGCTCCTAGGCTCCAACATCTGGTTGCGACGTCCAAGAAAAAGAGGGAAAAGGGGGAAAAGGGGCAGCAAAGCAACCGTGAGTACTCATCCAAAGTACTCGCAAGCAAGGATCTACACTACATATGCATGAGCATATGTGTAAAGAGGCAATATCGGTGGACTGAACTGCAGAATGCCAGAATAAGAGGGGGATAGCTAGTCCTATCGAAGACTACGCTTCTGGCAGCCTTCGTCTTGCAGCATGTAGAAGAGAGTAGATTGAAGTCCTCCAAGTAGCATCACATAGCATAAACCTACCCGGCGACCCTCCCCCGTCGCCCTGTGGGAAAGTGATCACTGGGTTGTCTCTGGAACTTGTCTTGATGTGTTTTATTAAGTATCCAGTTCTAGTTGTCATAAGGTCAAGGTACAACTCTGGGTCGTCCTTTTACCGAGGGACATGGCTATTCGAATAGATAAACTTCCCTGCAGGGGTGCACCACATAAACCAACACGCTCGATCCCCTTTGGTCGGACACACTTTCCTGGGTCATGCCCGGCCTCGGAAGATCAACACGTCGTAGCCCCACCTAGGCACAACAGAGAGGTCAGCACGCCGGTCGAAATCCTATGCGCGCAGGGGTTTGGGCCCATCGCCCATTGCACACCTGCATGTTGCGTGGGCGGCCGGACGCAGACCTAGCCCCCTTAATACAAGAGCAGGCTTACGGTCCAATCCGGCGCGCGCCGCTCAGTCGCTGACGTAGCGAAGGCTTCGGCTGATACCACGATGCCGAGTGCCCATAAGTGTTCCCGCGTAGTTGGTTAGTGCGTATAGGCCAGTGACTAGACTCAGATCAAATACCAAGATCTTGTTAAGCGTGTTATTATGAAGTAACCGCGAACGCTGACCAAGGCCAGGCCCACCTCTCGCCTAGGTGGTCTCAACCTACCCTGTCGCTCCGCCACAAAGTTCCACACAAAGGGCCGTCGGGAAAAATGTCCTTTCAGCCCCCAATCCGTGAATCACTCGCGGGTACTCAACGAGCCGACCCGACTTTAGTCACCATCTGTATAGTTTGTATATATGTATAGTATATACCCGTGATCACCTCCCGAGTGATCACGGCCCGATAGGATAGCAAGGCAGACTAACAAGAATGTAGGGCCACTGATGATAAGCTAGCATCCTATACTAAGCATTTAGGATTGCGGGTAAGGTATCAACACTGTAGCAACAATGACAAGCTATGCAACAGAATAGGAGTAACTGAACAGTAACATGCTACACTACTCTAATGCAAGCAGTAAAGGGTAGAATAGGCGATATCTGGTGATCAAGGTGGGGGGGGGGGCTTGCCTGGTTGCTCTGGCAAGAAGGAGGGGTCGTCAACTCCGTAGTCGAACTGGGCAGCAACAGCGTCGGTCTCCTAGTCTACCGGAGAGAAGAGGGGGAAGAAACAGTAAATACAATGCAAATATAAGCATGACGATGCATGACATGACAATGAGCGGTGTTAGGTGTGCCCTAACGCGGTAGTAGGTGATACCGGCGAAAGGGGGAAACATCCGGGGAAGTATCCCCGGTGTTTCATGTTTTCAGACAAATGAACCGGAGGGGGAAAGTTGCGGGTTCACTATGCTAGGGACGCGTGGCGGACGAACGGGCTGCGTATCTGGATTCGTCTCGTCGTTCTGAGCAACTTTCATGTACAAAGTTTTTCCATCCAAGCTACGGTTTATTTTATATTAATTTTAAAAGATTTAATCATTTTAGAATTTATTTAAGTATTTTAAATCAACATTATCCAGAATAGTGTATGCTGACATCATCATGACGTCAGCAGTCAACAGGGTGTTGACTGGGTCAAACTAACGTGTGGGGTCCGCATGTCATTGACTGAACAAGCTAATCAGGGTTTAATTAAGTTAACTAGTGATTAGGTTAACTTAATCAGGATTAATTAAGTTGATTAATTCTTTAATTAGTTAATATTTTAATTATTTTCAATCCTTTTTTATATGAAAAAACGTTTTGGGGCTGGGCCCCACATGTCATTGGCCCTAGGGGCCTTGGCGGGTTTGGTCCAGCGGGTGCGGGCGCACCCGAGCGAGCACTCGCCCATAGGACGGGACGAGGCCACCGGGGCACTGACCGTGGGGCACGCCGGTGCGGCCAGCCGGGGCCATGGCGGGCGGAGGCGAGGGGTGGTGCCGGTGCGGCCAGTGGCCGGGAGGAGGAGAGGGCGGAGATGAGGCGCGCCGAGGCACGGGGCCATGGGGCGCCGGTCGGAGGGGGACGCAGGTGCAAGGCCGGAGTTGCCAGAATGCCGCGGTGGGGCGGCTCGGCCAAGGGGATGCGGGCGCAACAGTGGGCCAGTGGCCGGAGTGGCCACGGGCGACAGCGACAGCGGCAGTAGTGGATGGCTGCGGGTGCGGTTAGGCGTGGCGTGGAATCCCGCGCGAGGGCGAGCAGGGGAGGCGCCGATGCGCGGACGCGATGAGCGGGCGTGGCTGGTGCGAGGGTGCGTGGTGTTCACGGCGACGGTGACCAGCGCGATGCAGGGAAGAGAAGAGGAGGCCGGGGGCCTCACCACGATCCATAGGGAACGGGGCAGTGGGCGTTGAGGAGGAGGACGGTGACGAGCGGCGGAGGGGAAGCAGGCCGGCGGGGAGGAGGAGGCTGTCCGACGGGGGAGCTCCGGGCGTCGGCGTCGACGTGCAGGGGCGAGGGGATCGGGAATCCTCCCGACCCAGATCCAATCGAGGGGGCGGGGGAAGTGGGGGAGCGAGTGGGGCGACCGGGGGGGGGGAGGGTTACAGCTAGGGTTTCGGGGGGGGGGGGGGGGTTATGGAGAGGGAGTGGGTCGGCTCGGCCTAGCCTGTCTAGCAACTTGGTCGGTTGGCCCGGGGGGAGGGGGCTTTCATTTCTTTTCTTTTCGTTTTGTTTTCTCCTCTTGTTCCTTTTCTTTTATTTATTTTCCTTTCCGCTTTAATTCACTTATAAAAATATTTAGGCATCCTGTAAAAGTGTGGTACCTTCACCTTAAATACCTAGGCATTATTTGGCACGCTCCAAACATTTTAGTTTGATGTTTGAAAACTTTTGTTGTTTGCCATATTTCGAATTTGATTTTTGGACCGGTTTTTGAACCAACGAAAGATTAGCAACAGTAATGGAGGTGACATGGCATCATTATCAGAGTTTCACTGTAGCATAATTATACGAGCATTACAAATCTCCTCCACTACAAGAAATCTCATCCCGAGATTTAGGAGGTAGAAGGAAACAGTGCGGGGTATTCTTCGCGTAGATGATCCTCACGTTCCCAAGTGGCTTCATCTTCAGAATGGTGCGACCACTGGACCTTGAGGAACTTGATCGCCTTCTGACGTGTGTGGCGTTCAGCTTGGTCGAGAATGCAAACCGGATGCTCTTTATAGGAGAGGTCCTGTTGCAATTCGAGCACTTCATGATCCACTCCTCGGATTGGGTCCTTGAAGCAACGGTGGAGCTGTGACATGTGGAACACATCATGAACCTGAGAAAGGTTCGGCGGAAGCTCCAGTTGGTATGCCACTTTTCCACGCCTTTCCAGAATAGTGAAAGGACCAATATAGCGAGGAGCCAGCTTGCCCTTGATCCCGAAGCGGTGAGCACCCTTCATTGGTTTGACTCGAAGATAAGCCTTTTCGCCAGGTTGATAGACCATGTCCTTATGATGATGGTCATACTGACTCTTCTGACGTGACTGAGCAGTCTTGAGATTCTCGCGAATAATGCGAACTTGTTCTTCGACATGTTGGATAATATCCGGACCGAAGAGTGGACGTTCCCTAGTTTCTGACCAGTTTAGAGGGGTTCGGCACTTTTGTCTATATAATACTTTGAAGGGGGCCATCTTCAGACTAGCTTGATAGCTATTATTATAAGAGAACTCAGCATACGGGAGAGATTCCTCCCATTTTTTGCTGAAGGAAATAACACAAGCTCGAAGCATGTCTTTGAGAACTTGGTTGACATGTTCAACTTGCCCTTGTGACTGAGGGTGAAAAGCAGTGCTGAAAGACAGATGAGTCCCCATAGCTTCTTGGAAACTTGCCCAGAATCTTGAAGTGAATAAACTGCCATGGTCTGAACTGATAACCAGTGGAATACCATGTAGTGAGACAATTCTAGACATGTAGAGGGTTGCCAGCTGACTAGCAGTGATTGTTTCTTTGACAGCCAGAAAATGTGCAACTTTAGAAAGCTGGTCAATGACTACTAGAATAGCATCATTACCTTTCTGCGATTTGGGGAATCCAGTGACGAAGTCCATTTCACATGGTCCCATTTCCATTCAGGAATAGAGATAGGTTGCAGAGTTCCAGCAGGCCTTTGATGCTCTGCTTTGATACGACAACGAACGTCACTCTCAGCAACATAACGAGCAATGTCTTGCTTCATATTGGACCACCAAAATCTCTAACGAATGTCTTGGTACATGTCGGTGTCAAAACCGGCGGATCTCGGGTAGGGGGTCCCAAACTGTGCGTCTAGGCGGATGGTAATAGGAGACGAGGGACACGATGTTTTACCCAGGTTCGGGCCCTCTCGATGGAGGTAAAACCCTACGTCCTGCTTGATTAATATTGATGATATGGGTAGTACAAGAGTGGATCTACCATGAGATCAAGGAGGCTAAACCCTAAAGCTAGCCTATGGTATGATTGTTGTAATGTATGTTGTGTCCTATGGACTAAAGCCCTCCGGTTTATATAGACACCGGAGGAGGCTAGGGTTACACAGAGTCGGTTACAATGGTAGGAGATCTACATATCCGTATCGCCAAGCTTGCCTTCCACGCCAAGGAAAGTCCCATCCGGGCACGGGACGGAGTCTTCAATCTTGTATCTTCGTAGTCTTGGAGTCCGGCGGACGATGATAGTCCGGCTGTCCGGACACCCCCTAGTCCAGGACTCCCTCAGTAGCCCCCGAACCAGGCTTCAATGACGATAAGTCCAGCGCGTATATAGTCTTCGGCGTTGCAAGGCGGGTTCTCCCTTCAAGTTCCATGTACCTGCCGAACAGTGTCCGGCTTCACCATAAATACTGTGTTTCTCGGCTTCTGCGCCCCATAATGGCCTTTTTCCATGCGTCGCACAAATGCGAAAAGCCAGGGTGTCTTTTACGTTTCACCCCCTAGTCGTGCGAGTCGTTCGCCTACAAAAGAGGCAAGAATCCAGATCCAAACCACACCATCTTCCTCCCGCGAATACTTCATCGGAGCGCCTTTGACCTAAAAATCCATTCCATCATGGACCGTCGATGCGGCTCCTCTTCTCGCGCTCCCAGCCCACCGCCAGGGGATTGGAGGAGGTGCTCTGTTCCGCACAACGAGCTAGTGAAGCTCCAAGCGGGGGATATCTCCCTCCGGCCTTCATGGTCCCGGTTCGAGCCGGGCTGGTCACTTATCAAGGTGGGAGGCAAGAAGAGGCTACCCCAAGCCCCAATAAAGGGGAGCGAGTGTGCTTCGTCCCTTATTTGATAAGGGGACTCGGATTCCCGATACATCCATTTCTCCGCGGGCTCCTGGAGTTCTATGGACTCCAGCTCCACCAGCTCACACCCACCTCTGTTCTGCATATCGCGGGCTACGTAGCTCTTTGCGAGCTATTCCTGGGCATTGAGCCCCATTTTGCATTGTGGAAGAGGCTGTTCTGCCTCGTACCCCGTTCTCACGAGGGGTCCATATATCAAGTGGGCGGCGCCGAAATATGGCGCATCGCCGGGACCGGATACCCATCCGGTACTCCCAAGAAGGCGTCCGAAGACTAGCCTTCAGAGTGGTTTTACATAGGAGATGCTCCGCTGCCGGACCCAGTCCGGATTGGCCTCCCGGAGTTTAATGCTGCTCCTCTGAAGAAACGCCTCAGCTAGCGCCCATGGAGCCCCCGATTGGAGGAAGACAAGAGCGTCCATTACTTAATGGGCCGAATAAGATTACTGGCCCACTCCGGGTTGACCATGATTGGAGTCATGGCGATATGCATCATGCGGGGGGTACAACCATTGCAATACAGAGGCCACCCCATGTGGGATTTCAACGGGGAAGACGATGCTACCCGTCATGGCCGCAAAGGGCCGGATTCGACCGAGGATCTGGTGAAGACCCTGTCCAGCCTGTACAAGGGGGAGAAGGAGGACTTCCTTCAAACGAACCCTTTGAATGGGTTTTCCATGAACAACCCTAGAGGCTGGGTAAGCGAACGCTTTTAAGGGCTCAATCCCTGCTTTCGAAGTTTAGGCTTCTTACATTATGTCTTCGGCGCAGGATCTACGCCGGACTGTGGAGGACATGGTAAGTCCCGCTCCGCAACCCGAGGATCCGGGAAGATCCCTGGATCCGGCCTCCGAAGAGGATCCGGACATCAAGGTGGAGCTGATCGACGGGGTGTTTCACCAGCTCAGCATGGATAATGCTTTGGTCGCCATTACGGCGGACTACCCCGGACTGTATCCGGCTTCCCAGGTGACTGTGACCGAGGTCCGGACACCATTATCTCTTCCTTGCCCATTTCTGACCTTCGCGAACGATGGTATTTTACAGGAAGCGCCTTCACGGCGGGAAGCCGAGTCCGCGGCGGCTGACCAACCGAGGTCAGTCCGGACCAGCAGGAGGAAAAGGAGTGCGGTGCGGACGGAAACATCGCCGCAAAGGTATAACTCGTATTTGAATTTTTAGAGCAACGTTCCTAGGAAGCGTCTGAGTGCTCATGATCTTTATAGGAGAAAAAACGCTCGTCGGACTGCGGGCGCGGAAGTTGCCGATCCAACCTACACCGGCCAGGCTCCAACGCCCGGCCTGGAGGGGGAGGCAAGCGCAAGACGCAGTCCGGGTCCTTCTCCAACGGAGGACACCGACAGACTATCTGCCACCAAGTCTGAGGTGGAGAGCGCCATGAACCATAGGCGCCGCCGGACAGTGTTTCGTGAAGCGTGCTTCTCCCCTGAGGCATTGGACGCCTTTAACGCAGGGGACGCGCATCTCCGTGCCTCTCAAGATGGTTTCACCAGAGCCACGGAGCAGTATGTGAAAGACATACGGGTAAGGGAATTTTAATGGTTATATATACCAGTAGCCCGCGAGACTTAAAGTAGTTATGTTAATTGATTTAAGGATCATTTGAAATGCAGGCTCTTACCGAGAAGAATGCCCAGCTGTCTCAGGAGCTGCAAGAATGCAAGGCCCAACTTGAGGCCGCACTTGCTGCCGCAGGAGGAGACGCAGTGTCACACCCTAGCTAGTTCATGCATTAGAGTGTTGCATCATGTCTTTCCTTTTCATCAGAAACTTGAAATGGGGATGACAGAACCCCCAGCCCCCTCTGAAACCAACTAGGGTTTACTAAAAAATATTTTCAATGAACCTGAAATGCCCTTCTAAAATGTCCATCATTTTTGTCTTGGTTCAGAACCTCAGCCAGAAGTGATGCACATTTTCCTAGGTCATCTTAGGGTCTTTGAATTAAATCATAAATATTTGAATTTGGGCATTTAAAATTATATAAAATATTTCAAATGCTCAAATATCTCCAAACTAAAATGTTTCATGTTGGAAATAATCCAACTATGGACCAGGAGTAGTTTGGTGATTTTAGGAGTTGCCTAAGTATTTTTAATAATTCAACAAAGTTGCAGAAAAATAGAAAAGGAAAATAACAGGAAAAACTTACCTGGCGCCCGCTAACCAGCCCACCTGCCGGCCCAGCCCAGCGCCGCGCCAGCGAGCTGCTTGCCGGCCAGGCAGGCAGGCAGGTGCTCGACGGCGAGCACCGCATGGGTGCCACGCACCTGCTCGCCGCCTCGCTGCTCCACTTGCCCGGCTAACGCCGTGGATCGATCCCTCTCTCTCCCCCGAACCCCCCAGACGCCCCCTCTCCTCTCCAGCACCTCCCCCTCGCGCTCCCCAGCCATGGCCAATGCCATCGCCGCCACCCCCTCGCCGTAGCCACGCCCTCCGTCAACCCCACGCCGTGCCGCCGTGTCCAGGAGCTCCGCCGCTGTCCACTTCATCGAGCAAGCCGAGCCCCGAGCGCTCGCAACGCCCGAGTCCACCGCAACGACCTCGCCCGAACCGCCGTCGCCGGAGATCCCCTTCAACGCCGTCGTCGCTCCGGTCCGTCCCCGGCCGCACCAAGGGCTTCGTCGTACTCCCCGTGAGCTTAGCCATCTTCCCCTCCCTCCTTTTCTTGCTCCCGAGCCGTGTAGCGACCTCCCGGAGCTCAACCGCACCCACCACCGTGGAGCTCGTCGCCGACGTGCTCCCGGTCACCCTCCGGCCACTCCACGGTGTCCATCATGCTCACCGCGTCACATAGCACCTAGCTAGCTACTCCCCGCACCTCACCGACCCCTCTAAAACGTCAAGTTCGTCTTCGACCGAACTCCGGTGGCCGCCAAAGTCGTCGCCGGCGCCAACTCCGGCCACCCCGACCCCAACGGACTCCACCAAGAGCTGCGGCTCGTCCTCAGCTCCTCTCCGGTGGCCTCCGCGGCTCGTTTGGTTGCCGGAACGGCAAAAACCACTTCCGCCGCCGCGTCGGGCTCGCCGGCGGCTAAACGCCGGTGCAGCCGACCCGGGTTTGACCACGGGTGGGCCCTGGTTGACTCTCCTGAGTCGATGACAGGTGGGGCCCAGCCCCGTTAACTAATTGGGATTAGATTAAATTAATTTTAGTTTAATTAATCACACTGACACGCGGGACCCACTGTCAGGTTTGACCCGGACGTGTCCCGTTGACCTGCTGATGTCACACTGACGTAAGGCTGACGCAGTAATTGATTTTCTGGACTTAATCTAATATAGGAAATTCCAGAATATAGTTTAAACTTCAAAAATTCATAACTTTTATTCTGTAACTCCAAATCAGACAAATTATATATGAAAAATGATCAGAAAAATCCTATCTATCCATCTGTACTGCTTCCATGCATGATTAAACAAGTTAACTTGATGTTTAATGCAGAACAAGATAAAGCACCTAAAAGGGCCATGTATGAGTTTGAAATTTGAATCTTTGGTTCAAATTGGTTCAAACCCCTCTGGTCTTAGTTGCATTAGCCCAACACACTCATATTGCCATGTTTCATGCATGCATCATATTGTCGCACATTGTTTGGTGATGGCTGTGTATCGGTGTTCTTACAGCAGGTTCTACCTCCGAGGAGTACCGTGATTACCCTAGCGAAGAACCGTATCAGTGCATCGACCCATCAGGCAAGCAACCAACCGTTTGATCATATCGATACAATCCCATGTTCTCGCTCTTGCTCTCTTTTACTGCATTAAGACAACGCGTTTCAAACTGCTGTGTGCTTCGGTAGTTGAACCCACTTCCTCTGCAAGACCTGTCATTGCCACAGTAACTAGATGAAACCCACTAGCATGTGTAGGAGTTGATTAAGCCATATGTATGTGTTGTTCCTACCTTGCTGTGCCTGCTATGCTTAGAGTCGTGTCAGGTCTGGTTCATCTGGGTGATGGGCTAGAGTGAAATGATTATGTCGGTAATGAGAGTGGTGTGGTGAACACGATTTGGTAAAGGTATCGATGAGAGGCCATGTAGGAGTACATGGTGGGTTGTTTCATTGAGGCCGTCCTTAAGCACTGAGATCTGTATGTGTGATTTAAGAATCAGCTACTACCATACATTGGGCCGTGAAATATGACCCCGCTCGACTTCTTATTCACCCTAGTCCTCTGTCCAGGAGTTGCAAGTAGTTTCTGGTGTTTGTAGCTTACTGGAGGCCGTGGACAGCGCTGACCGTAGGGGTGGGCTGTGATGCGGTAGGTACGTGGCCGGGTGTACCGGATGCCCGTTTGGTATCCCGGGAACCCTGTTCACATCGTTTGGGGCCGTGAGCGATACTTCGGCCGGATCTCCTCATGGATGGAACCCAAATAGGCGATAAACCTGGACTAGAGACTTGAGTGTCTAGGTAGGTCGTGGTCTACACCCACGTCAGCTTTCGCTTGAAGTCTGCCGAGCACATGTCGTGTGCAGACGCTAAGTGGTGGAAACATGTATGAAGAAGTACACCCCTGCAGGGTTAACCTAATCTATTCGAATAGCCGCGTCCGCGGTAAAGGACTACTTGGTTGCCTATACAGTTCATAGACAAGTAAATGGAAACTACTAAAAGCCTCAAGATAAGTGTGAGTGCCGAGGATGGCTCTTCCGTAGGAAGACGGAGGTGGATCCTCGGTAGTGTATTGAGTGGTGAGTAGTGGACTCGTGTGCGCAAAACCATTTCAAGTTGGAGTCTCGTAGGATAGTTTAGCCAAGAGTCAAAGCTGGCTTGCTGCAATAACTCCACCAACCCTTCTTGATGATGTGCATGTATGTAGGATCTGATGTAAGTCTTGCTGAGTACTTCTGTACTCATGTTGCTATAATTTACATTTTTTTACAGTGGACACTGCAACCCCTTCTGATGGGTTCTTCGTAGACATTGACATCAATGAGTAGGCTAAGGCCCAGGTGGTGATCCTGAGCTTGTGAAGGACCACGTAGTATAGCTAGGCTCTCCAAGCCTCTTTTATTTTACTAGTTGTCTGTACTTAGACAAGTTACTTCCGCTGCTGGTTTGTATGACTGTATGACTTGAATGCTGGGTCGTGTGACCCGTACTTGTGTGTATGCTATGTATGGCTCTCTGAGCCTTTAAATAAAGTACTTGTGTCATAGAGTCATGTTGTGATGCCTTGTTGTATTTGCACATATCGAGCATATTGTGTGTATGATTGAAATGCTTGGTATGTGTGGGATCTGACTATCTAGTTGTTTATCTTTAGTAGCCTCTCTTACCGGGAAATGTCTCCTAGTGATTCCACTGAGCCATGGTAGCTTGCTACTGCTCCGGAACACTTGGCTGGCCGGCATGTGTCCTTCTTCGTTCCTGTGTCTGTCCCTTCGGGGAAATGTCACGCATTGAGTACCGGAGTCCTGTTAGCCCGCTACAGCCCGGTTTACCGGAGTCCTGCTAGCCCAGTGCTACAGCCCGGAACTTACTTGCTGATGACCGACACGTTCGATGCTGGGTCATGGATGCCTGTCCCTGTAAGTCTGTGCCACTTTGGGTTTACAACTAGCCATGTCAGCCCGGGCTCCTTTTCATATGGATGCTAGCGACACTATCATATACGTGTGCCAAAAGGCGCAAACGGTCCCGGGCAAAGGTAAGGCGACACCCGTGGGAATACCGTGCATGAGGCCGCAAAGTGATATGAGGTGTTACAGGCTAGATCGATGTGACATTGAGTCGGGGTCCTGACAGCGTTGGCATCAGAGCCGGACTGCCTGTAGGTTCTCGAAGCCAAACTGGTCGATGTTGAGTCTAGAAATGCTTTAGTTATATATAAGGGAATTGATTGTGGGATGGTACGTAAGGCTCTTTTTACTTCTTTACCTCATGGCATTCTGATCTGAGTCAGTCCATTCTTCCACCGGGGGTTAAGGAATTAGGATCTCTTCTCTCTATCAGGTTCACGTGTTACAGTCAGTAGTACCTTATAGGTTTGATGGATACAAGCCTAGTTCAGTTCTACTACCACATTATGTTGCTAAGATGGACCTGGAACTTGATATGATGTTGTTGAGTGTGTATGAAATCCTTGTCAAATGTCTCAAAATCCTTTCTGAGCATTTACAGCTGTTATGCTGTCGAAATTTTGCTAGAAATTCTAATGCCTTTGCATTATGGTTGTGCTTTCAGATGGCCACTCGCGACCAAAATCAAGTGGTTCGCCTGACTCGATGCCTAGATGTACCCGGCCATACTGCTATGTTGGTCAGGGTAATGACTGAGGCTGGATACCGTTGGTATCCTGAGTACACGGTCGAAGAGCAATTTCGAGACTTTAATCAAAGTCAGTATCTTTGCACTGTCAGGATATTTCCATCTTATCCTGGATCCACCGAACCCCTTCACTGTTCTTATGGACTCGGGGTTACTGTTGAGATGGCTGTGCAGGATGCCGCCTACTCTATGATGACCATCATGCGAGTCAGGACTGGCCAATTTCGGGACTCTGATTTCCGGTATATGCCATCATCACTTCCGGGAGCACAAGGGTATCTCCAGGCTATTTATGCTGACCCCACTCAGGAGGATTCACGGAGTCGCACCACTGCTGAGTTGCTCGAGGATAAGGACCGTGAAAACCGGGCCTTGAGGCTAGAGCTTTTCAATACCCGTGCTGACCATTGGGCCACGTTGACTCGGTTTGCGCCGGCTGTGCAAGCTGGATATTCGGATATGCGCGATCTCTATCCTGTGAGATCTGCTCTGCCAGACGTGATGGGTTGGCGTGATGTAGGAGGCATCACCCCGCCTCGTGGTCCCCACAGGCCACCGTTTGTTGGTCCAAGACCTCACCCTAGCCCTTTTGGTCCACAGGCTCCTCAGGACCGTCTGTTTCCGGATGCTCACGTTGAACTTCCAGGTTATGGAGGAGACTTTTATGAGAACTACTACGGAGACGTCTGAGTTAGTAGTAGTTCCACTAGTTCTGTAATAGTTGTATTTCCACCGCCCTGCGAGGCTTGTGGAATATGACTTAGTGTGTAGTAATTCCGGAGGTGTATGAAAAATAATGTATAGGAGCTTGGAATGCCTCCGATGAGATGTAATCTCCCTTTCACCGTAGTAATACTTTGTTTGGTCTTGTACTAAACCTTGTATGGTGTGTATGACGATGGAATAAATAAGCAGTTTTGTATCTACCATGTCATACAGATGATCATCTTGCATTCCGAGTTATCCATTACATTCTACGTTTCTGTGTTAAATCCTATCATCCTGGACTAAACCATTGTCTTGTTTTTCCTAGGATGGTTAACACGCGCAAAAACCCTGCTCCCCAAGAGCAGGCCGAAGGCAATGAAGTCAGGAATGCAAATATGCCTCACCCTCCTTCTCTGGCCGAAGTTATGCTGGAAGCCGAGAGAAACAAGCAGGAGACCAACCGTTTGTTGGAGCGCATCGAGCAGAACACAGCACACCATCAGAGAAATAACTTGGTGTCACTCAGTGATTTCATCAAGTTACACCCGCCTACCTTCCACCACTCCGTCGAGCCTCTCGACGCCTATGACTGGCTTCGCAGCATTTCTCACAAACTGCGTTCTGCACTTGTAGCCGAGGCTGATAAGGTCACCTTTGCTGCATATCATCTCGAAGGCCCCGCCAGTCTCTGGTGGGAGAATTATGAAGCTATGCACCCAGCGGACCATGTCACTACTTGGGCTGAATTCAGCGAGGCTTTCCGTGAACATCACATTCCGGAGGGTCTCATGGATCGTAAACGTGAGGAGTTCTGTAGCTTCACTCAAGGTCGACTCTCTGTTGACGCTTACAGCAGGGAGTTCGGTAACCTTGCACGTTATGCAACTGAGGAAGTTTCTACCGATGCCAAGAAGCAGGCAAGGTTCCGTAAGGGACTTAGTCCTGAGCTCCGTCGTGACCTCCGTCTGCATGAGTGCACCTCTTTTCAGAAGCTTGTGAATAAAGCCATCAGTGCTGAGACGGGACAGACCGATTTCGATGCATCACGCAAGCATGGCCGTGATTTGGGTTCTTCTTCCGGTGCTGGTCCTCAGAAGCGCCGTGTATGGGTGCCTAACACTGCCCTGCCACCCAGGTTCACACCGAGGCCATCCTTTCAGGCGCCTCGCCCAGCTCAGCAATATGCACCAGCCAAGCCCTATGGTGGTCCAACCAACAATGCTCCTCCACGCACCAGTTCCGTGACTTGTTTCAAGTGTGGGGAATCAGGCCACTATATGCGCGAGTGCCCCCAAACCAACCCCAACCAGACAGCAAAAACTGTTGGCCGTGGCAAGCCGACAGGGAAAGTTTTCTACGCCAAGCCGGCCACCACCGCACGTGGCCATGTTAATTGTGTCTCTGCGGAAGAAGCTCAAGAGGATCCCAACGTCGTTCTAGGTACGCTCCTTGTTAACTGCCACCCGGCATCTGTTCTTTTCGATACTGGAGCATCTCATTCATTCATATCCGAAAACTATGCTCGCTTGCATAACACCGCCTTTTGTGACATGCCTTCTACCATGGAAATTTCCACTCCGGGTTCTAGATGGCAAACTTCTAGAGTAAGCCATGGAAATGAAATCCAAGTCGACAGACTTGTTTTCCTTGCATCCTTGATAGCTCTCAAATCTTCGGATATTAATATCATTTTGGGTATGGACTGGATGTCAGCCCATCATGCCAAAATTGATTGCTTTTCTAGGACTGTTCAACTCACCCATCCTTCGGGGAAGATAGTCAATGTCTTGACCCGAATAGCCAAACAACAGTTATATTCTCTTAACGCCAGCCCCTTGCCAGACCTTGAGGACGTTCCGGTAGTCCGTGACTTTCCGGATGTCTTCCCAGAGGAATTGCCAGGTGTTCCACCCGACAGGGATGTTGAGTTTGTAATAGACCTCATTCCAGGAACCGTCCCGATTGCTAGAAGACCCTATAAGATGGCACCACTAGAACTAGCCGAGCTTAAGAAACAACTTGATGAGTCCTTGAAAAAGGGTTTCATCCGACCTAGTTCATCTCCTTGGGCTTGCCCCGTCCTTTTTGTCAAGAAGAAGGATGGTACGGACCGGATGGTTGTAGATTATCGACCGGTTAACTTGGTCACAATTAAGAACAAGTATCCGCTCCCCAGGATCAACGACCTGTATGATCAGCTCGCTGGATCCTCAGTCTTCTCTAAAATGGATTTGAGGTTGGGCTACCATCAAATCAAAATCAGGAACGGGGACATTCCGAAAACGGCCTTTGTTACTCGTTATGGCCAATACGAGTACACCGTCATGTCCTTCGGTTTAACCAACGCTCCAGCCACCTTTTCTCGGTTAATGAACTCAATCTTCATGGAGTATTTGGATAAATTCGTCGTGGTTTACCTCGATGATATACTCATCTACTCCAAGAACGAGGAAGAACATGCCGAACATCTAAGGCTAGTGTTGAAGAAACTTCGAGAGCATCGCCTTTATGCCAAATTTTCTAAATGTGAATTTTGGTTGTCAGAAGTGACCTATCTGGGTCATGTAATATCTGGTAAAGGTATTGCTGTTAATCCTGAGTGAGTTCAAGCCGTCCTTAATTGGACTCCACCTGAATCGGTCAAGCAAGTTCGGAGTTTCCTTGGCCTAGCGAGCTATTGTCGTCGCTTTGTCGAGAACTTCTCCAAAGTTGCTAAACCTCTAACCGAACTCCTCAAGAAAGATAAGAAGTTCGAGTGGACTCCACAATGTGAGCACAACTTTCAGGAACTGAAAAGACGCCTGACATCTGCTCCCGTACTGGTATCGCCAGACTTCTCTAAGGACTTTGTTATCTACTGCGACGCCTCGCGACAAGGACTAGGCTGTATTCTCATGCAAGATCGACACGTAATTGCTTACGCTTCACGGCAACTGCACCCACATGAGGAGAATTATCCTACTCATGATCTAGAGCTTGCAGCTGTAGTCCATCCACTTAAAACCTGGCGACATTACCTCCTCGGTAATCGTTGCGAGATATTCACTGATCACCAAAGTCTGAAGTACATCTTCACCCAACCGGATTTGAATCTCAGGCAAAGACGCCGGGTCGAGTTGATCACAGATTTCGACTTAGGAATAACTTACACCCCAGGGAAAGCCAATGTCATGGCTGATGCGCTAAGTCGTAAATCTTATTGCAATAACCTGATGTTGCAACAAAGTCAACCACTTCTCCATGAGGAATTTCGGAAGCTTAACCTTCATATTGTCCCTCAAGGATATCTTTCCACCTTGGTGGCGCAACCTACTCTTACGGATCAAATCATCGCTGCCCAAAAACGAGATAAAGGAATATCCCGAATTAAGGAGAACATTGCTAGCGGAGATGCTAAATGTTTCTCTACAAATGATCGTGGTGTTGTATATTTTGAGAACCGCCTAGTGGTTCCAAAGAACCGACATTTACGGCAGTTGATCCTTAAGGAGGCTCATGAATCTCCTCTCACCATTCATCCCGGTAGCACTAAGATGTATCAGGACCTACGCCAGAGGTTCTGGTGGACTAGGATGAAGAGAGAGATTGCTCAGTATATTGCTAATTGCGACGTCTGCCGTCGTGTAAAAGCAGAGCATCAACGGCCTGCTGGCACCCTTCAACCCCTAGCTATTCCTGAATGGAAATGGGATAAAATTGGTATGGACTTCATCACCGGTTTTCCCAGGACCAAGAGAGGGAATAATGCTATCTTCGTCGTTGTCGATCGTCTTTCCAAAGTAGCCCATTTCTTACCTGTTCGTGAGAGTATAACTGCTAGTCAGTTAGCAGACTTGTACATCTCCCGAATCATGTCTCTCCATGGTGTTCCTTTGGAAATTAACTCGGATCGAGGAAGTCTTTTCACCTCTCGATATTGGGAAAGTTTCCAAAATGCTATGGGAACCCGCCTTTCCTTTAGCACCGCTTTTCACCCTCAATCAAGTGGTCAAGTAGAACGCGTCAACCAGATTCTAGAAGACATGCTTCGAGCTTCTGTTTTCTCATTCGGAATGGATTGGGAGAGATGCCTTCCATTTGCCGAATTCGCTTATAACAACAGCTATCAGTCTAGCTTGGGTAAAGCCCCTTTTGAAGTTCTCTATGGACGACGGTGTCGAACACCCCTTAATTGGTCAGAAACCGGGGAAAGACAATTCTTTGGCCCGGATATGATCCAGGAAGCAAAAGAGCAAGTTCGCATCGTTCGTGAAAAGTTGAAAACAGCCCAATCCCGTCAGAAGAGTCAATATGACCGAAAACATAAGGCTATGACTTTCGAGATTGACGAGAAGGCTTACCTTCGGGTTACTCCTCTGAAGGGAACCCATCGTTTCGGTATCAAAGGCAAATTGGCTCCTCGTTACATTGGACCTTTTCGCATTCTCGCTAAACGAGGAGAAGTTGCCTACCAGTTGGAACTACCTCCGCATCTCTCCAGAGTCCACGATGTCTTCCACGTTTCTCAACTCAGGCGTTGCTTCTCGAATCCTATCCGTGGAGTGGGCCACGAAACGCTTGATCTCCAAGATAATCTCATGTATCGAGAGTACCCCGTTCGTATTCTCGATCAGGCCAAGCGTACCACTCGACGTCATAATATCAAGTTTCTCAAAGTTCAATGGTCGCACCATTCTGAGGATGAAGCAACTTGGGAAAGGGAGGATCGTCTTCGACTTGAGTATCCCGCCTTCTTTCCGGAGGAACCCAAATCTCGGGATGAGATTCCTTTGAGTGGGGGTGAGTTGTCACACCCTAGCTAGTTCATGCATTAGAGTGTTGCATCATGTCTTTCCTTTTCATCAGAAACTTGAAATGGGGATGACAGAACCCCCAGCCCCCTCTGAAACCAACTAGGGTTTACTAAAAAATATTTTCAATGAACCTGAAATGCCCTTCTAAAATGTCCATCATTTTTGTCTTGGTTCAGAACCTCAGCCAGAAGTGATGCACATTTTCCTAGGTCATCTTAGGGTCTTTGAATTAAATCATAAATATTTGAATTTGGGCATTTAAAATTATATAAAATATTTCAAATGCTCAAATATCTCCAAACTAAAATGGTTCATGTTGGAAATAATCCAACTATGGACCAGGAGTAGTTTGGTGATTTTAGGAGTTGCCTAAGTATTTTTAATAATTCAACAAAGTTGCAGAAAAATAGAAAAGGAAAATAACAGGAAAAACTTACCTGGCGCCCGCTAACCAGCCCACCTGCCGGCCCAGCCCAGCGCCGCGCCAGCGAGCTGCTTGCCGGCCAGGCAGGCAGGCAGGTGCTCGACGGCGAGCACCGCATGGGTGCCACGCACCTGCTCGCCGCCTCGCTGCTCCACTCGCCCGGCTAACGCCGTGGATCGATCCCTCTCTCTCCCCCGAACCCCCCAGACGCCCCCTCTCCTCTCCAGCACCTCCCCCTCGCGCTCCCCAGCCATGGCCGACGCCATCGCCGCCACCCCCTCGCCGTAGCCACGCCCTCCGTCAACCCCACGCCGTGCCGCCGTGTCCAGGAGCTCCGCCGCTGTCCACTTCATCAAGCAAGCCGAGCCCCGAGCGCTCGCAACGCCCGAGTCCACCGCAATGACCTCGCCCGAACCGCCGTCGCCGGAGATCCCCTTCAACGCCGTCGTCGCTCCGGTCCGTCCCCGGCCGCACCAAGGGCTTCGTCGTACTCCCCGTGAGCTTAGCCATCTTCCCCTCCCTCCTTTTCTTGCTCCCGAGCCGTGTAGCGACCTCCCGGAGCTCAACCGCACCCACCACCGTGGAGCTCGTCGCCGACGTGCTCCCGCTCACCCTCCGGCCACTCCACGGTGTCCATCATGCTCACCGCGTCACATAGCACCTAGATAGCTACTCCCCGCACCTCACCGACCCCTCTAACGTCAAGTTCGTCTTCGACCGAACTCCGGTGGCCGCCAAAGTCGTCGCCGGCGCCAACTCCAGCCACCCCGACCCCAACGGACTCCACCAAGAGCTGCGGCTCGTCCTCAGCTCCTCTCCGGTGGCCTCCGCGGCTCGTTTGGTTGCCGGAACGGCAAAAACCACTTCCGCCGCCGCGTCGGGCTCGCCGGCGGCTAAACACCGGTGCAGCTGACCCGGGTTTGACCACGGGTGGGCCCTGGTTGACTCTCCTGAGTCGATGACAGGTGGGGCCCAGCCCCGTTAACTAATTGGGATTAGATTAAATTAATTTTAGTTTAATTAATCACACTGACACGCGGGACCCACTGTCAGGTTTGACCCGGACGTGTCCCGTTGACCTGCTGATGTCACACTGACGTAAGGCTGACGCAGTAATTGATTTTCTGGACTTAATCTAATATAGGAAATTCCAGAATATAGTTTAAACTTCAAAAATTCATAACTTTTATTCTGTAACTCCAAATCAAACAAATTATATATGAAAAATGATCAGAAAAATCCAATCTATCCATCTGTACTGCTTCCATGCATGATTAAACAAGTTAACTTGATGTTTAATGCAGAACAAGATAAAGCACCTAAAAGGGCCATGTATGAGTTTGAAATTTGAATCTTTGGTTCAAATTGGTTCAAACCCCTCTGGTCTTAGTTGCATTAGCCCAACACACTCATATTGCCATGTTTCATGCATGCATCATATTGTCGCACATTGTTTGGTGATGGCTGTGTATCGGTGTTCTTACGGCAGGTTCTACCTCCGAGGAGTACCGTGATTACCCTAGCGAAGAACCGTATCAGTGCATCGACCCATCAGGCAAGCAACCAACCGTTTGATCATATCGATACAATCCCATGTTCACGCTCTTGCTCTCTTTTACTGCATTAAGACAACACGTTTCAAACTGCTGTGTGCTTCGGTAGTTGAACCCACTTCCTCTGCAAGACCTGTCATTGCCACAGTAACTAGATGAAACCCACTAGCATGTGTAGGAGTTGATTGAGCCATATGTATGTGTTGTTCCTACCTTGCTGTGCCTGCTATGCTTAGAGTCGTGTCAGGTCTGGTTCATCTGGGTGATGGGCTAGAGTGAAATGATTATGTCGGTAATGAGAGTGGTGTGGTGAACACGATTTGGTAAAGGTATCGATGAGAGGCCATGTAGGAGTACATGGTGGGTTGTTTCATTGAGGCCGTCCTTAAGCACTGAGATCTGTATGTGTGATTTAAGAATCAGCTACTACCATACATTGGGCCCTGAAATATGACCCCGCTCGACTTCTTATTCACCCTAGTCCTCTGTCCAGGAGTTGCAAGTAGTTTCTGGTGTTTGTAGCTTACTGGAGGCCGTGGACAGCGCTGACCGTAGGGGTGGGCTGTGATGCGGTAGGTACGTGGCCGGGTGTACCGGATGCCCGTTTGGTATCCCGGGAACCCTGTTCACATCGTTTGGGGCCGTGAGCGATACTTCGGCCGGATCTCCTCATGGATGGAACCCAAATAGGCGATAAACCTGGACTAGAGACTTGAGTGTCTAGGTAGGTCGTGGTCTACACCCACGTCGGCTTTCACTTGAAGTCTGCCGAGCACATGTCGTGTGCAGACGCTAAGTGGTGGAAACATGTATGAAGAAGTACACCCCTGCAGGGTTAACCTAATCTATTCGAATAGCCGCGTCCGCGGTAAAGGACTACTTGGTTGCCTATACAGTTCATAGACAAGTAAATGGAAACTACTAAAAGCCTCAAGATAAGTGTGAGTGCCGAGGATGGCTCTTCCGTAGGAAGACGGAGGTGGATCCTCGGTAGTGTATTGAGTGGTGAGTAGTGGACTCATGTGCGCAAAACCATTTCAAGTTGGAGTCTCGTAGGATAGTTTAGCCAAGAGTCAAAGCTGGCTTGCTGCAATAACTCCACCAACCCTTCTTGATGATGTGCATGTATGTAGGATCTGATGTAAGTCTTACTGAGTACTTCTGTACTCATGTTGCTATAATTTACATTTTTTTACAGTGGACACTGCAACCCCTTCTGATGGGTTCTTCGTAGACGTTGACATCAATGAGTAGGCTAAGGCCCAGGTGGTGATCCTGAGCTTGTGAAGGACCACGTAGTATAGCTAGGCTCTCCAAGCCTCTTTTATTTTACTAGTTGTCTGTACTCAGACAAGTTACTTCCGCTGCTGGTTTGTATGACTGTATGACTTGAATGCTGGGTCGTGTGACCCGTACTTGTGTGTATGCTATGTATGGCTCTCTGAGCCTTTAAATAAAGTACTTGTGTCATAGAGTCATGTTGTGATGCCTTGTTGTATTTGCACATATCGAGCATATTGTGTGTATGATTGAAATGCTTAGTATGTGTGGGATCTGACTATCTAGTTGTTTATCTTTAGTAGCCTCTCTTACCGGGAAATGTCTCCTAGTGATTCCACTGAGCCATGGTAGCTTGCTACTGCTCCGGAACACTTGGCTGGCCGGCATGTGTCCTTCTTCGTTCCTGTGTCTGTCCCTTCGGGGAAATGTCACGCATTGAGTACCGGAGTCCTGTTAGCCCGCTACAGCCCGGTTTACCGGAGTCCTGCTAGCCCAGTGCTACAGCCCGGAACTTACTTGCTGATGACCGACACGTTCGATGCTGGGTCATGGATGCCTGTCCCTGTAAGTCTGTGCCACTTTGGGTTTACAACTAGCCATGTCAGCCCGGGCTCCTTTTCATATGGATGCTAGCGACACTATCATATACGTGTGCCAAAAGGCGCAAACGGTCCCAGGCAAAGGTAAGGCGACACCCGTGGGAATACCGTGCGTGAGGCCGCAAAGTGATATGAGGTGTTACAGGCTAGATCGATGTGACATTGAGTCGGGGTCCTGACACGCAGAGACCCCTCCTGGTAACACATTTTTATTAATAAACATAAGCGTTGTGCGGCGTGCGCGCAAGTCTAATAGTGACATTGCAGGTGTCGCCGGACAAGATCCGGACAGGCAAGAATTACTGCGCCAGCTGAAGGCCGGCGAGAGGGTGCTGAATAGGGTGCAACAAGAAAGGAACAAGCTCCAAGATGCCAACGCCAAGCTCGGAGAAGAGCTGAAAGGCACTCAAGCCGGGCTGTCCAGCTCCGTTAAGGAGAATCAGGCTTCGTCGCGGCATTTATAGTAAGTGCTTGAGCGGACTCTTTTGAAAAGAAAAGTCCGGCGAGGAAGTAAATTGACATAAGATGTCTTGTAGGTATACTCACAGGTCGCCCTGCGGAGGAGATTCCCATATCAACGGGTGATCAACTTCCCGAGCTGTTGCAACTGCTCGAACGAGTTTGGCAGGCAATGAGCGGCATCGTCCAGGCTTTATGGCCAGCCCTCTCCCTACCCGAGGGCCTTGGGGAGCTTGCGGAGAAGCTTCAGGGAGTGCGGCAGCGCTTCCGTTTGTGGAAGATTTCGGCTTGCCGTCAAGGTGCCAGGGAGGCTTGGGCCATGGTGAAGATGCGTTACAAGAAGGCGGATCCCAACCACATGGCCGAAGTTGGACCGGTGGGGCCCGATGGGAAGGAGATCCCTGTGAGTTTAGTATACAGCCAAGTAGAATTGGCTGCTAAATTTTGCCAACGGGACTGTAAGTTAGACAGTCTGTTAGACGGGATTGAGGAGGAATACAATCAGTAAATTTGACAATGTATGTTTTCCTTTAAAGTGACATGTGAAATGCCTTCTAGCCGAATTGTAGATCGTTTGTCTTTGCCGACCTTTTCGCTTCAACCTCGGGACCCTAGAGTCCGGAGTGTGTCCGAATACCTTTTTGGTTAAGAAACAACCGTGGTATGCATGGAGACCAGGCGTAGGGGTCATTAGTGCTTTATCAGACAAATGCCCAACTAGTTATGTTATATTACATGGTTAGTAAGAAACATCTTCCAGGGAGAATAGTTCCGTTAAGGGTTCCTTTCCCTGGGAGGCATGCCCTAAAGTGCATGTCCGGACTGCGAAGAAAGCAGAAAAAAATCATCTTTTAAGTCACCGACCGAATATTCCCTTAAGAACGCTAGCTTTTGGCTTCACCCAGTCTGAGGTACACATTCGGCTGACCCGGCAGTAACAATCGCAGAGGTGCTCCCTTTACCTCCTAGCCGAACAATCGGGAACGTAGGGGTAAGCACAGGAGCCAGGCAACCCAGCTTGGCCAAAACTTAAGTCATATCGATGCATATAATGGTGAGTAAAAGGTACATGTGGAAGCTTGACACATGTGCTGGGCATGAAACCCTTATAATTGAGCTTCTGTAAAAGAAGCCCCAGGTATAATGAGTGCGGATGGCACATCAAGTGTATGCGAAAAGTGCAAAAGTAGGCCCTTAGGGGCTTTTTAATAAAAAGGTTATGAAAAGGGAAACAGAAGACAACCGAAGTATAAAAATTTGGACGGAGGAAGGGGACGAACTCATAGTCCGGCGCTAGGCATAGAATCTTCGGAGGCGGGCTGCGTTCCATGGGTTCGGTTCGAGTCGGTTATTCGATGCATTTCATAGACGGTATGCTCCGCCGGTCATGACTTGATTGATAATGAAAGGGCCCTCCCATTTGGGCTTGAGCTTGTCCTTTTTCTTGTCCGGCAGGCGTAGAACTAGTTCACCAACGTTGTAAGTCTTGGCCCGTACTTCTCTGCTTTGATATCTTCGGGCCTGCTGCTGATAGAATGCAGAACGAGCCTTGGCGACGTCGCGTTCTTCCTCCAATGTGTCCAAGCTGTCCTGCCGATCAAGCTCGGCCTCTCTTTCCTCGTACATTCGCACTCGAGGTGAGTCATGAATAATGTCACAGGGCAAGACTGCCTCTGCGCCATAGACCATAAAAAATGGTGTGAATCCGGTAGTGCGGTTAGGCGTTGTCCGCAGCCCCCAGAGTACGGAGTCGAGCTCCTCGACCCATTGCGTGTCAGATTTAGTAAGTGACCGCACTAGTATGGGTTTAATGCCGCTCATTATTAGACCATTTGCTCGTTCCTCTTGACCGTTGGTTTGAGGGTGATAGACTGAAGCGTAGTCGAGCTTGATGCCCATATTTTTGCACCATGACTTAACCTCGTCGGCTGTGAAGTTCGTGCCGTTGTCGGTGATGATGCTGTGGGGGACTCCGTAACGGTGTACTACCCCGGATATAAAGTCTATCACTGGTCCGGACTCTGCCGTTTTGACCGGTTTGGCCTCTATCCATTTGGTGAATTTATCCACCATGACTAACAGGTACCTTTGCTTGTGGGTTCCCCCTTTAAGGGGTCCAACCATATCAAGCCCCCAGACCGCGAACGGCCAGGTAATGGGTATAGTTTTGAGGGCGGTGGGCGGCATATGGCTCTGATTAGCAAAGAGCTGACAACCAACGCATCTCTGGACTAAGTCCTGGGCATCTGCTCGGGCCGTCGGCCAATAAAATCCTGTACGGAATGCCTTTCCTACAAGGGCCCGGGGTGCTGCGTGTTGTCCGCCTAGTCCGGCATGAATTTCAGCCAGGAGGTTTCGCCCTTCCTCTTCGGAGATACAGCTTTGAAGGACTCCGGTTGTACTTTTCTTATAAAGTTCTCCCTCATGCACCTTGTAGGCTTTCGATCGCCGGACTATGCAGCGGGCCTCATTTTGGTCTTCGGGAAGTTCCTGCCTAAGCAAGTAGGCTAGGAATGGTTCTGTCCACGGGGCGATTACTGCCATTATGTCGTGGGCTGAAGGTGTTATGTCATCGGCTGAATCGCTGATTGGCGCGGTTTTTTCCGGTTTGTCACTGCCGGGCTCCTCTTCCCATAGTACGGATGGCTTGAAGAGCCGTTCCAGGAAGATATTTGGAGGGACAACATCACGTTTCGCACCGATGCGTGCCAGTACGTCGGCCGCTTGGTTATTATCTCGGGCTATTGTTGGGTTTCGTAGTAATTTCAAAACTTTTCCTACGCACACGCAAGATCATGTGATGCATAGCAACGAGGGGAGAGTGTTGTCTACGTACCCAACGCAAACCGACTGCGGAAGCGATGACACGACGTAGAGGAAGTAGTCGTACGTCTTCACGATCCAACCGATCAAGCACCGAAACTACGACACCTCCGAGTTCGAGCACACGTTCAGCTCGATGACGATCCCCGGACTCCGATCCAGCAAAGTGTCGAGGAAGAGTTCCGTCAGCACGACGGCGTGGTGACGATCTTGATGTACTACAGCAGCAGGGCTTCGCCTAAACTCCGCTACAGTATTATCGAGGTATATGGTGGCAGGGGGCACCGCACACGGCTAAGGAATAGATCACGTGGATCAACTTGTGTGTTCTAGGGTGCCCCTACCTCAGTATATAAAGGAGCCAAAGGGGGAGGGGGGCGCCGGCCAGGGAGAGAGGCGCAGGAGGAGTCCTACTCCTTCCGGGAGTAGGACTCCCCCCAATCCTATTCCAACTAGGATTCCCCAAGGGGGAAAAGGGGAGAAGGGTGGCCGGCCACCTCTCCTAGTCCTAATAGGACTAGGGGAAGGGGGGAGGCGCGCAGCCCTTATGGGCATCCCTTTCACCTTTCCACTAAGGCCCATGAAGGCCCATATGGCTCCCGGGGGGTTCCGGTAACCTCCCGGTAACCCGGTAAAATCCCGATTTCACCCGGAACACTTCCGATGTCCAAACATAGGCTTCCAATATATCAATCTTTACGTCTCGACCATTTCGAGACTCCTCGTCATGTCCGTGATCACATCCGGGACTCCGAACAACCTTCGGTACATCAAAATGCATAAACTCATAATGTAACTGTCATCGTAACCTTAAGCGTGCGGACCCTACGGGTTCGAGAACAATGTAGACATGACCGAGACACGTCTCTGGTCAATAACCAATAGCGGGACCTGGATGCCCATATTGGCTCCTACATATTCTACGAAGATCTTTATCGGTCAGACCGCATAACAACATACGTTGTTCCCTTTGTCATCGGTATGTTACTTGCCCGAGATTCGATCGTCGGTATCCAATACCTAGTTCAATCTCGTTACCGGCAAGTCTCTTTACTCGTTCCGTAATACATCATCTCACAACTAACATATTAGTTGCAGTGCTTGCAAGGCTTATGTGATGTGCATTACCGAGAGGGCCAAGAGATACCTCTCCGACAATCGGAGTGACAAATCCTAATCTCGAAACGCCAACCCAACATCTACCTTTGGAGACACCTGTAATGCTCCTTTATAATCACCCAGTTACGTTGTGACGTTTGGTAGCACCCAAAGTGTTCCTCCGGCAAACGGGAGTTGCATAATCTCATAGTCATAGGAACATGTATAAGTCATGAAGAAAGCAATAGCAACATACTAAACGATCAGGTGCTAAGCTAATGGAATGGGTCATGTCAATCAGATCATTCAACTAATGATGTGACCTCGTTAATCAAATAACAACTCTTTGTCCATGGTTAGGAAACATAACCATCTTTGATTAACGAGCTAGTCAAGTAGAGGCATACTAGTGACACTTTGTTTGTCTATGTATTCACACATGTATTATGTTTCCGGTTAATACAATTCTAGCATGAATAATAAACATTTATCATGATTATAAGGAAATAAATAATAACTTTATTATTGCCTCTAGGGCATATTTCCTTCAGTCTCCCACTTGCACTAGAGTCAATAATCTAGATTACACTATAATGAATCTAACACCCATGGAGCTTTGGTGCTGATCATGTTTTGCTCGTGGAAGAGGCTTAGTCAACGGGTCTGCAACATTCAGATCCGTATGTATCTTGCAAATCTCTATGTCTCCCACCTGGACTAGATCCCGGATGGAGATGAAGCGTCTCTTGATGTGTTTGGTCCTTTTGTGAAATCTGGATTCCTTTGCCAAGGCAATTGCACCAGTATTGTCACAAAAGATTTTCATTGGACCCGATGCATTAGGTATGACACCTAGATCGGATATGAACTCCTTCATCCAGACTCCTTCGTTCGCTGCTTCCGAAGCAGCTATGTACTCCGCTTCACATGTAGATCCCGCTACGACGCTTTGTTTAGAACTGCACCAACTGATAGCTCCACCGTTTAATGTAAACACGTATCCGGTTTGCGATTTAGAATCGTCCGGATCAGTGTCAAAGCTTGCATCAACGTAACCTTTTACGGTGAGCTCTTTGTCACCTCCATATACGAGAAACATATCCTTAGTCCTTTTCAGGTATTTCAGGATGTTCTTGACCGCTGTCCAGTGATCCACTCCTGGATTACTTTGGTACCTCCCTGCTAAACTTATAGCAAGGCACACATCAGGTCTGGTACACAGCATTGCATACATGATAGAGCCTATGGCTGATGCATAGGGAACATCTTTCATATTCTCTCTATCTTCTGCAGTGGTCGGGCATTGAGTCTTACTCAACTTCACACCTTGTAATACAGGCAAGAATCCTTTCTTTGCTTGATCCATTTTGAATTTCTTCAAAATCTTGTCAAGGTATGTGCTTTGTGAAAGTCCAATTAAGCGTCTTGATCTATCTCTATAGATCTTAATGCCTAATATGTAAGAAGCTTCACCGAGGTCTTTCATTGAAAAACTTTTATTCAAGTATCCCTTTATGCTATCCAGAAATTCTATATCATTTCCAATTAGCAATATGTCATCCACATATAATATCAAAAATGCTACAGAGCTCCCACTCACTTTCTTGTAAATACAGGCTTCACCGAAAGTCTGTATAAAACCAAATGCTTTGATCACACTATCAAAACGTTTATTCCAACTCCGAGAGGCTTGCACCAGTCCATAAATGGATCGCTGGAGCTTGCACACTTTGTTAGCTCCCTTTGGATCGACAAAACCTTCCGGTTGCATCATATACAACTCTTCTTCCAGAAATCCATTCAAGAATGCAGTTTTGACATCCAACTGCCAAATTTCATAATCATAAAACGCGGCAATTGCTAACATGATTCGGACGGACTTAAGCATCGCTACAGGTGAGAAGGTCTCATCGTAGTCAATCCCTTGAACTTGCCGAAAACCTTTTGCGACAAGTCGAGCTTTGTAGACAGTAACATTACCATCAGCGTCAGTCTTCTTCTTAAAGATCCATTTATTCTCAATTGCTTGCCGATCATCGGGCAAGTCAACCAAAGTCCATACTTTGTTCTCATACATGGATCCCATCTCAGATTTCATGGCTTCAAGCCACTTTGCGGAATCTGGGCTCACCATCGCTTCTTCATAGTTCGTAGGTTCATCATGATCTAGTATCATGACTTCCAGAATAGGATTACCGTACCACTCTGGTGCGGATCTTACTCTGGTTGATCTACGAGGTTCAGCAGTATCTTGATCTGAAGTTTCATGATCATTATCATTGGCTTCCTCACTAACTGGTGTAGGTGTCACTGAAACAGTTTTCTGTGATGAACTACTTTCCAGTAAGGGAGCAGGTACAGTTACCTCGTCAAGTTCTACTTTCCTCCCACTCACTTCTTTCGAGAGAAACTCCTTCTCTAGAAAGGATCCATTCTTAGCAACGAATGTCTTGCCTTCGGATCTGTTATAGAAGGTTTACCCAATAGTCTCCTTTGGGTATCCTATGAAGACACATTTCTCCGATTTGGGTTCGAGCTTATCAGGTTGAAGCTTTTTCACATAAGCATCGCAGCCCCAAACTTTAAGAAACGACAACTTTGGTTTCTTGCCAAACCACAGTTCATAAGGCGTCGTCTCAACGGATTTTGATGGTGCCCTATTTAACGTGAATGCGGCCGTCTCTAAAGCATATCCCCAAAATGATAGCGGTAAATCAGTAAGAGACATCATAGATCGCACCATATCTAGTAAAGTACGATTACGACGTTCGGACACACCATTACGCTGTGGTGTTCCGGGTGGCGTGAGTTGCGAAACTATTCCACAGTTTTTCAAATGTACACCAAACTCGTAACTCAAATATTCTCCTCCACGATCAGATCGTAGAAACTTTATTTTCTTGTTACGATGATTTTCAACTTCACTCTGAAATTCTTTGAACTTTTCAAATGTTTCAGACTTATGTTTTATTAAGTAGATATACCCATATCTGCTTAAATCATCTGTGAAGGTGAGAAAATAACGATATCCGCCACGATCCTCAATATTCATCGGGCCACATACATCGGTATGTATGATTTCCAATAAATCTGTTGCTCTCTCCATAGTACCGGAGAACGGTGTTTTAGTCATCTTGCCCATGAGGCATGGTTCGCAAGTACCAAGTGATTCATAATCAAGTGGTTCCAAAAGTCCATTAGTATGGAGTTTCTTCATGCGCTTTATACCGATATGACCTAAACAACAGTGCCACAAATAAGTTGCACTTTCATTATCAACTCTGCATCTTTTGGCTTCAACATTATGAATATGTGTATTACTACTATCGAGATTCAATAAGAATAGACCACTCTTCAAGGGTGCATGACCATAAAAGATATTACTCATATAAATAGAACAACCATTATTCTCTGATTTAAATGAATAACCGTCTCGCATTAAACAAGATCCAGATATAATGTTCATGCTCAACGCTGGCACCAAATAACAATTATTTAGGTCTAATATTAATCCCGAAGGTAGATGTAGAGGTAGCGTGCCGACTGCGATCAGATCAACTTTGGAACCATTTCCCACGCGCATCGTCACCTCGTCCTTTGCCAGTGCCCGCTTATTCCGTAGTCCCTGTTTCGAGTTGCAAATATTAGCAACAGAACCAGTATCAAATACCCAGGTGCTACTGCGAGCTCTAGTAAGGTACACATCAATAACATGTATATCACATATACCTTTGTTCACCTTGCCATCCTTTTTATCCGCCAAATACTTGGGGCAGTTCCGCTTCTAGTGACCAGTCTGCTTGCAGTAGAAGCACTCAGTTTCAGGCTTAGGTCCAGACTTGGGTTTCTTCTCTTGAGCAGCAACTTGCTTGCCGTTCTTCTTGAAGTTCCCTTTCTTCTTTCCTTTGCCCTTTTTCTTGAAACTAGTGGTCTTGTTAACCATCAACACTTGATGCTCCTTCTTGATTTCTACCTCCGCAACTTTCAGCATTGCGAAGAGCTCGGGAATAGTCTTGTTCATCCCTTGCATATTATAGTTCATCACGAAGCTCTTGTAGCTTGGTGGCAGTGATTGGAGAATTCTGTCAATGACGCAATCATCCGGAAGATTAACTCCCAATTGAATCAAGTGATTATTATACCCAGACATTTTGAGTATATGCTCACTGACAGAACTGTTCTCCTCCATCTTGCAGCTATAGAACTTATTGGAGACTTCATATCTCTCAATTCGGGCATTTGCTTGAAATATTAACTTCAACTCCTGGAACATCTCATATGCTCCATGACGTTCAAAACGTCGTTGAAGTCCCGATTCTAAGCCGTAAAGCATGGCACACTGAACTATCGAGTAGTCATCAGCTTTGCTCTGCCAGACGTTCATAACATCTGGTGTTGCTCCAGCAGCAGGCCTGGCACCCAGCGGTGCTTCCAGGACGTAATTCTTCTGTGCAGCAATGAGGATAATCCTCAAGTTACGGACCCAGTCCGTGTAATTGCTACCATCATCTTTCAACTTTGCTTTCTCAAGGAACGCATTAAAATTCAACGGAACAACAGCACGAGCCATCTATCTACAATCAACATAAACAAGCAAGATACTATCAGGTACTAAGTTCATGATAAATTTAAGTTCAATTAATCATATTACTTAAGAACTCCCACTTAGATAGACATCCCTCTAATCCTCTAAGTGATTACGTGATCCAAATCAACTAAACCATGACCGATCATCACGTGAGATGGAGTAGTTTTCAATGGTGAACATCGTTATGTTGATCATATCTACTATATGATTCACGCTCGACCTTTCGGTCTCCGTGTTCCGAGGCCATATCTGCATATGCTAGGCTCGTCAAGTTTAACCTGAGTATTCTGCGTGTGCAAAACTGGCTTGCACCCGTTGTAGATGGACGTAGAGCTTATCACACCCGATCATCACGTGGTGTCTGGGCACGACGAACTTTGGCAACGGTGCATACTCAGGGAGAACACTTCTTGATAATTTAGGGAGAGATCATCTTATAATGCTACCGTCAATCAAAGCAAGATAAGATGCATAAAAGGATAAACATCACATGCAATCAATATAAGTGATATGATATGGCCATCATCATCTTGTGCTTGTGATCTCCATCTCCGAAGCACCGTCATGATCACCATCGTCACCGGCGCGACACCTTGATCTCCATCATAGCATCGTTGTCGTCTCGCCAATCTTATGCTTCCACGACTATCACTACCGTTTAGTAATAAAGTAAAGCATTACATCACGATTGCATTGCATAAAATAAAGCGACAACCATATGGCTCCTGCCAGTTGCCGATAACTCGGTTACAAAACATGATCATCTCATACAATAAAATTC
This sequence comes from Triticum timopheevii, assembly GCA_963921465.1. NCBI lineage: Eukaryota > Viridiplantae > Streptophyta > Magnoliopsida > Poales > Poaceae > Triticum > Triticum timopheevii. Next base: position 235,975,545 of record OY997272.1, read on the forward strand.
AGCATCATGCCTTGACCATATCACATCACAACATGCCCTGCAAAAACAAGTTAGACGTCCTCTACTTTGTTGTTGCATGTTTTACGTGGCTGCTACGGGCTTAAGTAAGAACCAATCTCACCTACGCATCAAAACCACAACGATAGTTTGTCAAATAGACTCCGTTTTAACCTTCTCAAGGACCGGGCGTAGCCATACTCGGTTCAACTAAAGTTGGAGAGACAGTCGCCCGCAAGCCATCTATGTGCAAAGCACGTCGAGGGAACCGGTCTCGCGTAAGCGTACGCGTAAGGTTGGTCCGGGTCGTCTCGTCCAACAATACCGCTGAACCAAAGTATGACATGCTGGTAGGCAGTATGACTTGTATAGTCCACAACTCACTTGTGTTCTACTCGTGCATATAACATCAACATAAATAACCTAGGCTCGGATGCCACTGTTGGGTTTCATAGTAATTTCAAAAAATTTCCTACGCACACGCAAGATCATGTGATGCATAGCAACGAGGGGAGAGTGTTGTCTACGTACCCAACGCAGACCGACTGCGGAAGCGATGACACGACGTAGAGGAAGTAGTCGTACGTCTTCACGATCCAACCGATCAAGCACCGAAACTACGGCACCTCCGAGTTCGAGCACACGTTCAGCTCGATGACGATCCCCGGACTCCGATCCAGCAAAGTGTCGGGGAAGAGTTCCGTCAGCACGACGGCGTGGTGACGATCTTGATGTACTACAGCAGCAGGGCTTCGCCTAAACTCCGCTATAGTATTATCGAGGTATATGGTGGCAGGGGGCACCGCACACGGCTAAGGAATAGATCACGTGGATCAACTTGTGTGTTCTAGGGTGCCTCTACCTCAGTATATAAAGGAGCCAAAGGGGGAGGGGGGCGCCGGCCAGGGAGAGAGGCGCAGGAGGAGTCCTACTCCTTCCGGGAGTAGGACTCCCCCCCAATCCTATTCCAACTAGGATTCCCCAAGGGGGAAAAGGGGAGAAGGGTGGCCGGCCACCTCTCCTAGTCCTAATAGGACTAGGGGAAGGGGGGAGGCACGCAGCCCTTATGGGCATCCCTTTCACCTTTCCACTAAGGCCCATGAAGGCCCATATGGCTCCCGGGGGGTTCCGGTAACCTCCCGGTAACCCGGTAAAATCCCGATTTCACCCGGAACACTTCCGATGTCCAAACATAGGCTTCCAATATATCAATCTTTACGTCTCGACCATTTCGAGACTCCTCGTCATGTCCATGATCACATCCGGGACTCCGAACAACCTTCGGTACATCAAAATGCATAAACTCATAATGTAACTGTCATCGCAACCTTAAGCATGCAGACCCTACGGGTTCGAGAACAATGTAGACATGACCGAGACACGTCTCCAGTCAATAACCAATAGCGGGACCTGGATGCCCATGTTGGCTGCTACATATTCTACGAAGATCTTTATCAGTCAGACCGCATAACAACATACGTTGTTCCCTTTGTCATCGGTATGTTACTTGCCCGAGATTCGATCGTCGGTATCCAATACCTAGTTCAATCTCGTTACCGCAAGTCTCTTTACTCGTTCCGTAATACATCATCTCACAACTAACATATTAGTTGCAGTGCTTGCAAGGCTTATGTGATGTGCATTACCGAGAGGGCCAAGAGATACCTCTCCGACAATCGGAGTGACAAATCCTAATCTCGAAATACGCCAACCCAACATCTACCTTTGGAGACACCTGTAATGATCCTTTATAATCACCCAGTTACGTTGTGACGTTTGGTAGCACCCAAAGTGTTCCTCTGGCAAACGGGAGTTGCATAATCTCATAGTCATAGGAACATGTATAAGTCATGAAGAAAACAATAGCAACATACTAAACGATCAGGTGCTAAGCTAATGGAATGGGTCATGTCAATCAGATCATTCAACTAATGATGTGACCTCGTTAATCAAATAACAACTCTTTGTCCATGGTTAGGAAACATAACCATCTTTGATTAACGAGCTAGTCAAGTAGAGGCATACTAGTGACACTTTGTTTGTCTATGTATTCACACATGTATTATGTTTCCGGTTAATACAATTCTAGCATGAATAATAAACATTTATCATGATTATAAGGAAATAAATAATAACTTTATTATTGCCTCTAGGGCATATTTCCTTCAGCTATGTGATGGAATTCGAGTCCTTCAAACCGAGCTGACATTTTTAGGACAGCGTTGCGATATGCTGCCATTTTCGGATCCTTGGCGTCAAAGTCTCCATTTATTTGGGATATTGCAAGGTTTGAATCCCCGCGGACCTCCGGGCATTGAAAGCCCATGGAGACTGCCATCCGGAGACCATGTAACAGGGCCTCGTATTCGGTTGCGTTGTTGGAGTCCGTGTACATTATTTGAAGTACATACTGGACTGTGTCCCCGGTTGGGGACGTCAATACGACGCCAGCCCCCAGTCCGGCCAACATTTTAGAGCCGTCAAAATGCATAACCCAATTGGAATATGCGCCGTACTCTTTAGGGAGTTCGGCTTCGGTCCATTCAGCGACGAAGTCAGCCAAAACTTGTGACTTTATAGCTCGCCGAGGTTTGTAAGTTATATCGAATGGTAAGAGCTCGATGGCTCATTTTGCAATCCTGCCCATTGCCTCACGGTTATTTATGATGTCATTGAGTGGTACTTCGGAGGCCACTGTTATCGAACACTCTTGAAAGTAGTGTCGGAGCTTCCGGGATGCCATGAACACCGCATACGCTATCTTCTGATAGTGTGGGTAACGGGATTTGCAGGGGGTTAACACAATGGATACATAATACACTGGTTTTTGAAGAGGGAATTTATGCCCTTTTGTCTCTCGTTCGACAACGAGCACCGCGCTTACGACTTGATGCGTTGCTGCGATGTATAACAACATTGGCTCGCCCAGATTGGGCGCAACCAGGACCGGATTTGTTGCCAGTATGGCCTTTATTTCTTCGAGTCCGGCAGTGGCAGCATCCGTCCACTCGAAGTGTTCGGTGCGCCTGAGGAGGCGATAGAGGGGCAATGCCTTTTCTCCTAGACGGGAGATAAAGCAGCTTAAAGCTGCCACACATCCTGTTAATTCTTGTATCTGTTTGAGGTCTTTTGGAATATCCAACTGTGACAGAGCTCGGATTTTAGCCGGGTTTGCTTCAATTCCTCTACCGGATACAATGAAGCCCAGGAGCTTTCCGGCTGGTACGCTGAAAACGCATTTTTCCGGATTTAGCTTGATGTCATATGCTCTGAGGTTGTCGAATGTGAGCCTCAAATCGTCTACTAGTGTTTCGACGTGTTTTGTTTTGACGACTACGTCGTCTACGTATGCCTCGACTGTTTTGCCGATCTGGGTAGCCAGACATGTTTGAATCATGCGCTGATATGTTGTGCCGGCATTTTTAAGTCCGAAGGGCATTGTGTTGAAGCAGAATGGTCCGTATGGAGTGATGAATGCCGTTGCGGCTTGGTCTACCTCCGCCATCTTGATTTGATGGTAGCCAGAGTATGCATCGAGGAAGCACAACGAATCGTGCCCTGCGGTAGCATCGATAATTTGGTCGATGCGGGGGAGAGGGAAGGGATCCTTTGGGCAAGCCTTATTGAGGTCTTTAAAATCGACACAGAGGCGCCAGGATTTGTCCTTCTTTGGTACCATTACCAGATTTGCTAGCCAATCCGGGTGTTTGATATCTCTGATAAATCTGGCTTCCAATAGTTTGGCTAGCTCTTCTCCCATTGCCTGTCTTTTGGGTTCGGAAAATCGTTGAAGAGCCTGTTTGACTGGCTTAAATCCTTTTAGGATGTTTAGGCTGTGTTTCTGCCAACCTGCGTGGGATTCCGGGCATATCTGAAGGGTGCCAAGCGAAAATGTCCCAATTTTCTCGAAGGAATTTGCGCAGTGCGGTGTCTAATTCGGGGTTCAATTGTGCCCCAATGGAGGCCGTCTTTGTTGGGTCCGTTGGGTGGACCTGGAATTTTATTATTTCATCTGATGGTTTGAAGGAGGTGGACTTGGATCTTTTATCGAGTATCACATCGTCCCTGTTCACCGTAGAGCGCAGCGCGGTGAGTTCTTCTGCTGCTAAGGCTTCGGATAATGCCTCCAGGGCTAGTGCGGCTGTCTTGTTTTCGGCGCGGAGTGCTATGTCCGGATCACTAGCGAGAGTGATTATTCCGCTGGGCCCAGGCATTTTGAGCTTCATGTACCCGTAATGAGGTACTGCTTGAAAAATGGTGAATGCCTCTTGTCCTAATATAGCGTGATATCCGCTGTTGAACGGGGCCACTTGGAATGTGACTTCTTCGGATCTGTAATTGTTCGGAAAGCCGAACACCACATCGAGTGTGATTTTTCCGGTGCAGCGCGCTTCCTGACTAGGGATTATTCCTCTGAAGGTTGTGCTGCTTCGCTCAATACGGCTCCAGTCTATTTCCATTTTTTGAAGAGTTTCCTCGTAGATGAGGTTTAATCCGCTGCCGCCATCCATGAGGACCTTTGTAAGTCGAAAGCCGTCCACTATGGGGCTAAGCACCAGTGCGGCTGGTGCTCGAGCTGTTCGGAATTTAGGTTCGTCGCTGGCGTTGAAGGTAATAGCTGTGTCGCTCCATGGATTTGCTGTTGCTACTTGGTAGACTTCGGCGAGGCCGCGGATTGTTCGTTTTCGCATATTATTTGATGCGAAGGTCTCGAAGACTGTTGATACCATACCGGTATTGTTGGAGTGGTTTTCCGGGGCTAGAAGCTCCTCACCACTTTTGGCCACCTGCCGTAGTATCCAACATGCTCGAAGGCTATGAGTTGGGACGGCGCCCTCTGTACTATGAAGCTTACAGGGTCCATTGAGCCATCCTTCCAGTACGGTTCCGTGCCCTTTAAGGGGTTTTTGCTTTTTTCTTTTTACATCTGGTGCCTCAGTACGATGCACCCTTTTGTTGCGGACTAGGGTTGTATTTGGAGCCGGATTGTCCCAAAACTGATTTTCGGTTTTCCGGAAACTTTCCATCGCACAGTATTTTCATACTATGGACGCCAGATCGGTGAAGCGTGTAATCTTACAACGGCCGATGGCGTTTAATATTCCCTTGTCCGTGCAATTATTGCAAAAGATTGAGATTGCATTTTCCTCTCGGTAGTCCTTTATCCTGTCCATAATCAGGAGGAATCTGGCCCAGTAGTGATGTACTATTTCAGTGGGCTCTTGCCGTATTAGAGATAGATCGCATATGTCTGGGCGGGTGGGTGGACTAAAATCCGGATCCCTGCCCGTATTGGGGCTTAAAGGCCGAGGGGTTTCCGAATTCGGAAGCTTGGGTTGCTGGACACGATCCAGCGAATCCGGAACGATGCATGATTTTAAGTTCAATGCTCGATCGAAGTCCGTCCCTCCGTAGAAATCCGGCATGGAGGGTTCGAGAATCCGGACGTGACTAGTTTTCAATATGGGCGAAGAGTCGCCGCATTGTTCCTCTACCACTGAATAACGTGGTGGGTGGCCTGGGGAGAGTTAATCTCTCTCAGATCGGTTTTAAGCCCAATCTGATTGTAGTCTGTAGCGACTCCCAGGGCTGCGATGCGGTCCAAGAGCTCGTTGTAGACGAGAGCTCCATTGGATCCAGCCGCTCGGCAAATTCCGAGCTGACGCGGAGAGTGCTTTCGACGACTTGGGAAGTCATTGTCGAAGTAGTGGCCGGACTGGCGGTTATAAGAAAACCGCCTAGCCGGATAGTTTGGCCGGTGGCCAAGGCCCCTTTGGCGAAAAGACCGTCTTTGAAGACGGGTGGAGGCATCCTTCCTATTGGTGACGACACAGAGGAACTCTCAATGAAAGCACCAATGTCGGTGTCAAAACCGGCGGATCTCGGGTAGGGGGTCCCGAACTATGCGTCTAGGCGGATGGTAACAGGAGACGAGGGACACGATGTTTTACCCAGGTTCGGGCCCTCTCGATGGAGGTAAAACCCTACGTCCTGCTTGATTAATATTGATGATATGGGTAGTACAAGAGTGGATCTACCACGAGATCAAGGAGGCTAAACCCTAAAGCTAGCCTATGGTATGATTGTTGTAATGTATGTTGTGTCCTACGGACTAAAGCCCTCTGGTTTATATAGACACCGGAGGAGGCTAGGGTTACACAAAGTCGGTTACAATGGTAGGAGATCTACATATCCATATCGCCAAGCTTGCCTTCCACGCCAAGGAAAGTCCCATCCGGACACGGGACGGAGTCTTCAATCTTGTATCTTCGTAGTCTTGGAGTCCGGCGGACGATGATAGTCCGGCTGTCCGAACACCCCCTAGTCCAGGACTCCCTCAGTACATCTTGGTGCTACCGGGATGAATAGACAAAGGTGTATCATGAGCTTCTTTCATAACCCTTGGAGTCAGATTCAGGTTTTCACTCACACATGGCACCACTAGACGGCCTTTGAAGTACAAGGCGCCATCATCGGCAATAGTGAAGAATGAGGGCTTTCCTTCTGAGAGATAGCATTCAGTCTTCTCGACTTCAGAGTCATAATGTTGAATAGTCTTGATATCGCCCACGAGATCTGGCACGACAGTGAGGGTATTTAGAGAACCTGTTGGGGAACGTTGCAGAAAATTAAAATTTTTTCCTACGGTTTCACCAAGATCCATCTATGAGTTAATCTAAGCAACGGGTGATAGGAGTGCATCTACATACCCTTGTAGATCGCGAGCGGAAGCGTTCAAGAGAATGGGGATGATGGAGTCGTACTCGTCGTGATCCAAATCACCGATGACCAAGTGCTGAACGGACATCACCTCTACGTTCAACACACGTACGGAGCGGATGACGTCTCCTCCTTCTTGATCCAGCAAGGGGGAAGGAGAGGTTGAGGAAGAAGACTCCAGCAGCAGCATGACGGCGTGGTGGTGGTGGAGAAGCAGTACTCCGGCAGGGCTTCGCCAAGCAACTGCGAGAGGAGGAAGAGGTGTAGCAGGGGGAGGGAGGCGCCAAGACTCAGGGGTGCCGCTGCCCTCCCTCCCCCCTCCTTTATATAGGCCCCCAGGGGGGTAGACGGCCCTAGAGATGGGATCTCTAGGGGGGCGGCGGCCAAAGGGGGTGGAGTGCCCCCAAGGCAAGTGGAGGTGCCCCCTCCCCTAGGGTTCCCAACCCTAGGCGCAGAGGGGGGCCTAGGGGGGAGCACCAGCCCACCAGGGGTTGGTACCCTCCCCACTTCAGCCCACGGGGCCCTCCGGGATGGGTGGCCCCACCCGGTGGACCCCCGGGACCCTTCCGGTGGTCCTGGTACAATACCGGGTGACCCCGAAACTTTCCTGATGGCCGAAACAACACTTCCTATATATAAATCTTCACCTCCGGACTATTCCGGAACTCCTCGTGACGTCCGAGATCTCATCCGGGACTCCGAACAACATTCGGTAATCACATACAAGTCTTCCTAATAACCCTAGCGTCACCGAACCTTAAGTGTGTAGACCCTACGGGTTCGGGAATCATGCAGACATGACCGAGACAACTCTCCAGCCAATAACCAACAGCGGGATCTGGATACCCATGTTGGCTCCCACATGTTCCACGATGATTTCATCGGATGAACCACGATGTCGAGGATTCGATCAACCCCGTATACAATTCCCTTTGTCAATCGGTACGTTACTTGCCCGAGATTCGATCGTCGATATCCCAATACCTCATTTAGTCTCGTTACCGGCAAGTCACTTTACTCGTACCGCAATGCATGATCCTGTGACCAAACACTTGGTCACTTTGAGCTCATTATGATGATGCATTACCGAGTGGGCCCAGAGATACCTCTCCATCATACGGAGTGACAAATCCCAGTCTCGATCCGTGTCAACCCAATAGACACTTTCGGAGATACCTGTAGTGCACCTTTATAGTCACCCAGTTACGTTGTGACGTTTGGTACACCCAAAGCACTCCTACGGTATCCGGGAGTTACACGATCTCATGGTCTAAGGAAAGGATACTTGACATTGGAAAAGCTCTAGCAAACGAACTACACGATCTTGTGCTATGCTTAGGATTGGGTCTTGTCCATCACATCATTCTCCTAATGATGTGATCCCATTATCAACGACATCTAATGTCCATAGTCAGGAAACCATGACTATCTGTTGATCAACGAGCTAGTCAACTAGAGGCAATATTATGGTCTATGTATTCACACGTGTATTACGATTTCCGGATAATACAGTTATAGCATGAATAAAGACAATTATCATGAATAAAGAAATATAATAATAATCCTTTTATTATTGCCTCTAGGGCATATTTCCAACAGTCTCCCACTTGCACTAGAGTCAATAATCTAGTTACATTGTGATGAATCGAACACCCATAGAGTTCTGGTGTTGATCATGTTTTGCTCGCGAGAGAGGTTTAGTCAACGGATCTGCGACATTCAGATCCGTATGTACTTTGCAAATATCTATGTCTCCATCTTGAACATTTTCACGGATGGAGTTGAAACGACGCTTGATGTGCCTGGTCTTCTTGTGAAACCTGGGCTCCTTGGCAAGGGCAATAGCTCCAGTGTTGTCACAGAAGAGTTTGATCGGCCCCGACGCATTGGGTATGACTCCTAGGTCGGTGATGAACTCCTTCACCCAAATTGCTTCATGAGCTGCCTTCGAGGCTGCCATGTACTCCGCTTCACATGTAGATCCCGCCATGACGCTCTGCTTGCAGCTGCACCAGCTTACTGCTCCACCATTCAACATATACGCGTATCCAGTTTGTGACTTAGAGTCATCAAGATCTGTGTCGAAGCTAGCATCGACGTAACCCTTTACGACGAGCTCTTCGTCACCACCATAAACGAGAAACATGTCCTTTGTCCTTTTCAGGTACTTCAGGATATTCTTGACCGCTGTTCAGTGTTCCTTGCCGGGATTACTTTGGTACCTTCCTACCAAACTTACGGCAAGGTTTACATCAGGTCTGGTACACAGCATGGCATACATTATAGATCCTATGGGCTGAAGCATAGGGGATGACACTCATCTCTTCTTTATCTTTTGCCGTGGTCGGGCATTGAGCCGAGCTCAATCTCACACCTTGCAATACAGGCAAGAACCCTTTCTTGGACTGATCCATTTTGAACTTCTTCAAAATGTTATCAAGGTATGTGCTTTGTGAAAGACCTATGAGGCGTCTCGATCTATCCCTATAGATCTTGATGCCTAATATGTAAGCAACTTCTCCAAGGTCCTTCATTGAAAAACACTTATTCAAGTAGGCCTTAATGCTGTCCAAAAGTTCTATATCATTTCCCATCAAGAGTATGTCATCTACATATAATATGAGAAATGCTACAGAGCTCCCACTCGCTTTCTTGTAAACGCAGACTTCTCCATAAGTCTGCATAAACCCAAACGCTTTGATCATCTCATCAAAGCGAATGTTCCAACTCCGAGATGCTTGCACCAGCCCATAAATGGATCGCTGGAGCTTGCATACTTTGTTAGCATTTTTAGGATCGACAAAACCTTCCGGCTGCATCATATACAGTTCTTCCTTAAGATGTCCATTAAGGAATGCCGTTTTGACGTCCATCTGCCATATCTCATAATCATAGTATGCGGCAATTGCTAACATGATTCAGACGGACTTCAGCTTCGCTACGGGAGAGAATGTCTCATCGTAGTCAACCCCTTGAACTTGCCGATAACCCTTAGTGACAAGTCGAGCTTTATGGATGGTAACATTACCATCCACGTCCGTCTTCTTCTTAAAGATCCATTTGTATTCTATCGCTCGCCGATCATCGGGCAAGTCTGTGAAAGTCCATACTTTGTTTTCATACATGGATTCTATCTCGGATTTCATGGCTTCAAGCCATTTGTTGGAATCTGGGCCCGCCATCGCTTCTTCCTAGTTTGAAGGTTCACCATTGTCTAACAACATGATTTCCAGGACAGGGTTGCCGTACCACTCTGGTGCGGATCGTGTCCTTGTGGACCTACGAAGTTCAGTAGCAACTTGATTCGAAGTACCTTGATCATCATCATTATTTTCCTCTCCCGTTGGTGTAGGCATCACAGGAACATTTTCCTGAGCTACACTACTTTCCTGTTCAAGAGGTAGTACTTCATCGAGTTCTACTTTCCTCCCACTTACTTCTTTCGAGAGAAACTCTTTTTCCAGAAAGGATCCGTTCTTGGCAACAAAGATCTTGCCCTCGGATCTTAAGTAGAAGGTATACCCAATGGTTTCCTTAGGGTATCCTATGAAGATGCATTTTTCCGACTTGGGTTCAAGCTTTTCAGGTTGAAGTTTCTTGACATAAGCATCGCATCCCCAAAATTTTAGAAACGACAGCTTAGGTTTCTTCCCAAACCATAATTCATACGGTGTCGTCTCAACGGATTTAGACGGTGCCCTATTTAAAGTGAATGTAGCTGTCTCTAGAGCGTATCCCAAAATGATAGCGGTAAATCGGTAAGAGACATCATAGACCGCACCATATCCAATAGAGTGCGATTACGACGTTCGGACACACCGTTACGCTAAGGTGTTCCAGGCGGCGTGAGTTGTGAAACGATTCCACATTTCCTTAAGTGCGTACCAAATTTGTGACTTAAATATTCTCCTCCACGATCTGATCGTAGGAACTTTATCTTTCGGTCATGTTGATTCTCTACCTCATTCTGAAATTCCTTGAACTTTTCAAAGGTCTCAGACTTGTGTTTCATTAAGTAGACATACCCATATCTACTCAAGTCATCAGTGAGAGTGAGAACATAACGATATCCTCCGCGAGCCTCAACGCTCATTGGACCGCACGCATCCGTATGTATGATTTCCAATAAGTTGGTTGCTCGCTCCATTGTTCCGGAGAACGGAGTCTTGGTCATTTTGCCCATGAGGCATGGTTCGCATGTGTCAAATGATTCATAATCGAGAGACTCTAAAAGTCCATCAGCATGGAGCTTCTTCATGCGCTTGACACCAATGTGACCAAGGCGGCAGTGCCACAAGTATGTGGGACTATCGTTATCAACTTTACATCTTTTGGTATTCACACTATGAATATGTGTAACATTACGCTCGAGATTCATTAAGAATAAACATTGACCATCGGGGCATGACCATAAAACATATCTCTCATATAAATAGAACAACCATTATTCTTGGATTTAAATGAGTAGCCATCTCATATCAAACGAGATCCAGATACAATGTTCATGCTCAAACTTGGCACTAAATAACAATTATTAAGGTTTAAAACTAATCCCGTAGGTAAATGTAGAGGTAGCGTGCCGACGGCGATCACATCGACCTTGGAACCATTCCCGACGCGCATCGTCACCTCGTCCTTCGCCAGTCTCCGCTTATTCCGCAGCTCCTGCTGTGAGTTACAAATATGAGCAACGGCACCGGTATCAAATACCCAGGAGTTACTACGAGTACTGGTAAGGTACACATCAATTACATGTATATCAAATATACCTTTAGTGTTGCCGGCCTTCTTGTCCGCTAAGTATTTGGGGCAGTTCCACTTCCAGTGACCCTTCCCTTTGCAATAAAAGCACTCAGTCTCAGGCTTGGGTCCATTGCTTGACTTCTTCCTGGCAACTGGCTTACCAGGCGCGGCAACATCCTTGCCGTCCTTCTTGAAGTTCTTCTTACCCTTGCCCTTCTTGAACTTGGTGGTTTTATTGACCATCAACACTTGATGTTCTTTCTTGATTTCTACCTCTGCCGACTTCAGCATTGAAAATACTTCAGGAATAGTTTTCTCCATCCCCTGCATATTGTAGTTCGTCAAAAAGCTCTTATAGCTCGGTGGGAGCGACTGAAGGATTCTGTCAATGACCGCCTCGTCCGGGAGGTTAATGTCCAGCTGGGACAGGCGGTTGTGCAACCCAGACATTTTGAGTATGTGCTCACTGATAGAACTATTTTCCTCCATCTTACAACTATAGAACTTGTCGGAGACTTCATATCTCTCGACCCGGGCATGAGCTTGGAAAACCATTTTCAGCTCCTCGAACATCTCATATGCTCCGTGTCGCTCAAAACACTTTTGGAGCCCCGGTTCTAGGCTGTAAAGCATGCCGCACAGAACGAGGGAGTAATCATCAGCACGTGACTGCCAAGCGTTCATAACGTCTTGGTTCTCTGGGATGGGTGCTTCACCTAGCAGTCCATCTAGGACATATGCTTTCTTGGCAGCTATGAGGATGATCCTCAGGTTCCGGACCCAGTCCGTATAGTTGCTGCCATCATCTTTCAGCTTGGTTTTCTCTAGGAACGCGTTGAAGTTCATGTTGACATGAGCTTTGGCCATTTGATCTACAAGACATATTTGCAAAGGTTTTAGACTAAGTTCATGATAATTAAGTTCATCCAATCAAATTATTTTAATGAACTCCCACTCAGATTAGACATCCCTCTAGTCATCTAAGTGTTACACGATCCGAGTTGACTAGGCCGTGTCCGATCATGACGTGAGACGGACTAGTCATCATCGATGAACATCTCCATGTTGATCGTATCTTTCATACGACTCATGTTCGACCTTTCGGTCTCTGTGTTCCGAGGCCATGTCTGTACATGCTAGGCTCGTCAAGTTAACCCTAAGTGTTTTTGCATGTGTAAAACTGTCTTACACCCGTTGTATGTGAACGTAAGAATCTATCACACCCGATCATCACGTGGTGCTTCGAAACGACGAACTTAGCAACGGCGCACAGTTAGGGGAGAACACTTCTTGAAATAATTATAAGGGATCATCTTATTTACTACCGTCGTTCTAAGTAAACAAGATGCATAAACATAATAAACATCACATGCAATTATATAGTAGTGACATGATATGGCCAATATCATATAGCTCCTTTGATCTCCATCTTCGGGGCTCCATGATCATCTTCGTCACCGGCATGACACCATGATCTCCATCATCATGATCCCCATCATCGTGTCTTCATGAAGTGGTCATGCCAATGACTACTTCTACTTCTATGGCTAACGCGTTTAGCAATAAAGTAAAGTAATTTACATGGCGTTCTTCAATGACACGCAGGTCATACAAAAAATAAAGACAATTCCTATGGCTCCTGCCGGTTGTCATACTCATCGACATGCAAGTCGTGATTCCTATTACAAGAACATGATCTCATACATCACAATATATCATTCATCATTCATCACAACTTTTGGCCATATCACATCACAAGACACTTGCTGCAAAAACAAGTTAGATGTCCTCTAATTGTTGTTGCAAGTTTTACGTGGCTTCTATAGGTGATCTAGCAAGAATGTTTTCTTACCTACGTTAAAGCCACAACGTGATTTGTCAACTTCTATTTACCCTTCATAAGGACCCTTTTCATTGAATCCGCTCCAACTAAAGTGGGAGAGACCGACACCCGCTAGCCACCTTATGCAACTTGTGCATGTCAATCGGTGGAACCTGTCTCACGTAAGCGTACGTGTAAGGTCGGTCCGGGCCGCTTCATCCCACAATACCACGGAAGAAAAATAAGACTAGTAGCGGCAAGAAAGTTGACAACATCTACGCCCACAACAAAATTGTGTTCTACTCGTGCAATAGAGAACTACGCATAGACCTAGCTCATGATGCCACTGTTGGGGAACGTTGCAGAAAATTAAATTTTTTTCCTACGGTTTCACCAAGATCCATCTATTAGTTCATCTAAGCAACGAGTGATAGGAGTGCATCTACATACCCTTGTAGATCGCGAGCGGAAGCGTTCAAGAGAACAGGGATGATGGAGTCGTACTCGCCGTGATCCAAATCACCGATGACCAAGTGCTGAATGGACAACACCTCCGCGTTCAACACACGTACGGAGCGGATGACGTCTCCTCCTTCCTGATCCATCAAGGGGGAAGGAGAGGTTGAGGAAGAAGACTCCAGCAGCAGCACGACGGCGTGGTGGTGGTGGAGAAGCAGTACTCCGGCAGGGCTTCGCCAAGCAACTACGAGAGGAGGAAGAGGTGTAGCAGGGGGAGGGAGGCGCCAAGACTCAGGGGTGCCGCTTCCCTCCCACCCCCCCTCCTTTATATAAGCCCCCGGGGGGGTAGCCTGCCCTAGAGATGGGATCTCTAGGTGGGGGGCGGCCAAGGGGGGTGGAGTGCCCCCCAAGGCAAGTGGAGGTGCCCCCTCCCCTAGGGTTCCCAACCCTAGGCGCAGAGGGGGGCCCAGGGGGGCGCACCAGCCCACCAGGGGCTGGTCCCCTCCCCACTTCAGCCCACGGGGCCCTCCGGGATGGGTGGCCCCACCCGGTGGACCCCCGGGACCCTTCTGGTGGCCTCGGTACAATACCGGGTGACCCCGAAACTTTCCCGATGGCCGAAACAGCACTTCCTATATATAAATCTTCACCTCCGGACTATTCTGGAACTCCTCATGACGTCCGGGATCTCATCCGGAACTCCGAACAACATTCGGTAATCACATACAAGTCTTCCTAATAACCCTAGCGTCACCGAACCTTAAGTGTGTAGACCCTACGGGTTCGGGAATCATGCAGACATGACCAAGACAGCTCTCCGGCCAATAACCAACAGCGATATCTGGATACCCATGTTGGCTCCCACATGTTCCACGATGATTTCATTGGATGAACCACGATGTCGAGGATTCGATCAACCCCGTATACAATTCCCTTTGTCAATCGGTACGTTACTTGCCCGAGACTCGATCGTCGGTATCCCAATACCTCGTTCAGTCTCGTTACCGGCAAGTCACATTACTCGTACCGCAATGCATGATCCCGTGACCAAACACTTGGTCACTTTGAGCTCATTATGATGATGCATTACCGAGTGGGCCCAGAGATACCTCTCCGTCATACAGAGTGAAAAATCCCAGTCTCGATCCGTGTCAACCCAACAGACACTTTCGGAGATACCTGTAGTGCACCTTTATAGTCACCCAGTTATGTTGTGACGTTTGGTACACCCAAAGCACTCCTACGATATCCGGGAGTTACACGATCTCATGGTCTAAGGAAAGGATACTTGACATTGGAAAAGCTCTAGCAAACGAACTACACGATCTTGTGCTATGCTTAGGATTGGGTCTTGTCCATCACATCATTCTCCTAATGATGTGATCCCGTTATCAACGACATCTAATGTCCATAGTCAGGAAACCATGACTATCTGTTGATCAACGAGCTAGTCAACTAGAGGCTTACTAGGGACATATTATGGTCTATGTATTCACACGTGTATTACGATTTCCAGATAATACAGTTATAGCATGAATAAAGACAATTATCATGAACAAGGAAATATAATAATAATCCTTTTATTATTGCCTCTAGGGCATATTTCCAACAGAACCCTGAGGAACAACACGAAGATTCATCTTTTGAAACTCCAGGGGAGGGGGAGCGAGTGCACCAGGAGAAACAATATGGAGGTTCAACTTTCTGAATTCTTCAACAAGCAAGGGCTGAACTTTGTGAACCTGGAGGTGGTTGCAATAAGATTTGTGGCTCAGTGCATCAGCCATTACATTAGCCTTGCCTGGAGTATAGGAGATACCCAAGTTAAAATCTGCAACAATCTCCATCCATCTCTGCTGACGGAGGTTCAGGTCTGGCTGAGTAAACAGATACTTCAGACTTTGGTGGTCGGTGAAGATCTCACAACGATTACCGAGAAGGTAATGTTGCCACTGTTTTAGTGCATGTATAACAGCAGCAAGCTCGAGGTCATGAACTGGATAGTTCTCTTCGTGAGGGCACAATTGACGAGAGGCATAGGCAATCACTTTGCGCTCTTGCATTAGGACAACGCCTAGGCCTTGACGTGAATCATCATAATAAATGACGAAGTCCTTCTTAGTATCCAGAGGAGAAAGCACTGGGGCAGAAGTCAACTTGTCTTTGAGCGCCTGGAAACTTTCCTGACACTTTTCTGTCCACTCAAAATTGACGCCCTTATGAAGCAGGTTAGTCAGAGGTCCAGCGATCTTGGAGAAGTTCTCGACGAATTGACGGCAATAGCTGGCGAGTCCGAGAAAACTTCTGACTTGCTTGACATTCTTCAGAGGAGTCCAATCGAGAATAGCCTGAACTCGCTCGGGGTTGACGGCAATACCATCCTTGGAGATGACATGCCCAAGATAGGTTACTTCGGGAAGTCAGAATTCATACTTGGAGAACTTGGCATAGAGTTAATGCTCTCTAAGCTTTTCCAAAACAAGATGAAGATGTTCAGCATGTTCTTGTTCATTCTTGGAATATACAAGGATATCATCCAGATAAACCACGACAAACTTGTTGAGGTATTCCATAAAGATATAGTTCATCAGACGAGAGAAGGTGGCTGGAGCATTGGTTAATCCAAAAGACATGACGGTGTACTCGTATGAACCATAGCGAGTCACAAATGTGGTCTTCGGGATATCTTCTTCACGAACACGGATCCAGTGGTAACCCAACCTCAAGTCGAGTTTAGAGAACACCGACGAACCAACCAGTTGATCATACAAATTATTGATCCGAGGAAGAGGATATTTGTTCTGAATGGTAGCCTGGTTAATAGGACGGTAGTCTTGGACTAATCGGTTTGTCCCATCCTTCTTCTTGACAAAGAGAGAAGGTGCTCCCCAAGGAGAGCAACTTGGGCGAATGAAACCTTTGCGAAGAGATTTGTCGATTTCCTCCTTAAGCTCAATGAGTTCATGCGGCAGCATCTTGTAGGGTCGTTTGGCTATAGGAGTGGTGCCTGGTTTCAAGTCGATGATGAATTCGACAGCTCTAGCAGGGGGGATCCCTGGAAGTTCTTCAGGAAAGACGTCTTGGAATTCGTGAATGACAGGAATGTTTTCAATGCCCTCGAGGGGTGCAGCGTTCAAGCATAAAGCCTTGCCTCGGCATTTTGAACCAGACGAGCATTGTAGCTAATTATTTCATCAGAAGGGTGTAGAAGATGGACGGTTTTAGTGGCGCAAACTATAGAAGCAGTATGCGCTTTCAACCAATCCATACCCAGAATGAGATCGATGTTAGACGACATCAGGACAATGGGAGAGGCATAGAATTCCAATCCTTCAATTTCAACGGGGACATCATTGCAAATCATGGAGGTTCGACATTGGCCCGCGGTTTTTTACCACTAGTGGAGTGTTTATGACCTCGCATTTAAGGTCGTGCTTGTATGCAAAATCTTCTGACATGAATGAATGCGATGCTCCTGTATCAAATAAAACAGATGCTGGTACAGAACTACGAGGAGTGTACCCATCATAGTAGTAGACTGGTCTTGAGCTTCATTGAGGTCAACATGGTTGGCATGAACACGACCATAAGGCCTGACATTGTTGTTGTGGGGCTGGTTGCTTCCACAGCCAGCTGCGGGAAGGGCCAGTTGATTTTGATTCTGATTGCAGTCCCTGGCACGATGACCTGGTTGACCATACTTGTAGCACAGACCATTATTGGGAGTGGGAATAGGAGTTTGGGGTGGTGGAGCTGGAAGCCTTGGCTGCCTAGATGGTGGAGGCGGCACATGAGGTGCAACATAGGTCTGCCTTGGAGCAGGTGCAGTTGGACGGTACATGCTGTTCGGGATCCATATCTTACGCTTCTGCGAGGGCGGGCCCGAAGATGAGCCCGTGTCACGGTTGCGCCTGTGAGAGCTCTGGTGTTCCTGCAGACCAGTCTCGACATTGATGGCCTTATTCACCAAGGTGGCGAAATCGGCAAAGTCATGCACAAGCAACGCGAGCTTGATGTCTTCTTTACGGAACTTCTCCTGTCTACGAGCATCAGTTGCGATGTCTTCTTCAGCATAGCGGGATAAGTCTAGAAACTCCCACTGATAAGCTTCCACAATTTTGTTGCCCTGGGTGAGGTTGCGGAACTCACGCTTCTTCCTGTCCATGATCCCCTAAGGAATGAAACAGGCACGGAAAGCAGCTTGGAAGTCTAGCCAGGTGGTGATTGTTCCTATTGGCAGAGTACGCCTGTGGCTGTCCCACCATTGAGCTGTGGGTCCCTTCAAGAAGAAGGAAGCAAAGGTGACATAGTTGGCAGGGGCTACCTCAGTAGACTCCATCTCATAGGTGATGTCACGGAGCCAGTCATCAGCATCCAGAGGCTGAGTTGAGCTGCGGTAGATGGTTGGGTTGAGACACATGAAATCCTGCAGAGGTACTCGGGTTGGCTGTTGGTTCACATTGGGGCGAGGAAACTGAGCCAACATATTCTCCATGAACTGATGGTTCAGCTCAAACTGTTGGATCATACCAGCCATGTACTCAGGCGGTGGTGGGGCGTTGCCGCCACGACCACGAGCACCTGGCCTAACCATCCTGCTAATATATAACAGGGGGTAGTTCAGCATTGAGAAATTTGCATAGACAAGAATCATTCATGATGAAACATGCATAATGAAAGGAGCACGACAAGTACTGCATAGTAGTCGGCATAACTTACAAAAGGGGTCGAACATAGAGTTCAGTACACAGAGTTCAGTACATAGACTAAGTCATCATAGGCGGCACGCAGGCTCGCGGCGAATCCATCTAATACTAATAAGCAAGACTACATCAGTCCCAGGAGGAACTGTGGAGGTAGTCGTAGCCCGACAGCTGGTAGCGAGGCAACGGATAGTCCTCCACGTGAGTGGCCTGGGGGCCACAGATACTCTGGTGTAGAACCCGATGCTCAGGTGGCAGAAGAGGACCAAGTGCTGGTGAATAGCCTCCCACCTCTGGTCAACCGACACCATGGGACATCACGATCCTGGCTGGGTAGATCGCAGAACGCGGTAGCTGTCTAGATCAGACAAAGGGGTGCAATAGCGTCAGAGCCCTGTAAAGGTGCCGACGAGTGGTGTACAACTCATGGCGAAGAGCTCGGTTAGCTCGGTCTAGCCCATCAGCATGCAGAACCAGGTTCTGATGGTGGAAGGGCTCTCGGGTGACGGTGGAGTAGGCAACAATGTAGTATCCCTCCGCACCAACATCAGATGCGATAGGAATGTGCCTGAAAGGGGAAGTGTCCAACGCCCGATACTCTCCATGAAGACGTGTTAGAGCAGCATGAGCAGCATTGTGGACTGCCATCTCGATGGTCACTCCAACACCATGAGCGGTGTGCAGCACAGTAGTGGAGTCATACTCCCGAGAGTAGAGGTGCACGATGGCACGGTACTGCTCCTGGTTAAAGTCCTAGAACTCCTCGTAGACGGTGTACTCAGGGTGCCAGCGATAACCCAGATAGGTCATCATCTCAGCTAGCACAGTAGGTGATCCTGAGGCACCAATGGCCGCCATGTGGCGCACGACCTGCCTCGTGGGTTCCATGTGAAAACAAAGATGTTTCAATGGAGTCAAATGACAATGTGGGTATTATTCGAAATACTATCCTATAGAACAACTATGGATTATCCAACTTTGGGGTGAATGTGGTAACTGAATCCTAATGTTAGAGTTAGTAAATTCGTTTAACCCGAGTAGAAGAGAGTTCAGAGCCCCAGAGTAAAGGTCGAGGAGTAAAAGATCTTAATACCACCCAATGGCGACGTGGGCCTGTAAGGCACACAACCAAGTTAGTAAAAGTTTTGTAGTGACTAAACTCGACTTCGGCCAAGGAGTGTGGAAGGGGGACTCCTACAGGCAGTCGGCTCTGATACCAACTTGTGACGCCCTGGATTCAATCGTACACTAATCATGCACGCAAACGTGTACGATCAAGATCAGGGACTCACGGGAAGATATCACAACACAACTCTAAAAGTAAAATAAGTCATACACGCATCATATTACAAGCCAGGGGCCTCGAGGGCTCGAATACAAGTGCTCGAACATAAACAAGTCAGCGGAAGCAACAATATCTGAGTACAGACATAAGTTAAACAAGTTGCCATAAGATGGCTAGCACAAACTGGGATATAGATCGAAAGAGGCGCAGGCCTCCTGCCTGGGATCCTCCTAACTACTCCTGGTCGTCGTCAGCGGCCCGCACGTAGTAGTAGGCACCTCCAGTGTAGTAGGAAACATCATCGACGATGGCGTCTGGTACTGGGCTCCAACATCTGGTTGCGACGTCCAAGAAGAAGAGGGAAAAGGGGGAAAAGGGGGAGCAAAGCAACCATGAGTACTCATCCAAAGTACTCGCAAGCAAGGATCTACACTACATATGCATGGGTATATGTGTAAAGAGGCAATATCGGTGGACTGAACTGCAGAATGCCAGAATAAGAGGGGGATAGCTAGTCCTATCGAAGACTACGCTTCTGGCAGCCTCTGTCTTGCAGCATTTAGAAGAGAGTAGATTGAATTCCTTCAAGTAGCATCGCATAGCATAAACCTACCCGGCGATCCTCCCCTCATCGCCTTGTGGGAAAGCAATCACCGGGTTGTCTTTGGAACTTGTCTTGGTGTGTTTTATTAAGTATCCGGTTCTAGTTGTCATAAGGTCAAGGTACAACTCCGGGTCGTCCTTTTACCGAGGGTTATGGCTATTCGAATAGATAAACTTCCCTGCAGGACCTTTGGCCGGATACACTTTCCTGGGTCATGCCCGGCCTCAGAAGATCAACACGTCGCAGCCCCACCTAGGCACAACAGAGAGGTCAGCACGCCGGTCTAAATCCTATGCACGCAGGGGTCTGGGCCCATCACCCATTGCACACCTGCACATTGCGTGGGCGGCCGGAAGCAGACCTAGCCCCCTTAATACAAGAGCAGGCTTATGGTCCAATCCGGCGCGCGCCGCTCACTCGCTAACGTCACGAAGGCTTCGGCCGATACCACGATGCCGAGTGCCCATAACTGTTCCCGCGTAGTTGGTTAGTGCGTATAGGCCAGTGGCCAGACTCAGATCAAATACCAAGATCTTGTTAAGCGTGTTAGTATGAAGTAACCGCGAACGTCGACCAAGGCCAGGCCCACCTCTCGCCTAGGTGGTCTCAACCTACCCTGTCGCTCTGCCACAAAGATCCACACAAAGGACCGTCAGGACAAATATCCTTTCAGCCCCCAATTCGTGAATCACTCACGGGTACTCAACGAGCCGACCCGACTTTAGTCACCATCTGTATATATATATATATATATATATATATATATATATATATATATATATATATATATATATATATATATATATATATATATATATATATATATATATACCCGTGATCACCTCCCGAGTGACATGACCCGATAGTATAGCAAGGCAGATTGACAAGAATGTAGGCCACTGATGATAAACTAGCATCCTATACTAAGCATTTAGGATTGCGGGTAAGGTATCAACGACTGTAGCAACAATGACAGGCTATGCAACAGAATATGAGTAACCGAACAGTAACATGCTACACTACTCTAATGCAAGTAGTAAAGGGTAGAATAGGCGATATCTGGTGATCAAGGGGGGGGGGGGGGCTTGCCTGGTTGCTTTGGCAAGAAGGAGGGGTCGTCAACTCCGTAGTCGAACTGGGCAACAGCAGCGTCGGTCTCGTAGTCTACCGGAGAGAAGAGGGGGAAGAAACAATAAATACAATGCAAATATAAGCATGACGATGCATGACATGACAATGAGCGGTGTTAGGTGTGCCCTAATGCGGTAGTAGGTGATACCGGCGAAATGGGGAAACATCCGGGAAAGTATCCCCGGTGTTTCGTGTTTTTGGACAGATGAACTGGAGGGGGAAGTTGCGGGTTCACTATGCTAGGGACGCGTGGCAGACGAACGAGCTGCGTATTTGGATTCGTGTCGTCGTTCTGAGCAACTTTCATGTACAAAGTTTTTCCATCCGAGCTACGGTTTATTTTATATTAGTTCTAAAAGATTTAATCATTTTTAGAATTTATTTAAGTATTTTAAATCAACATTATCCAGAATAGTGTATGCTAACGTCATTGTCGGTGTCAAAACCGGCGGATCTCGGGTAGGGGGTCCCGATCTGTGCGTCTAAGGCTGATGGTAACAGGAGGCAAGGGACACAATGTTTAACCAGGTTCGGGCCCTCTCGATGGAGGTAAAACCCTACTTCCTGCTTGATTGATATTGATGATATGAGTAGTACAAGAGTTGATCTACCACGAGATCGTAGAGGCTAAACCCTAGAAGCTAGCCTATGCTAATTATGATTCTGTCTCAAAGGACTAAACTCTCCGGTTTATATAGACACCGGAGAGGGCTAGGGTTTACATGGAGTCGGTTACAAAGAAGGAAATATAATATCCGGATCGCCAAGCTTGTCTTCCACGCAAAGGAGAGTCCCATCCGGACACGTGACGGAGTCTTGAGTCTTGTATCTTCACACTCCAATAGTCTGGACAAAGTATATAGTCCGGCTGTCCGGATACCCCCTAATCCAGGACTCCCTCAGTAGCCCCTGAACCAGGCTTCAATGACGATGAGTCCGGCGCGCAGTTCATCTTCGGCATTGCAAGGCGGGTTCCATCTCCGAATACTCCAAAGTAATTGTCAAACACTTAAACCGTGTCCGGATCCGCAAGATGATCTTCACATACCACCGTAGAGAGAATGATATTTCACAAATGTAATCTGCTGACAACTTTTAGACAACGTGACATGACACTACGGTCGGATCATTATTCGAACCGTTTTCCCACAACCAGCCATAGCGCATATTGCGAGGTGGTTTCTGAGGGAGTCCTGGACTAGGGGGTGCCCGGATAGCTGGACTATCATCATCGGCCGGACTCCAAGACTGTGAAGATACAAGATTGAAGACTTCGTCCCGTGTCCGGATGGGACTTTCCTTGGCGTGGAAGGCAAGCTTGGCGATACGGATATGTAGATCTCCTACCATTGTAACCGACTCTGTGTAACCCTAGCCTTCCCAGGTGTCTATATAAACCGGAGGGTTTTAGTCCGTAGGATGAACAACCATTACAACAATCATACCATAGGCTAGCTTCTAGGGTTTAGCCTCCTTGATCTCGTGGTAGATCCACTCTTGTACTACCCATATCATCAATATCAATCAAGCAGGAGTAGGGTTTTACCTTCATCGAGAGGGCCCGAACCTGGGTAAAAACATCGTGTCCCTTGTCTCCTGTTACCATCCGCCTAGACGCACAGTTCGGGACCCCCTACCCGAGATCTGTCGGTTTTGACACCGACATTGGTGCTTTGATTGAGAGTTCCTCTATGTCGTCACCGATAGGCTTGATGGCCTCTTCAATCAACAACAACATAGTCCAGGGTTAGACTTTTCTCCCCGGACAGATCTTCGTGTTCGGCGGCTTCGCACTGCGGGCTAATTCGCTTGGCCATCTGGAGCAGATCGAAAGCTACGCCCCTGGCCGTCAGGTCATATTTGGAAGCCTAAACTTCACGGCCGATATCCGTGGAGACTTGATCTTCGATGGATTCGAGCCACAGCCAAGCGCGCCGCACTGTCACGATGGGCATGATTTAGCTCTACCGCCGGATAGCGCCCTGGAGGCCGCACATGAGTCCACTCTGACCGCTAGTTCGGAGCCGACAGCGCAGATCGAGGACAGGTGGTTGGACACCGCCTCGGGGGCTGCAATCTCTATGGCGATGGAGCCGAATACTGACCTTGTCCCTTGCAAAACTCATGACTCCGAGGTGCCGGACTCCCTGCCAGACTCCGAACCTCCTGCGCCCCTGCCAATCGAATCCGATTGGGCGCTGATCATGGAGTTCACTGCTGAGGACATCTTTCAGCACTCACCCTTTGGCGACATCCTGAATTTGCTAAAGTATCTCTCGTTATCAGGAGAGCCCTGGCCGGACTGCGGTCAGGATGGTTGGGATGCGGACGACGAAGAAATTCAAAACCCACCCACCACCCACTTTGTAGCCACTGTCAACGATCTAACTGACATGCTAGACTACGACTCCGAAGACATCGACGGTATGGACGACGATGCCGGAGACGACCAAGAACCAGAGCCTACAGGGCTTTGGAAGACCACCTCGTCATACAACATATACATGGTGGACATCCCAAAAGATGGGAACGGCGAAGAAGCAGCGGAGGCAGATTCCTCTAAGAAACAACCCAAGCGCCGACGTCAGTGGCGCCGCTCTAAATCCCGCCACAGCAAGAATGGAGAATCTGACACTGGAGACAATAACACCCCAGAGAGTGCCGAAGGCAACCCCCTC
Source organism: Triticum timopheevii (assembly GCA_963921465.1). Classification (NCBI taxonomy): domain Eukaryota; kingdom Viridiplantae; phylum Streptophyta; class Magnoliopsida; order Poales; family Poaceae; genus Triticum; species Triticum timopheevii. The sequence continues at coordinate 235,999,687 of OY997272.1, forward strand.
CAGCAAGATTCAGCACAGGAGGACGGAGAAGCCAGCCCTCGAGAGAGAACGGCAGACAAGGAGATAGCGGATGACAATTACATGCCTCCCTCCGGAGACGAGGCAAGCCTCAACAATGACGAATTCGTCGTGCCCGAGGATCCCGTCGAACAAGAGCATTTTAAACGCAGGCTAATGGCCACGGCAAAAAGCCTAAAGAAAAAGCAGCAACAGCTTCGAGCTGATCAAGACCTGCTGGCCGACAGATGGACCGAGGTCCTCGCGGCCGAAGAGCACGAACTCGAACGCCCCTCCAAAAGCTACCCAAAACGCAAGTTGCTCCCCCGATTAGAGGAGGCATATAAACCTTCATCACCAGCGCACAATACGGTAGACCGACCTCCTCGTGGCCGCGACAGAGAGGCATCTAGGCCCTCCACCAGAACCGTACCCCGGCACTGCTCGAAAAGCGCGAAGCCATGGGGGAATGCGCCGGACTTGCAAGACATATTGGAGGACAAGGCAAGACAATCAAGATCTATCTACGGATCACGTGGGCGCCCCACGACCCACGACGACTACCGTCGCGCCGGATACAGCAACTCCGGCCGGGCCGAACACTACAGACAAAGCTCTCTTGAGCTACATCGTGATATTGCCCAGTATAGAGGCGCCGCACTCCCACTATGCTTCACAGATGAAGTAATGGATCATCAAATCCCCGAAGGGTTCAAACCCGTGAACATTGAATCCTACGATGGCACAACAGACCCCGCGGTTTGGATCGAAGATTATCTCCTTCATATCCATATGGCCCGCGGTGATGATCTCCACGCCATCAAGTATCTCTCGCTCAAGCTTAAAGGACCAGCTCGGCATTGGCTTAACAGCTTGCCAGCAGAATCAATTGGGTGTTGGGAGGACCTGGAAGCCGCATTCCTTGACAACTTCCAGGGCACATACGTACGACCACCAGACGCCGATGAGCTAAGCCACATAATTCAGCAGCCAGACGAATCGGCCAGACAATTCTGGACACGGTTCCTCACAAAGAAAAATCAAATCGTCGACTGTCCGGACGCAGAGGCCCTCGCAGCCTTCAAACACAACATCCGCGACGAGTGGCTAGCCCGACACCTAGGACAGGAAAAGCCGAAATCCATGGCAGCCCTCACATCACTCATGACCCGCTTCTGTGCGGGGGAGGACAGCTGGCTAGCCCGCAGTAACAACCTCAGCAAAAATGCTGGCAGTCCGGATACTAAGGACCACAACGGCAGGTCGCATCGAAACAAAAACAAACGCCGCGTTAACGGCGATAACACTGAGGATACGACAGTCAACGCAGGATTCAGAGGCTCTAAACCCGGTCAGCGGAAGAAGCCATTCAAAAGAACAACTCCGGGTCCGTCCAATTTGGACCGAATACTCGACCGCTCTTGCCAGATACATGGCACCCCCGAAAAGCCAGCTAACAACACCAACAGGGATTGTTGGGTATTCAAGCAGGCAGGCAAGTTAATTGCCGAAAACAATGACAAGGGGCTGCACAGCGATGACGAGGAAGAGACTCGGCCGCCGAACAGTAGAGGACAGAAGGGTTTCCCCCCACAAGTGCAGATAGTAAACATGATATACGCAACCCATATACCCAAGAGGGAGCGGAAGCGTGCACTTAGGGACGTATATGCGATGGAGCCAGTTGCCCCGAAGTTCAATCCATGGTCCTCTTGCCCGATCACTTTCGATCGAAGGGACCACCCCACCAGTATCCGCCATGGCGGATTCGCCGCATTGGTTTTAGACCCAATTGTCGATGGATTTCACCTCACTAGAGTCCTGATGGACGGCGGCAGCAGCCTGAACCTGCTTTATCAGGATACAGTGCGCAAGATGGGCATAGACCCCTCAAGGATTAAACCTACAAAGACGACCTTCAAAGGCGTCATACCAGGTGTTGAGGCCAATTGTACAGGCTCAGACACACTGGAAGTGGTCTTCGGATCCCCGGATAATTTTCGAAGCGAGGAGTTAATCTTCGACATAGTCCCGTTCCGCAGTGGCTATCACGCTCTGCTCGGACGAACCGCGTTTGCAAAGTTCAACGCGGTGCCGCATTATGCATACCTTAAGCTCAAGATGCCAGGCCCTCGTGGAGTCATCACGGTCAACAGAAACACTGAACGCTCCCTCCGAACGGAGGAACACACTGCGGCTCTCGCGGCAGAAGTACAGAGCAGCCTCTTAAGGCAATTTTCGAGTCCGGCCGTTAAACGATCGGACATGGCCAAACGCGCCAGGAGTAAAATAAATCAAGACCACCTGGCACGATCCGAGCACGCGTAGCAATGCGGCCCCAACCCCAGCCCTTGCATGATTGCAAGACCTGCTCTTCGCGTACATCATTACGCTCTGGAGATACCATGGGCATAGGGGGAGGGGCACGACCACGACAGGCCCAGAGTACGGCTCAACCACACCATGGGCTCCCAAGTGTGTCGCTCTTTTACTTTTCCTTTTTTTCTATTTATCCATAGGACTCCGTTCACCAGAGACCCTGTCTGGCGGTGAATCTGCTGAACTCACGATGCAACAGCCAGGGAAGGACACATGCTACGACGAACACTCAGGTGGTCTCCATTATGAGCATTAAATTTGCTAAATACACCATTCCGCAGCCTACCCCTGGAGGGGGACATGTCTAATAGTCCAATCCCTTGCTTACCGCACTATTTGTATCGTCCTGCAGTAATGACAGAATTCCTTGAGTAAACAATGCATCACTTTTCGCTTGTAATTGCATTCCTTTCTTACATGTATGTTCATTTATGACGTTTTGCATCTGTACACTTTGGTACGGCCGAATACACCAGGGGCTTATGTTCCCCGCATTACGGTGTGATAAGTCCGAACACTTTCACAAGTGCGGCACCCCGAACTTATAGCATTATATGCATCGGCTCCGAATCATGTCTTGGGTCAATAGTTGGGTTTGCCCGGCTCCCATGTTTTGGTACCTTACGTTCCGTTCCGTCGGCTAAGGTAGCACTGGGAGAACCACTGCGATTGCGCCCCGGTTGAGCTGGGCGAGCGCCTCAGTGGAGAAAGCTAAAACTGACCGTCATGATAAGGCGAGAGCTGGTCGCTGTTCGAGAGGTCTTTTCGAGTCCCTAAAGACTTATGCCGCTTAGAGCGAGTGTCGGTGTCAAAACCGGCGGATCTTGGGTAGGGGGTCCCGAACTGTGCGTCTAGGCGGATGGTAACAGGAGACAAGGGACACGATGTTTTTCCCAGGTTCGGGCCCTCTTGATGGAGGTAAAACCCTACGTCCTGCTTGATTAATATTGATGATATGGGTAGTACAAGAGTGGATCTACCACGAGATCAAGGAGGCTAAACCCTAAAGCTAGCCTATGGTATGATTGTTGTAATGTATGTTGTGTCCTACGGACTAAAGCCCTCCAGTTTATATAGACACCGGAGAAGGCTAGGGTTACACAGAGTCGGTGACAATGGTAGGAGATCTACATATCCGTATCGCCAAGTTTGCCTTCCACGCCAAGGAAAGTCCCATCCGGACACGGGACGGAGTCTTCAATCTTGTATCTTCGTAGTCTTGGAGTCCGGCGGACGATGATAGTCCGGCTGTCCGGACACCCCCTAGTCCAGGACTCCCTCAGTAGCCCCTGAACCAGGCTTCAATGATGATAAGTCCGGCGCGCATAATGTTCGGCATTGCAAGGCGGGTTCCTCCCTTGAATAATCCAGAGAAGATCATGAACACCAGGATAGTGTCCGGCTCTGCAAAATAAATTCCACATTCCACCGTAGAGAGAATTAAAATGTACACAAGTCCAATCTGCTGACGTATTTTGCGGCATGACATCACATCGCTACCAAGCCTTTACTTGAATCGTTTTTTATTATACCACCTCAGCACGTTTAGCGAAGCGGTTTCCTTGGCACGTCTTGTCGAAGCAGAGATCGTGTTCCCCTCATTCCGGGATTCTCATCAATACGGACGTGGGTAACCCAACCGCGCCATTGATGGTGGCGCTTGGGAGATAAGCGAGTTTTACCAGGCCGGTGGGGGGCGCATAGTCTTCGCCCGCCTATATATAAGGGATAAGGATTCACCTTTTCACCCACGCCTTCTTCCTCCTTTGCTTATCCACCTCCGCGCACTCAAGCCCCAACGCCCGAGCTCGCGCATCTCGTCTTAACCTTCCACGACCATGTCCGGAGGGGGAGGCAAATGGTTGGCTTCACCGTCAAGGAGGAGCACATCACCAAGCTGCGCAGCGCCGGATACCTTTCCGGCGATATCACGCGCCGGCTGCCCGACGAGGGGCAGCTCATCCCTACCCCCGGGCCCCATGAGAGGGTCGTTTTCCTTCCCCACTTCCTCCGCGGACTGGGCTTCCCACTTCACCCCTTTGTCCGGGGGCTCATGTTCTACTACGGCCTGGATTTCCATGATCTGGCGCCAAACTTCATCCTCAACATCTCGGCGTTCATCGTTGTGTGTGAGGCCCTCCTCTGCATCCGGCCCCACTTCGGCTTGTGGCTCAAGACCTTCAACGTCAAGCCGAAGGTAGTGAAGGGCACGCAGGCGGAGTGCGGAGGCGCTATGTTGGGCAAGATGCCCAACGTCCTCTGGTTCGAAGGGGCCTTCGTGGACTCCGTCAAGGGGTGGCAATCAGGGTGGTTCTATATCACCGAGCCGCGCGACCCCGCGTGGGTGGTGGCCCCCGAGTTTAGATCTGGTATCCCTACGCAGCTCACCTCCTGGAAAGAGAAGGGCTTGCTGTGGGGTAATCCGAAGGAGCTGGCGGGACTCCGAGCCTGTATCCAGAAGCTAGTGAACAAGAAGCTCAGGCTCGTCGACGTGGTCCAAGTCATGCTCATCCGCCGGATCCTCCCATGCCAAGAACGGGCATTTAATCTGTGGGAGTTCAATCCGGAACAGCACCAGGCGCTAAGCGGGCTCTTCGACACGACGTACGAAGGCGCCTGGAGGGTGCTGTTTAAGGGCGCCGAAGCCCCCGCATCCGCGACGGAAGATCGCGGATTCCGCTCGCAGCATCCAGCTGACGAGGTAAGTGATTCAACCCCTTTACGGGACACTTGTTGTAAATAGATTGATTCTAAGAGGGTTTCAATCTCCCTTTTCCTTTGACAGGAATGGATGAAGAAGGCCGAGCAGCTCATCTGCCCGGCTCCCATGCCAGAAGACCCAGTGGACGCCCGTCTAGCGGGGCTGCTGGTTCCGGCACCGCACGTGGTGCCGGAGAGGAAGGCCAAGAAGGCAGCCACGGGCACTCGAAAGAGTTCCCGTAATCAGGCGTCCGACGACGAGGCGGACTCCTCCCCCGAAGATCAGGAGGAGGAAGAAGACTCTCTCCCGGAGGAGGGAGAGAGGAAGAGGAAGGCTTCCCCAACAGGGGAGGCCGAAGGGTCCAAGAGGGGGAGAACTATTCCCCTGGACAGCTCCGCCAACACCGACGTTGGCGAGGAGGAGTGGCCTTCAAGGGCCAGGCCTCCGGTGAGATCGTAAGTATCCGGATCCCTGATAAGCAATTTCTTTCGTGTCACATAGTGTCCTACTAATGCCGCATACTGTCCGCAGTCCGGCCGATGATGATCTCCCCGCTTCATCGAGCGGGTCGTTGGCCCCGTCGGATGTGGATTCACTTCCGACTGCCTCTACCCCCCACGCCGATGAGGACGTCGAGGTGGGATCCCAGAAAGGGACCCATCAGGAGGAGGCTCCGGAGGCGCCGCAAGGCAGCCTCCCGGACTTTGCGCCGGACTCTACGTCGGAACCTGTAGTGGTTCCAGAGTCCGGCAGGCGGCCCCTTCGAAAGAAGGGCAAGACCGTGACTCCGGCGGCCTCCGTCCAACCGGAGGCGTCGAACAACTTGCTGGAGGCGCTCAAAGGCGCTTCCATCGAGGAAGAACACCGCACTGTTATCAGTGCTGTGATTCAGAAGGTCCAGCTCGCCAAGAGTGGGCTGACCGAAGCCTGCAGTAGCCTTTTAGCAGGCTTTGAGGTAAGAAGTTAAAATTGTGTAATATAATACCGCATAGACAGTAGCCCCTGATGCTCGGTTCGGTGTTCGGAAAGAAAAGCCGGACTGAGGATCTAAAAAGATATTCGCAGGTTGCTAATAAATTATGTCAATATGGGTTTGCAGGCTGTGCTGCTGACCTCTGCCGCACTGACTACGGAGGTTGGTACATTAAAGCAAGATCTCGAGCGGTCCGAGCGAGAGCTCGGCCATGCCAAGAGGCAGCTCGAGGACAAAGAAGGTGAGTAGCACCACTTTGAATTGTTACCTTACAGAAAAGGATTTTGGTCGCAATAAAATTAACAAGGATAATATGGGTATTGCAGGGGCCACAAACGAGGTGGCAGCCCTGAAGGAGGCTGTGTCCGCGGCCGAACGCAGTGCGGCCGCAGAACGGGCAGAGCGAGAAAAGCAGGAGGCATAGGTGGCGGAAGTGCGGCAAGAGCTCCAGGCTCTCATGGAGAAGCATGAGAGCTTGGAGCGCGACTCCAAGACTCGAGAGTCCGAGCTTGCCTCGGCTCTCGAAAGTGCCAAGTCCGCCAAGGCCGAGGCCCGTAAGGCCCTTTAGGAGGTTGAAGATGTAAAGAAGATAGCGGCGGGTAAGGCATTTTTCATGCAAAGCAAGCATGTTAATGTAAACTACCTGACACTTACCCGCATTCGGAGCTCTCCAGGGGTGTTTGCAAATCTGCCGCGTAGTGTGTCCGATGCTGCCGCATTCTACCGTGGCAAGGAGGGGAGCTCAACGGAGAAGGTCTTCTGGTCTCAGTATGCTGAGGCCGGCCATCCGGTGCCCCCAAGCGACCAGCTGAAGTAGCTGGTTGAACTCCACAAGGTAGCTGAGGAGGCCATGAAGGGCCTTATAGTCCGGCTGTGGCCTGGATAGGCCATGCCTGGGAGCTACTTCGGCCTCGTGCGGCGGCTGGTGGATGCGTGCCCCTGGGTGGAGGTCATCAAGCGCTCCGCCTGTATTGAAGGTGCTCATCGGGCCCTTGCCCGCACAAAGGTGCACTGGGGCAGGCTGGATGCGGAGAAGCTTCTTACTGACCCGCCGCCACTTGGCAAGGAGTATCGTACGCCCGAAATGTATTATAAAACTGTCCTGAAGGGAGCCCGCGATATTGCGGATGAGTGCCCTAGAGATGTAATTTTGGAGTAAACCTGCTATGTATTATCCTGTGCGCTTGAAAACTTTGTTCAAGTGCGCTTTAAGCAACTCTTTTTTAATTTAAAATATTACCTTTTGTGCGGTCGCTTATAAAATCTGAGAGATGGCAAGTCGTTGGCTTCAGCCCCCAAGCCGCAAGTGCTGGGGTGTTCGGGATAACTTGAGCACTCTTGTTCCCATTGTTGGGTCCATCTAGGGAGGCGCTCAACACAACAAACCAGGCAACCGGACTTATAGTGCTTGAACACTCTCACTTAGCCATAGAATTCTATAATTTTAAATTTCGGCGAAGCCCCTAGTATTCGGAAGACCGAATTCGGGGCGCTATCCACGCCTTCATCGGACATTATCCGAAACTTCGCTCGAAGCGGCGTGAGTCTTTAAGGACCCGAAAAGACCTCTCGAACAGCGACCAGTCTCTCGCCTTATCATGCCGGTCAGTTTTAGCTTTCTCCACTGAGGCGCTCGCCCAGCTCAACCGGGGCGCAATCGCAGTGGTTCTCCCAGTGCCACCTTAGTCGACGGAACGGAACGTAAGGCACCAAAACGTGGGAGCCGGGCAAACCCAACTATTGACCCAAGACATGATTCGGAGCCGATTCATATAATGCTATAAGTTCGGGGTGCCGCACTTGTGAAAGTGTTCGAACTTATCATACCATAATGTGGGGAACGTAAGCCCCTGGTGTATTAGGCCGTATCAAAATATACGGGTGCAAGATGTCATGTAATGAACATATATATGTAATAACAAGCAAAAAAAGTGCTGCATCATTTATTAAAGGAAGTCTGCTATGAGTGCGGACTGATACAGATAGTGCGGTAAGCAAGGGTTTTGGACTAATTAAACATGTCCCCCTCCAGGGATGGGCTGCGGACTTGGTGTATATAATCAAATTTAATGCTCGTAATTGAGACCACCTGAGTGTTCGTCGCCGCATTCTTTACTCCCCGGCTGTTGCATCATGAGTTCGGCAGGTTCACCGCCGGACAGGGCCTCTGGCTAACGGAGTCCTGTGTACAGAAAGAAGGAAAATAATAAAAAGGAGTGGCACACTTGCGAGCCCCTGGTGTGGTCAAGCCGCACTCTGGGTCCATTGTGGTCGTGCCCCTTCCCCTGCACCCATGGTACCTCCAAAGCGTAATGATGTACGCGGAGGGTTGTTCTTGCAATCATGCGAGGGCGGGGGTTAGGGACGCATTGCTACGCGTGCTCGGATCATGCCAGGTGGTCTTGGTTGGTGTTGCTTCGGGCGCGTTTGGCTGTATCCGGCGGTTTAACAGCCGGACTCGAAAATTGCCTTAAAAGGCTGCTCTGTACTTCTGCCGCGAGAGCCGCTGTATGTTCCTCCGTTCGGAGGGAGCGTTCCGTATTTCCATTGACCGTGATGACTCCACGAGTGCCTGGCATCTTGAGCTTGAGGTATGCATAATGCGGCACCACGTTGAACTTTGCAAACGCGGTTCGTCCGAGCAGAGCGTGATAGCCGCTGCGAAATGGGACTATGTCGAAGATTAACTCCTCGCTCCGGAAATTATCCGGGGATCCGAAGACCACTTCCAGTGTGACTGAGCCTGTACAATTGGCCTCCACACCTGGTATGACGCCTTTAAAGGTTGTCTTTGTAGGTTTAATCCTTGAGGGGTCTATGCCCATCTTGCGCACTGTATCCTGATAAAGCAGGTTCAGGCTACTGCCGCCGTCCATCAGGACTCTCGTGAGGTGAAATCCATCGACGATTGGGTCTAAAACCAATGCGGCGAATCCGCCATGGCGGATGCTGGTCGTATGGTCTCTTCGATCGAAAGTGATCGGACAAGAGGACCATAGATTGAACTTCGGGGCGACTGGCTCCATCGCGTATACGTCCCTTAGTGCACGCTTCCGCTCCCTCCTGGGTATATGGGTCGCGTAGATCATGTTCACCGTCCGCACTTGTGGGGGGAAACCCTTCTGTCCTCTATTGTTCGGCGGTCGGGTCTCTTCCTCCTCGTCGCTGTTTAGCCCCTTGTCGTTGTTTTCGGCAATTAACTTGCCTGCCTGCTTGAACACCCAGCAATCTCTGTTGGTGTGATTAGCTGGCTTTTCAGGGGTGCCATGTATCTTGCATAAGCGGTCGAGTATTCGGTCCAAATTGGACGGACCCGGAGTAGTTCTTTTGAATGGCTTCTTCCGCTGACCGGGTTTAGAGCCTCGGAATCTGGCGTTGACTGCCGTATCCTCCTTGTCGTCGCCGTTAATGCGGCGTTTATTTTTACTTCAACGTGACCTGCCGTTATGGTCCTTAGTATCCGGACTGCTAGAATTTTTACTGAGGTTGTTGCTGCAAGCTAGCCAGCTATCCTCTCCCGCGCAAAAGCGGGTCATTAATGATGTGAGGGCTGCCATGGATTTCGGCTTTTCCTGTCCCAGGTGCCGGGCTAGCCACTCGTCGCGGATGTTATGTTTGAAAGCTGCGAGGGCCTCTGCATCCGGACAGTCGATGATTTGGTTTTTCTTTGTCAAGAACCGTGTCCAGAATTGTCTGGACGATTCGTCTGGCTGCTGAATTATGTGGCTTAGGTCATCAGCGTCTGGTGGCCGCACATACGTGCCCTGGAAGTTATCGAGGAATGCGGCTTCCAGGTCTTCCCAATACCCAATTGACTCTGCGGGCAAGCTATTAAGCCAATGCCGAGCTGGTCCTTTAAGCTTGAGTGGGAGATACTTGATGGCATGGAGATCGTCGCCGCGGGCCATATGGATGTGAAGGAGATAATCTTCGATCCAAACCGCGGGGTCTGTTGTTCCATTGTAGGATTCAATGTTTATGGGTTTAAACCCTTCAGGGATTTGATGATCCATTACTTCGTCAGTGAAGCACAGCGGGTGTGCGGCGCCTCTATATTGAGCAATATCACGACGTAGCTCGAGAGAGCGTTGTCTGCTGTGTTCGGCCCGGCCGAGGTTATTGTATCCGGCGCGACGGTATTCGTCGTGGGTCGTGGGGCGCCCACATGATCCGTAGATGGATCTAGATTGCCTTGCTTTGTCCTCCAATACATCTCGCAAGTCCGGCGCGTTCCCTCTTGGCTTCGTACTTTTGGAGCGATGCCGGGGTACGGTCTTGGTGGAGGGCCTGGATGCCTCTCTGTCGCGACCACGGGGTGGTCGGTCGGCCGTATCGTGCGCTGGTGATGAAGGTATGTATGCTTCTTCCTCTAATCGGGGGAGCAACTTGCGTCTTGGGTAGCTTTTGGAGGGGCGTTCGAGTTTATACTCTTCGGCCGCGAGGACCTCGGTCCATCGATCGGCCAGCAGGTCCTGATCAGCTTGAAGCTGCTGCTGCTTTTTCTTTAGGCTATTTGCCGTGGCGATAAGCCTGCGTTTAAAACGCTCTTGTTCGACGGGATCCTCAGGCACGACGAATTCGTCGTCGTTGAGGCTTGCCTCGTCTTCGGAGGGAGGTGTATAGTTATATTCCTCGACCTCTTCGTCTGCCGCCCTCTCGTGAGGGCTTGCTTCTGCATCCTCCTGCGCTGAGTCCTGCTGGAGGGGATTGTCTTCGGCACTCTCGGGGGTATTATTATCTCCTGTGCCGGAATCTCCATTCTTGCTGTGGCGGGATTTAGAGCGGCGCCGCTGACGCCGGCGCTTGGGCTGTTTCTTTAAGGAATCTACCTCCGCTGCTTCTTCGCCGTCCCCGTCTTTTGGGGTGTCCACCATGTATATGTCGTATGACGAGGTGGTCTTCCAGTGCCCTGTAGGCGCTGGTTCCTGTTCGTCTCGGGCATCGTCGTCCATAGCGTCGATGTCTTCGGAGTCATAGTCTAGCATGTCGGTTAGATCGTCGACAGTGGCTACAAAGTGGGTGGTGGGTGGGCTCAGAATTTCTTCGTCGTCCGTATCCCAACCATCCTGGCCATAATCCGGCCAGGGCTCTCCGGATAGCAAGAGATGCTTTAGCGAATTTAGGATGTCGCCAAAGGGCGAGTGTTGGAAGATGTCTGCGGCGGTGAATTCCATAACCGGCGCCCAATCAGATTCGATTGGCAGGGGCGTGGGAGGTCCAGAGTCCGGCAAGGAGTCCGACACCTCGGAGTCATGAGCTTCGCTAGGGACAAGGCTAGTGTTCGGCTCCATCGCCGTGGAAGTTGAAGCCCCCGAGGTGGTGTCCATCCACCGACCCTCGATCTGGGCGATCGGCTCCGGATTAAGGGCCGGAGCAGATTCGTGTGCGGCCACCAAGGCACTGTTCGGCGACAGAGCTAGATCATGCCCATCGTAACAGTGCGGCACGCTTGGCTGTGGCTCGAGCCCATCGAAGATCAAGTCCCCGCGGATGTCGGCCGTGAAGTTTAGGCTTCCGAATCTGACCTGATGGCCAGGGGTGTAGCTTTCAATCTGCTCCAGATGGCCAAGTGAATTAGCCCGCAGTGCGAAGCCGCCGAATACGAAGATCTGTCCGGGGAGAAAAGTATCACCCTGGACAGCGTTGTTGATTGAAGATGCCATCGAGCCTATCGGTGACAACACAGAGGAACTCTCAATGAAAGCACCAATGTCGGTGTCAAAACTGGCGGATCTCGGGTAGGGGGTCCCGAACTGTGCGTCTAGGCAGATGGTAACAGGAGACAAGGGACACGATGTTTTACCCAGGTTCGGGCCCTCTTGATGGAGGTAAAACCCTACGTCCTGCTTGAATAATATTGATGATATGGGTAGTAGAAGAGTGGATCTACCACGAGATCAAGGAGGCTAAACCCTAAAGCTAGCCTATGGTATGATTGTTGTAATGTATGGTGTGTCCTATGGACTAAAGCCCTCCGGTTTATATAGACACCGAAGAAGGCTAGGGTTACACAGAGTCGGTTACAATGGTAGGAGATCTACATATCCGTATCGCCAAGTTTGCCTTCCACGCCAAGGAAAGTCCCATCCGGACACGGGACGGAGTCTTCAATCTTGTATCTTCGTAGTCTTGGAGTGCGGCGGACGATGATAGTCCGGCTGTCCGGACACCCCCTAGTCCAGGACTCCCTCAGCGAGGAACCGGCTTCGTCCGGCCCAGGCGTGGATAGCGCCCCGAACTCGGTCGTCCGAACACTAGGGGCTTCGCTAAAATTTAAAATTATAGAATTCTATGGATAAGTGAGAGTGTTCAAGCATTATAAGTCCGGTTGCCTTGTTCGTTGTGTTGAGCGCCTCCCTAGATGGACCCCAAAATGGGAACAAGAGCACTCAAGTTTATCCCGAACACCCCAGCACTCGTGGCATGGGAGCTGAAGCCGACGACTTGCCATCTCTCAGATTTGATAAACGGCCGCACAGAAGGTAATATTTTAAATTAATAAGCGTTGCTTAGCGCATATGAACAAAGTTTTCAGCGCATAGGATAACACATTGCGAGTCTACTAAAATATTACATCTTTGGGACACTCATCCGCAATCTTGCGGGCACCCTTCAGGACACTCTTATAATACATTTCGGGCGTGCGATACTCCTTGCCCGCCGGCGGTGCGTCCGTCAGAAGCTTCTCAGCATCCAGCGTGCGCCAGTGCACCTTTGCGCAGGCAAGGGCCCGACGGGCACCTTCAATGCAGGCGGAGCGCTTGATGACTTCCACCCAGGGACACGCATCCACCAGCCGCCGCACCATGCCGAAGTAGCTCCCAGGCATGGCCTCTCCAGGCCACAGCCGGACTATGAGGCCCTTCATGGCCTGCTCGGCTACCTTGTGGAGCTCGACCAGATGTTTCAGCTGGTCGCTAAGGGGCACCGGATGTCCGGCCTCAGCATACTGAGACCAAAAGACCTTCTCCGTTGAGCTCCCCTCCTCGGCCCGGTAGAATGCGGCAGCATCGGACACGCTGCAAGGCAGATCTGCAAACGCTCATGGAGAGCTCCGAATTCGGGTAAGTAACAGGTAATTCACATTCACATGCTTGCTTTGCATGAAAAATGCCTTACCCGCCGCTATTTTCTTCACCGCCTCAATCTCCTGGAGGGCCTTATGGGCCTCGGCCTTAGCGGCTTTGGCACTCTCAAGAGCCGAGGCAAGCTCGGACTCTCGAGTCTTCGAGTCGCGCTCCAAACTCTCATGCTTTTCCATGAGAGCCTGGAGCTCTTGCCGCACCTCCGCCACCCGCGCCTCCTGCTTCTCTCGCTCCGCTCGTTCCACGGCCGCATAACGTTCGGCCGCGGACATGGCCTCCTTCAGGGCCGCCACCTCGCTCGTGGCCCCGGCAGTGCCCATGTTATCCTTGTTATTTCTATTGCAACCAAAATCCTTTTCTGTAAGGTACAAATTTAATACTGTGTTACTCACCTTCTTTGTCCTCGAGTTGCTTCTTGGCAAGGCCGAGCTCGTTCTCGGTCCGCTCGAGGTCCTGCTTCAAAGCACCGACCTCCGCAGTCAATGCGGCAGAGGTCAGCAGCGCAGCCTGCAACCCCATATTGACATAATTTTTAGAACTCCTGCGTATATCTTTTTAGATCCTCAGTCCGGCTTTTCTTTCCGAACACCGAACTGAGCATCAGGGGCTACTGTCTATGCGGTATTACATTGCATATTTTAAAACTTCTTACCTCAAAGCCTGTTAGAAGGCTGCTACAGGCTTCGGTCAGCCCGCTCTTGGCGAGCTGAACCTTCTGAATCACCGCACTCATGATAGTGCGGTGTTCCTCCTCGATGGAAGCACCGTTGAGCGCCTCCAACAAGTTGTCCGGCGCCTCCGGTTGGACAGAGGCTGCCGGTGTCACGGTCTTGCCCTTCTTACGAAGGGGCCGCCGGCCGGACTCCGGAACCACTACGGGTTTCGGCACGGAGTCCGGCGCAAAGTCCGGGAGGCTGCCTTGCGGCACCTCCGGAGCCTCCTCCTGATGGGTCCCCTCCTGGGATCCCACCTCGGCGTCGTTAGCATCACGAGGGGTGGAGGCGGTCGGAATGGAATCCACATCCGATGGAGCCAAGGACCCGCTCGATGAAGCGGGAAGATCATCCTCGGCCAGACTGCAGGTAGTGTGCGTCATTAGAAGGAGACCATGTGGCACAAAAGAGAAATTATAAGTCATTCAGGAATCCGGATACTTACGATCTTGCTAGGGGCTTGGCCCATGAGGGCCACCCTTCGTCGCCGTCGTTGGCGTTGGCGGAGCTGTCTGGAGGAAGGGTCCTTCCCCTCTTGGACCTTCGGCCTCCCCTATTGGGGAAGCCTTCCTCTTCCTCTCTCCCCTCCTGGGGAGAGTCCTATTTCTCCTCCTCGTCTTCGGGGGAGGAGTCCGCCTCGGAGCCATCGGACGATGAGTCCGATACCACCTGGCACCGGGAACTCCTTCGGGTTCCCGTGGCCTTCTTCTTGGCCTTCTTCTCCGGCACCACATAAAGTGCCGGGACTAGCAGCCCCGTTAAACGGGTATCCGCTAGGTCTTCGGGGAGGGGAGCCGGACAGTTAACCTGTCCAGACGTCCTCTGCCAGTCCTGTTAAAGGCATTGGGAATTTTAGATCCCACAATAGAGTCAAACTATGAAAGAAATAAATGTCCCATAAAGGATAACATATCTTACCACACCAGCCGGGCGTTTCATGTTGAATCCGCGATCTTCAGTTGCGGATGCGGGGGCTTCTCCGCCCTTGAACAGCACCCTCCAAGCAGCTTCGTACGTTGTGTCGAAGAGCCCGCTAAGGGTCCGGTGCTGTGCCGGATCAAACTCCCACAGATTGAAGGCCCGTTGTTGGCAGGGGAGAATCCAGCGGACGAGCATGACCTGGATCACGTTGACAAGCTTGAGCTTCTTGTTCACCAGGGTCTGGAGACAGGACTTGAGTCCGGTCAGCTCCTCCGAACTTCCCCATAGCAAGCCCTTCTCTTTCCAGGAGGTGAGCTGCATGGGGGTACCAGATCTGAACTCGGGGGCCGTCGCCCATTTAGGGTCCCGCGGCTCGGTGATATAGAACCACCCCGATTGCCACCCTTTGATGGTTTCCACGAAGGCGCCCTCAAGCCAGAGGACGTTGGGCATTTTGCCCACCATGGCGCCTCCACACTCCGCTTGGACGCCCTTCACTACCTTCGGCTTGACATTGAAGGTTTTTAGCCACAAGCCGAAGTGGGGAGGGATGCAGAGGAAGGCCTCGCACACGACGATAAACGCCGAGATGTTGAGGATGAAGTTTGGCGCCAGATCGTGGAAGTCCAGGCCGTAGTAGTACATGAGCCCCCGGACGAAGGGATGAAGTGGGAAGCCCAGTCCGCGGAGGAAGTGGGGAAGGAATACGACCCTCTCATGGGGCCTGGGGTGGGGATGAGCTGCCCCTTGTCGGGCAGCCGGTGCGTGATGTCGCTGGACAGGTATCCGGCGCCGCGCAGTTTTTCGATGTGCCCCTCCGTAACGGAGGAAGCCATCCACTTGCCTCCCGCTCCGGACATGGCTGGAGAAGGTTGAGACAGGATGTGCGTACTTGGGCGCTGGAGCTCGAGTGCGCGGAGATGGATAGGCAAAGGAGGAAGAAGGCGTAGGTGAAAAGGGTGGATCCTTATCCCCTTATATATGTGGGCGGACGAAGACTATGCGTCCCCACCGGCCTGGTAAAACTCGCCTATCTCCCAAGCGCCACAATCAATGGCGCGGTTGGGTTACCCACATCCGTATTGATGGGAATCCCGGAATAAGGGGAACACGATCTCTGCTTCGACAAGACGTGCCAAGGAAACCGCTTCGCTAAACGCGCTGAGGTGGTATAACAAAATTCAAGTAAAGGCTTGGTAGTGGCATGATGTCGTGCCACGAAATACGTCAGCAGATCGAGCTTGTGTACATATTATTCTCTCTACGGTGGTATGTGGAATTTATTTTGCAGAGCCGGACACTATCCTGGTGTTCGCAATCTTCTATGAATTATTCGGAGGAGGAACCCGCCTTGCAATGCCGAACAATATGCGCGCCGGATGCATCGTCATTGAAGCCTGGTTCAGGGGCTACTGAGGGAGTCCTGGACTAGGGGGTGTCCGGATAGCCGGACTATCATCATCGGCCGGACTCCAAGACTGTGAAGATACAAGATTGAAGACTTCGTCCCGTGTCCGGATGGGACTTTCCTTGGCGTGGAAGGCAAGCTTGGCGATACGGATATGTAGATCTCCTACCATTGTAACCGACTCTGTGTAACCCTAGCCTTCCCCGGTGTCTATATAAACCGGAGGGTTTTAGTCCGTATGACGAACAACCATTACAACAATCATACCATAGGCTAGCTTCTAGGGTTTAGCCTCCTTGATCTCGTGGTAGATCCACTCTTGTACTACCCATATCATCAATATCAATCAAGCAGGAGTAGGGTTTTACCTCCATCGAAAGGGCCCGAACCTGGGTAAAAACATCGTGTCCCTTGTCTCCTGTTACCATCCGCCTAGGCGCACAGTTCGGGACCCCCTACCCGAGATCCGCCGGTTTTGACACCGACAGTTTCCTTGACACGTCTTGTCAAAGCAGAGATCATGTCCCCTTATCACTGGATTCCCATCAATATGGGTATGGATAATCCAACCGCGCCATCAATCGTGGCGCTTGGGAAATAAGCGACCCTCAATGGGTAAGTTGGGAGGCACACCACTTTCGTCGCCTCTATAAAGGGATAAGGATTCCCCATTTTCACCCACGCCTTCCTCCTCCTCTGCTTATCCATTCTCACACCCTCGAGCTCCAGCACCCTAGTTCACGCTTTCTCCGCACAGCCAAACATGTCTGGAGCAGGAGGCAAATGGGTGGCCTCCACCTTGAAAGAGGAGCATATTGCGAAGCTCCGGGCGGCCGGATACTTGGCCGCAGACATCGTGCACTGGCTACCGGACAAAGGGCAGATCATTCCAACTCCGGAACCCCACGAGAGGGTCGTGTTTCTCGCCCACTTCGTCCATGGACTGGGATTTCCACTTCATCCCTTCGTCCACGGGCTCATGTTCTACTACAGGCTAGATTTCCTTGATCTAGCCCCAAATTTTGTCCTCAACATCTCGGTGTTTATCGTCATGTGCGAGGCCTTCCTCCGCATCAAGCCTCACTTTGGCTTGTGGCTATGAATCTTCTGCGTGAAGCCGAAGATTGTGAGCGGCTAGCAAGCGGAGTGCGGAGGTGCCATGGTGGGCAAGATGCCCAACGTCACGTGGCTTGACGGCTCCTTCGCGGAGACCGTGAAAGGGTGGCAATCGGGGTGGTTCTACATCACCGAGCCGCGCGACGCCAACTGGGCGGCGACCCCTGAATTCTGATCCGGAATCCCCATGTGGCTCACCTCCTGGGAAAAGAAGGGCCTGTCCTGGGGTGAGCCTACGGAGCTGACCGGACTTCAGAACTGCATCAAGAATATGAAGGACAAGAAAATCAAGCTTGTCAACACGGTCCAAGTCATGCTTGTCCGCCGGATTCTCCCGTGCCAAATGCGGGCATTTAATCTGTGGGAGTTCATCCCGGCCGAACACCAGACGCTGCAAAAGCTCTACGGCATGACACACAAGGGTGCATGGAAGGCGCTATTCAAGGCCTCCGAGATACCTCCTCCCACATCCGGGGACCGCAGACTTCACGCCACGCGGCTCCCCCGTCCGGTGAGTTTGATCAGGAGTACATGGAGACGGCGGAGCGGATTGACTGTCCGGCTCCGCTGCCAGAAGGTCCAGCAGATGCTCTCCTGACGGAGATGCTAGTCCCGGCGCACTACAAGGCGCCAGAAAAGAAGGCCCTGGGGACCAGGAAGGGTCTCCGGCGTAAGGTTGTACCGGATGCCTCGTCCGAAGACGACGAGGCACACTCCTCCCCCAAAGGGGAGGAGGAAGAGGAAGGGGCCGCCCCGTCCGGAGAGGACGAGGGGCCCAAGAAGGCGGTCCAGGGGACCAGGAAGGGTCCCCGGCGCAAGGCCATCATACCCTCGTCGTGCAAAGACGATGAGGCAGATTCCTGCTGCGGAGGCGGGGGGAAACACGAGGAAACTCTGCCTCCCCGCACTGGGGAGAAGAAGAAGAGGAAAGCCGCCCCGGAGGGGGAGGCCAGGACGCCCAAGAAGGGAAAGGCGTCCCTTCCGGATTACTCCATCACGACCGCCTATAGCGAGGAGTGGCTGCCCAGGGGGAAGCCCCTAGTGAGATCGTAAGCATCCGCACTTTGTTATACTTTAGTGCGACTTCGCTTCATAGTTTGTTATAACGCCGAACTCATATATGCAGTCCAGCCAGGGTCCATCCCGAGGTATCATCTTCGGATGGGTCCTTGAGTGATTCAGCAATGAACTCGCTCCCGACGGCCAGTACTCCTCGGCCTGCGGATGCCACACAGGTGTTGTCCCAAAGGCTCCCAGAGCAGGGGGAGGTAACTTTGGAGACGCCCCAAGGCGAGATTCCAGACGTTGGGCATACAAGGTATAAGATCCCCGCAGATCGCGCCGACGAGAGCCGCAGCAAGCCGGGCTCTCAGCCAGATACTGTGCCGGAACCTCCAATGGTTTCGGATTCGGGCAGACAGCCCCTCGCTAGGGAGGGCGAGCCGTCCGTGCCGATGGCCTCCGTTACGGCAGAGGCGTCAGATGGTCTGTTGGAAGCACTTCGCGGCGCATACATGGATGAAAAGCACCGTACTCTTATGAGTGCAGTGATTCAGAAGGTTCTGTCCGCCAAGAGCGGACTAACTGAAGCCTGCACCAGCCTCCTGACAGGTTTTGAGGTAAGTAATCAAAAATGTGTGAAGTTATTACCCGGTAGGTAGTAGCCCCTAATACTCTGTTTGGTGTTCGGAACGAAAAGCCAAATGGAGGGTCAATTATAATCCGCAGGAGTCTAATAGTAGGTGTGCATGTGAATAAGCAGGCAATGCTGCTTGCCGCTGCTACCCGTACGACCGAGGTCGGCGGACTCAAACAGGACCTGGAGCAGGCACATGGAGAGCTCGGCCTCACGAAGAGGCAGCTCGAAGAGAACAAAGGTCTGTGATACCTCGTTCGTATATCATAAAGAATAGACAAAATTGGTGATTCTAACGACAAAGCGTCGTGACTTTGAAACAGGGGCTACCATTGAAGTGGCGTCCTTGAAGAAAGGGTTGTCCAAGGCAGAAGACAAGGCGGCCCTGGAGCGCATCGAGCGCGAAAAGGAGAATGCTAGGGTGGGCGAGGTGCAGCAAGAGCTCCAGGAGCTCGGCAAGAAGTTCGAGTCCTTGGAGCGTGACCTCAAGACGAAGGAGTCTGAGCTTGCGAAGGCCCTTGCGAGTATGAAAGATGCCAAGGCCGAAGCCGAAAAGGCCCAGTAGGAAATCCAGGTGGCCAAGAAGATAGCAGCGGGTAAGACATTCTCTATGCAAAGCAAGCATGTGGAGGAGGCGTTTCTTTCACTTACCCGAATTCGGAGCTCTCCAAGGGCATTCGCAGATCTGCCATGCAGCGTATCAGATGCTGCGGAGTTCTACCGTGCCGAGGAGGGGAGCTCAACGGAGAAGCTGTTTTGGTCCCAGTATGCTACGAAGGATTTCATAGTCCGGATGTGGCCTGGTGAGCCCTTGCCTGCTAGCTACTTTGGCCTGATAAAGCGGATGGTAAATGCCTGTCCGCGTCTTGAAGTGATCAAGCGATCCGTTTGCATTGAGGGTGCCCGCCGGGCCTTTGCCCATGCGAAGGTGCATTGGGGCAAGCTAGATGCGGAGAAGCTGGTGAAGGACGGACCGCCGGAGGGCAAGGCGCATCGCTGTCCCGAAAAATATTATGATGGCGTTATGAAGGACGCTCGTCTCGTGGCCGAAGAATGTACCAAGGACACGATCTTTGAAATGAATGTACTTTTGTCATTTTTTGTAATATAAAGACGAAGTTATTTGCACTATATGGCTCTTTTTGATTTAAAATATTACCTTTTGTGCGGCTGTTTACAAAATTCTGAAAGTAGGCCAGTCGTCGGCTTCCGCCCCCACGTAGCTAGTACCAGGGTGTTCCTGGAAAAAACAGACACTCTTTATCCAAATTTTTGGTCCCTGAAGTAGGTGTTTGGCGCAGCGAACAAGGCAATCAGACTATGCGGCTTTATAACTTTCACTTAGCCATAGAAGTCTATAATTTTAAATTTTGGCGAAGCCCCTAGAATTCGGAAAGCCGAATTGGGGCGCTACATACGCCTAAATCGGACAAGGCCGATTCCTCGCCTAAAGCGGAAAAAATCTTTAAGGATTTCAAGACCTCTCGAACAGCAACCAGCTCTCGCCGCATCATGCCGGTCAGTTTTCGGCTTTCTCTATTGAGGTGCTCGTCCGGAAGAACCGGGACACAATCACAGTAGTTCTCCCTGCGCTACCTTAGCCGATATAACGGAACGTAAGGTAGCAAAACAAGGGAGCCGGGCAAACCCAACTATTGACCCAAGACATGATTCGGAGCTGATGCATATAATGCTATAAGTTTGGGGTGCCGCACTGTTGAAAGTGTTCGGACTTATCTTGTCGTATTATGGGGCGCCATAAGAAGCCCCTGGCAAACTGAACGTACCAAGGTGTACGGATGCAATATTAAATAAATATTTATAAAAAAAATGTGCAAATAGGAATAATAAGCTGACGCTATATATTATCTCCCATTGATGAATAATACGTTTAAGCATATGTTTACAATGGATGCATTTAGGCAGAAGTAAATAGGACTATTTAACATGTCCTATCCAAGGGCAGGCTGCATGTAGGTATATAAAACAGGTATAACGACCGTGAACAGATTCCACCTGGGTATTCCCTTCATGCGTAAAGCATGTTGCCTCCTTGGTTTTCTCTCCTGTGTAAGTCTGACAATCCGGCTCTTCTGAAGAGGTTGCCCGAAAGCAGTGTCCTGAAAGATAAAAAAAGAGGGGGTTTATTAAAGTATGTTGCGGCTATACCACACTATTGACTGAGTCACTGTTGCGCCTCCGCCTATGCCCATGGTATTTTGAGTGCTTAATTGTGTACGCGCGGCACGCACTACAAAAAAAATACACTTCCGTGATGATACATGTTTGTCACAATAGGTCGCGTTTTTTGTCATGCATGTACATCCATGACGAATTTATGACAGAATCAAGATAGTCATACCTGTGCTATCGTAAAAGTGTTCCATGACATTACCAAAATTATCATCATGGAAGTGTCCCCTTCCATGATGATAAATCGCGCATCACAGAAGTGCTTTCGTCAAGGGTGACCGACATGTGGCATCCACCGTAACGGAACGCCGTTAAGCTACCGGGTCGGGTTTTGGATCCGATAACCTGTTAACAGCCCCGACCAATGGGGATTTTCCACGTGTAAAATCATCATTGGCTGGATGAAACACGTGTCGGCTCATCCTTGGGACAGATGTCATCCACTCATTGGACGTAAGGCGCCTATGATACGTCGACACATGGCACGGCCCAATAGAGGCCCATTCCTGTGAAAAGGCCGGCCCGTTTGACTTGGTCAAAAGGTGGCGGGCCGGCCCATGGAAAGCCTGTTAACGGCCTGTTCTCATATAGTCCATTTACAACCCGCTAACCTAAGGTCCGTTACGCCCTATCTGAATTAGGCCCAGTAGCATCATCTGGGCCATCCAATATGATTCCAGCCCGTTTTCACTTCTGACGCATGTATGGCCCATGACGTCTTTCGGCCCATATGAGGCCCTATGTAACTCTTGGCCTATTAACGGCCTGTGGTGAAACTGGCCCGTAATGAACAGTGTATCACTTTACACCCATTAACGGCCTGTGGTGAAACTGGCCCGTAATGAACATTGTATCACTCTATACCCATTAACGGCCCGTTATTCCGTTGGGCCATTTCCAGCCCATGTTATCTTTCGGCCTTCTCAAAGCCCATTTATTCTTGGGCTCATTTCCAGCATTCATTTACTTACGACCCATTACTGTCATTTTCTGCTTGTGGGCCAAATTCAGCCCGTGGTTACAGTCGGCCCGTTTGTGGTCCGTTAATACGTTGGGCCGTTGTCGGTGTCAAAACCGGCGGATCTCGGGTAGGGGGTCCCGAACTGTGCGTCTAGGCGGATGGTAACAGGAGACGAGGGACACGATGTTTTTACCCAGGTTCGGGCCCTCTTGATGGAGGTAAAACCCTACGTCCTGCTTGATTAATATTGATGATATGGGTAGTACAAGAGTGGATCTACCACGAGATCAAGGAGGCTAAACCCTAGAAGCTAGCCTATGGTATGATTGTTGTAATGTATGTTGTCCTACGGACTAAAGCCCTCCGGTTTATATAGACACCAGAGGAGGCTAGGGTTACACAGAGTCGGTTACAACGATAGGAGATCTACATATCCGTATCGCCAAGCTTGCCTTCCACGCCAAGGAAAGTCCCATCTGGACACGGGACGGAGTCTTCAATCTTGTATCTTCGTAGTCTTGGAGTCCGGCGGATAATGATAGTCCGGCTGTCCAGACACCCCCTAGTCCAGGACTCCCTCAGTAGCCCCTGAACCAGGCTTCAATGACGATAAGTCCGGCGCGCATAATGTTCGGCATTGCAAGGCGGGTTCCTCCCTTGAATAATCCAGAGAAGATCATGAACACCAGGATAGTGTCCGGCTCTTCAAAATAAATTCCACATTCCACCGTAGAGAGAATAAAATGTACACTTAGTTCAATCTGCTGACATATTATGCGGCGTGACATCACACCGTTACCAAGCCACTGTTTGAATCGTTTTTTACTATACCACCTCAGCACGTTTAGCGAAGCAGTTTCCTTGGCACGTCTTGTCGAAGCAGAGATCGTGTTCCCCTTATTCCGGGATTCTCATCAATACGTGCGTGGGTAACCCAACCGTTCCCATCGCCACGCCTCCTCTATCGAAGGTGAATCCCAAACGGTCACGGAGACGGCTCTTGGTATTTTTTCCTCTTTATAAGAGGACCAAGGCTTGTCCTTGTTCTTCAATCTCGCATCGAATCTCCTCCTCGCTCCCAGTTCCAACACCCAGAGCCTCAGATTCGAGCGCTTCGGATCCTCAACCATGTCCGGCTCCGACCTCCAGGGCCGGTGGATGCCCTCCTCCGTCACGGAGGAGGACATATTGAAGTTACGTGAGGCCAAGTAGCTGGCCTACGAGGTTTCGCACAGGTTGCCCGCCCAAGGGCAGGCCGTGCCCGCCCCGGAGCCCGGTGAGTTCGTTGTCTTCGTATCCCACCTCCGTCGGGGTTTAGGCTTCCCGACGGACCCCTTCGTGAGAGGACTCATGTTCTACTATGGGCTGGACTTTCACGACTTGGCTCCAGAGTCCATCCTCCACATCTCCGCATTCATTATCGTCTGTGAAGCCTTCCTCCGCGTCACTCCCCACTTCGGCCTGTGGCTGAAGACCTTCAAGGTGGATCCGAAGATGATCGGGGGGCGTCAAGCGGAGTGCGGCGGGGCGGCCATAAGCAAAAAGGCCGATGCCCCGTGGCCCGAGGGTTCCTTCCAAGAGGAACTCAGACTGTGACAGCAGGAGTGGTTCTACATCACCGCTCCGAAGGGCAGCAGGCAAAAGCCGCCGCCTTCATTCTGCCCGGGACCTCCACGCCAGCTGATGTCGTGGGTCAACCAAGGGCTCAATTGGGGGCCGTCCGAAGACGTGCCCTCACTGCAGGGCCGGATTCGAGACCTCCAAGCGAGGGAGATCGACCTGATCGTGGTGATGCAGGTTATGCTAACCAGGCATCTTCTGCCCTGCAAACGCCGTCCTCTCCGTCTATGGGAGTTCAACCTGGAGGGACCTCGGATTCTCCAACACTTTATGGGTGCGACACCCGTGGAGATGTACAAGTTGTTCTTCGGACCGCAGGTGGCATGTCCGGAATTAGCCGAGGATGCAGGCCTAAGCCGCAATCGCCCGGATACTCAGGTAAATAGCTCAGAGTCCGGACATTCTGTTTATACGCCTTTCTAGAGTTCGCCTCCTGACCCATCACTCTTTACAGGAATGGGTGGCGCGATCAAGGCTGATAAGGTGTCCGGCCCCCCTCCCAGAGACCGCACTGGAGCCCGTGCTGGTCAGAATGTTGGAGGTCGCACCCACAGAAGGGGGCGAAGGGGAAAATAGAGGAGCTAATATTTTGCCCAAAGGGGCGTCCGAAGAGGGGGGAATCAAGAACCCCTCCCTCCAGGGGGAGAAGAGGACTGCCTCCGAAGATCTGGAGGCCAAAGCCCCTAAGCGTGGGAAGAGATCTTCACCAGGGGGTCCGGCGTCCGGAGAGAATCCGGACCCACAATCATCGCCAAAGGATCAGCCCTCCAGCGAGCCGTGAGTATGAAAAAGGGAATTAATTAGTAAGGAAATACCTTCATTTGTGCTTCTGTGGGTAACCGAAATATTTATATTGCAGTTCGGATCTGCAGCCTTCTCAGATGAGTTCATCTTCGGGAGACCTTCTTCCGGAGATGATGGAGAGTGAAACGCCTCCGTCTGCAGCGCCGTCAGATAAGGCGGGCGAGCCTGAAGTATCGTCACGGAGGGTATCCCCGAGTCCGGAGGGGCCAGAGAGTTTGGCACCCACTAGTATCCGGCCGGGAGAACTGAAGAATCTGCTTGAGAGGGCGTCCATTTCAGAAGATCACCGTGCGTTGATGCGTATGGTGATTGGAAGGATTTCGTCCGCCGAGAGCGGATTGCGCAATGCCGCCATGAGTTTGCTGGCGGGATTTGAGGTATGCGAGAATGACGCACCCTTTTGTCTTGTAACAGTTTTGCACATAAAAATGCGCCCTGTATAGATAGTAGCCCCTGGGACTCGGTAGGTTGTTGGAAACGACAGCGTGCCGAGGATCAAAATCTAAAGTAATGAATTCCGTCGTTCCTATGCAGGTGGCGGATAGTCCGAGGGATAGCCGGACTAGTGGGTTTGCCGAGTTAAATCGGCAACTTGACTTGGCGGATGCGGACATCGCACTTGTCAACCGGCGACTTGACGAGTCGCAAGGTAAATGAGTTCTCCGTAGTCGCTTTATTAAGGGGGTCGAAGCCCTCCTCTGATAAATTATATGTTGTTGTACAGACGGTGCTGCTGCGGTGGAGAGCCTTCGGGCTGAACTTGCTCGAGCTAAGGAGCAAGCCCGAAGGAGTGACGCGGCTGCCTCGAGGGCGGCCGAGGAGTTGAAAGCCGAAAGGGCTGCGCACTGCCAAAGCAGGGCGGAGGTGGCCGAATTGGCCATGAAAGTAAAGGATGCTGCCAACCGCAATGAGGCTCTTGAAAAGGAGCGCTTATCGGAGCGGGAAGACCTGAAGAAGGCCACCGCCGAAGCCAAGGATGCCCGCTCTGCAATGCGGGCTATGAAGGAGGAACTGCGCCAGGCCGGAGATATCGTGGCTGGCAAGCCTTTTCTGCTGCGTCGCCGGTTTATGGATGGAAAGTATGCTCAATTTGAGCGGCTGTGGAGTCCAGAGGATCCGTATATGGACTTAGCTGCAAGTGCGGCTGATGCCGTGGAGCACTTCCGGAGCCAGGAGGATCACAAGACGGAAGAGCTATACTGGTCTCAATTCCATAGTCCGGACCGCTCACTTTCGTTGACAGACCGGTTGGCCGAATGGGCCGAGCTAAATAGATTGTCCGGACTTGCCATGACTGACATCGTGGCCCATGTCTGGCCAGAGAGGCCCAAGGCGACGAGCTACTTCGGCTTACTGCAGCAATTCCTTGGAGCGGTGCCGCATATAAAGGAGATGAAGCGGTCGGCCTGCATCGAGGGCGCGTGGATGGCTCTTGCCCGTGTGAAGGCGCACTGTCCAGAGATGGATGCCACCGCTATTGCCGCCCAGGTTTCGGATGAAAGCCGGCTCCCCGCCGAGCATTATTTCGGGGAAGTTATGCGTGGCGCTCGTGTAATAGAGTCGTAGTGCTCAAAAAATGTCACGTTCAAATGAACGTATTAGCTTGTAAAACGATGATTATGCTATAACTGCTTTTTATACTTGTGCGTCCCAAGTAGTAAAACTTCTCCTGTGCAGCCCTTTACGTATACATTTGTATAACTTGAAAGATTGCAGTCTTCAGCATCAGCCCCCACGCACAGGGTGCGGGGGTGTTCGCAAAAATAGCGTGTTTCCACACTTAATCCGACGTCTCGGTCCTGTTTAAGGAGGTGGTAGCGTAGCGAACAAGGCAATCCAGACTATAATGCTTTATCACTTTCACTTAGCCAGTGGAGCTCGAGGGTGGGGCTACGATATAGCCCCTGGTGGCACCGCACTTCTCCGAATTCGGAGCGCGTATGTGCCTGACCGGGAAACGGTCCTTCGTCAAAGCGGGGAATTCTAAACATTCCGATAGTCGATCAAGTGGTTGACCAGTCTCTCGTTGTATCATGACAGTCAGTTTTCGGCTTTCTCTATTGAGGTGCTCGCCCAGCCGAACTAGGGCACAATCGTAGTAGTTCTCCTGGTGCCGCGTTAGCCGATGATACGGAACGTAAGGCAGCAAAACACAGGAGCCGGGCAAACCCAACATTTGACCAAAGACATGATTCGGAGCTGATGCATATAATGCCTAACTCGAGACGCCGAACACTCCCTATGGTGTTCGGTCTTTATAATATTGGGCAGAACGATGCCCTAAGCCCCTAGTGTCCAGGTATGGGCATGGTCTTCTGACGCGGCCGATGCCAAAACGTCAGGCTCCGCTTTGGCTATAGGAAGAAACCAAGGGAGAATAACAACAAGAGACAGTAAAAAAAGTTTACGCAGGGTCTTAATATGAAAAGAATCCTTACAACGGGTCCCTACTGTACATCTGCGCCTGTGTCTCCGTTGCGCCGTTTATCCTGGACGGGTATGCACGTTGTTCATCTGTAGAAAGAGAGGAACGTTTAGTTTGAAAACAAATCATGCGAAAAATATGTGTAAAAGAAGAAATATAAATAATTAAAGCAGGGTTTGTATGAACCCGCGGTTGTTTGTGCGCGCAGCCCCCTGTGAAGAGGTATGCGGCTAGGGAGTCCCTAGCCTGTTGAAGCCGGATTCGTCTATCCGAGTCTGGGGTCTTTAAGTGACCCTCGCACTGAAATGACGCCACGCGGACCGGGCATCTTGAGTGTAAGAGACGCGTAATGCGGTATGGCGTTGAAGCGGACAAAAGCCTTTCGTCCCAAGAGTGCTTGATATCCACTTTCAAATGGGACGATGTGAAAAAATAATTTTTCGCGTCGAAAATTGTTCGGCAATCCGAACACGACTTCTAGTAATATAGAGCCTGTGCACTTGGCGTAAGGGCCTGGCGTCACTCCTTTGAAGGAAGTGCGGCTGTGTCGGATTTTGGTAGGGTCTATCCCCATCCTACGGATTGTGTTTGAATACAACAGGTTTAAGTCGCTGCCTCCGTCCATTAGGACGTTAGTAAATTGTAATCCGTCTATTATGGGATTCAATATCAGGGGAGTCCGTCCCGCGTTTCGAACGCTTCTGGAATAGTCCAGGTGGTCGAAAGTGATTGGTTTTGATATCCAATCTCTATGGTCTGCTGGGTTGGACCGTGCGAAGCTCTTTTTAGAAAGTGCCGCACTATTTTTCCGTATTATCACATGAAGTGAGTTTACTGCTTTGACCCCTTGTGGGAAAGTCTTTTGTTTTCCGGTGCTCTGCTGGTGGGGTTTATCTTCTTTGCTTGACGCGTCGAGCCCCTTGTGTTCGGCGTTTAGTCGGCCGGACTGTTTAAAAACCCAACAATCCCTGTGGGTGTGATTTGCAGGCCTTCCGGGGGTACTGTGGATTTGACATATCCGACCCAAAATCTTGTTTAAGTTGGACAATTCGTCGCTGTCATCCTTAAGAGGCCGTGTTTTGTTGTTGGGCCACGAGCTTTTGAATCCGGCGTTGACTGCCGTGCTCTTTGGGCTTTTCTCTTTATTCCGGCGCTGCTCTTTTCTGCGCCATGATTTTCCGTTTCCATCTCTTATCTCGGATGTACTTGGGTCGCTGGTGCTGCATCTTGCTAGCCAGCTATCCTCTCCCGCAC